>JAZAYU010000006.1:13781250-14981250 GCA_038501625.1 Corbicula japonica | reverse complement strand
AGCACAGCCTTTGTGGAGATCTGTTGATGGGCCGCTGGGGTAACGCCGAGCAAGGAGACATTTTTATCATGGCCTCGGACTCTCTCAATGCACTAGTACATATCATAGAGATGGGCAATGGTCTTGTCACATTCCAACTCAGGGGTCTTGAATTCAGGGGTAAATTACTTTCTAATAAATTGAAATAAATTTTAAATCCCAAATAAGCCTTAACATGGATATGACATATTTTGAATATGAGAGTACCATATTGAAAATAAATCATACATTGTACTGGTACCATGTGTTTTATACACTGAACAAACAAAGTATCGACCTGTATTATTAAGACTATCTCACTCTTGGAGTAGTACTTTTTTACTCCTTATATTTTTTATGAAAAGATGAATCTTGACAATATAAACCCATAACTCTATTGATACAGCTTATATCCAGGTTGCTATAAGTGTAGAATAAAATCAGTCTGAACATCATGCAGTATGATCAGGGTCCAAGATCATAAAACTAAGTTTTGAGATCAGTCTCAAATCTCAAGGATCTGATTGGCTGAAATGGCGACCATTTCAGCCAATCAGATGCTTGAGATTTGAGACTGATCTCCAGATTTAGTTTTATGATCTTGGGCACAGGATCTACACTAGTCAGTTTTAGTTGTTAGGTTATTTCTGACCAAGATCCAACCATTGTAGATCCTGGGCTGAAGGTTATAAAACTGAGTTTGGAAACCAGTCTCAAATCTCAAGCATCTGATTGGCTGAAATGGCGACCAGTCGCCATTTCAGCCAATCAGATGCTTGAGATTTGAGACTGGTTTCCAAACTCAGTTTTATAACCTTCAGCCCAGACTGCACGGATGAGCAGACTGAGCAGGATGTACACCATTCGCACATAGGATAAAAGCCATATCCATGTAGTGGACGACTAATATTTTCAGAATAATAGTAAGGGATTTATTTTGTCATAAAGTCATTAGACTTCACAGCCTTTGCAAAAATAAACTTCTTCTGTGCTGCATTCCTTAGAAAGGTACATTTACCAACAAATTAGTATTTTCAGTATAAAGAGATGTATTATATAGTTATTCATAAGCTTTAATTATAAACGTAACACTAGAAATGCTTGAATGTTAACGTATTTTGTAGAATATATTTATGTGTATATTACAGGAACCTATTGTCAGCAAAGAGAGGTTGAGGCTATAACAGAGGGTGTCGAAGAAAATGATGGTATGTAACTTGTGAAGTACTGCTTTTAACCCTTTCCTCCATATATACACATTTTTAGGCATATGCGACCAGTGTAGATCCATATCAGCCCGGCACATCCGTGCCGTCTGATTAGGATCTGCACTGGTCACATTTTGGTCAGAAATAACCGAATGAACCAAAAAGCGAACAGTGCAGATCCTGATCTGATGGAACAGATGTCCCAGCTGATCTGGATCTACACTGTTGGCCCACACATTAAAGACCTGTCTGTGGAGGAAAAGGTTAAGACTCATACTAGTTTAAGAGTCCAAATACCTGGCAGTAATACACTCTGAGGAGCTGATGATAGTGTAAAGTTTCCTTATACAGTAAAACTTCGAAAACTCGAATACTCAGGGGGATTATGAAAATGTTCAAGTTTTCCATGGTTCTCGAGTTTTTGAGGCTTTTCTTTATGAGGTCCGATTTTTTTCACTCTAGTCGTATAAACACCTTTTTTTACCTTGTTGTTGACTATGTTATCGGAATATCATCTCTTAATAATTATCAAACGATGTATTTGACACTGTATTTTGTTAAACCGTTATATCTTTTTGAAAAGTTGTTTTTGCATTTTGTTTAAAAAAAACGGCTTTAAAAGTTTTAAACATTTCGTGTTGCGTTGTCCGAAAACTAGTATTCTTAACAAAAGGTGCAATCGTATTTTTATATACGCATAAAAAATTGCTAGGTCCCGTCAACTTACAAAGATACGAATTGCCATGTTTCATATTCTTTAATTTGAGATAAAATTAATCCTAATTAAATTCTCACATAGTTTTCTTCTAAAAGAAGCCACCTACCGAGTGATCATAAATTATTTTCTTTCATCAGAACCTGTTTCTAATCGTATCATTTAAAACACATTAGACGCTAGCGATTGACAATTAACTGGCAAAATAACCCGTCACAACGTGTGAAAACTACGCGTCACCGTTTACCAATTACTCCCAAGAGGTGCGAAATATTTATCGGACGTTTATTACTCAAGTTTTCCATTGTAAACAAAGAAGAAATATGCTTTAAGGGACCGATACCTGTCCTCGAGATTTCGAGTTATTGAAGTTCGAGTTTTCCATGGTATTTTTATATAGAATATATAAGAAATTTGCCGGGACCAGCAAACCTACTTCAAGTTTTCCCGAGTTTTCGATGCTCGAGTTTTCGAAGTTTTACTGTATAGTGTCTTTTCAGCGTTTCTGTTCTTTTGTTACTTGCTTATTCCTTAGTGAGAATTTCCTATAACATTGAAGGGTATTGTGACTCGCATCATTTATAAAACAAGATATATTATTAATAATTTAGCTTAAAAAGTTGAATGAGAGTGAATTGTAAGGTGGGTATGAAAATGTGGACACTTAAGTGATGTAAATGCTTAGATGACACTATAACTCTTTCCAAACCATCTTCCACATCAGAGCATCATATTGTTTGCTGGCAATTATTTGCAGGGTTTTGTTGTTTTGAGCCGGGGCATCTACCTCACTTCCTGTCCCTAAATGCTGCATTCAACCAGCGCTGGTTGGCCTGGGAGGTTGTTGTGACGAAGTATGTTCTAGAAGGTTACAGTATCTCAGACAACAATGCCGCTTCCATGGTCGGAGTGTTTGATTTCAGAAAAGTTCTCATCATGTACTATGTTCAAGTAGGTATTTTATTTTTTGGAATCACAGATGTGGGGTGGGCATGGTATTGTAGGGAAAACATTAACTCTTTCCTCCATATATAAGTATTTTTGCCCATGTGTGACCAGTGTAGATCCAGATCAGCCGGCACATCCATGCTGTCTGATCAGGATCTGCACTGGTCGCATTTTGGTCAGATATAACCTAACAAATCAAATAGTGAACAGTTTAGATCCTGATCAGACAGCACAGATGTGCCAGCTGATCTGGATCTAAACTGTTCGCCCATGCAATAAAGGTGTATCTATGGGGGAAAGGGTTAAACATGCTGTTTGTTTAGAATTTATTATTTGGATTGATAAGCCCATTACTTTTTACCAGATGGCAACTTTATTATAGTAATGATTTTGATAACATAAAAATGGTGATCATATTTGATAGGTGGATAGATGGTACTGACTTTTTATAGAGTTATGACCCTTTTAAGCAGTTAGCTTGTTTCTATTTTTATTGTCTCTTGTAACAGAAAACAGATTTTTCTACATATTTTGCTGTCTGATCAGGAACTAAACTGTTCTCTTTTAGATTCATTAGATTATTTATGAACAGGAGGTGAACATTGTAGTTCCAGATCTGTTGGCACAGATGTTCTGGCTAATCTGGATCTTAACTGGTCACTCATTTGATAAAAAGCATATACATGGAGTTAAGGGCTTTAACGTTTGATTTCAGAGTATCATATACTACACAGTGAGATCTCCGAGATTAGAGCAATGGCTTGAGAATTCAGCCATTACTGAAGCATTATTGGCGTTAAATGATGACAACTACTGTGATGTGGACCCAACGTTCAGTGTTCATGTTGATGATGATTATGATTCTCAGAACTCAGGGATCTCTCGTAAAAGTTTCTGCAACAAAAATTTGAAGTGGATACAATATTGTGCCTCCAGACGAGATAAGGTAAGTTGAACCATTAACTGGATAATATTTTTCATGGATGTGTCTTTCTTTGACAATAAATCATTTCTTTTTTCTTTTTTACTATGGTATCATTAACTTTTGAAGTTATTAATTTTTGTGCAAACTTGTGTGCAAAGCCCTCAAATGAAATTTTCACCATAGTATAATTTGTGCATTTCTATGCACCACAAAGTGGGAGGCATATAGAGTTGCAATCCTCTGCCCATCTGCCGTACTTACTTACCCCAAATCTTGTGGCATCAACTCCTCATTAACTATTGGGCGGATTTCTTTCAAACTTGCACAGATGATCAAGCAGGATGTGTAGATGATTGTAAAGAAAAGATTTTTCCTAGGACCATTTTTACCAAAGTTATGGCCCTTAGTTACAAACATTGTTGTAGCAGTGGGGGCATCAGTGCTCGGAGGACACAGTTCAGTTATTATTCTGTTATGTCACACTGTTAGTGGTTTAATTCCGCTGGGGTCGAACCTTGTGCATCTGCCCTTGGGCGAAATATGAGAAAATTAAACCCTGGCCAAATTAAATGATACAACAGTTATTGACAGAAGTGTTTTGCTGCAATTTATTGTTGCACCCTGATCAGCCTATACTATCCCAACAATCTGGTTCTTCACTGGTAGATATGTGGTATATTACAAATGAAAAAGCATCCTTGTTAAAGGGTTAAATGAAAGTTGTCTTTAGGACTGTCATGATATGCCATGGTTATATTACAGAACAAAGCAATATAGGATGATATATATATCATGGTACATGTATATTGCTTCATTGTAATAACATAACAGTATTTAACAATTCATAATTTAAAAGTAAAATAAACAAATAACTGATACACACTTTAATACTAGACATCAAAACAATACAGTGGAAACATATAAGAGAAACAAGGGTACATTGTACAGTGACCCTGGATTTAGAAATTCGAATGAAATAAGATCTAATAGATTATGTCATCTTGACTTCAATCTAGCAAACCATGAAGTTTTCTGAATTACTTTGTAAAAAAAAAAATAAAAAAAAAATAAGTTATATGAAAATGACCCCCAATAAAAGTATGTTGATTTTGTACTATGGTACAATATAATTTTTGCCAGGATGTACTGGTATTTCACACTTAGTTATCTCTAGATCAGAATATTTTGAAAGTAGAACTTTTTATTATTCACCATTTGACATTTTCAAAACTAATCCATTCAAGATTATTATAAAAACATATTAATTGGCTGTAAAATTGCCATTGAAATTTTACAAAATAATAAAAAATATTACCATAATTCCTGAATGCTTTATTAAATTTCATAAAGAAGTAATAACTAAATTAATTAACATAAGTTCACATAATATTTGTCGTTTAATGGATAGACTCATTTGCGGTGACAGCATGTTTTGCATAGACAAGTTCATTCAGTACTATTTCATGTTTGAAATAATTCATTAAGTTAACTAACTTCCTATATTATTACAATATTTATGACTTGGCACTCTCTGGGGGACTTCATTACAGTTCATAAACATGTGCCTGTGTCATTTATCTGCTAAGATACAAGTTGAAATGTAAAGCTGGTGCAAAATGTAAAAACTGATTTTATTTTTGTCTTCAGTTAAATAAAATTGAAAATAAGCTGAATATTTGTTTTCAAAGTAACTTGTTTACATTTTTCAGCAAAGGGCATAGTGTTGACCAAATAATTTGAACAGTACTGGTTGTATATTCAAAATTTAGTTTGGGTCATGAGTTGTGCCAAAGTTAAAACCTTCTTTAATATGCTCTGAAAAGGACAGAATTGAAAATGTTTTCATTTTACTCCGTATTGGGCAATTTTGATTGTCCACAGGACTGCTTTATAAGTGATTGGTACTTGTATTTATTTTCTTAACCCTTTCCTCCATATAAATTCCTTGATGGTGTGTTCAAACAGGATACATGTAGATCCAGATCAGCCAACACGTCCATACGATCAGGATATAAACTGTTTGCTTTTTGATTTATTAGATTATTTGTGACCAAAAAGCAAACAGTGCAAATCCAGATCAGATGTTCCAGCTGATTTGAATCTACACTGTTCGCACATGGAATAAAAGGCATATACATTGTGGAGAAAGGGTTAAGTGTTGCTAACCATTTATGTTCTTAAAGGCATTTTTGAAAATTTGCTGTGCTTATCAAAATGCAAATTGTTTTCAGCATGTGGACAGCAGAAGAGATTCCCCACTGGTGTCGCTGTGTTTTGCACTCAGTCTTCTTGGTAGAAGAGCTCTTGGCACAGCCTCGCACAACAACGCCTCTGCTAGGTATATATTTCTATCATCTTTCAGTATTACTTGTTTGATGTCTAGGAAATGGAATGCTTTTGTTTAGTATCAGGGCTTTTTTTCCTTCTTTAGTAGGGGCCGTTTAGGGCGCCTTCCCGTTAGAAAATTTCTTTAAAATCGTGCAGTTTCCCCAAAAGTAACTTCACATCAGGTTTTTTTCATTCCCCTTTAGAGAAAAAATAAAGCTATTTAACCCAAAATTTAAGGGTATGGGCCCCTTCCCCTGGCAGTGAAAAAAAGCCCTGAGTATATTTCTATTGCACTTATAGAGTATTTGCTCCAAGTGCATGAAATGTCATTTGAAATCTGAGATAATTGAAATTCAGATTTCTTGTTAGAGAAGAAAACTTGTTTCATCTTAATGCTTATTTTCAACAAATATCCCACAGTTATTGTATTTTTAGCTCACCAGAGCCAAAGGCTCTGAGTGAGCTATTGTGATCTACACTTTTTGTCAAGGTATATAGATGGAGGAAAGGGTTAAGGATTTTTGTAGGAAACGTATATTCTATTAATTTCAACCAAACTACTGCCTCAAAAGAAAACAGATCATTAATGTAATGGGTTGAAGACTGGGGACTTCTGAATTAAACACAGTGTGACTGTATGAAATGCTATAATACCCCAGCAAATGAAGTAGAATCATCATCTCATGAAATGTGAAAACATATCTTTGTGTGATGCTATAAGGCCGGTTATTTAAATTGTTGCAAAGTCAGTTGTGTATTTGTTATTTTCTTGAATTTTTTTCTACCTTTCATTTTATGAATCCATGAATCTGGTGAGCAATAGGGCCATTTTGCCCTCTTGTTATTTATATTTTCTACACATGAAGGTTTGATCTATGTTTTCGGCTTATTGTTTAATTCCTCTATATATGTAGTATTAAAACATGAAATGTTGATGTAGTTATTGAACAGGCCTGATTTTCAATGGTGTAGTATAATTCCTTGTTTTGTTTTCAGTGTTGAGTTTTTCCTGTATGGACTGCATGCCCTGTTCAAGGGGGATTTCAGGATTACCTCTGCTAGGGATGAGTGGGTGTTTGCTGACATGGAACTGTTGAGAAGAGTTGTTGCCCCTGGTGTTCGTATGTCACTCAAGTTACACCAGGTAAGATAGTGTTTTACTGGTGATGTGGAATATATGGAAAGCAGATATTTTTTTGCAATGGTAGGGTGGGAAGTTTAACTTCATTTGAAGATCACGTACTGCTACTTGAAGTGCATAATTTGTTCAAAGGTCTGTCTTCTGGATAAATTATTGCCCCCATTTTTATCCCCCGCCAATGAAATCAGGAGTGGGATATTGTTTTGGCATTGTTCGTCCGTCCATCTGTCCGTTGTCCATCTGTCTGTCCGTCCCAATTTCGTTTCCAAGCTATTTCTCTGCAACTATTGGATGGATTTCAATGAAACTTTCTGGGAACCATTAATACCAAGTGGAGATTCACATGTCTTTATCATGTTCCAGTCAGACCCTTAAACACAGATTTATGGCCCTTTGATAACTTATGCATTATGCATATAGAGCAGTATTCGTTTCCATGCTATTTCTCTGCAACAGCTGGATGGATTCCAACTAAATTTTCTGGGAACCATCAATTCCAAGCAGAGATGCTCATATCGTCATCTTGTTGTGGTCAGACCCTTTAAGAGTTATGGCCCTTTGATAACCGATGCATTATGAATATAGAGCAGTATTCGTTTCCGCGCTATTTCTCTGCAACAGCTGGATGGATTTAAATGAAACTTTCTGGGAACCATCAATTCCAAGAGGAGATGCGCATATCGTCATTTTGTTTGGTCAGACCGTTTCGCACAGAGTTATGGCCCTTTGATAACTTATGTATTATGAAAATAGAGCAGTATTCTTTTAGGCTTTATTTCTCTGCAACTACTTCGTGGAATTCAACAAAACTTTCTGGAAACCATTAATACCCAGAGGAGATGAGCATATCTTCGTCTTGTTCTGGTCAGGTCTTTTAACACAGAGTTATGGCCCTTTGATAATTTATGCACCTATTTATTGCAACTGCCTCCTTGAATTCAACAATACTTTATGAGAGCCATCAATATGAAAAGGACTTTTACATCTCATTGATATGTCCTGATAATACTATTTATCTTCGAGTTATGATCTCTGAATTTTTGTGTTATTTATTTTTAAGTTATGATCTTTGAATTTTTGTGTTAGAAATAACCAGTACTCAGCGAGGGATATAAGTTCAACAAATTTGCTTGTTCATAATTAAGTTGGTATAGTAAGATAATGTGGTGTTATGCAGTCACATGAAAGGATTTCAAAAACTTGTTTCTCCAGACATTGCTGGTAAGGAACCTTTAGTGGGAAAACACAACTGATTCTCGGCTTGTTCATATGCTGTGGGACCTTTTGAATAAAATGTTACGAAATGTTATTCCTCATTTATATTTTACACTTTGTAAGGAACCAAATTGGAGAAAAAAGTTATTTTACAATTGTAATTATTCTGTGCAGTAATAACAGAATGTTTTTTCCTGTATGTTTTAGGATCATTTTCTGATATCTGATGCGTATGAGACTGAGGAAGCCCTGTATAACGCCATCAGCCTTTACGAGACCAGTCTCGTTATATCTCATGAAGCGGACCCGGCATGGAGGAATGCTGTATTGTCTAACACACCTTCACTGCTGGCCCTCAGGTACAACAAACCAAAGAAGAGAAAATCCATGCTTCATTACCATGCATATTTGATTATTCATGGGAGTGTTTTGCAAATATTTATCAAAATAACACCACATAGGCTGACCTGGGTCTATACTGGTCCCAAATTTGACACAACTTTAAAATAAATGGCATTAATGATTTGGAAATATATTGCCAATTGATATTTATTATTTCAATTCTTATTTTTATAGCTTGTTGAAGTTTTAAAAAAGAAATTACTACTCCACTTAGTAAAAACATTTGAAATGATCTTTGACATCATCCAAACAAGAAATACAGGTGCTTAGCAGTGATTTATTAAATATTTAACATATCTATTGTCTTAAGGGGAAATCTTGATGATTATCGTTTTAGAACAAGAGTTTTATATTTACTCTTGGTGACGTAGGCCTAAGATCATAAAATAAAAACTGCAGACAAGTCTCAAATCTTAAGCATCTGATTGGCTGAAATGGTGACTTGTTAGAACACTAGTTTTATATTTCCTTGTGGTGACCTGTTTACTGATTACAGTTTGTATGATTACAGGAATGTGTTTGACGAGGGGTCAGATGAGTACAAGATAATCATGTTGAACAAGAGATATCTCACCTTCAGGATTGTCAAGGTAAATTTATCTCGAGGGATTTTATTGTCTTGAACTAACAATAACAAATCAAAAATTGGAGAGCATGTCATTTAATTCTTTCCTTCTTATATACACTTTTATGGCATGGGCGAACAGTGTAGATCCAGATCAGCCGGCACATCTTTGCTGTGTGATTAGGATCTGCACTATTCGCTTTTTATGCCCCCACCAGCCATGTTATAGCGGTAGGACATACAGTGTTCACCCTGTCCATGTGTCATTGTGTGAGTGTGTATGTTCGAAAATCGTGTCCGCTCTACACTATTCGCTTTTTATGCCCCCGCCAGCCATGTAATGGCAGAAGGGTATACAGTGATCACCCTGTCCGTGTGTGATTGTGTTTGTTCGAAAATCATGTCTGCTCTGTAACATTGTTATTTCTCATTGGATTTAAAAAAAAACTTGGTATGAATGTTCACCATATCAAGACGGTGTGTCGCGCACAATACCAAAGCCTGTTGATCCAAGGTCAAGGTCACTGTTACTAAAAATAGAATTTTCTTGTCCAGGCTGTAACTTCATTATTCATTGTGGGATTTCAAAATAACTTGGCACAAATGTTCACCATGACAAGGCGATGTGTCACGTACAACACCCATGCCTGAAGGTTCAAGGTCAAGGTCACTGTTACTAAAACTAGAATTTTGTTTGGAAAATGTAACTTGGTTATTTTTTATTGGATTTTAAAATAACTTGGTATAAACTTAGTATATAAATGTTCATTATATCAAGACGGTGTGTCGCGTACAATACCCATGCCTGTAGGTCCAAGGTCAAGGTCACTGTTACTAAAAATAGAATTTTCTTCTCCCAGCTATAACTTTGTTATTAACAAAGTGGTTTCAAAATAACTTGGCACAAATTTTCACCATGACAAGGCGGTGTGTTTCTACAATACACATGCTTGTAGGTCCAAGGTCAAGGTCACTGTTACTAAAAATAGAATTTTCTTGTCTTTGCTGTAAGTTTGTTATTACTTATTCAATATTGGATTTTAAAATAACTTTTTAGTACTGTTCACAATGACAAGGGGGTGTGTCATATACAATACCCGTGTCTGTAGGTCCAAGGTCAAGGTCACCTTTACTAAACGTAGAATTTTCTTGTCTTTCATTATGAATAGAGTGATTTCAAAATAACTTGACACAAATGTTCACCATGACAAGTTGGTGTGTCGCATACCATGCCCATGCTTGTAGGTTCAAGGTCACGGTCACTGTTACTAAAAATTGAATTTTCTTGTCCCGGCTATAACTTCCTTATAGATGAAGGAATTTCAAAATATCTTGGCACAAATGTACACCATGACAAGGCAGTGTGTGGCATATAATACCCATGCCGGTAGGTCCAAGATCAAGGTCACTGTTACTAAAAATAGAATTTTCTTGTTCGGGCTATAACTTCATTATGAATAGAGGGATTTCAAAATACCTTGGCTCAAATGTTTACCATGACAAGGTGTTGTGTTGCGTACAATACCCATGCCTATAGGTCCAAGGTCATGGTCACTTTTACAAAAAATAGAATTTTCTTGTATGGGCTATTACGTCATTATGAATGGTGGGATTGAACATATCTTGGCACAAATGTTCACCATATCAAGACGTCGTTCGTGACAATACCCATGTCTGTAGGTCCAAGGTCAAGGTCACTGTTACTAAATATAGAATTTTCTTATCCGGGCTATAACTTCATTATGAATGAAGGGATTTCAAAATAACTTGGCGCCAATGTTCACCATATCAAGGCGGTGTGTCATGTACAATACCCGTGGCTGCTACCTGTTAAAAAGTACATAATTGTGATGTTAGTGATTAATAATACTGGTATGCTTTGAACCCTGCTAATAACACCAGTACCCCTTCTTTAAAAAGTGGTCTTAATAGTGGTATGGTCTTGTTATCAGGGATTCTACATGTGATGATTGCAATGTGATACAATGGTATAGAATGATTATTAATAGCTTATCTTACCTTTCATGTTTTTTTTAAACACTTGACTTAAATAGAAAATGATAACTTAATGCTTGAAAATGTAATTGTTTTGAAGGGGAAATAAATGCTTTGCAAAATCTATATGTATGTTTAAAATGTTTTCATCGCATTACCACCAACTTCTTCACAGACATTTCCTTTATGAACAGACAAAAGTGCTGCAAATGCAAATAATTTACTTGATCTTCAAATTTATGCATATTTTTATTATTACTGGCACATCACTTTCTTTGAAATGCTATTATTCCCATCAGTGCACTTCAGTGTCTGGTAACAATGCATAGCTGGGGCATCCGTTTCCTATGGACACATTTCTAGTTTATTTTGTTATTTCTGACAAAAAAGCTAACAGTGCAGATGCGCTGGCTGATCTGGATCTATATTGGTCACACATGCGGTAAAATGTGTATATTTGGAGTAAAGGGTTAAAGTAGATCTCAGTTTTTAACTACCAGGAGGAACTGCTAGGAGGAACAGTGGTCTAAGGGATAGAGCGTCGGACTCCAGTTCAGGAGACTGCTGGTTCGAATCCCACCAGGGATGAGATTCGTCTGCAATTTCCCCAATCTACATTCGGCGCAAGTACTGTTTTGACACCCAGGAAACAGTCATCGAGCGTGATTGATATAAGTTGAAAGAACTTGTTTCACAATCGATGTAAAATAAATAAGTTTAAACTAACTACGATTTAACATCCATGTATGTTCAGAGAATTTGGAATTTTTACATTACATATTTAATAGGAAAATTAATATTTGCAGCGGATGCTATATCTCCTAACTCCAACTTTGAAATTTAAAAACTTTAATAAAAACACATGGTACCCAATTTTGCTCAAACTTTGTGGGCTTTGAAGGTCATTAGGTAATCATCTATTGAATACTGCAATAATGGTTTCTTACCAAGTCAGATTACAGTTTCCAAATAAAGGTAACTGAGCATGTATGTATTTTCTTTGTTTTTGTTAAGCAATTATACAAATTGTTGAAAAATGAAATGAAACTGTAAGACTTTAATTTCCATTAGTGAGCAGTTATGAAATTTTACTCAAGAAACAAATGTCTTTTACTATGATGTGCTAAGAGGCTTCACATATTCCTCATTTTTCCACTGATTTTCACAATCATACAAACATGTATACAAGTAATTTCATATCTTAATCATTTCTGTTTGTGAATCAGGTGAACAGAGAGTGTGTCAGGGGACTGTGGGCGGGGCAGCAACAGGAGCTTATCTTCCTAAGAAACCGTAACCCAGAACGAGGCAGTATACAGAACGCCAAACAAGCCCTTCGTAACATGATTAACTCATCATGTGACCAGCCTATAGGGTACCCGATATACGTGTCACCACTAACAACATCATACTCATCAACAAATGAACAATACACATCTGTGATAGGAGGGGAATTCATCATAGCCAATGTGAAGAAATTCTTCAGAAATGCTTGGCAAAGGTATAGTTAGCTAAACTTGAAAATGCTTACTCATTCATATAGAGTGTTAAACTTGATTGATTTTACTCATCTAAGTGAAATGTTGCTGCACACGCAAAAGTGCCTTAATAGCACATATAATATCTTAGAAAATTACATTTTCACTATGTCCTGTTTTATTTTGAACACAGTCTTCCATTTATTCAAACTTGAATATGCATGTAGGCGTTTGAAATCAAATATGAATGACTAAACAGATATATTAAAAATAAAATATTTTTCCTTTGATATTCTCAATAACGTTATACAAATGTTAAAAAAGTAATTGTGTTGTAGTTTGCGTCAACACTGTGGCGCCTCTTGCACCTCAGGCAGCTCAGCTTTTGTGGAGGGCGAGATACCATACAGCTGTACCCATCAGGCAGCGGCAACCGTCCTCGGCTCCTCTGTGCGCTCCTGTCATCCGACCACACCCATCAACAGTCCCGAGAACCTTACCCTGACAAGCCGAGGGAATCGAGGAAGCCTGATCTCAACCACCAGTTCTGCTGCCAGCAAACCTCGTTCCCTGGTCACACTGGCTGGTCTTATAGGAGACAATCAACAACCCAAAGACTCTGCACAAGTTTGCAGGGTGAAAGTATGTAACTCTTTATATACCATTGGTGTCAGTTCTGTACAATTTGGGTTAGACTTTTCCCCTATATGTAAGCATTTTAGGCATGTGCAAAAAGTATAGATTCAGATCAGCTGGCATATCTGTACCATACGATCTGGATGTTCACTGGTTGCATTTTGGTCAGAAATAACCTAATGAATCTGAAAGCAAATAGATCTGCTAACTGACTTCTATCTGCTCTGTTCCCCCATGCATTAAAGATGTATCTATGGAGTAAAGGGTAAAGGAACTACAGAGTCTCATTTGAAAAGCTTCAGCCTACAAACCTGTGACTGGAGACAATACTTTAATCCTGAGTATCTGAATGGTTGAAATTAAATCCAGTCCTCAATCTGACCAGTTAAATACTGGAAATTTAGTATAATTATATACATATATTTGATATATACATATGGGAATGATTGCATATGTGACTGGTGTAGATCCAGATCAGCTGGTACTTCCATGCCATCTGATCTGGATCTGCACTGGTCTTTTTTTGGTCAGAAATAACCTAACAACCTAATCTAAAAGTAAAGTTTAGATCTTGATATGCCAGATGATTTTGATCTACACTGCCTGTGGGATAATAGCCAAATAAGAGTTAAGACTGCTGAGCACCATTAACCATTTTATAATCTCAGGGTTATAAGCTGCCCCATTTTCTGTGATTATTTGGGAAAGATATTGGCTCAAAATTGTGTCTATTCCTCAAATTGTGGAGAATTGGAGACATGTTTGAAAACAAAAAAAAATCATCTTAGTTACCTGTTTATAGAATCCATGTTTGTAACCTGTTACCAAAAGACCTTGTTATTTGTTACTAAACTGAATGTATTTAGTAATTGTGTGAACGCAACAAAATAAACAAACAAAAATTATTCATTCTTTCATTATAATACACAAATAAAGGATTGATGAAAGAAAAATTGTGCCGTGGATTTCAAGTAAAGGAATAAATTGAACTGTTTGATTTGATAAAACAGTAGGCTTGTGTTGTAAAATTGTTTGCTTTATTATGTTACCAGATAACAGACATCGGTTGTGTATATGACAACATGAACCTTGGTAGGAGGATCGATGTCCAGTGGCCTAACGAAGAATGGCGTAACCATGGAGGCAAGAATGCTTGGGCTGGTTGGTACCCGACATCTGGTATGGAGGGAATTGTGGTACATCGCTGGACCCCGTGTCACAGAGACATTGTTAAACGATCCCATGTGGATAAGATAATACTGCTGTTACAGATTGGAGAGAGATATGTTCCGATAGGGGAACCAGGCGTGCAGTATTTAGCGGCTGAGGTCTGTTGAGGCTGAATACTGCCAGAAGTAGAAATACCTGTCCGTTGAGTTGTACAACAGATGCAGAATGTGCTTATAGAAAACTACTCAAGCAATGGTCTGCCAAAGGAATGGTCTGCAATAGTTAAAGATTTGTATTTGACAGAGCTATGTCTCTTACTGTGTAAGATCTGCTTTCTGTTGAATGCTGGCTCAGAATGGACATTAACCCTTTCCTGTATAGATACACCTTTATTGCTAGGGCAAACAGTTTAGATCCAGATCAGCTGGCACATCCGTGCCGTCTGATCAGGATCTAAACTGTTCGCTTTTTGATTCATTAGGTTATTTCTGACCAAAATGCGTCCAGTGCAGATCTTGATCAGACGGCACGGATGTGCCGGCTGATCTGGATCTACACTGGTCGCACATGCATTTATATCAAGGAAAGGGTTAAAGGAAACTTGATATGAATGAACATAGCCTTACTGGATATACAAGATGGACAGGAAACAGAAGGCTTTATTTTATTTGATCTTGTCTTTCATAGTAAATCAATCATACTAGAATTATGATCATGTTGATCATGTTTAACTTTACTCTTTACTCCACATACATGTATTTATCGCATGTGTGAACAGTGGAGATCCAAATCAGTCAGCTCATCCATGCTGTCTGATCTGATTCTGCAATGCTCGCTCCTGTCAGAAAAAAAACAACAACAAAAAAACAAGCAGTGTAGATCCTGATCAGGATGAGCCAGCTGATCTGGATCTACAGTGTTCACCAATGCCATAAAAGCCATATCAGTGGCGTAAAGGGTTTATGGTACTCGACAGGTACAGTCGTGTTCATACTTACATCTTTTTCAAATTCCTTTTTCTTTTTAAATTATTTAAAGATATATAAACAAATTCATAAAAATGTTCATTATTAAATAAGTAGCTATTTTTATAAAAAAAAAACCAAAAAACACTAAATTTTATTACTATCATTATCAAATACGGTTCCGAGATACAGCTAGTGTATGTCAAGATTCTGTTCATTTTATCTGGCTCTGGATTACATCGAGGTACAGTCCAAAGAAGACAGTATGTTCCAGCCCTTGTGGGAATATATATGTTTTATGTTTATTATGTGGTATGATCTTTTGACAGTATTTAGCATTAATTAAGTACTCTATTATGTTTCAAGAAAAAGTGTTTAAAACATGCTTATATGATATGTCTAATTATCAAAAGGAATTGGGGCTGGATCAATGATGGTATTAACAACCCTATTACTTAACCCTTTCCTCCATAAATACGCATTTTTACACATGTGCGACCAGTGTAGATCCAGATCAGCCGGCTCACTGTTCACCCACGCAATAAAGGTGTGTCTATGGAGGAAAGGGTTAAATGTTACATCTGGGACAGGGATCATAAAACTGATTGGGGACCAGTCATTAACTAGAGCTTATGATCAGTGAGTTTTGAGACAGGTCTTTGGCCTTAGTTTTATGATCTTGGGCCCCATGATTAAGGTAAGGATCTATAACAGATTAGTCTTTCTTTGAATTTTAAGTCATTCCATTTATATGTAGACCTGATTAGACTGCAGGGATGTGCTGGCTGATCTGGGTTTACTTCAGTTGCAGATACTGATATACTTGGTTCCAACAGGTTGTTGATAATTCCAACTCAAATCATATATCTGTCTTGCATAGATTTCATGACTTTTATTTTGAAGAACATTTATTATGGCAGTTTTAGTCATTTCTATTTGTTTCATTTAGAATAATATAGTAAACATTACTTAACTGTTTTATATACACATTTCTGTACTTAAGTATTTTAAATTTAGTTGAATGTTTTATGTTAACTATTGCTGTTTTATTATTGCATATTTATTGCTACTCTAATTGCTTGCAAAGTGCTTGTACTTAAAAGGTATGTGTCAGTATACACTGTCCAACTAAAGTCTTCTCGATCATTAAACTAATACTTGAGATCAGTCTGAAATCTTGTGCATTAGAATGGCTGAAGACTCCTTTTGAGCCAATCATATGCTTGAGATTTGAGACTGGTCTTCAATTGCAGTTTTTATTGGGCCCAGTCTGCAGCTGATCTTGAGTCATAAGTTGCTGATTGGTTCAGACATGGTTTTGATCTTTTGCTGGGGAAGTCGGAAAAAATTGTGATAGGCTGTAAAAGCTTAGATTTGTTGCAACACTTTCTCAGGGCATTGTAACCAATCTGCATATCTAAAATAGAATGAAAACTCTGGGTGTATTACCTTGTAACCTTGACCTTGTGCTTGTTGATAGGCTAAATAAGTGTAATAACCCAACATCCATCAGCCTTTATCTTTATTAGCAGGTAGTTGCTGTGTTGACATTGATTGCAGTCTATAAGTCTACCAGTCATAAACTCTAATCTAAAGACAGGCAGACGTAGAGAGTGCAGTCAGCCTGTCACAGACTGGAAACCAGCGTCTATTGTTGCATGTGGTTGCAAGGCTGACATTGATTGCAGTCCCCAAGTCAACCAGCCACAAGCTTGTTTTTAGACTGGTTGACACAATTGTATGAACTTTGCCTGTGAGACATTCCAGACTAAAGTCAAATTGTTTTTTTTCTGGATTTTGGTTGGTGTAGATCATGGTGCAAGCAAGATCATAAAACTAAGATTTGAGACCATTTTAAATCTCAAGCATCTGAATGGCTGAAATGAAGAACAGTGTCCATTTCAGCCAATCAGATGCTTGATATTTCAGACTGGTCTCTAGTTTAAGTTTTATGACCTGAATAGATGTGGCGTCAGAGTTGTCAGGGACTACACTGGTCATACATGAAGTATTGGTCTATGAATGGTTTAAATGGAAGAAATGGTGAAAGCTGGTATTGTTAAAAACACCTAGAGCTGTTTATTTTTCAGTAATACATATTTAACATATTGTTTGCTTGATATAACGGTCTAGGTTTTCCAAAATATATGTGAATTAATATTTATTATGTTGATCATTTAATCTAAGCATCAATACAAAATCAAGTCTTCAAGCAAATTACGTGAATGACAACATTACTTATGAGTAAAGAATTTTTATGAAAGGAAAAATTGACAAATTGTTAATTATAATTTTTTATGTTCATAGTTAATGCATTAGAATATATGCTAAATCAAACTGCTAACTATCAACCTGCATTTATTGCTAAATACAGGTAGATATTTCTAGAAAGCCTGTTTGACGATTTAATGGGGATCATTGCAGAACACTGTCTCCCGAACAATAAGTTTAACCCTTCACTTAATGGGTATGCCATTATCACAAACACATGGAAAACCAGTGTAAATCCAGATCTGGATTAACACCTTTCGCTTCTTGATTAACCCTTTCTTCCATATTTACGCCTTTTTACGCATGTGTGACCAGTGTAGATCCAGATCAGCTGGCACATCTGTGCCATCTGATCAGGAACTGCACTGGTTGCATTTTGGTCAGAAATAACCTAATGAATCAAAAAGTGAACAGTGCAAATCCTGATCAGACGGCACGGATGTGCCAGCTGATCTGGATCTAAACTGTTCGCCCATGCAATAAGGTGTATCTATGGAGGAAAGGGTTAACACCTTTCGCTTCTTGATTAAAATAACCAAATAAATTTGATAGTGAAAGAGTTAAATGCTTGTCAGGTTTAGGCTAAAGCCTTGGAGTAAAGGTTTAACATTGTCAAAGATACCAAAAAAGACTTAGTAATAAAGGTTGATACTTGGCAAGTTTGTTCAATTTATAGGAGAAATTTTACCAGTACAATGATTGTGTGATTTATTTTTAATGTGCCATTTTCAAATTTATATAATGGGACCCAGAGTTCTGTATATTGCTTTATTTGTTTTTGTTTACTCCTTGTTATGTTAAAATATGTTTAAATTATGATTCAGTGAAATCATGTAAATATGGAGGGAAAGCGTCTCTTAATAATTAAATTGCACAATCGGTGAATTTGTGACTCAACATGCCACAAGAGAGAATGGGTGAAAACTAGATAATTAGAACTTCTCAACAAGATAGAGTTTATCAGGGTCTATTTACCTTTACCCCAATAGGATATGGCTTTTAACAATGGGTGAACATGGTAGATCCAGATCAGCTGGCATGTTGATGCTGTCTCATCAGGATCTACACTGTTTGCTGTGGAATCATTAGGTTATTTCTGACCACAAAGACAGTGTAGAATCCTGATCAGATGGCGAGAATGTGCTGGCTGATCTAGATCTACACTGTTCTTACACATATAAAACATGTGATATGGAGTAAATATTTAATTAATTGATTGATTGATTGATTGATTGATTGATTGATTGATTGATTGATTGACCCTGAGTATATCAAGGACTCAATGCTCATACTGATAGGATATGTTGCACTTAGCCCTCAAATTATCACTACTGCGATCACTAAACAAAGTTTTTCTTAGGTTAAAGTTTTTTGTGTGAGTACCATGACATAATGGGGGTTATTGAGAGTGTGTTAATGTAGATAGTCTGAAAATGGTCTTAACTATTTTCTCAATGCATTTAGAAGGCTTCTCAGACTGAATGGCAACAGTGTAGACCCAAATCAGAATGTGTGCCCAGGTCGATCTGGGTCTACACTGATGGCATAGGTCATAAGCCCTACTTTGTCATGGTGCATCACATGTAATTACTTGTGCCCAAGATCATATAAACTAAATCTGGAGACCAGTCTCAAATCTCGAGCATCTTATTTGCTGAAATTGAGACTGATCTCCAATGTTAGTTTTATGATCTTGGGCCCTGTATTGTTCAGACTGGCCAAGTTAAACATTTAACTAAGTATTTACTACACTATTTGACATTAAAATGTACACAAAAATGGTATCATTTCATTGCAAAAATTGCCTGATCCATAGACAATTTTTATAAGGAATATATTTGCTGGCATGCCTGTATGTTGCTTAGTTCATATCCATAAACATTACTCACCCATACATGTAATTATTGATTTGTCTGGACATAATGCACCAACTTTAAAACCATGTTCTAGGTCCCAAGGTTATAAAACTGAGAATGGAAACCAGTCTCAAATCTCAAGCATCTGATTGGCTGGAACGGCAACCAGTTGCCATTTCAGCCAATCAGATACTTCAGATTTTAGACTGGTTTCAAATCTCAGTTTTATAATCTTCAGCATAGGACTGATAATTCTTGTTTATTTTATTAACTGTATTACATTAGGAGTAACATGTCCTATGGATAGATTTCTATTTTGCTTTATTTTTGCAATCTTGTGCAATATAGTTGTTATGGCAACAAACAAATTAAAAATTAACATTAAAATATGTTGAAAAAAGGATGTGTGTTTCGTGTCAATACTTATTCACAGAGTACTCCGCACAGGACTCACGCTTAAATCTTGAAACACTACATCTCCTAGCCAGAGGCTGGCACCACACACAACAGTTCCCTGGTTTAGTAGATTCATAACAGCGACCTCGGTAGCTCAATTGGTAGAGCGCACGGGCGTTATGTGGGGGGTCCGAGGTTCAAATCCTAGTCAAGTCACTATTTCCACCCCAAATCTACAACACTGGGAAACGTTTATTCAGTGTCGACCTGAGCATCTAAAATCAAGGAATCAGTCCTGTACCAATGGTTTTCAATTCAGTGTGCACGCCAGCAGGTATCTAGTCTTGATTCGTGGTGCCAGCTTTCGGGAATAAAGAGTACAAGCAATATTTAAATGGATTATACCAAATTACTAGATAAAAATATAGAGATCAACGTGCCTGTGAGTAAAAAACTTTTTCAATTCAGTGCTAAAACTTAAAATGTCAATAACGTTAACGGTCCACTACACTCCTTGCACGTTCATCGATAAAAATGAAAATTATCAAAATCTCAATAGTGGCAAAATGAGATTACCAAATAAAAAGAGAAAAATGTCTTTAAACTTTTTTTCGAGTCCAGATGTTTCAGCAATAAATACAGCGTTATATTTATCGGCTTTACGTTGATCACCGTAAGACTGATGCTAAGTTAGTTTTGGACGAAATTTGAATTCCTGTCCAAGAATTGTTGTGTTGCCCTTCCGAAGAAAATACGATACGTGGGATCGTTTTGTCCGTCAGTCTGTAGGTCCGTCACGGTGTGCTCAACTGAATAATCATCTAGTTTATTTTCGGTTTAATTTTTAATACCATAGTTTTTGAGTAGGTCACCTGAAGTATCGTATGATCTTGGAATATAACTTTTGATATACTAGAGTAAATTATACTAAAGACCAATCTTCAAGAAGAAAAACAATGTAGGTCTTTTATTTTTCGTTTCACGCATTTTTCATTTTTCTGCGCGTTTTTATTTGCTAGTCAAAGTATAAACAGTGTTATTAAACAATCGGCATAAGTGAAACGAATTGATATCGCCCTAAGCGACCAAATAACGTTAACATCTTTAAATTAAGTTGTTGTGAATGTGTGAAATATCCCGTCTCTGTGGCGCAATCGGTTAGCGCGTTCGGCTGTTAACCGAAAGGTTGGTGGTTCAAGCCCACCCAGGGACGAATAATTTTGTATCTTTTTTAATATCTTAAAAATAAATAGTAAAAAAGTTAGAAATTCATAAATTAATAATGAATGTAAAGACCAGGTCCCGAGATAATTAAATTTTATTAATTCCTTTTTGCTCAGCTCAATTTGGGCATGAACAAATCTGTTCATTGTATAAAATAAAACATTTTAAACTGAAAATACGTCGCAATTGATCTCAATAACAACTTTAGAACAGTCGGTTATTTCTAATTTATGAATTCTCTAGACATTCAACGCTTGGCACAAAATTGAGTTGAGCGTGGAAAAAGGTTTATAATGACGGGGCCACTGGCGAAGTTTTGGACATACCATTTCAGGCAATCAGATGCTTGAGATTTGAGACTGGTTTCAAATCTCAGTTTAATAATCTTCAGCATAGGACTGATAATTCTTGTTTATTTTATTAACTGTATTACATTAGGAGTAACATGTCCTATGGATAGATTTCTATTTTGCTTTATTTTTGCAATCTTGTGCAATATAGTTGTTATGGCAACAAACAAATTAGAAAATTAACATTAAAACATGTTGAAAAAAGGATGTGTGTTTCGTGTCAGTACTTAATCACAGAGTACTCCGCACAGGACTCACGCTTAAATCTTTAAACACTACATCTCCTAGCCAGAGGCTGGCACCACACACAACAGTTCCCTGGTTTAGTAGATTCATACCTGCGACCTCGGTAGCTCAATTGGTAGAGCGCAGGCACGTTTTGTGGGGGGTCCGAGGTTCGAATCCTAGTCAAGTCACTATTTCCACCCCAAATCTACAACACTGAGAAACGTTTATTCAGTGTCGACCTGAGCATCTAAAATCCAGGAATCAGTCCTGCACCAATGGTTTTCAATTCAGTGTGCACGCCAGCAGTTATCTAGTCTTGATTCGTGGTGCCAGCTTTCGGGAATAAAGAGTACAAGCAATATTTAAATGGATTATACCAAATTACTAGATAAAAATATAGAGATCAACGTGCCTGTGAGTATAAAACTTTTTCAATTCTGTGCTAAAACTTAAAATGTCAAGAACGTTAACGGTCCACTACACTCCTTGCACGTTCATCGATAAAAAGTATGTACATGTATTTAGTTTGAGCGTCTTCTATTTTCTGATATTTCATAATTGGGTGATATTTTGATAAAGTAGTCACTGTTTACATCGTCAACGTGCGATCGACAGCCTGGACATTGAAGATTTCAGTGCCAACGGTTAAAAAACTGAGCATGGAGACCAGTCCCAAATCTCAAGCATCTGATTGGCTGAAATGGCGACCAGTCGCCATTTCAGACAATCAGATGCTTGAGATTTGGGACTGGTTTTCATGCTCAGTTTTATAACTTTCAGCCCAGAATAAGGTATACCTTTGCAGGTTTAGATTGCAGGATGAGATTACCAAATCAAAAAAGAAAAAATGTCTTTAAACTTGTTTTTTTCGAGTCCAGATGTTTCAGCAATAAATACACCGTTATATTTATCGGCTTTACGTTGATCACCGTAAGACTGATGCCAAGTTAGTTTTGGACGAAATTTGAATTCCTGTTCAAGAATTTTTGTGTTGCCCTTCCGAAGAAAATACGATACATAGGATCGTTTTGTCCGTCAGTCTGTAGGTCCGTCACGGTGTGCTCAACTGAATACCCATCTAGTTTATTTTCGGTTTGATTTCGATTACCATAGTTTTTGAGTAGGTCACCTGAAGTATCGATGATCTTGGAATATAACTTTTTTGATATTCCGAGTAAATTATAATAAAATCCAATCTTCAAAAAAGAAGAAGAAAAACAATGATAAGGTAGGTCTTTATTTTTCGTTTCACGCCTTTTTCATTTTTCTGCGCGTATTTATTTGCTAGTCAAAGTAATTTCGCTGTTTAAAACAGTAAATACAGTGTTATTAAACAATCTGCATAAGTGAAACGAATTGATATCGCCTTATGCGACCAAATAACGTTAACATCTTTAAATTAAGTTGTTGTTCATGTATGTAATATCTCGTCTCTGTGGCGCAATCGGTTAGCGCGTTCGGCTGTTAACCGAAAGGTTGGTGGTTCAAGCCCACCCAGGGACGAATAATTTTGTATCAATTTTTAACATCTAATTATAAAAATAAAAGTGAAAAAAAAACAAGTAAGAAATTCATAAAGCAATAATGAATGTAAAGACGATGTCCCAAGATTATTGAATTTTATTAAAAAAAAATTATGCTCAGCTCAATTTGGGCATGAACAAATCTGTTCATTGTTTAAAATAAAACATTTTTAACTGAAAATACGTCACAATTGATCTCAATAACAACTTTAGAACAGTCGGTTATTTCTAATTTATGAAGTCTCGAGACATTCAACGCTTGTGCACAAAATAAAGTTGAGCGTGGTAAAGGGTTTATAATGACGGGGCCTGTGCCCAAGACCATAAAACTAAATCTGGATACCAGTCTCAAATCTTAAGCATCTGATTGGCTAAAATGGTTGCTGATCTCCATTTCAACCAATCAGTGCCCAAGGTTATAAAACTGAGCATGTAAACCAGTCTCAAATTGAAGCATCTGATTGGCTGAAATGGCGACCATATGCTCGAGATTTGAGACTGGTTTCCAAACTCAGTTTTATAACTCAGTTTTATAACCTTCAGCCCAGGTGCTCGAGAGTTAAGACTGATTTCCAATCTTAGCTTTATGATCTTAGGCCCTGGACAATACACATATATGTCTCCCAGATAATGTAATGTACATATGTCTTCAATACATTTAACACCACGGCAATTACTCCTACTCCTACATACACTTGTCTTTTTAAAAGTTTCTCTTCATGAAAAACCCTTTACTCCATACTACACAGTATGTACCCAGATAATGAGAATCGCGGATAATGATAGATCGTGAGTATAATGAAAGATCGCCAGATCGGAGAAAACAGCATGGAGAGGTTAGTTATTGTATAGTAACATGAAATTCATACAATAACTAACCTCTTCATGCTGTTTTCTCCGATCTGGCGATCTATCATTATACTCAAAATCTATCATTATCCGCGATTCTCATTATCTGGGTACATACCGTGTACTAGTATATACGCGTTTTTACGCGTGTGGGACCAGTGTAGATCCAAATCATCTGGGATAAAAAGTTTCGCTTTTGGTAAAAAATATACAAACAAATCAAAAAGCGAACAATTCAGATCCGGAAAGGTGTATCTATGGAGTAAATGGTAACATGAAATCTACTTGCATTTGATTTTTATTTATAGATGTTAACGATTTGAAATGTTTGCGAAAATACTTGAGTCGCTCTACGCTTATGTTTTGATTATAATCGACTTAAACAATTGGAAAGCGTGGCATTTATTGCAATATTATATATGAGAGATTTAGCTGAAGGGACATTTTGATAAAGTTTTGGAAATTAGGACAATAGGCAATGCGATGATAGATATTTACATAGATATTTGTTTGTATTACTGTTTTACACAGTGAATATCAGTGTACTCGGAGATAGGCCCATCACACTATCAGTAAATCTGATCGAACTCTAACATGATAACGTCACGAAATATATTAAAGAATATCTCCATTGTATCAGTTACATAGAAGTCCGGTGTGTCTATAGACCACTCAATTATCTATACAATTCGCAACTGAAGAACTGTATACTTTTGTGACTTATCGACAGTTAATGTCATTTAATACCTGCAGGTAATCATTAAAAGCCGTAATGAATGTTAATAAATAATTTGAGTGGTTTCAAATTAAGTTAAATTATTATTAAAATTTAAATAGGTATTCAAATCTGTTTGAATCAGTTTTGGATAATATAAAGTTACAACAGTTACATATACATTATAAGTATTTGAGGAAAATCCGGACTACTACGGCTTGAAGGTACGGTTTCTCTATTTATTTGTTAAGATAAGTCGAAATTTAGTTATTTTTCGAGGTATTAAAACTGTAATTAATAATAATAAAACTTTCGTGGATCAGATAGTTTAATACAAGATTTCAATTCGAAGTTTGTATCTCTTAACAGATGATTTTAAATTCTTTTAGAGTGTAATACTGTGATAGTAAAAACCGTACACATTAAGCAGATTTTCTTCCTTTTAATAAATATTAATAATTAAATATATAAATGTAATTTATAATGTCAGTTTCGTTGCCCGGGAACTACAAAATGTTTTAAACTCCAATTTATGGATTACAAATTGTTGGCATGTCCCACTACCACTGTTCAAGCCTCCTGATGGCCTGTATTAGCTTTTCAGTATTCATGTAGATATGTATCTTTTTAAGCCCTATCTAACGGAACGAGATGGTTTTAATTCTGTGCTCAATTTTGAACCAATCAGATTGTTGAAATCTGAGACTGGTCTCCAGTTTGATATTATAATTGTGGTTTGAGCATAAACATTGAACATTGGTTAGCATCACTTAAATTGAATGAAACTGAAGAAAACTATTGGGTCTGCCAATCATTTTTATTGTGACTGGAAATGATAACTGAATTTATTTATAATTTGTGTTTTGAATTTATCTGTGAATTTTTAAAATTTCTGAAACACCAAACAAGTGTTTTTACGTTGGTTTCATGATGGAGTGCACAAATATTGATTTTGTTTATGTTCCTCGTACCTTGTTATTTAAAGCTATCAAGTGTCATGCTTCTTTTTTCCTTAGTCCGTGTCATATTGTAATTTATTTATTATGAAAGCACAACATAGCACACCAGATACATTTACATTAATTTATGAAAATTGCATTCAACGCGAAATTAGCAAGTCGACAAAAACTGTCATTCACTCATGGCGGCTTGTCATGGTTTGAATTGTGCTTTGATATTGAGCAAACCTTTGAATACAATGCTGCCGTTGAAGAGTCCCGATTCCCACGCTGAACATTAAATGGACATATGAATTCGCCCGGACCGTCCCAGGTTTTTCTCACCGTTTCAGTCTGATTGTTAAATGCTAAAACGTGACCACAGGGGCCAAATTCGATGTTAATACAGAATTCTGGGAGCACTTCGATATTAACCACGCCGAACATTCAATAGAACTTCTCGGCATATGGATTCGTTTCGAGTTTTTCTTCCCGTTTCGGTCTGAATGTTAGTCATAATCAAAAAAACGAGACCACATGGGTCAAATCTGTTATTAATATAGAATTCTTGGAAAAATTAACAAAATTTTATTTGGATGAACATCTTCTGTTTATGGATTTTATATTGCTCATTTCCTGGGATATCTGTTTCATATTTGTTTAGATTGAACTGCACGTTAATTCAAGTTAACATATTGAAAATTAAAGATAATAAGTTAAAATTCAAGACATAATTGTGAAAATTAAAGTTCATAAGCTAAAAATTCAAGTGAATAAGTTTAATATATTAAAGTTATTCTGTTGAAAAGTAAAGTTACTAAGTTGAAAAAATGAAACACAAAAAAACAACAACAATTATCTGGCCTAATGAGCTTCCGTAGTTTAACACCGGCCAGTAACTAAGGATTTGCTGCTTGAAAACATAACTGACATAAGCGTTTAAGTAAAAATATAACTGATATTGCTGTACAGTTACAAAAGTAACATGGCTCGCACCCAAGCGCAATTCAAGAAAATTTCCTTTATATAATATTTTCAATGAACTAAGTATTGATAATTAAAGTACATTCATGACATCAAGTAGCTACTGGCTATTTGTTGTTTTGCAATAGAAGATCATAATGTTTGTAAAAGGAAATCATAAAGTCATTAAATAAATCTATGCTATAATACTTCTTTTGATACGGGCAGAACATCAACTTTGACATTGAAATCCACTTTTTCCATTTCAAATAGCTCTATATTACTATACAACTATACATCACATTACATCGTTGCTTGTAATTCTTTCTTGTAAATTGATTCAAATTTGTTCATCCAATAAAACATAATTAGTGGTTTATGAGATTTTCAAAAGCTCTTCAAATGAATGCACTGATCAATAGACCTCGTACTGTATACATTTATTAATTCCCAACAATTTCTGTCATTTACAAGCTGCTGAAAGCGCACTATCCTTTTGATATAAAGGATGACATTAACACGCCCTAGGGCCTTACTTTCCACTTGTAATTAGCTTTACACATTTATTGCCGTACTTTTTGCGAAAGTTAGCCCATTAATACGAATCAAAGTAGACGTTTCCACACCTAAGATACATACACTTAACATTTCATAGGACAAATTAAAAACATATTGCAATTATTGCGATCTCCGATCACAGTGCAATTTAATTCTGGGTGCATATAGCGATTTTGCTATTTGAAATAACGTCGTATAGATCTGATCCAATAATAAAAAGAAACTTAAAATACCAGGTACGTTCCGAGTAATCCCTAAGATCAAAGCAGTTTTCGGACAGGTTAATCAACAAAGAATAGCGTAGTTCCAGCAATCAAAGCAGTTTTCGGTCAAGTTAATTAACTAAGAATACCGTAATGCTTGCAATCAAAGCAGTTTTCGGTCATGTTAATTAACTAAGAATACCGTGATGCTTGCAATCAAAGCAGTTTTCAGACAGGTTATTTAACTAAGTATACCGTAATGCTTGCAATCAAAGCTGTTTTCGGTCAAGTTAATTAACTAAGAATACCGTAATGCTTGCAATCAAAGAAGTTTTCGGACAGGTTAATAAACTAAGTTTACCGTAATCCCTGCAATCATATCAGTTTTCGGACAAGTTAATCGTATTGGAATACCGTAATCCTCGCAATCAAATCAAGGTTCGGACAGGTTAGTCAACCTACAATACCGTAATCCCTGAATTCAAATCAGTTTTCGCACTGATTAATCAACTAAATATACCGTAATTTCTGCAATCAAAGCAGGTTTCAGACAGGTTGATCATATTGGAATACCGTAATCCCTGCAATCAAAGCAGTTTTGGGACAGATTAATAATATAAAAATACCGTTATCCCTGCAATCAAATCAGTGTTTGGACAGGTTGATCATGTTGGAATACCGTAATCCCTGAAATCAAAGCAGTGTTCGGACAGGTTAATCATGTTGGAATACCGTAATCCCTGCAATCAAAGCAGTGTTCGGACAGGTTAATCACGTTGGAATACCGTAATCCCTGCAATCAAAGCAGTGTTCGGACAGGTTAAACATATTGGAATACCGTAATCCCTGCAATCAAAGCAGTGTTCGGACAGGTTAATCGTGTTGGAATACCGTAATCCCTGCAATCAAAGCAGTGTTCGGACAGGTTAATCGTGTTGGAATACCGTAATCCCTGCAATCAAAGCAGTGTTCGGACAGGTTATTCATGTTGGAATACCGTAATCCCTGCAATCAAAGCAGTGTTCGGACAGGTTAAACATATTGGAATACCGTAATCCCTGCAATCAAAGCAGTGTTTGGACAGGTTGATCATATTGGAATACCGTAATCCCTGCAATCAAAGCAGTGTTCGGACAGGTTAATCATGTTGGAATACCGTAATCCCTGCAATCAAAGCAGTGTTCGGACAGGTTAATCATGTTGGAATACCGTAATCCCTGCAATTTGTAATCCCTGCAATCAAAGCAGTGTTCGGACAGGTTGATCATATTGGAATACCGTAATCCCTGCAACCAAGGCAGTGTTCGGACAGGTTATTCATGTTGGAATACCGTAATCCATGCAATCAAAGCAGTGTTCGGACAGGTTAATCATGTTGGAATACCGTAATCCCTGCTATCAAAGCAGTGTTCGGACAGGTTATTCATGTTGGAATACCGTAATCCCTGCAATCAAAGCAGTGTTCGGACAGGTTAATCATGTTGGAATACCGTAATTCCTGCAATCAAAGCAGTGTTCGGACAGGTTGATCATATTGGAATACCGTAATCCCTGCAATCAAAGCAGTGTTCGGACAGGTTAATCATGTTGGAATACCGTAATCCCTGCAATCAAAGCAGTGTTCGGACAGGTTATTCATATTGGAATACCGTGATCCCTGCAATCAAAGCAGTGTTCGGACAGGTTAATCATGTTGGAA
The DNA here is from genome assembly GCA_038501625.1 of Corbicula japonica. Taxonomy (NCBI): domain Eukaryota; kingdom Metazoa; phylum Mollusca; class Bivalvia; order Venerida; family Cyrenidae; genus Corbicula; species Corbicula japonica. The sequence goes on along the minus strand of JAZAYU010000006.1, from coordinate 14,951,768 downwards.
TACCGTAATCCCTGCAATCAAAGCAGTGTTCGGACAGGTTAATCATGTTGGAATACCGTAATCCCTGCAATCAAAGCAGTGTTCGGACAGGTTGATCATATTGGAATACCGTAATACCTGCAATCAAAGCAGTGTTCGGACAGGTTAATCATGTTGGAATACCGTAATCCCTGCAATCCGTAATCCCTGCAATCCGTTATCCCTGCAATCAAAGCAGTGTTTGGACAGGTTGATCATGTTGGAATACCGTAATCCCTGCAATCAAAGCAGTGTTCGGACAGGTTGAACATGTTGGAATACCGTAATCCCTGCAATCAAAGCAGTGTTCGGACAGGTTGATCATGTTTGAATACCGTAATCCCTGCAATCAAAGCAGTGTTCGGACAGGTCGATCATGTTGGAATACCGTAATCCCTGCAATCGAAGCAGTGTTCGGACAGGTTAATCATGTTGGAATACCGTAATCCCTGCAATCAAAGCAGTGTTCGGACAGGTTAATCATGTTGGAATACCGTAATCCCCTGCAATCAAAGCAGTGTTCGGACAGGTTGATTATATTGGAATACGAAAACCTTCAGAAATTCTGACCATTTATCATTAGTTTCTCTTCGTTATTCTAATGTGGTACAGACGGACGCACTTCTACAAACCTTAGCCTTATCTCAAATACTTATGTTTGTTAAGTAAAGCCCTCAACTATCTCCCGTTATCTGTTAGTTAAATGCACTAAATCACCCTTTTTTGCTAATTTATTTTAGTTTAGCCTAGTCGTCAGCTTATCAAAGTCAACAGAGTTAAAATAATTATTGTGTATATAAACGAACCAAAGAGATTTAAAATTGCACTCGACTTGAATGATTGCATATGCGTTGTTTGTTGATGTTTATGTATTTACGGTTACAAATACAGTTTGATCCTCTGGTCACATGTATTTCTTGAACATTCTTTTCAACACAACTTGTTAGAATAGAACAGTTAACATTAACACCCCAGTTACACAGAGCCATCGGTGAGTGATCGGTGAGTTTTTCAGCCAAATTATGGAGTGAACCGATGACAACGTATTAAACACCGATATCACCTTTTGATCACTTGTTTGCCACCGATCAACTGCTCTTGAGAAAAGATAAGTTCTATCGGTGAAAAATAACGAATTGGGATTTTTTTTAACATGTTTAAAATTTTCGGTGAAAATATTTTACAAATAACCTATCGACAGCCTGTCTACAACCGCTGTCAACGATCGACAACCTGTCTACAACCTATATCGCCGATGGGTCACCGATAAGCAACCGATCAACTAATACCTACCACCGATAGAAAAAAAGATGAGAATTAAAGCGTGGGATTTTGTCGGTTTTGATCGGTGGTTAATAGTGATTCAATCGGTGACCAATCGACTGCTGCCGTCATGTCATCGGTGATGTTTTTCGTTAAACGGAAAAAAAGTCATCGGCTCTGATCACTTAAACATACTTTTTTAAAGAAAAGAACCGACGGCAACCTATATCTCGAGATATGCAAGCTCTAAATCACCGATCAAACAAAGATAACCAAATATGAATCACTGGCCATATCTGACGGAAAGTGTTGAACCACTGATGATTAGCTATTAAACACGGGTTTATCAGCGCTATGCCCGATTTAGCTCCGATTTACAAACGACAAAAACCGATAGTATTTCAGCATTTTTACCGATAAAATCATCCTTATCACCGACCCATTCCCGTTTGTGTTGATTTCGGTCTCCTACCAGCAAACTATAAAATATTTATTTAGCCGATTGAACACCGTTCATTACCGATGGCCGGTTACACAGAAAAATCTCAAGCATGGAAACCGACCAAAAACAGCGAGAAACTTAAAATAAAATAACATATTGGGCACCGACAGTCTGTGAAACTGGGGCCTGACATCTGGCATAGCCATGTTAGTATTGGCATCTGGCATAGCTCTATTAGTATTGGCATCTGACATAGACCTGTTAGTATTGGCATCTGGCATAGCCCTATTAGTATTGGCATCTGACATAGACCTGTTAGTATTGGCATCTGGCAAAGCCCTATTAGTATTGGCATCTGACATAGACCTGTTAGTATTGGCATCTGGAATAGCCCTGTTAGTATTAACATCTGGCATAGACCTGCTAGAATTGACATCTGGTATAGACCTGCTAGAATTGACATCTGGCATAGACCTGTTAGTATTGGCATCTGGAATAGCCCTGTTAGTATTGACATCTGGCATAGCCCTGTTAGTATTGACATCTGGCATAGACCTGTTAGTATTGTCATATGGCATAACCCTGTTAGTATTGACATCTGGCATAGCCCTGTTAGTATTGACATCTGGCATAGCCCTGTTTGTATTGGCATCTGACTTAGCCTGTTAGTATTTACATCTGACATAGCCTTGTTAGTATTGGCATCTGACTTAGAACTGTTAGTTTTGGCATCTGACATAGACCTGTTGTATTGGAATCTGACATATACCTGTTGTATTGGCATCTGGCATCGGACCAAGGCCCCTTTTCTATTGTTTAAGATAGTACTGCGAAAAACGCAAGACAGGGCTCAAAGATGCATTATGTTGTTTGAACTCATATCTCTATCAACTATGCAAACATTTGGTAAAACCAACAAAACTTCACTTAACGGTTTTATATACAAAATATGGCAGGTTATTTATTTCTTCGCAGAGTTCTACCCCTCATATCCAGCATATTTCAGACACTCGGGTAAGATTTTAAACAGCTCTACAGATAATTGCAACATAAAACTATCCAGTACTGGGTATATATCCTGCACTTGTTGCTCAGACTTATTTCCTCATCAACTTGTTATTCATTCGAGTAAATCGAAAAATAAGCGGTGCTAAGATTCGAAATATACTGGTTTTTGGCATTTAATTGCGCCATTTGTAATATTTTAGGAAATAAGACAGAATTATAATAATCTACAATGTTACTTATGTCCACTAATATGAGTTGTCTAAATGGAAAAGCATGTTGTGTTGTGATAAAACTTGCTGGCTAATGATAGGTACTTATTTCGCTGATTCGGCGTATGTAATGTATCAATGTTGGCTTGCACAACTCACACTGCAGGACAATGGCAGGTTAGTATATCTATCATAGTTTATATAGAGATGTGAATATAATGCCAGAAACCAGTGGATTTAGCAAACAAGTGAGCATTGGAGCACACCTAATGTTTTTAGAATGATTGTGCAGTCGGTGAGGAACATGATACACAAGTCGTGGCACGCACTCATACTGGCTATGTGTTTAGTAACGATTATCTGTATGACCATTTTAAACAATTTGGAAACTTTACCCTTGTGTCTGAAATCTATCAGAAAATGCTTACGAAAAAGGCAATTCAACGGAATTACCCTACATACAGTAAACATTCGAATCATTGCGGATTACGTACATATCCGGTGCAAATGAGAAACGCCTTTACCTTTACATAGAAAAAGATTTATATTAATGAACTGTCATTTAATTTTGGGCGTATATATTTGGCATATCACAACGACATTATCTCATATTTATGGTACTAAATCTACGTTACCATTGGACCTTTAGTGCCAGTTTGTCATTATCGTTAATTATAAGACTTTTCTCATCCTTTAATACTTAGAATATAGTTGTCACTTGGCAATCTCACAGCCATTAAGTGACAGTAGATTAGTGGATTCAATCATGTTCGTTCAGCGGCTTTATAATCAATAAACTCTTCTTCAAATTTATAGCCTGCTTTATATATTTACGTTAATGCTCAACCCTTTGTTTGATCCTTTCATTCCCAATACTCTTTGTCAGTTTACCTAAATTTTAATTAAAAAGACAAATTTGAATATGTTAATTCGCATGATCATTTCATCACAAAGTGCCATGTCACTTTAGAATCAATTTGATTTTTAGCTTATTGGACCGCCCGTGGGAGCTTTTATTCTGAAAGTGCATGTTGTTAATTATTTATCTTCGATTTATTGAGATATGTTTTGCTGAATGAAAAATAAATTCCAAAACAAATACAATATAGACAAGGATTGTGTATTTAAACAATCAAATACAAAAAAAATTGGACTTACAAGTTTGCAAATCTGCAGTTCCCAGACTAGGATGTTTCAAGTAAGCTCGTATATTTGCAAAACTACTTGAAAATAAACAAACACTAGAAAGAATAAAGACCATCTGATTCATTGATTTGATTGTATGTTATGTATACACGCTAGTTAAAGAAGTAGAAACTACGTAAGGGGTATAGTACGAAAGTCAAAACATTTTCATTCTACTTGAGAAACTCTTATTAATATTTTTTTTTCATTTGTATTTGTTTTAAAATATTTTTGCAGCATTTTAAATATCTGAATAACGTAATAAAGATGTAAGAGTTGAAACCGTAAAATCGTGATAAAAATAAGATTTTTTTATATTATTAATTTAGCGTTTTCGTTTGATAAATCGTGGAATATCCAGCAATGTGTGCTTGCGGTGCAGTTTGTCGGATTATATCATAGGAAATACAAATCCTCTACATTTCTTTATTTTCTTTGAAAATCAAAACTGCGCAATCTTTTTATGTTAACCGTGAGTTTAATGTGTTTCAGATCGCGGAAATGGATGATAATGACATTGACAGTGATAAAGCTTCACAACGTGCTAATCTTATAGAACAGCGCATGCACGAAATCACCATAGCCTCGATCGAAACGATGAAACACACTACTGCAATAGAGCTCCACAAATCACAGAACGAAATGAAGAAAAGACTCCGAAAATATCGCGATAGGCAACGGGAAATTATCCGGAGTAAGTCCGGCTTTGATAAAGACCCAATAGAACAGTTAATGGCAAGACAGCTGCAAACCCAAAATAAAGGAAAGAAAAAGGTGCGCCCGAAAACAAGCCCAGCTTTAACGCACGCAGGAAATAGCAGGGGTACTTCAGAACGAACCTCGCGGGGTACTTCTCTGCAAACGTCGCGGCGCAGTTCACCGCGCTCGTCGCGTCGATCGGCGCGACCCAACGGAATCTCATCGCCAAGAAAATCAAACAGCTCACCAGACTGTGACTCCGTTTCGGACGATTCTGATTCGGATGTAGAGGTTGATGGAACATTTATGATTGACCAGCAGAAGTCTAAAATAGATCTACGACCAAAGACTGCATTAGACATTGCACGACGAGGTATTCCGTGGGAATCTTACGTACATAACGGTAGACTTGGGTCACAAACAAGGCAGATACGTTACTTTGATGACGACGAACTAAAAGAACGGGATAAAATTTATAAATATCTTGTTAGTCAAAAAATTGATTCAGAGAAACATAAACTTGAAACATTGGATGAGAAAGTCGCGAAATTCTGTGAGACAGAAACAGTCCAAACCATGATGAAGAAAATGCTTCTGCAAAGGAAACCATTCACTACTTATTCTGAATGGGGTGCGACCAATAAACAAAATGTAACGGAGGTAGTGACAATAAATCCAGGAAATAACGTAGATTTACAAAATTCAAAAAGTAAGATGCGACCTAACACATCGACGGGATCTCGAACAATGTCAGCAAATAGGTCGCATATATCGTCAGCAAAACTCGTGTATTAGGTGATACATGTATCAGCTTGGCAGAGTAAACCAAACAAAACCATGGATTCACATTTATTTTATATAGATGTTAGACACTTCTGAACCTGCTCTATTTTAACAAGAAATATCTTTAAAAAAAGATAAACGGCGTTGATGGAAAAGATTTTTATATATAAGAAAGAAAGAAATAAAGAGCGTGCAAAAATTTCGTCTGATGATAATACGTCGATTAAAGAAGACTGTCTAACATTAACTGTACATTTATTCAGTTTCAATAAAATACCTCTTGTAGAGTTAGTACTAATGACGAATAACTGTTATTAAAATACAATAAATGAAAATAATAACTTGTTACAAGAGCGAAATCTACCAACTTTTACGAAAATTAACTTAAAAAAAAGTGTCCCTCCCGAGTATTGAACCCGGGGCATCCGCTTGAGAGGCGAGTGTGATAACCACTACACCAAGGCGATTTGAATGTCTGGACTTGAAATTAACAATCAGTATCAAAGGAACTAGAAAGGAACCAGTAAGAACCAGAAATATCTGCACTTCTCTGTCGTTTTACACTGTGTATTGTACTCGAGTGTTTACCTGAAACCCATGAATATTCCATACAAAATCGTATTTAAGCCATCAATTGACTTAACTGGTTATTTATACCGTAAATATCTTTTTCTCCAATACAATTATCGCTTTTAAAAACGAAAATGCCCGAACATGTAAGTGCCATGTAAATACAAACACACAATATAAAAATCGTTACGGTAATCATTAACGAGACCCACTAATAACCAATCAAAATAATCTATTTGATTTTCCCGCTGCATAATAAGTTTTATTTACAATATTTCATTGGTCGAAAAACTAGGTCAAAAGTGAGCTTAGACAGCTAACGCAGAAAAAAATCAGTTTCTGTTAACAAATTCAAATACATTTTCCTGTTATATGACACTTTACTTTTTATAACTATTAGTTCTGTAAATAAAACGTTATAAACGATAAAAAACGCAATATCTATTACATGGAGGTGGATGCTTCTTCAGAAACTCAGAATGAATAAGGGAAATCAATGCTTTCAATATTTTGGTTAAGTGCATAGTGGGTATTCGCTCTTGGTAAAATGATCATTTTCTGTCTCTATCATCTAAAAGTAATGATTCTCTTAGTGCTATAGATATTAACTGTTTTGTTGGGATTGTATTAAACATAGAGTACACAAGACATGTGTTTCATAAGCTTTATTCCATACAACTGCCACGACGCTTAAATTTGGCGGTGCTATTAAATACATGTAATTGTGAGTATGCACAGTAGATTAATCAAATACATAACATAAACCAAAGGTATATACATTTTAAATTGTTTTACTGAGCCTCTTCAAGGGACACCTTTTTCTTAGATAACAAATTCTTTCTTTTATCCTGGTTTAAATATTTGACGAGGTTTTGAACAAATTATATTTATAAAAAATATGGATAAATAATATTCGGATAAATTTCAAGAAAATTGTATTGGTCAGAGGTAATTTGTGTGTGTGTTTTTTTTTAAAGAAATCAAATTATTTTTTTAAGGTTGTTCTAATTTTATGAAAAATATTTTATAAACTTTATGTATCTTGCGAGCTCAATAAAGTTAAAACAGGTCATGTGACATTTCTTTTTAATTTCAAACTTTCATTTTTAAAGTAAATTTTAAACGCTCAAAGCTTCTGACGAATACTTTATTGGTATTGCCATTATTTATTGTTCCAGTAGGTTTTCCTAGGTAGCGAATAACGGAGATCAATGCTGTGAAAAATTTGTTTAAGTGCATATTTGGTTTACGCTTATGATAAAGGACGAATGAGCCACTGCGTCATCTATGTGTGTCTGTGTGCGTCTTTCTGCCCACTCTATTCAAATGACAGACGTTTCCAATTGTCAAAAGCCCAAAAAACTACGAAAAGAAAAAAAAAGCCTATAAAATAGAAGTATGGTCAAATTAATCGTGTGGTTTTGTGTACACATGCCGCCATCTTGTCGGCTTAAGCTTGAACTGCCACACTGTCCGATTTTAAATATTTTAGACAGGGGCGAAAGAGCCTGTAAGAATCAAACTTTATTAAACTAACATGAATTATAGTTAACAACATGACCAGTCTGCTGTTTTAGTTAAGCCGGTTTTGCAAGGTCAGTTGATTATACATTACGAACCACAATCGTCGGCCAAGTAACCTCTAGTTTATGTAAAACAAATGATATATGGATCCCAGGGGTATTATTACATACTGCATTGGCTCAGACAGCTGGTCTCGATTTGCATGTAATAGAAAACTTGTGGTACATTTAAGTAGTTCTATATAATAGCATGAACGCAACAGTCAGCTTTATAAGGGATGAATATTCACCGAAAGTCGAAGGACGCCAGCAACCGACAATAATTAAATGTAATCGTCGGCACACATTCTGTTACCAATCTATTACACCAACAGCCTGGTTTACTGGTAACCGATAGAGATCAGTCAATAAATAAAAAATGACTTTACATATTCATAATACCCTTTATTCAACCAGTTTGCAAATGTGGCTTTAAAACTGGTATGCTCTACCGGAGGCACTAAAGACAGCGATGGTTATAGGCTGTAAAAAGGTTTCGATCAAACAGCTGTACATGCAGGCATTGTAGGTTATTCACATCATGTACACAGTTTCTCAAATTATGCCTAATCGTTACTTTGGACTTTATGACGTTTTCGAATGGATTGATATTATGACCATTTTATAATTAATCTTTATGATGCACACCGATGAAAGTGTGCGTGGAAATTCTGTAAATTGATGGAAGAAGACATGGCTAAAGAATGTAAAATAGAGAATAAAGTACAAAACAATGCTGAATATATTCGGATAGACCGTTTAAGAAAAGTACATTACCTCTCGTACTAAATACTGAGCCAAACAATATGAACCAATGTCATAAGTACACCGATCATTTTTTTTTAAATTTCTCCGCATAGAATTGGAGTACAGTCCTCAAATTTAAAACATAATAAGATGCAACGTTTTTACTTCTTTTCAGAAATTTTCATGGAAATCCCTCCGTGCGTTTTCAAACCATGGATATTTAATCGAGGTGAGGGCAAAACCAAAAGTCACAACATTGACCGTAGCTTTTGTATAGCGGATATACTAAAACCGGCAAAAACTGCTAAAAATCTTCTGTTTAACAGCTCAACAAGCGCATTATTGCAGAATTGCAAAGAATTGTTCAAAATTACTTAAAATCCATATTTAAACAATGAGACATGAATTTTCGTTTATGGAGAATATACCCACTACCGACAATTTTGTGACTTTTGGTTTTACCCCTACCTGGATAAAATGTTAGTGGTTTCTAAACTCGTGAAGAGAATTTAATAATTTTTTCATACAAAGAAGTGAAAATGATGTATCTTGTCATATTTCGAGTTTGCAGTATATATCCCAAATCGTTGCTGAGTAATGAGAAATCTCTCCCGAAAGAAGCATGATCATACCCCGACGATCACGAATCACAGATAAAAAAGGATTACAAACGCCGCACACTGCATCTGCAAAAGTAAATATTAGTTGTACTCTGTACTTTTTCCAGTACACAAATAATATCGTTTACTATACTGAAAAAAGCATCATCAACACTGTATTGACAGTGGTGCTGTTTCTGCAGAACTTTTACTTGAAGCCAGATACTTATACAATGTGTATATATACACTTCACATTTGTTCTGGATTGGAAAGAACCGTATTTCTTAAGCTGAGCCTGATTAAGTCTGCTAACATTACACGTGACTGACACGTGAAAACGCTAAAAGGAACGATAAAATCCAAGAGGCAGATATAGAGAAATATTAAGAAATCCCCGTGGTAGGTCTGGTTGATAAACTATATTAACGGGATAGGAATAAAATAGAATATACTAAATTGTTTACCATGAAATAGTTAAGAAGACAAACATGTAACAAACTCTGTTCACAATTTAGCAAGAAACATTGTGTTGTATTTAATGCAATTAGCTCGTTTCAGTGAAAATGAGAAACTGTCAACGACAAGAAACAGTTTCAAAGTTTCATTTAACTTTTATTCACTGAAAAAAAGCTACATGTACTTCTGGTACCAAGGTTGTAAAACTGAGAATGGAAACAAGTCTGAAATCTCAAGTACCTAATTGGCTAAAATGGCGACCAGTCGCCATTTCAGCCAATCAGATGCTTGAGATTTGAGACTGGTTAATGAGACAAGTATTTGGAGCTTTACGCTTTGTATTAAACAACCATTAAAATATAATTTCATTGTTTACATGTAACGTCAATGTAAACACGCCAATGTAAACATTGCCAAATTACCGTTGTCTAATAATAAATCAAGTTTTGAGTAGAGTAGTTTTATTTAAGTTGTTGCATGATCTTTTGAAGAAAGACGAGTGTTTTGACAAAAAAGTAGGTTGTGAGATAAGAAAATAAGAAGCGGTTAATAGAAACCGTTCATGTAAATCGTCAAACTGAAATCGAAATTTGTAGTATCACAGAAATAGTTTAAACGTTTTATTTTCTGCCGTACCATTTATATTTTTTTTCTTACTGTTAATGTGTTCAAACAGATTTTTAATCTATGCCAAAGAATTAAAAATCGTGTATAATTAACAAAATCGAAGAAGTGTGACTCTGTATCATCATACTGCCATACGAGCTCTAACAGTTCCTTTAATCTGACCTCTGCACACTTCACATGCCGACAGAGCAGCTATACATTGGGAACAACTCACCATATGTCCACAAGGCAGCGTAATTATACACGCAATGGAATCGAAACATATTTTGCAGGTTAATGGGTCTTTCAGCTTTCGATTAGTTTCTTCCATTTCTTTGATATCCTCTTCGTGGTCGGAATCTTCATCGCCTGTTTCGATATCTGCGTCAACGGTCTGTTGATCTTTGTCTTCAATTTCTTCTATAACTTTAACAAGGTCTACTGCAGAAAAGATTTTGTGTATGTTGTCTTTTATGATTAGCTTGACTGCTCTTGTGATTAGGTTTTCGTCAAGAAAATACTTCCTTGCAAGACCTACTGATCCTTTATTTCTGTTTATAGCAATTTTGACTGTATCTACGACGTCATCAGAATCATCTATCTCGTCACTATCAGTGTCAATATCTTCGTCAAGAGTTCCTGTGAGTTTTCTTATGTAGCCGGTTCCGCGACACAGTTTCACGTGCCCACATGTAGGGCTTGCAAGGGTGTGCTGTTCCCAAGGGTTGGCTCCCGGAGGCCAGTCCTCTAGTCCTATGCCACAAAAGTAACACCTAACAGCGTCTTCTATACCTGTGTATGCAAAACCTGCCTCTGACAGTTCTGTTATGTCTTGAGTCTTTGTTGTAGGCCAATTATTGAATGAGGCCTTTCTCGCACTTACAGTATTGTAGTGTTTGTATTTAGGTTTGTCTGTCAGAATTCCAAGACTTTCACAGCGAGTTCTTTCCAATTCTTCTATAGCGGAGGAACTGCTGCCAGTGTCAACTGCATTTCTGTCTTCATTCATGATTCTTGTCCAAATACAGAGATCTCTTCCGAAATCACTATAAAAAACAATTGGCGCGCATGATGCTACAGCTATATTTAAACATTATTATAAAAGCAAAGAGACTACTTTGTCAACGATATGGACAAATGAGCAAATTATGAGACGCCATGGAATGTTCAAGAGCAAAAAAGAAAAGACTTTGAAACTAAATGTGGTCCTAAGATATTACTGTATACAAAAAACTTTACATCGATTGTATTTAAAACTAACCCTCAGTGAAAAATGGCAACCAACACAATTCCAGAGGCAAAAGAGTCAACACAATATTATACTATTTAAGAAGTTTGTATTCATCCTTGAATATAAAACAAAATGATTTTGTATGGTAGCGGCCCAGTCAAATTTAATCATTTGTTAAAGTAAGTAGGTCGATTGTAGAATAGGAATCAGTAAAAATGTCTTTATAACCCTATTTTTTATGTTTTCCTACGTCTGGGTCAGAACAATCCCATTTATATGTTTCACATCAATTTTAACATCATTGCCTTTAAGCAGTAACTATTTTTAACCTAAGAAAGTTTAATCATTTTGAATCATGGTGAATATAAACAAGTTTAAATGTTTAATAATTAAGTTTTGAAAAAGTGAACTTTTGCGCTGTGAAATTTCAAAATCAAGAAAATATTGGATATGTAAATATAAAATAGCCCCACCTGCTCTCCACTCCTCTGTTTCAAGCTTACCCGAACTGACACTATAGTTATTATTTTTCTCGAGCGAGACGTATTCGAAGATATCACTATTGTAGAATATAAAACAAATGGTAAAATTTAGATCTCTTACCTTTTTATCTGTTCAAAAGTATTTTAGTTGGGAACCCACAATGTACATATTCAAGTAGATCGAATCAATAGCCACGCGAATCTATTTATAATAAAACCGACTGCTCTTGACCTATTAAAATTTTAATGATTCTTTGAGCGTTTTTATATAAAAACCAAAAGTATACTATTATGAAATTAAAAGGAAATGCTTCTATAATTTATAAATTTTTACGGAGCCTTAAAAGGCTCCACCTTTATCATTTTCCCGGTGGAAAATATTGACGTGTTGTATACAAATTATATTTATTTAAACATAATAGGTATGTAATACTCGAATTAATTTTAAGAAGAGGTTAGACAAAACTTAAATTTCAATTAAAAAACTTATTTTTAGCAAAATATTGTTTGTGATTTTTTTTATAAAAACACAATTAAACAAGAAACAATTTATTTTTAAAGGTTGTTCTAGTTTTATCAAACATATTGTATTACCTTGTGTATCTTAATTGAGAGCTCAATAAAATTAAAACAGGTTTGGTGACATATCTTTTAATTTTAAACTTTCATTTTAAAATTAATTTTTTTATCGCTCAAAGCTTCGGACGAATACTTTATTGGTATTGCCATTATGTATTGTTCGGTAGATTTTCTTAGGTAGCGAAAAAGGGAGATCAATGCTGTCAAAAATTTGGTAAAGTGCATAATTGGTTTACGCTCTTGATAAAGGCCGAATGAGCCACCCGACCATCTATGTGTCTGTCTGCTCACTATATCCAACTGAAAGACGTTTCCAATTGTCAAATGCCCAAAAAGCTACAGAAAGAGAGAACAAAACACCCTAGAGTTGATCACATTAATGCTGCGGTTTTGTGTACTGATGCAGCCATCTTGTCGACTTAAACTTGAACTGCCACACTGTCCGGGACCTCAAATGCCGCGTGGAAGAATGAAACCAGATAAAAATTAAATGAGTTATCAATTTTAAACAGACATTTCCAGTGTGCTGTTTGAGTTTAGCAAGTTCTGCAAGGTCAGTTGATTGTATATTACAAACCACATTTGTCGGCCAAGTAACCTCCAGTTTATGTAAAACAAATGATATATGGATACCAGGGGTATTATTACATACTGCCTTGGCTCAGACAGCAGGTCTCGATTTGCATGTAATAGAAAACTTGAGATATGTTTTGGAAGTTCTATATAATAGCATGAACGTAACTGTCGGCTTTAACAGGGATGAGTATTCACCGAAAAGTCGAAGGACGCCAGCAACCGTCAGTAATTACATGTAGTCGTTGGCACACATTCTGTAAACTATCTATCACACCAACGACCTGGTTTAATGTTAACCGATAGAGATCAGCTAATGAGGCAACATACAGTTTACAAATTTTAATCTGTTAACTACTTCAACTAAAAAATTCGAAATAACATTAAAACAGTTTAAGGATAACTTTCTCGCAGTCATCCGAGTCAAATATCGCTAAATCTGACATCTTGCAAAAAATTACCGTCCAACTGTAAAAACGGAAACCACTTCAAAATCAATGCTTTTGCGTGAAGCTAGCCGCCCAGCAGTTAAGCAGCCACAGCAGCGTGAGGTTCGCGCCCAGCAGCCTAGAAGCCTGGGAGGATGTGGCTGCTGGGTTGCTGTAGCTGCTGGGCTGCCGTGAAGTTGGCCGCCCAGCAGCCACAGCAGCGTGAAGTTGGCCGCCCAGCAGCCTAGCAGCCGGGTAGGGTAAAATGAGCAGCATAGCAGCATGGCAGACTGTGGCTGCTGGGCTGCTGTGGCTGCTGGCCTGCAGAGCGGTTGGGCTGCTGTGGCTGCTGGACTGCTGTGGCTGTTGTGGCGGCTGGGCTGCTAAGGCTCCTGATCTTCTGTGGCTGCTGGTCTTCTTAGGCTGCTGGGTTGCTCTGGCTGCTGGACTGCTGTGGTAGCTGCACCGCTGCGGCTGCTGGATTGCTGTAGCTCCTGGGCTGCTGTGCTGCTATTGCTCCTCGATTGATGTGTCTGCTCTTGTGGCGGCTGAGAGCTGTGGCTGCTGTGGCTGTTGGGCTGCTGTGGCTGCTGGGCTGTTTCGGATTGTAGTCTGCTGTGGCTGCTGGGCTGCATAGCTGCTGTGGCTACTCTATCTGCTGATCTGCTGTGGCGGTCCGGCTGCCCTGGCTGCTCTGGTGGCTGGCTGCTAAAACAGCCCAGCAGCCACAGCAGCCCAGCCGCCACAGGAGCTTATCAGCCACCGCGGTCTAGCAGCCACAGCAGCCCAGCCGCTATAGCAGACCACCAGCCACAGCAGACTTGCAGCCGAAACAGCCCAGCAGCAACAGCTGCCCAGCCGTCACAAGAGCTGAGCAGCCACAGCAGTCCAGCGGTCATAGAAGCCCAGCAGCCACTGCAGCCCATCAGCCACAGTAGCCCTGCAGCCACAGCAACCCAGCAGCCACAGCAGTCCAGCAGTCATAGTAGCCCAGCAGTCACAGCAGACCAGCAGCCACAGCAGACTAGCAGCCGAAACAGCCACAGCAGCCCTTCCGAAACAAGAGCTCAGCAGCCACAGCAGTCCAGCAGCCATAGCAGTCCAGCAGCTACAGCAGTCCAGCAGTCACAGTAGCCCAGCAGCCACTGCAGACCAGCATCATACCAGCTAAGCAGCCATAGCTGCTTAGCAACCACAGCAGCCACGGCAGCAACAGCAATCACAGCAGCCCAGCAACCACAGCAGACCAGCCGCCATAGCAGCCCACGACAAACAGCAATAAAACAGATTAAATTGGATTTTTCGCAGCTTTTCAATCGCATGAAAATAAAATCGTATTAAAGTAAATAATATTGTTTTATGACAATTTCGAATAATTTGTCACCTCACTAGCGTCAAGAAAAATACACAATATCCGTTAAGCTTTGAATTTCTGTTAGCCAGGCTGTTAGGCTGCCAACTTTACGCTGCCAGGCGGCTAGGCTGCTAGGCGGCCAGCTTCACGAACATGCCATTCCTATCGTTTTTTTTCTGCTTGTTCATCCGACAACATGTATCAGAGACAAGTTACTTACTCGATTTTCCTACTTCAGCAGCACACAAAAGGCACTGGTCCAATTGTTTCACTGAAAGTAAAACTAAAAGGCACAGCTTTGTTAAAATCGTTTAGCATTTAGCTTGGTTATATTGACCTGACACTGGAATATTTCAAATTCAAAGACTGGCATGATTAGTCCTAATGAAAACTAAATATTTTAGCCCGTTTTTATATCGTTTAATTTACTTTCTTGACTGGGACATGTGCACACGGTCATTTTTCAACGGTAACATGACCGCTGTTTGCGTTCCGTTACATTACAATGAATATTTTTGACGGTCGGGAACTTGAAACATTTACAACAGAATTGTGATTTTTTCAAGGAGAACATTTACACTAATGCAAAATGTTATTAAAAAGACAGATTATCGAAGAGTTGTTTCGTTTAAAGACTAGTGGCTGTGAAAACGTTTGTTTGCGTGCGGGTGTGCGTACGCCGGCGCATGTGTGTTTGTGTTTTGTTCACATGAAACGTATGTGACCGACGCCTCCAGATATCGATTAGTAATATTAAATGTTAGATGATAATGCATGATACAGAGGACTCTCAAATTCTATTGCCCAAGGACTGGTCGCTATTTCAGCCAATCAGATGCTTGAGATTTGAGACTGGTTTCCAATCTCAGTTTTATAATCTTCAGTCCGGAATATTGTTAATGGTTATTTTCATAGCACCGCCACAGGACGCATTTCAAAGAATGTAGGAGAGAATTCGTAATTCTTGGACTTCCAGTGAGACGCGTAATCCACTTCTATAACTTGACAACATGTTGCTTTCGTTTTTATACATGCAGTTTCTAAACGATGACAACACTTTATAACAATCTACGAGAACAACGCAGATTTTCCGGCGTGATTGCTGATCGTTTCGACCAGCAGGAAAAAAGCAATTGGGAATATTAATTTAATTAGAATGTGTCCTTGGACACTGATGCCCCCACTGCTGCAACAACATTTGTTATAACAAAGGGCCATAACTGGTAAAATGGTAGCAGGAAAAACTCCTTCCCTTACGACCATCTACACATCCTGCTTGATCATCTGTGCACGTTTGAAAGAAATCCGTTTGATATTTTAAGATGAGTTGATGCCACAAGATTTGGGGGACGGACGGACGTGCGTACGGACGGACGAGTGCAACTCTAAATGCCTCACACTTTGTGGAGGCATAAAAATCAGTATTATCTACTACAATGTCAAAGTATAAACAGAAAATCCCCAATTCAATCAATCTGTTTTCTATAAAAGGATGATTGCACCCTACAAGTATCATGATCAAAACATGATATAGTGTTTGTATGTCCTAAGTCATTACCAACTTGAAAGAAGAAGGAGCACGTTCAAGGAGCTGTACATGCAGGCATTGTAAGTTATTCACATCATGTACACAGTTTCTCAAATTAGGCCTAATCGTTAACTTGGACCTCATAACTTTTTCGAATGGATTTGATTGTGACCATTTTATAATTAATCTTTATGATGCACACCGACGAGAATGTGCGTGGAAATTCTGTAGATTAATGGAGGCCGACATAGCTTTTGAATGTGAACTAGAAAGCAAAGAACAAAACAATGCTGAATATAATCGGATAGTCCGTTTAAGAGAAGTACATTACCTCTCATACTAAATAGCCAAACAAGTATAATGTGAAATCTCTCCCGTAAGATGCATGATCATACCCCCGACGATCATGAATCACATATAGAAAACGATTACAAACGCTTTGATCACAATTTGGCAAGAAACAATGTTGTATTTAATGCAAATAGCTCGTTTCAGTGAAAATGGGAAACTGTCAACGACAAGAAACAGTTTTAAATTTGCATTTGACTCTTATTTTACAGGAAAAAAAATCTAAAAGCACTTCTGTTTATTTTTCTTGTTTGACACTGCTGAGATACTATTTAGTGTCCAATGTTATGAAACCGAGCTTTTAAACCAGTCTCAAATCTCAAGCATCTGATTGGCTGAAATGGCGATCAGTCGCAATTTCAGCTAATCAGATGCTTGAGATTTGAGACTGGTTTCCGTTCTCAGTTTTATAACCTTCGGACCAGTTTGTTGAGTGTTCGTGTTTTGTATTACCGGAGAATGTATGTATTCACTAAGACAATATTTAATGCACTGTTGGGACCTGGTTAGAACTACTAAAATTCCATTCCAATGACACAAAGAAAACTAATCTCATTGATAACTGACATGGGATTTACAGTTGAGGGCAGTGGCTACTACATTTAGGCGCCAACAAGAATAAAGCAAATTTTAATTGTCGGAAAGAAAATCAGGTAGTTTGACATCTAATTAAATACGAAACAAAAGAAGAAAATAACATAACGTCAATACCATAAAACTATTATTATTGTAAATAACTAAATCAATTTTTGAGTAGCGTTGTTTTATTTACGGTTTAATAGAAACAATAAAGTCGTTGCAGGATCTTTTGATGAATGACGAGTAGTTTGACAAAAACGCCAAAAAAGTAGGTTGTGAGATAAGAAAATAATAATCGGTTAATAGAAACCATTCATGAACCAGTAAAATTTTTAATCGTGATCACAGAAATATTTTAAACCTGTTATTTTCTACTGTACCATTTTTATTATTTTTTCTTACTGTTTATGTGTACAAAAATATTTTAATCTATGCCAAAGAATTAAAAAATCGTGTAAAATTAACAAAATCGAAGAAGTGTGACTCTGTATTATCATACTGCCATTAGAGCCCTAACAGTTCCTTCAATCTGGCCTCTGCACACAGCACATGCCGACAGAGCAGCTATACATTGGGAACAGCTCACCATATGTCCACAAGGCAGCGTTATTATACACGCAATGGAATCGAAGCATATTTTGCAGGTTAATGGGTCTTTCAGCTTTCGATTAGTTTCTTCAATTTCTTTGATATCCTCTTCGTGGTCGGAATCTTCATCGCCTGTTTCGATATCTGCATCAATGGTCTCTTGATCTTTCTCTTCAATTTCTTCTATTACTTTTACAAGGTCTACTGCAGAAAAGGCTTTGTGTATGTTGTCTTTTATGATTAGTTTGACTGCTCTTGTGATTAGATTTTCGTCAGGATAATACTCCCTTGCAAGACCTACTGATCCTTTATTTCTGTTTATGGCAACTTTGACTGTATCTATGACGTCATTAGAATCATCTATCTCGTCACTATCAGTGTCAATATCTTCGTCAAAAGTTCCTGTAAGTTTTCTTATGTACCCGATTCCGCGACACAATTTCACGTGCCCACACGTAGGGTTTGCAAGGGTGTGCTGTTCCCAAGGGTTGGCTCCAGGAGGCCAGTCCTTTAGTCCTATGCCACAAAAGTAACACCTTACAGCGTCTTCTATACCTGTGTATGCAAATCCTGCTTCTGACAGTTCTGTTATGTCTTGAGTCTTTGCTGTAGGCCAATTATTGAATGAGGCCTTTCTTGCATTTACAGTATTGAAGTGTTTGTATTTTGGTTTGTCTGTCAGGATTCCAAGAGTTTCACAGCGAGTCTTTTCCGATGGTTCTGCAGCGGAGGAACTGCTGCCAGTGTCATTCATGAATCTTGCCCAAATACTAAGATATCTTCCGAAATCACTATAAAAGACAAATTTCGCATATCATGTCTAAAGCTATATTTAGAAACATTTTATAAAAGCAAAGTGACTACTTGGAGACGCCATCGAGTATTCAAGAGAAACAAAAAGTGGCACGATGTACGTTTATAGTACTTCTTAATACTTTTGTTTCAATATTTCGGCTTGTTATATATAATTGAATTTTATATAGGATATTTTTCAATGGCCTAAAGTATACATCCTGCTTTTTAATTATTGTCTTTGGCGTTTTCTGTGATACGTAGGAATTATATTCTCAGATCCCTTTGTCAAAATTCTATTCTGTTTAGTTTTTTTCTCGATTATAACAAACCCAGTGTAAGGCTGATGCTGATTAAAACCTGTTTTAAACCCACAGTTTTGACCATTGACCGTTTCAGGACGTTAAACTTCAGATATATCTTTAGTTATTTGTTTTGTTCTATCTAAACCTCAGATGATGTTTGAAAGAAGCCTAAATCAAATAGTTTTCAGGCGTTCTGATTGTCAAATTATGATTTTTCCACTTTGTACACTTCAATCCCTCATAATAAAATAAGAGACATGCTCACCAGTCTCATTGAAAAAAAATACGTTTGCAAAGGAAAATAAACATTTATCGCTTGTTATGAACATAAAGCATTTTTACAGATGGTTCTTATGATAATTATACTTAATGGACATGTCAAGACCTTATAGAACCTCTAACTTTCTTACTGGATTAACAATTATGTTACACTTAAAAATATCCGAAGGGATATGGGATATAATATAAAACACAGTTGATTTCACTCTTTTTATATATTACGTTTCGGCCTTACGGCCTTTATCAAATCCAACAAATCGCTCTAGCGTTTACACTTTGATAACATGTAAACTATCACCGGAAATAAAAACACCCGACGTTGACGTTGACGGCTTCATCATATCATGACGCGCCAAAAACCGTACCTCATAATATAACTATCAATATTAAAGTACTGTTCATCTACGTGTGCATACGTGTGCGTATGTTTTTGAGTGTGTGCCTGTGCATGTGTGGGTGTGTGCCTGTGCGTGTGTGCGTGTGTGTGTGTGTGCGTGCGTGAGTGTGTGTATGTGTGTGTGTGTGTGCGCGTGTGCGCGTGTGTCTGTGTGTATGTCTGTGTTGTGTGTGTGTGCGTTGTGTGCGCGTGCGTGCGCATGTGCTATTTGTACATGATAGTTTACGCATATGTATCTGTATCTGTATCTATACGTCGTAGAAACCACTGCTGGCGTAGTACGTCGGAGGGAGTGCTGTTTGGTCAGTCCCGACCTGCGAGAGCTGTCTTAAAGCTCTCGACTGTCCTGGCACATGCGGTACTATCTTCAAGGGCGTTCCAGTCTTGTATTGATTTTATAAAAAATGAATATTTGTATTGCTTGGTTTTGGCAGTTTTTATTTTAAAGCAGTTAGAATGATTTATGCAAAATTTTTCTACAATGTTTACACTTTCACTGTTTGGTTTTAGTTTTGGGATGATTTTACGTTTGTTTGTTATTGTTGTCAAATAACTTTCACTGTTAGTGGCCGGCACCATATCCCTAACAATCTTGAAGAGGAAGACTAACCTTGCGTTCTTCCGGCGCTGCTGTAGCGTATCAAGGTTGAGCTTCTCCAATATTCTTTGGATGCTGCCTTCCTCACGAGAACTGGAGTCCCTGGTAATGAACCTTGCTGCGTGACGTTGAATCTTTTCTATGGAGTTAATGTCTTTTACGAGGTCACAAATAATTGAACCATATTCCAATGTAGAACGTACTAGTGTAATGTAAGCTAGTTTGCGACAGTCCAACGAACAGTTTTTCAGATTACATTTAAGAAATCCGAGTGTAGAATTTGCCTTTTTACAAATATCGTTTATATGTGTTTCCCAGGTTAAGTTTTCGGATATGGTAAGTCCTAGATATGGTTTTGTATTTATTTGTTTGAGAATAGTCTTGTCTAGTTCATAGAAGAAGCTTGATTTCTGACGTATGCTTAAGATATAACACTTTTTGGCATTAAACTGCATTCCCCAAATATTAGCCCATTTTTCAAGTTCTGGCAAGTCTTGCTGTAGGATCAGGTGATCTTTCCTGGATCGGATGAGTCGGTACAGTAGGCAATCATCGGCAAAAAGGCGTACGCTGGATTTAACTGTATCCGGCAAGTCGTTAATGTGACATAGAAACATCAATGGGCCTAGGACTATGCCCTGAGGTACTCCGGACTCGACTGGTACACTATCGGAGTGTTCACCTTCGACGACTACGTTCATCTTCCGATTTTTTAAGAAGCAGGTTAGCCACTTCAGTATTTTACCTCTTACACCATAGTTGTCCAGTTTTTGCAGTAGCTTGTCATGAGGTACTGTATCGAATGCTTTGGAGAAGTCTAGTATGGCTATGTCCACTTGTTGATTGTTGTCGTATGATTCAAGTAGGTCGTTTATGGTAACGAGTAGTTGTGTTTCGAAAGAATACCCTGATCTAAACCATGCTTTTTATCAGTCAAGATTGAATGTTTTTCAAAATGGTTAAGTAAATGTCTACAAATAATATGTTCAAGAGTCTTACATAGAAGTGTGGTTAAGCTGGCAGGTCTGTAATTTTCAGCGAGATGACGATCGCCTTTTTTGAATACCGGACTTATATTTGCGTTCCTCCAGTCCTCTGGTAGTGTACCGCTATTAATGAATCTTTGGAATAATTCAGTTACGGCAGGCGCAAGTTCTTTTGCACATGTTTTCAAGATAACATTTGGGATTTGGTCTGGTCCCATAGCTTTGGAAACAATAATGTCTTGTAGGAGTTTTTCTACACCTTTTACAGTCACAATAAGATATGGTACTGATGGAATACTATTTCTGGTAAATTTCAGGTGGCATTCATCTGCTAACCCGGATATTTTACAAAACACAGATTGAAATTGTTTAACTAGTATGTTTGCTTTCCCTGTAGAGTCTGTTACAAGGTAACCGTTTTGTTTGATAGGTGAAACGCCGATATTTTCCTGTGTTTTTTTTTAGATTTTACATAGTTCCAGAAAGGTTTAGTATTTTTATTATCAAGCCCTTTTTGGATGGTACTGTTGATATGACCCCATTCTGACCTACGGAGTGCACGTTTACATTCCCGTTGGAAGCTTCTGTATTTGTTCCAGTTTCATGTTTTCTTGGCTTGTTTGCAATACCTTGCTTTCTTTCTAAGAGTTGATTTTAGGTTTCGATTTAGCCATGGTAGAGTGTTATTACGTTTAACTAAACGTGATGGTACTTTTTCATCAATGCAATTAAGGATTTTGATTTAAATAAGCTCCACATTTCTTCTATGTCCACTGTTTGTGGTAGAGAAACAACCGACTCACTAATTGAACTACACACTTCTTTAATTTCATCCCAATTAGGTTTTTTAAACAAATAAATCTTCCTTGGTTTGTTTATTGAATACACAGGTTATATATCAAAATCAGTTACGACTAGGTAGTGATCCGAGATTCCAGGAACACTAACTGAGCTTTTCACAAGCGACGGGATTGATACAAACACTAGATCGAGAATGTTCCCTTGCCTTGTTTGTTGGTCATGTACTTGTGTAAGGTTAGTTTCCACTGAGAGTTCAATAAGTTGCTGTTGAATGGGTCTGTCTTGAATAGTAGGGTCATTTTTAAGTGACCAATTATTCCAGTCTACATCTGGACAGTTAAAGTCACCACACACAATATGCTGTTTATTCTTAGAATTAATAGAATCAATAGTAAGCTTAAGTTGATCAAGGTCCTTGGAGTTCCTTTTGCCATATAGAATGATAAAATAAATAGGTCTTTCTTGACTTTTAAAGACATTTTAACATTTTCAAGTTCACAGTCATTAATATTCTCCGTACACTCAACAGACGTTATATTTGACTGAACTACTATATGTGCATGTGCGTGCGCGTGCGTGTGTCTGTTCATGAGTTTGTGAGTTCCTGCAAGTGTATTCACGTGATTTCGCGTGTAAGTAAATTCGCATGTGCGATGTAGTACATGCTAGTTTATGCGCGTGCTTGTATGTTCATGCATGTGCGTGCATGCATATAGTTCATGAGTGTGTGCGTGTACGTGTGTGTGTGTGTTACATTTGATACCTGTATTTATAAACGAGTAATAGTCATCTCGATGGGTCCTTTTGTGCACCCCTCGTTACTTATCTGCTTTTATACTGTTATGAAAGAGATTTTTCTACCGAATATGAAGATGACATTATTACACCTTTTAACAACACATCAAGGTACCTTGATGATTTATTGAATATAGATAATAACCATTTTCCCTCGCTGGTTAATAACATTTATCCTAATGAACTACAAGTTAATCAAGCAAACTCTTCAGAAAAGCAAGCAAACTTTCTTGATCTTAATTTTTCCATTTAAAATGCTTGCATCACCACTAAAAGTGACGGAGATGTTCCTCGTGCAACATCTTACGAGGTTTATATCTCACAGCTTGTTCACTTTTTAGAGCTTGTAATGATGTT
The DNA here is from genome assembly GCA_038501625.1 of Corbicula japonica. Classification (NCBI taxonomy): domain Eukaryota; kingdom Metazoa; phylum Mollusca; class Bivalvia; order Venerida; family Cyrenidae; genus Corbicula; species Corbicula japonica. The sequence continues at coordinate 14,928,620 of JAZAYU010000006.1, read as the reverse complement.
AAATGATGTTAAATGATGTTAAAGATTTCAATGAACGTAGTCTTTGCATAACAGAAGAACTTTTAAAACAAGATTATCGGTATTACACGTTTGTTTCATTTATTCCTGCCATCGTGTTCTTGTTGATTTAACTCCAAGTGCTCGTCTTGGTTAGGTGATTGAATACCCGTCATTTTTATTTTAAATGCTACTAGATTCTTATGTTTTATATGTTTATGTGCTTTTACTTGCAATATTGTAAAAAGGATGGGTTGGTTGAATCTATTTCACAAAGACAACTTGTACCTTTTTTTTCATATGAGAACCTGTTGGGTCAAGTGTGAGTTGGTGCACCCTGGAACCTGGTTTAACCCCCTTAGTTTTGCCACAGACCGTTCCTAGGCGGTAACCCCACGGGTTCTCATTTTTGGTTAATTGTTTATGTGTCTGTTTTGAGGTCGAGCCTTGTTTTGATGATCATTTTATGCGAAGCTTTTCTCTATTGCAACTGTATGCTTCTGACAAGGATGTCGTAAGGCTCACTACGTATGTATTGATACGTTTTTCTTTCACATAACATTGCCAGGTGTATTGACGATTTAACTTCCTGCTGATGATTTTTGACGATACCAAAACATTTTAGCATTTAAACTTTTTGTTAATTGAGATTGTTTTGTAAGTAACCATTACCTTTCTGAAGTCCTTCAAATAGTAAAACAATCTTTAGAAACACATTTCTCAAAATTCTAAGCGTTTTGTGAAAAGCCAGAAGTTTTAAATAGAGAAAAAGGTGAAACATGCATATTCGGAATTGCTACATTCAGAAAACGCAGCCTTCCCACGCAGCCAAAAAGTAGAGAGAAAAAGCATGGGTATATAAATTGAACAATTTCAATACGACAAGACATGGCAAACCAGTAACAAAAAAAGCTATGGGAGAAGATATATTGTCAGCAGTGTATACAGTAAACTTACACGATACTATTTGAAAAAACGGTGAAATATGCATATCAGTAATTGCCACATTCAGAAAAAAACAGCCTACCAACACAGTCAAAAAGAAGAGAGAGGGAGAGAGCATGGTTAATAAAATGACCAGTTTCAAAAAAGGACACCAGAAACAATTAACAAAAATGAGAACCCGAGGGGTTATCGCTGTAATGTTATCTGTCATCTATAATTATATTGTCAAGTGACAATGTTGCTTATAAGTCAAAAGACTAAAAACACAAATGTGATTCCATATATAAGCTTTTATTACAGATGTTTATTCTATGATAGCTATTCTGGACCAGAATTTCAACAATGCGAGAACAATTATTATACAAGGGTGTTTCTATAGTCTGTTTCAAATAATATTAGAACAAGTCAAAATATTACAACCGCCTTCACAAAGACAACTTGTACAGTTTGCCGTTTAAATACAGAAATCATAATTATTTTGTGTGAAAGTAAACGTTTGATTATTTGTAATAATGAGTGGAGTGATATCAGATTCAGAATAAGTGAAAAAATATCTTTAAAACCCTATTTTTTTCCTCATTTCTGTCGGAACAATCTTGTATCTTCAAATCTTTTCCTAAGCAGCATAATTATTATAAACAAAGAAAGTAAAATAGTCGTTTTGAATCATAATTAATATAAATATGTTACAAATTTGATTTTTTTATGTAAAAATCAAGAATATTTTTGAATATATAAATATAAACGACCCCACCTGCTCCCACATTCTGTTGATAACTTACCCGCAACTATCACGCCATATTTAATTGTGTGTGAAATTTTGCTTTACGTGTTTAAGTCCAAATCACTTTGTAAAATTTAGAACTCTTACCTTTCATCCGTTCGTATAAGTGGATTATTTTGTTGGGAATCCAAATGTAAATTACCTAAGCAGGTGAAGTGGATCAAATTAGAAAACCACGAGATACCGTGTTTATTATAAAACAGAGTGGGCTTACATCAGAAATGGAAAAAAATGATTGATTGTTGTAGGAAAATGACAAATTTGTAAAGCCGATATTTACCGATTTAACCATATTTATATATAAATGTCTTTAACATGATTGTCTTTTATCAGTGACGTACTGAGTTCAACCAATGCACTATTAGATAATTTAAATAATTTAAATATGGTATACTGTTATTAATAAAAGTTAAGAGGTCGCGAACATTGCAAATGGCGAAAACAGGCTAAAATTTCAAAAAATGAATTTTGGGGGAAATACAGTCGGACCTCGATATTTCGAACACCGTAGATATTTCGAACTCGTATCTCGGTCCCGGCAAAACGCCTATATACCTTATATGCAATAACTCTTGATAATTCGAACACCCGATATTTCGAACTTCGAACTCAAAGTCCAGTCCGTCCTTTTGATTTTCTATTAATTTCACTCTCGATATTTCGAACACCTTTGAAATATATCGCTCAAAATTATGACATGTTAAAGTTTTCACACTTCAAGCGAATAACAATAGCGGCGCCGTATGAATAGCACACTCTGTGGAACTGACACAATTCAAGCAACGCGATAACTGTTACAAACAAATAATATTAAATTATTTGATCTCTTTACAATCCGATCAGAAATCCTTCAAATTAATGTTAGGGTTATCAAGAAATTCAAGGAAAACATACTTCCTACTTTCACTTTCTACTTTCACTTTGAACCAGGAAGAAAGATTTCCTTGAATTTCTTGAAAACCCTGACATTATTTTGAAGGATTGGCACTAAACATTGTAGACCAGCATATACTTATTTCAGGTATGAGTTGCTTTGGTATATTGTTCATGAATTTCAGAGTTCTCATGCAAATGGTTTTTCTTTTGTTTTAGTATGTGCTTGGTAATTAGAACATGAATTAGACTAAATTGAGCTTGCAAACATTTACTACATCCATAGCTAAATACATTTATTTACTAAAATCTAGGTGGCAATAAGTATTTCCCCAAAAATTCTTTTTTTGAAATTTTAGCCTGTTTTCGCCATTTGCAATGTTTGCGATACCTTAAAGGGAACCCGAAACAGGATACATTTACGTGTAATATTATGATGATAAATGTTCAAATAATTAAGAAATCGCATTAGTTCCTCTCTTTATACACCCTAATCATTTAATCAGGTACATTGGGAAACTTCGTCTTTGACTAAAATTAAATGTTTTAATCACCAGATAGAATAACCAAAAAATGGGGATTTTTAAAATCATATATACATTCATCTGTATCTGCCTATTGTGTTGAATTGGAAAAGTTATGAAATCACAAAAATGATGCCTCATATCAGCAAGACTCACAATACATATTAAGGCCCTAAAGTTTATTTACGCTATTTTATGTAAAATATTGACATTTTACACCTAGAGACAGGCTACGTAATTATTCCGGTATGTTAACTTTGTCATATTATCCGACAGCTCGATCATCTGTCACATCTGCTTACTGTGTTTTTCACTTGCCATTATCAACTACCAGTTTGATTTTTACTGTGCTGTCCAGAAGTCGTACTGGCATGCCGAATTATCTGAGGCCGGACATTTTGTGCTTGAATTCGACGGGTTCCTTGCTATAATCCACTATAGTTTGAGATATATGAGAGCATTCAGCAAATCGTCTACTTCATACGGTATATAGGGACTAAGTTTTGACCTACCCGACCCGCGGGTTTCAGCCAATTCTAAAGCCGCACATTTGGTTCACGAATTCGAGGGGTCCATGGTTATAAAACTACGTAGTTGGAGAGATAAAAGAAACATTGAGCGTACGTACCTGCAAAGCGTATATATCTTAGACTTAGACAAAATAACAAACACGTTTCCCATCAGTAGCACAAAATTGCATTAGCCCAAACCTACAGCTGCTTGAGCTCGCCACTCATCTGGGGTTCACGATCCAAACGTTAATTCGGTCCGGTACAATTCATGGGCCGTTTATTTCCTGATTTATAGTACAGATATACGTCTGTATTGCATATATATATATATACACTCGATCTCAGGAGAAATGCGATTTTGATGTCTTCATGAAATAATTTTATCTATTGTGTATACGATCACGAAATATTTTTGTAAATGAGAAGTACTAAGCCTAGCAAACATTTTACAGCTAAGATGTTTAGCACAGCTTTATTGTAAGCATTCGTACTCGATGTTAAACATGTGATTTGTAATGTTCGAGACTGTCGCTTTTTAAATTCCTGAAGTTTGAGCAAATACACATCAAAAACCTATTGCATCTTATGCTATATTTGTACATTTTAAAATAAACACATGTCATGTTTATTGTATATTGTTGTTTTTAAACAAGAAAGTTGTGATTAAGGATAATAAAATTGTTTTGATTTTAAATGTTACTATTTGTCTTTATAAATGTTAAAGTATTTAATAATCCGTTTTTTAAAACAATCCTATAAGCATTTTTATTTGAAATCACTAACTAATATGTTTGTATGTGGGATTGTAATTTTCTCTACATTGTTAATTTCACACATTATCAGCAACCAATGACTTTATAATGCATCTATGATTATATCTTATGTTTTGATTGTTAAGATGTTGCGTATTTATTTATAAGTTGTGTTTTTTTCTAATTTATCATCAGCTTCCTCAGAAAATTACAAAAACGCATATCTGAGAACTTGTGTGCATATAATCCCCAAAATTATGACAAAATAAAATTTTACAAGACTTATTAACAATTTCATAGTTTAAATTTGTTTTATAATTGTTATATATTAAACAGAACTCTCAGAGAAAAAATATTATTCTAAATTGCAGACTCTTTTTTTCACATTTTATTTTTCACTTAGAAGTGTGTGATGTTTGATACTAAGTACATGTTTAAAATAATTTGAAAGCCTTGCAACAATTGTTCTCATTTGATTGATCATTATAAATGCAAAATCTAAAAAAAAAAGAAGTGGTACCTAGTGTAATTTGGAGTAATTAATATCTGTCTGCAATTCAGATATGTCATTAAATTTCTTAAAATAAAAAGACGCATATGTAACGAGAAACTACTTAGGGATTTACTACTTATTTGATGATTAATACCTTATCAAACTTCCAGATGATTTATAAATGTTTATTCTTCTTTCAAATCAATGTTCATGCTGGTTTCTTATGTTAAGGCATAGGTATCGTACATTTCAATGCAACAATTAGCGAATAATGTTGTGCTTCTTTCAGTGGTCACCACAACTTCATGCATCTTTTGATGTTCAAGATAATTTTCAGCATTTTATTTCAATATGTGGTCTGTCGAATTTCAATAAAATATAGTATTTTCGGAAATCTTTATTTTTAATTTTTTCTTCTTGCCAATATCCCAATTCTCCTGAGAATGAGTGGTAGCGTACTGACCAACATGGTGACACGTTTGCTTTTTTTGCTTATAGTGTATTGAGCGACCCGATCAGTGGGTCCGGAAAAAATGAACTCGAATGGACCCTTGGAACGACCACAAAAAGTTTACTTCTCACGCTTTATTTGGACCTAGACTTCCGCGCACATTATTTTATTGACCAACCTGGGACTTCTCTGGTTCCAGCTACTTCAAAGACCTAAAGTTTCCGGCAGAAATCAGAAACTTCATCAAAATATTTACCTGTTTGGAGTGGGCCGTCTTGAGTTTAGAAAATTGTACAAAATAACGGCTTTTTCCCCGTAGTGCCCATTGAAAAAACACCGTTTAAATTTCCATTTTAATGGCTGGAACCATATGGTCGAGCTTGACCCCAATCTGGGACCTTCCCCCCTAAGTGTTTATTCAGCTTGGTGCAATACGGAATGCTGATCTATCGTAGTTGAAGTACAAGCACCAGCAAACGTCTGTATTATGTGTAAGAAGCGTATTGACCGTAGTCACAACCACTTCTTAGGTCGGAAATTTTGTTTCTAAGATGGAGTAAAAAATTCTTTCGTAGTGTGTATTTAAATATGGACTTTGTCGTGGGTTCCACCTCTCATGCAATTTATTAAAAGCAACTGAGGTGCTAGTTCAGAAACCTGCATGTTGCTTGGACATGTATTTGCACCTGAAGTAGTATTTGCTTCACTTAAAAGTTGTTCCAAGTCAAAGAGAATAATGTTTTGAAAAGGAGGACATAATTCATTAAGGTCGTTGAGGTATAATCGTCACTGGTTTAAGAAATTTGGATATATTAAGCAACAGTGATCTGAAGTTTCGGATTCACCACAGGAACATATTGAAGGGGATTCGACTTCTTTACATCTGAAAGAGTGACCGTTTGGGGAACTACAATTAATGCGTAGAATGCTATCATGGTAAATTAGGAGAACTTGTGTCTGTTGCTTTTTTTAGTGAAAGTAAAAAAGACTTTTACTTTCATAGATAGTACTTGGTAAAATGATCCATGGCTGTGTGGGAGGCTGTTTTTTCTGAATGTGCAAATCCTGATATGCATATTTCACCTTCTTATGATAACCTTTCATTTAAAAATGTATTTGGATAAGATCGGCATTATTTCTTAGTGTGTAAGTGGTTCTGGACTGTTTCATGCAAGGAGATAATTAGAGTTACAATAACATCCAGACAACCAAAAATACACAGAAATCTGCTTTCAATTGTTTCCTTTCTGGGATCTAGTCTAGAAATAGTAGTATATTAAGTAATTTTTCGTACATTCATTTATGGAAATTTACACGCATCTTGTACATGCCATTAGCTTGTTATATTTTATTTAATATGCTTGTGTGCATTTGCATGCAACATTGTCGAGTTGATGGGTGGGTTGGAGCTTATTCACTAAGACAACTTGTACTTATTTGATCATATGAGAACCTGTTGGGGCATGTGTGAGGTTGGTGCAACCTAGAACCAGGTTTAAATACTAGTGACAAATTGTTTTTCACTAACCGTTCCAAGGTAGTAACCCATCGGGTTCTCTTTTTCTTTAATTGTCTGTGATTTTTTATATGAAATTTATCATTTTAAATAACCATGCTTTCTTTTTCTCTCTGCTGTTTGGTTGTTTATTTTTGCGATTCCTGATATATGCATGATTCACCATTTTGTTGTGTTGACTGATTAATACGGAATCGACCCTACGATTTCGACGCGCGAATTACGGTATTGCGCATGAGCAAAAAGCAGTACCTTGAAACTTTGAAACCGTGTCGCAAAATAAGGCTTCTGATTGGACAATCATATTGCAATAGTTCAGATGGCTTGCTTCCGGATTTTAAAACTGAAAAGCCGCCATTTTGTTTATCTATTCACATTTTCAGAAGTTCTTCTTCCATATGTTAGATAACAATTAAGATTTAACTCGCCAAAAAATTAAGGTAAATAAGTTTCTACATTGATTCAAACCTTATATTTTTACAGAGTAAGGGTCTAACAGTAGACTCCACCGTAGCGATGCGTATTACGGTAGTTGTTGGCATTGTGTTAAAATACAGAGTGAGAAAGTGACATTTACACCGGTTTCCCTAGCATGCTCAACATTGAAAATTCACTTTTTTTTATTTTTTACTGCAATTATCAACACGAACAGTAAGTTTAACATTTCATTTTAGATGATAATATCGATTGCTTTCGTTTTAATTTGGTGTAAGAAAGTGATTCGGTATTGCGTTGAATTAACTCTGTATACTGTAGACTGGACAGAACTGGTCAAATGAAATCTGACCAGCTTATGGCATTGAAGATGTGTATACTTGATCAGGACTCGAACCCAAGGTTCTCAGATTAAACATACAGCTACTCTGCCAATATAAGTTGAAATTTTAGGCATGGCAAAGCTGTGTTTACCAAATGCTATCTGAATAATGCTTCATTTGCAACAAAAAAATAAATTATTACATTTCATTTTGTAACCAGGGGCTCTGATAATTAATCAACTCTAAATTGCAGTTCTGTATTTTATTGTTATGTAGAATGAAGTCTGAAACAAACAAACAAAAGTTACACTATCACAATTACAATATTCATAACAAATATAATTGAATTCAAATGCATTTCATTGTAAATAAAAATATAATTTCAAATATAATTATAAATTACAAATATTAATAGTAAAATTAAACAAACTTACCAGAACTGCTGAACACAAAAATGAATGCTAATAAATTTATCTCTTTGCAGAGTTATAGCTAAGTGTTTTCAGGTTTTTCAACCTATCTCAACAGAGACAACTGATGGACTGCCTAAGAAATTAAAGTCAAAAAAGCAAGAAAACTAAAAAAGCGAGAAATTTCATGTGACCACCCATTCATTCATGCATACATCACACTCAATCCAGTTTTACAAGTCATATGACATAATTAAGATATATTAAACACACAATAGACAGGACAATAACTAGGACAAGACAGGACAGTATCTAGGACATGACTGTAACTAGGACATGACAGTAAACAAATAATGACTGATGGAATGTGATGGAATGAATTGTTTAAATAGACACTGGTTACATAATTCCCATCCAGGTTGAAATGTCTCCTGACATTTCCAATTACTAAATGTTATGTGTTCAAATTTAGTAACAAAAATGCATTAAAAACAGTTTCAAACTATCTAAAACAACGACACCTTACAGCAGTCAATTTGAGTGGTATCAAATTTAAAAGATACACAGACACTGATTTATGGTTTAAATTGCCCAGTTGCCATATTTCTCTGGTGGCTTTCGCAAGCGTTGTTGCCTCTGCCGCTGATCAGTGGCTATGTTTTGTGGGTTTCCCAAGGAATTGCTTGAGGCACACTACTTGGGTATGTAGAGAATCCAGAAAAAACTAGACATGGAAGAGGAATCACCAAAATTAAAAATAGATGGAGTCTGAAATGAAGAAAGAGAACTGCCCAAAGACTCATGTGACTTAGAACCTGAAATTTGTGATTTCTGATTGTCAAATACACTGTCAGTTCTATTTTGAAATGCAGGTGAAAAAGGGGATACTGAGGAATAAACATTGATGGGAGCAGGATGTCGTTTCTGCGGTATGACATAAATTGCCGATTCATCCTGTGAATCTGAATTGGTGTATGACTTTGTCTGGTTGTCTGGGTTCTGGGTTTGGCAATCCTGTTGCTGTTGTCTGGTTCTCATCTTGCGACTAGAACCAGCAACAGGAGTTTGCTCCCCAGTTGGAACTGAACGAAAGGGTAAAAGTAAGTTTCTGTGTAGCGTCCTTACTGGCCCTCTCCTGGACTCCAACTGAACCCTATAGACCGGTGTGTCACTGGAAGGGATTTCCAGGACCACATATGGGTCTGACTCCCATTTGTCCGCAAGTTTCTGTTTCCCTTGCAGGTTGACCTTGCGAACCAGAACAGTGTCACCCACTTTAATTCTGTTTTCAATCACACGGCGGTTGTAATTTCTGCTATTAATGTCCACATGTTTTTGGGATTTCTCCCCTGCCACCTTGTATGCATATTGCATGCGCTCACGCAATTTCTCAATGTATGAAGATGGAGAGGTAACTTTCTCATTCTGAGGTCCAGTACCAAGAAACGCATCTATGGATAGGCGCGGGTGCCACCCAAACATGAGAAAGTGGGTTGAAAACATGTCGCCTCACTCTTGGTTGCATTATATGCTTGGACTAGAGAAGGAACATAATCCTTCCAATTTCCTTTCTGGTCCTCTGTAAGGGTCCCCAACATTTTTAACAGAGTGCGACTGAAACGTTCGCAACCTCCATTGTCTATTGCGTGATAAGGCGTGGTACGGCTTTTCTTGGTGTGAGCCAATTTACATAACTCTTTTATGACTTTTGACTCAAAGTTACGACCTTGGTCACTATGCAATTGTTCAGGAAAAGAGTAATGTACAATAAAATTCTCATAAAGAGCTTTGGCCGTGGTTTGTGCCGTTTGATTTTTGCAAGGAATTGCTTTGGCATAACGTGTAAAGTGATCAGTGATAACAAACACATTCTCATACCCACCCTTTGAAGGTTTCAACGACCAAAAATCCATGCAGACTAACTGCATTGTTCGTGTGGTTTTGATGGGTATGAGTTCTGCGGCTGGGACCACCGGTGTCTTACGACAAATGCACCGCTTACAATTGTTGACTTTATCAGCAACATCTTTCTCTAAGCCAGGCCAATAAAAACGTTGGCGGGCTTACCAAAGAGTCTTGTCCTTCCCGGGATGACCCATGTCATCATGGATCCCAGTTAATGCAATAAATCTGTAAGATTCTGGGATGAGAACCTAATCAATGTTTTGACCGTCCTGAGATGCGGTTCTGTGCAGGACATTCTCTTCAAGGTAAAGTTTACTCCAGTCCCTTAGGAGTCTCTGCACAGTTGGAGTCTCCTTCCTTTCCTCCCTGGGGCGAAAACCACAACTCAGTAGGTCAATAATCCTAGACAAATCTGTATCACTGGCCAATTTACCTGTATAAAATTGTCCACCATTGGGAGATTATCAATGCTCTGTTGACAATCTGGACTCAGAGGTAAACTCTCAACACAAGGAGCATTCACTGTTGCAGCAAAACAAATAGCCTTAACAACATCAGAAAATAAATGGGGACGTCGACTACGACCATCAGCATCCGAATTTTGCTTGCCTGGTTTGTAACATGTAACAAAGTTGTAAGCAGATAAAGCTGCTACCCAACGCTGACCAGTTGCATCAAGACGTGCTGTTGAATTGACATATGTACGAGGGTTATTGTCGGTGAAAACAGTAAACGTATTCCCATACAAATAGTCATGGTTTTTGTCAGTTATTGCCCATTTTAGAGCAAGGAACTCTAATTTGTGGGCAGGGTAATTGCGCTCACTTGGACGGAGTCCTCTGCTCGCATACGCTATCACCCTTTCTGTACCTTCCTGATTTTGAAGCAACACTGCTCCAAGACCAGAAGTACAGGCATCAATATGGACAATAAATGGCATAGAAAAGTCTGCAAAAGCAAGAATAGGGGGTGAAGTGAGTTTTTCTTTCAAACAGTTGAAAGCACTTTGTTGCTCATGGCCCCAATTCCATGAAGAAGGTAATTTAACTTTCTTCTTGGTCTTTTTGGGTTTTCCAGTACAATGGCCCTCAAGGAGGTTGTTCAAAGGTTTGGAAATTTTGGCATAATCTTTGATAAAACGACTATTATACCCAGAAGTACCTAGAAATGTACGAAGTTCTTCAATATTGGTTGGCTCTGGCCATTGTAAAATAGCCGCTTCCTTCTCTGGGTCTGTGGAAATGCCCTCCTTGAAAATAACATGACCCAAATAGGAAACAGAATGTTTTAAGAGTTCACACTTGGATGGTTTTAACTTTAAACCGTGTTTCTGTAATCGATTGAAAACTGCTTCCAAGAGCTCAATGTGTTCTTCAAAAGACCTCGAGAAAATTGAAATGTCGTTAATAAACACTAAACATTCTCTGAGATGCATTTCCCCCATGCACTTCTCCATAAGACGTTCAAAGGTGGCGCCGCTATTGACCAAGCCAAAGGGCATACGATTACATTCGAAAAAACCTAAATTACCAACAGAAAAAGCAGTTTTCTCCTTGTCCGCCTCCTCCATTTCTACTTGCCAGTAGCCGGAACGCAAATCAAGTTTTGAAAAAAACTTGGAACCAATTAAAATATCAACCGTATCATCGAAACGGGGCAACATGTAAGCATTTTTTGAGTTTTAGCATTAAGCATTCGAAAATCAATACAGAATCGAAGAGACCCATCTTTTTTTCTAACGAGCACAACGTTCGAAGAATATGGACTATCACTCTCCCTTATTGTTCCACAGTCGAGCATTTCTTTAACATGCTGGCGTACTTCCTCGTACATACCTGGAGGAATTTTCCTATAAGGTTGTTTAAAAGGAATGTTGTCATGTAACACTACTTTGTGTTTTACCAAATTAGTACAACCAATATCTGTCCGACCTGTAGAAAATATGCTTCACCATTTGCCTAACACTTGGCGAACACGCAATAACTGTTCTGGGGACAATTTTTTCCATCAACTTTAACCCCTAGGTCCTCAAAAGAGTCAGATTTAGGTTTATCTGTGTTTGGTAAATATGAAGCTAAATTATCAATGACTTTAACTTCATTGACTTGACACAAGTCAGTTTTAGGCTTTATATACAAAGTCTTGGCTGAAATGTTACATAAATGTATTGGCACTTTCACAGTGTTGCCAGTCTGCGGTACCTTAACCACTTGTGGTCTAACAATTAAAGAACTATCAGAGGCCAAATTCTCTGTAACAACATTGGATATCTCATGGCTTATACCCCTAACAATACCATTAAGTGCTACAGTCTCATAAGGAGCCACTGCAATCAGGTGTTTGTTGGTTGACCGCACTGTATAGGGTTGGCATGTTAGTGTATTAAATGCTAGTTGACATGGTTCAGGTGCAGGTGCTCCTGTCTGAGCAGCTGACTTACACCGTCTAATCACATTTGTGCCAAGTATGACAGGACATTGTGAGTTAAAAGAAGTGTCTGGGACATCAATAACAGGCACATCAATTTCCAAATTGGATAAAAACGGGATAAAAACAGAAGTCTCAATGTACCATAAAATGTTTAAATTTGTTCCATCAGTAATGGAAACTTCAAGACCCAATTGGTCCAGGTTTAACAATGGAGTAGGGTTAGGTAAACGCTGATAAAATTAGTATGCAACAGCAGTAACCATACTACCAGTATCAATAAGGGCTATTGTAGGTTTACCATGGAATATTATTTCCGTTTCATTAGAGGGACCTATCAACCTATCCTTAATTTGGCCATACTCAATGCCCACTTCTGGCTGGCCATCTACAGAAACAGAATTTAGTTTGGGTGGTTAGGCTTATTGCCAGAGGGCTGAGTACTTGCTTTGGCACCGGGTTGGTTAGCCGACTGATTCTGCGAGTTACTGTTATATGTGTTTGCCCCAAACCCTTTACCGTGTTTAAAAGAAGTGTTCTGTGCCTGATTGGATGAAGTGGGGGCTGAAGCAGGAACTGACTGCTGAACAGTTAAAGAGTTCACCTTACTCAAAAGAAGATCCAACTTAGAATCAAAATCACGCCTGATTGACGAGAGTTTGGCACCCACACTGCCATTGAGTTTTGATTCAAAATCAACCAGATATTTGTCAACATCAACACTGTTTGACTGGATAGGGTTATGATGAGGTTTCACAGACTTAGAAGCCTGAGACTGACCTTGCTGATCCATTCTCAGCTCTTATTCTATCTCCCTAACTTGTTTTAGAAACACATTGTAGTCGGAAGGCCTGACCATAATCTGTCACACATTAAATCATTCTTGGAGTGACGGGGTAAATGGCCACCTTCAACTAGAAATGTGTCCAAAGGACACGGATGCCCCCGCTAAAGGTTTTTCATAAAGCTCCCAGCAGTAGAGTAGAACAAGTTGTGTTCACGAGATAATTATATTCCTATTACAAGAAAATTCTATTTTTAGTAACAGTGACCTTGACCTTGGATCTACAGGCATGGGTATTGTGCAGACACACTGCCTTGTCATGGTGAACATAAAAATTTTGTGCCAAGTTATTTTGAAATCAAACAAAGTTACAGCCTGGAGAAGAAAATTCTATTTTTAGGAACAGTGACCTTGACCTTTGACCTACAGGCTTGGGAATGTATGTGACACACAGTCTTAATATGGTGATCGATTAAACCAAGTTATTTAAAAATCCAATGACAAATAACAAAGTTACAGAGCCGACACAATTTTGCAAGAAATTTCTATTTTTAGTAACAGTGACCTTGACCTTGGACCTACAGGCATGGGTGTTGTATGCGACACACCACCTTGTCATGATGAACATTTGTGCCAAGTTATTTTGAAATCCCTCCTTTCATAAGAAAGTTAAGGGTCAAGTGTATATTTTGCTTAACACAAAATGTAAGTGAGAAAGGGGCATAATTTGAAAAAATATTGGAAGCAGGGTTATGGATCTTGTTGGTTATGGTGTAGATTTTGATGGTGAAAATATATTTCAAGTTTCAAGGCAATATCTCAAGTAGTTTTAAAGTTATGGGCAAAATGCATATTTTGCTTAACACAAAATATAAGAATAAAACTAATGTAAATGGAAGTATCAAAGGGCCATAACTTTTGAACATAACATGTAAGAGCAAAACCCCGCCTTTATGCACAACAACATATCAGGCCAAGCATTGTGGTAAAGTTTTATTAAATTCCCACCAGTTGTTTAGGAGGAGTTGCGTTCACGAGATATATTCCTATTAAAACTAATGTAAATGGAAGTATCAAAGGGCCATAACTTCTGAACAGAACATGTAAGAGTGAAACCCCACCTTCATGCACAACTACATATCAAGCCAAGCATTGTGGTAAAGTTTCATTAAATTCCCACCAGTAGTTTAGGAGGAGTTGCGTTCACGAGATATATTCCTATTAAAACTAATGTAAATGGAAGTATCAAAGGGCCATAACTTCTTAACGGAAGATGTAAGAGCGAAACCCCACCTTCATGCACAACTACATATCAAGCCAAGCATTGTGGTAAAGTTTCATTAAATTCCCACCAGTAGTTAAGGAGAAGTTGCGTTCACAAGATATATTCCTATTAAAACTAATGTAAATGGAAGTATCAAAGGGCCATAACTTCTGAACGGAACACGTAAGAGCGAAACCCCACCTTCATGCACAACTACATATCAAGCCAAGCATTGTGGTAAAGTTTCATTAAATTCCCACCAGTAGTTTAGGAGGAGTTGCGTTCACGAGAATATCGGACGGACGGACGGACGGACGGAAGGACGGACGGACGGACGGACGGAAGGACGGACAGGAGCAACTCTTAATGCCCTTCGCCATTTCATGGCGGGGGCATAAAAACTAACTCCAACATCGTCTCTAACCTGCATCCAAAAGCAGTTACTGACTCGTCTGGTCGCTGTGCCGCATAAAAAAATGCTTCAATGTGATACCTTTCTTGGAAACCTCAGAAAAATTTGCATCCAATTTAAAAATAATTGCATCAATAGATGCAGAATCACGCAAAGGAATAACAATCTTCCTTGCTGTGCCACGCAGGGACTTTCGTGCTGCTTGTAATACCTGATTTGAAATAATGCTTAATACTAATACTATTACATTTTACTTCAAATTACCATTCCATATATGTAATTTCATTTTTTGGAAGGGGCAAATTACCTGAAAAACTAGGTATCTTAGGTATGGCTACCTGATACATAGGGGCAGTTGAACAATAAGACATATTTGGGATAGGCGTGTGTGATGCTCCAAATATTGGTGAACTGGTGGATAGGGGTGGAGGAAGGATAACAGGTTGCTTGGCAGGAACAGGTTTCTTAGGAATCGCTCCTAAGGAATCAGCCATCGACATGCGCACACGTGGCTTAAGAGTGATTGGTATTGGCTTAATTTCATACTTTGAGCTCGAATATCTAATCATATCCTCCGCTGGAGGAAACATCATAGCACCCTTAGTCTCTGGTTCCCTAACCGGAGTGCCTGGGTCCTTCTTTTCCTCCAATGACATAATCTATGAATATTCTATGAAAAGACTGAATGTTTTCTATTCCAAAACAAGAAAAAGCTTTTCAAACCCTTATTTTCACAAAAAAATGATGATTGGCCGTAAAACCACACTACATACTCTTCCCATTGTACTCATGAGATATGTCTATTAACAGCTAAAGATAATCTTTCTGCATGACAGCCAGTCACATCTCTACCTTAATACCTGTTTACTCATTACCAATATTTATAGTTTGTTTGGAATTAATTAAAATTTTTCAACTCAAATTCTGTAAGTAACTCTACAACCAAAATATTGAAAAATTGAAAATCCTTATTGAAGATAATACACATACAGATAATCCTAGACATAGTAAACGTTTTTGGACTTTCATTAAACAGAAAAAATTAGACAAGAACAGCATATTCTCTCTCAAATCAGATGGTAACATATTTAATTCCCCTCAAGAAAAAGCTGATATACTAAATAAACAATTTCAGTCTGCCTTTACAACCCCTCAACCGCTAAAACTTAGTCACATAACTGAAATGCTCTCCCCTCTTAACCCGTTCAAACCCAGCATGCCAAGTATACTAATCTCAGTGCCAGGTGTAATGAAACAATTAAAACAGCTCAACCCTACTCAGGCATGTGGCCCAGATAACATATCTCCTAGCGTCCTGAAAGAATTGCACCAGCCTATAGCCCCCATCCTTGCTGACATATTTAACACATCTCTAACTGAAGGCAACATCCCTGCTGATTGGAGAAATGCTTCTGTGAGCCATGTCTTCAAGAAGGGGTCAAGGACAAAACCTGCCAACTACCGGCCTATATCTCTCACATGTATTTGCTGTAAATTAATGGAACACATACTAGTGTCAAATATCATGACATTTTTAGATTCCAATAATCTCCTATATACAAATCAACATGGTTTTAGATTTAAATTAAGTTGCGAAACACAACTTATCCAGTTTGTACAAGACCTACAAGACACCATCAATGCAGGTAAACAAACTTATGTTATTATCATGGATTTGAGCAAGGCTTTCGATAAAGTTGATCATCAAAGACTCCTTATCAAATTAAATAGAATTGGTATTTACCCTGCTGTAACTTCTTGGATTAATTCAATCCTATCTGGCTGCTCTCAGAGGGTTGTCCTTGACGGTGAAACATCCTCAAGTTGCGAGGTACTATCTGGAGTTTTTGCTGATGATACAATATCATATCTAACCATTACTTCATCAGATGATTGCCTACAGACCGTACTACAGACCGATTTGGACAAGCTCCAATCATGGGAAGAAGAATGGTTGATGTCCTTTAATCCCGAAAAAATGTGAAGTTCTAAGCGTCACAAACAGAAAGAAACCAATCATTTTCCCTTACAAACTTCATGGTGTAATACTTCAGTCATCCACATTTGCCAAATACCTTGGAGTAACTATCTCCCCATCCATCTCTTGGTCTAAACACATCAACATTCTCACTACTAAGGCTAATAACACTCTTAAATTTATCACAAGAAATATCCAAACTGACATCCCAAAACTTAAAGAAGTAGCATACAAGACATACGTCCGCCCATGTTTGGAGTATTGCGCCTCCGTCTGGGACCCCTGGCAAAAGAAATACATTAACCAGATTGAAATGGTACAACATCACGCAGTAAGATTTATATTGAACGACTACAAATATACCAGTAAACTTCTAAGTAAGATCAATTTACCTTCACTTGAAACGCGCCGTAAAATCACATCATTTTGTATGTTCTATAAGATCAAACACAGCCTTGTAAGGACCCCATTCCCACACTATGTACACCATACACAGAGACACAGATATAGTATCCCATTCTCCAGGATCGACGGACACAGGCATTCATTCTTTCCACGCACAGCAAAGATCTGGAACAGTCTTCCACCAGACATTGCTCAGGCAGACAGTCTGGTCTTATTCAAGGCCAAGCTGTATAGCCACTGCTTTTAACCAGAGTGCTGCAAATGATCATCATTCACCATCATCAACTCATCCATCACCCTCATCAGATCATCACTCATCTAACATCCATCATTCACCTTTTATTGTAGCAGCCTGGGCAAAGCAGTTTGCTTGTAAACCTTATCAGACGTCTTTGATTTAATATTCATGGCACTTCTATTAGTATTAGCTGTTAAGGTGCAAAAACAAACCCAAACATCTACGAAAATTAGTATTCCCAAAACATCTAATATTACTCCCAAAGTTTCTGACAGCGCACTCCACATAACTCTGTTAAGAGGGTTTGGAGTATTTGGCATATGGTATCAACAGTGGTAGGTGTTCGCCAACGGGTTACCTCCCTTGAAAAGACTGGTATCAACAATGGTGGGAGTTCGCCAACGAGTTATATTCAGATTCAGAATATGCATTCAGGTCAAATTAAGTCAAGTTCAACTTTCAAGGACAAAGGTTTAATGAACACTTCAAAAGGTGAGAAGATTTATAATCCTCTGCACAATAGAATGGTCAGTAGTGACACAATAGGCTTGTTTTGACTATCCACCCAAACAGTATAGGAGGATGTTATGTACACAAACCAGGATGAACTGTTGAGGATTACAAAAAATCTTGGGTGACCAATGGACAAGAATGAACAAAAAACAGAAAGAACACTAACATACACAATATATACAAACACATGTAAATATATAAACCAATAAAAATGTTAGTCTATCAATCCCTTACTTTCTCTTTGCAATATAGGGGAATATAGGACTTGGAAAATATATAGGACAATTGTATTAAAAATGGCAACAAAAAAACAAAAAAAACAAAAACAAATGGCAATATGAAGATATATAACAACTCTTATCAGCAGTTCTTTACCCTTAATGTAACTTATGAATATTTTACTTACTATATATTTTTATTCACGTAAAATAATCAAACATTTATATTAACACAATTAATGCACCTAAAACATAAGGACATATGTAGTAACAAATTTATAACCTTAGTTAAATTTCAAAATTTGTTCCAAAACAAAATATAAATTATTCCAAAGTTATGAACTTACAAAAGTGCAAGACTTTAACCTATGGCAAGCCAAATAGGTGAAAATTAAATAATTTTCAATTTTTTTTTGGAAATTCTTAAGTAAAACTTCAACAATTACAGAAAATGGAAAATGTTACTTACATATTGCATTTCCTTCAATATCCAAATATCTTAAATATAATAACACTTGTAAAAATAACACATACACACAAAAGCACAGTTTGTCACATTCTGCACGACTCCTCTCCGCTTGTTCACAGTTGCTCCAGCGTTGGTGCGCACTGATTTAATTACGTTTGATAAGGAGAAGGGGCAGCGAAGGTTTTGCAACCTGCTGAGTCTATAGAATTGGGGTTAGAAGTTGGGATGGGTGGGATGGGGAGGGATGGTATACCATATTGGTGTGTTCCTTCACAGGTTCGGTGCTTACACTGTCACGCCCATTTTCTGGTTGGTTTGTGTTTTCCCTTACTGTGACGCAGTCTGACTTCTACAACCTCGTCGGGAGCCATTGTAACCAGGGGTTCTGCTTATTAATCAACTCTGAATTGCAGTTTTGTATTTTATTGTTTTGAAGAATGAAGTCTGAAACAAACAAACAAAAGTTACACTATCACAATTACAATATTCATAACAAATATAATTGTAATTCAAATGCATTTCATTGTAAATACAAATATAATTTCAAATACAATTACATATTACAAATATTAGAAGTATATTAAACAAACTTACCAGAACTGCTGAACACAAAAATGAATGCTAATAAATTTATCTCTTTGCAGAGTTATAGCTTAGTGTTTCCCGGTTTTTCAACCGATCTCAACAGAGACAACTGAGGGACTGCCTAAAAAATTAAAGTCAAAAAGCAAGAAAACTAAAAAGCGGGAAATGTCATGTGACCGCCCATTCACTCATGCATACATCACACTCAAACCAGTTTTACAAGTCATTTGACATAATTAAGATATATTAAACACACAATAGACAGGACAATACCTAGGACAAGACAGGACAGTACCTACGACATGACTGTAACTAGGACATGACAGTAAACAAATAATGACTGATGGAATGTGATGGAATGAATTGTAAAAAGAGACACTGGTTACAATTTACAAAAATTGAGGTATAGTGTAGAATGATTTAAATAGGAAGCACGGGGAATGAACAGCACAATGAACGACAATGTTCCAGAGGTGATTTTGTTCAGTATTCGAAGAAGAAGAAGAAGCCATGTTGACCATTAATAGACCTGTTTCCCAATACAGTTGTATTATGTGTATTTACCGCAACCACATAATCTCCGAATTTCAGAAGGAGGCATAATACATCTATGCTGGGCTGCATCATTACACATTAGATTATAACGCAATGCCAAGAAATTTGGCAAGTTTTACTGAATTACTTGACTCTTAAAATAATTGAAAACGATCATATTGCCCTCACTGATCTTCCTAGAGGAACTCTATATTTGAAACTATTGGGATGTTTTCGATCCATACGGAAGCATGAAATTATATAGCCTCTAGCAGTGTTTCTAATATTTCAAAATCCCAATCGGATATTGGCGCTAAAAAAATATTCTCCGACTTCCAGTTCGCATGAACAGCGACTTCCGGTCCCCGCATTCAGCGCAGTTCACTCTTCTAACCCCCAGTCAATTCCTACCATACAACATAATTTCTCGCGGGCGATATCCTACAACCTCCCAACAGATTATTGATTTTCGAGTTGTAGACGGAAAGTTCTTTGATCGATTTATTAGAGTGGCATGCGATATTTGAAGTTTACGGCGATCGGAGTCTTTGTTGTAATACACAAGCATCCCGTGCATTTCAAACATGACGTAATAGGTCAAAACATTAATCGACAGCAGTATTCATAGCGATTGTGAAGTGGATTATTTAGTTCATTAAACATGTATTAACTCTCGGATTTTTGGAAGGCAACTATTCGCTTTACGTAAATGCCGTATACGTCGATCATATCATGCTCGTTAACACGATATTATATTTGTTGGAAATATTATTCTATTTTTAGCTCACCTGAGCTTTTGTGATCGCCTGATGTCCGTCGTCCGTCGTCCGTGCGTCCGTGCGTGCGTCCGTGCGTCGTCAACTTTTTCTTCAAACGACTTCTTCTCCTGAACTCCTGGGCCAATCTTGCTGAAACTTGGCAGGATTGTTACTTGCATGAAACTTTACCAAAATTGTTCAAATGGTTCCAGTCCATTGCCTATCTAGGTCACAGAGGATAAAAATAGATTTTGAACATGAAATTTTTAAAAATCTTCTTCTCTGAAACCGTAAGGCCTAGAACTTTGATATTTGCTGTGTAGCATCACCTAGTGGTCCTCTACCAAGATTGTTCAAATTATAGCCCTGGGGTCAAAATTGGCCCCGCCCCAGGGGTCACTTCATTTTACATAGACTTATATAGGAAAAACTTTAAAAATCTTCTTGTCTGAAACCACAAGGCCTAGAGCTTAGATATTTGGCATTTAGCATCCTCTAGTGGAACTCTACAAAGTTTGTTCAAATTATTTCCCTGGGATCAAAATTGGCCCCGCCCCAGGGGTCACTTCATTTAGCATAGACTTATATAGGAAAAACTTTAAAAATCTTCTTGTCTGAAACCACAAGGCCTAGAGCTTAGATATTTGGCATTTAGCACCCTCTAGTGGAACTCTACAAAGATTGTTCAAATTATTTCCCTGGGGTCAAAATTGGCCCCGCCCCATGGGTCACTTCATTTTACATAGACTTATATAGGAAAAACTTTAAAAATCTTCTCGTCTGAAACCACAAGGCCTAGAGCTTAGATATTTGGCATTTAGCATCCTCTAGTGGAACTCTACAAAGTTTGTTCAAATTTTTTCCCTGGGGTCAAAATTGGCCCCGCCCCAGGGGTCACTTCATTTTGCATAGACTTATATAGGAAAAAACTTTAAAAATCTTCTTGTCTGAAACCACAAGGCCTAGAGCTTAGATATTTCACATTTAGCACCCTCTAGTGGAACTCTACAAAGATTGTTCAAATTATTTCCCTGTGGTCAAAATTGGCCCGAACCAGGGGTCACTTCATTTTACATAGACTTATATAGGAAAAACTTTAAAAATCTTCTTGTCTGAAACCACAAGGCCTAGAGCTTAGATATTTGGCATTTAGCACCCTCTAGTAGAACTCTACAAAGATTGTTCAAATTATTTCCCAGGGGTCAAAATTGGCCCCGCCCCAGGGGTCACTTCATTTTATATAGACTTGTATAGGAAAAACTTTAAAAATCTTCTTGTCTGAAACCACAAGCTGAGAGTACTTTTGTACTCAGGTGAGCGATATAGGGCCATGATGGCCCTCCTGTTTAAGGATGTGGTAATTCTTGAATCTACATCTTGCACGAGTATATGTATAAAATAAATGTTGCTTGAGTAGATTTTCTTGTAAATTAGTCATTTATTTGAATGTTGTTTGCGTAAGTAAGCATGCCGTGTTTTATGCGTAAGTAAGCATGCCGGTCACTCGATTTAAAAAAAAATCATGTTCAATTGAGCCATTTTAACTTTGTTGTGAAAACAATTTAAGTGAAGTCTGCATGATATAAGTTTTCTTTAAATTTGAGACACAGCGATTTTAAATTTTATTCGGTTGTCGGTCATTTAGAATTACGCACATCAGACTAACACTTCTTTCAATAAGGCGGCAGTAAAGGGTTTTCTGAGATATCGCAAAACCAAAGAATCACAGCTAACACGACAAGTCCACTTGCTCCCTACTAGCACATACCTGAAACATGAAGGGCACATAACTGACATCACAATGGCATTCAGTATATGAAAACAAAGCAAATTAAAATTCAAAACATACCAAATAAATTTTAAGCAACATTCACTTTCAAATTCTGGTCGCGAAAACTGGCAAAATTTCAAACATTCATCGGTCCACAGCTTTCTTATGTGTCAAGGTCAAAAAGAGCATGTCAGACAATTTTTGGGGATCATAGCTACACATGTGAAACTGCAAATATAGCATCTAAAAATATTCTAAAGTGCCATGAAGCTTACAGTTTGCCCACTTACCTCTTATCTTCAAATTCGGCCGGGGCCAATTCGTATCTATGGCTACAAACTCTTTACTGCCTCCTTAAGAGCAGAGAATGATTATCTATAGAAATCTATTTTCACTTTGAACCAGGAAGTAAGATTTCCTTGAATTTCTTGAAAACCCTAACATTTTTTTGATGAACTGGCACTTAACATTGTAGACCAGCATATACATATTTCAGGTATGAGTTGCTTTGGTATATTGTTCATGAATTTCAGAGTTCTCATGCAAACGGTTTTTCTTTTGTTTTAGTATGTGCTTGGTAATTAGAACATGAATTAGACTAAATTGAGCATGCAAACATTTACTACATCCATAGCTAAATGCATTTGTTTACTAAAATCTAGGTGGCAATAAGTATTTCCCCCAAAATTCATTTTTGAAATTTTAGCTAGTTTTCGCCATTTGCAATGTTTGCGACCTCTTAATACAGTGCTTTTAAGAAAATGTTACAAAACAGACATTGGAACCAGAATACCTGACAATCATATACCATAAAGAAGCTCATAAAAATGATCAATGAAAAATATGCTGTTACAAGCACTCATTTTTGTCAAAATATGTCAGGCAAAGCAAATTTTATCAGTCAAACAGGCAAAACTGGCCATAATTCACTTTGATCACTCACCTACCATGCTGTCATCATGTTTCAGTTGCTCATATGAACCACCTGCATACCTTCCTGCCAATCAACTGACACTTTTCAACCATTACACACATCACACTTTATGTTTATGCTTGCTCTTATGTCACCAGAGTGATGATTGAATTATAATATGGCCATGAAAAAATAGCAAATGGTGAAATTCTTACCTCTGGCTGCAGAAAGGAATTAACAGCTAAAGTGACATAACATACTACAACTGAAGCCCAAATCCTGCCTATCTGGGCTAAAATACCTGCTAAACTGATAACAGTGTTCATCGCAAGCCCTACATAGTTCTAGAACTTGATTTTCATTAGTCGACCAGAATTTACGGCTCAGTTCGCAAAGCTCTGACTATGGAAATTTGGTTGCCGAGCTTAATTTTTCTTAATTAATTTTTATCGGCTTGATATTCTAGCAAATATTATGCCAAATGCTCTTTCGTAATCATTTGAGACATTTTCATGATGTATTTTATGGACTTTCTATGAAAATATACATTTCTGACATTTCGCGACTCGTTTTTATGGCTCGGTGCAGGATTTTTTTTTCCTCAAAAACTGTAATTACCTCCCTTTATTTTTAACTGTCAGCTTGTCAGCAAGTATTTAACAGCTTAAAATGGCGTCATTTTGCAAATATGGCAGGACAATACAGCATTCTATACCAAAATTAAGACATTATGAACACTTACAAATTTTAGTAAAATCCTTAAGGCGACATTAAAGGGTTTGCTGAGATATCGCAAAACCAAAGAATCACAGCTAACACGACAAGTCCAGTTGCTCCCTACTAGCACATACCTAAAACATAAAGGGCACATAACAGACATCACAATGACATTCAGTATATGAAAACAAAGCAAAATAAAATTCAAAACATACCAATTAATTTTAAGCAACATTAACTTTTAAATTCTGGTCTTGAAAACTGGTCTTCCGACGAGGCAAAATTTCAAACATTCATCGGTCCACAGCTTTCTTATTGCCAACAACCAAAATAAATGCTTGCCACTTACACATTGTAAATTCCCTACTGTTTCATTAAATCATGCTCAATATATGTGTTAACCACCAAGATTTTGCACTACCCACACTTGTTTGTATGCCTCTTGAGAATTGTAACTTAAACAGAAGGAAGAGCCAGAAATGTATTAGTTTCGCATTTCCAAGCACCTGCCTCACAGTGAAAGTGTCAAGGTCAAAAAGAGAGTGTCAGACAATTTTTGGGGATCCTAGCTACACATGTAAAACTGCAAATATAGCATCTAAAAATATTCTAAAGTGCCATGAAGCTTACAGTTTGCCCACTTACCTCTTATCTTCAAATTCGGCCGGGGCCAATTCGTATCTATGGCTACAAACTCTTTACTGCCTCCTTAAGAGCAGAGAGTGATTTCCTTTAAGCCATTAACTCATCTCTGTTCAAGTTTAGAATCTTTCCTGAGCAAAATGAGACCAAAACCAAGCCAGTATCTTCATCCTGGCAGGTGTAAAGAGCAAATGACTATCACTACTCACTTTCCAAAACTGACCAATTTTGCCTCCAGTTACAGTCAAGTACATTAAGGTATCGCAAACATTGCAAATGGCGAAACGAGGCTAAAATTTCAAAAAATGAATTTTGGGGGAAATACATAATGCCACCTAGATTTTAGTAAATAAATGTATTTAGCTATGGATGTAGTAAATGTTTGCAAGCTCAGTTTAGTCTAATTCATGTTCTAATTACCAAGCACATACTAAAACAAAAGAAAAACCATTGGCATGAGAACTCTGAAATTCATGAACAATATACCAAAGCAACTCATACTTGAAATAAGTATATGCTGGTCTACAATGTTTAGTGCCAATTCGTTAAAATATTGTTAGGGTTTTCAGGAAATTCAAGGAAATCTTACTTCCTGGTTCAAAGTGAAAGTAGAAATCTATAGAAATCTATTTTCACTTTGAACCAGGAAGTAAGATTTCCTTGAATTTCTTGAAAACCCTAACATTATTTTGATGAATTGGCACTAAACATTGTAGACCAGCATACACATATTTCAGGTATGAGTTGCTTTGGTATATTGTTCATGAATTTCAGAGTT
The DNA here is from genome assembly GCA_038501625.1 of Corbicula japonica. Classification (NCBI taxonomy): domain Eukaryota; kingdom Metazoa; phylum Mollusca; class Bivalvia; order Venerida; family Cyrenidae; genus Corbicula; species Corbicula japonica. The sequence continues at coordinate 14,903,294 of JAZAYU010000006.1, read as the reverse complement.
CTCATGCAAACGGTTTTTCTTTTGTTTCAGTATGTGCTTGGTAATTAGAACATGAATTAGACTAAATTGAGCATGCAAACATTTACTACATCCATAGCTAAATGCATTTGTTTACTAAAATCTAGGTGGCAATAAGTATTTCCCCCAAAATTCATTTTTGAAATTTTAGCTAGTTTTCGCCATTTGCAATGTTTGCGACCTCTTAATACAGTGCTTTTAAAAAATGCTACAAAACAGACATTGGAACCAGAATACCTGACAATCATATACCATAAAGAAGCTCATAAAAATGATCAATGAAAAATATGCTGTTACAAGCACTCATTTTTGTCAAAATATGTCAGGCAAAGCAAATTTTATCAGTCAAACAGGCAAAACTGGCCATAATTCACTTTGATCACTCACCTACCATGGTGTCATCATGTTTCAGTTGCTCATATGAACCACCTGCATACCTTCCTGCCAATCAACTGACACTTTTCAACCATTACACACATCACACTTTATGTTTATGCTTGCTCTAATGTCACCAGAGTGATAATTGAATTATAAAATGGCCATGAAAAAATAGCAAATGGTGAAATTCTTACCTCTGGCTGCAGAAAGGAATTAACAGCTAAAGTGACATAACAGACTACAACTGAAGCCCAAATCCTGCCTATCTGGGCTAAAATACCTGCTAAACTGATAACAGTGTTCATCGCAAGCCCTACATAGTTCTAGAACTTGATTTTCATTAGTCGACCAGAATTTACGGCTCAGTTCGCAAAGCTCTGACTATGGAAATTTGGTTGCCGAGCTTAATTTTTCTTAATTAATTTTTATCGGCTTGATATTCTAGCAAATATTATGCCAAATGCTCTTTCGTAATCATTTGAGACATTTTCATGATGTATTTGATGGACTTTCTATGAAAATATACATTTCTGACATTTCGCGACTCGTTTTTATGGCTCGGTGCAGGATTTTTTTTCCTCAAAAACTGTAATTACCTCCCTTTATTTTTAACTGTCAGCTTGTCAGCAAGTATTTAACAGCTTAAAATGGTGTCATTTTGCAAATATGGCAGGACAATACAGCATTCTGTACCAAAATTAAGACATTATGAACACTGACAAATTTTAGTAAAATCCTTAAGGCGGCAGTAAAGGGTTTGCTGATATATCGCAAAACCAAAGAATCACAGCTAACACGACAAGTCCAGTTGCTCCCTACTAGCACATACCTGAAACATAAAGGGCAAATAACAGACATCACAATGACATTCAGTATATGAAAACAAAGCAAAATAAAATTCAAAACATACCAATTAAATTTTAAGCAACATTAACTTTTAAATTCTGGTCGCGAAAACTGGTCTTCCGACGAGGCAAAATTTCAAACATTCATCGGTCCACAGCTTTCTTATTGCCAACAACCAAAATAAATGCTTGCCACTTACATATGGTAAATTCCCTACTGTTTCATTAAATCATACTCAATATATGTGTTAACTACCAAGATTTTGCACTACACACACTTGTTTGTATGCCCCTTGAGAATTGCAACTTAAACCGAAGGAAGAGCCAGAAATGTATTAGTTTCGCATTTCCAAGCACCTGCCTCACACTGAAAGTGTCAAGTTAAAAAAGAGCTTGTCAGACAATTTTGGGGATCCTAGCTACACATGTGAAACTGCAAATATAGCATCTAAAAATATTCTAAATTGCCATGAAGCTTACAGTTTGCCCATTTACCTCTTATCTTCAAATTTGACCGGGGCCAATTCGCATCTATGGCTACAAACTCTTTACTGCCTCCTAAAATCAAACAGTTTTATTGTCAACCGACCACATCCCGTTTTGTCTTTGCCGCAGGCTATTCACGGGACGTGTATTATAGGTAGTCATAGCAGCAGAGTTGTGAATTCAATAATTTACATGTTAATTGCTGATTAAGCTGTGAAAAATTGTATATGTACGTAATTTTTGTAACAATTTAGGGCCACTATTTATGACCGATATTATTACCAATTGTGAAATTTCAATCAGACATTCTTCCCGAAAATCGGTCAATGACCGGCCTGCTGAAAATTTTAGAAACACTGGCCTCTAGGTATGGATAAAGTAACACAAAATAACAGGATGTTTATTCTAACCAGACGACTGCAGTATATTGAATCTCGCTTATTAAGAAAAAAGACAATCGTGGAAACACTCCGCTCGATTATTGCCATTGATTAAACATAAGCCTTTCATTAGTTAAAGTTTGATTGTTGACAAACTTCATTAGCACAAGAAAAGAAATAGACTGATGCTCCTTAAGTCCGCCAGTTTTTGTATTCTCTTTTAATTTAAAGCCACAACAAAACGATCGAGTTACATTTTGCTATTCAGGCCTGACTAGATATGCCCTATATCAGGATCGATCGATAGTAAATTATATAATTAAATAAAAGATGGTAAAAAGCAAAATAATTCTCGTATGGTTCATAAGCCTAAATTTTCTAAGATTCTACTTGGTTTCTTGTGTTCCTGAAATGAGCGCTTGTTCTAATCTAATAAACTGGATTATTTTGCATAATAAATAATTTCTTTTTTCCTTGCAACTCCATGTGTGATTATCGATTTTTTGGTCTAAATTCTTAAAATTTTAAAGAGATTGTGTCAAGAGTACATAATTAAACCCATAGCATTCACTATTAATATGCAAGTCGGCATACGTTGCCTCGTTCTGAAATCGCGTTTCGATAAAAATCGGAAAACCCGTTCCGCGACAGAGCAATGTGAAAAGGGTCTATTAATTGGTATTTGAAAATGTATTTATTTTTCACAGTCCAAATTGCAATAGTTTGTGTCGAGCTTTTGTATAAATGCCTGGGTCCAGATGTTTTGAGTGTAAAAATTATCTTATGATTGCTCACTAAGAAAATAAATAAAGTTATTTGAAAGTATATTGGGTAAATTATATTGTTTATAAAATTTGTTTTTTTTTTGTAATTTGTATTTCAGTTTGAAGTAATCATAATTATGATAGATGCGTGACAAATCTGGTTCAAAGAGCATGAAACTGGAATAGGAGAAAAAGTATACTACTGGAGAGGTAATTTTTTTAAAATTTACCCTGAAGGGCTGATCACCACACTCCTCCCAATCACGTTCATCGATAAAAGGAAAGTTATCAAAGTTTCATTGAACGGCATTTTGCCATTATTGAGATTTTGATAATTTTTCTTTTTATCGATAAACGTGATTGGGATGAGTGTGGTAAGCCCTTAATATACAGTACAAACAACTCAGAATTTGCCCTTCTTTTACATTACTATGGTGTACCAAAATCACTGGCATGTTTACACACCATCACCTGAACATGCCACATTTTTGGCAGACACTGAATCAAACACCACAAAGTTTCTGTGTGGACCAAGTTGTACATACATGATGGGTCCCTGTGGTCACTTATTAAATCCTTTATTTAGTGGGTTAATCTTATAATCTTGTTCAGTTGTTTTAAATAAAAACAATGTTGTTTCAGTTTTCACAGTTAATAACTTAACCAACTTCATGGACACACTTTCTTACCACATGAACAGCCCATGTAAATACAGATCAGATGTCAGAGATGTAGATTCAGATCAGCTGGAACATCTTTGTGGTCTTTAAAATGTGATAACACTCTGGTTTTATTCTAATCTTGTGTAGGAATTAAAGACGGCATGAAATCTTTCATCATTACCATCTTCCTGTTATGTGATTTTTATAAAAAGACCCTACATGTAATAAATAAATCATGGCAACAGTATGATTTGTTCAGTTAACTGCAACAGCAATTTATGTACATCTTCATAAGCCACAAAAGGTTCTGTGTAACTGACTTACTAGTTATCAGAGATGATTTAAAATAAAACATTTATTTTCAGAAATGTGTATCATCAAGCTTATGAAGGATATAGAGTTGATACTTATGCAGAATTGGCAGACAGCTATGGCACAGAATATGAACATTACCATAGTAAACAGATAAAAGGTTTGCATAAGTTTTCTTTTTTTTTTTCGTGTATTAGAGCTGCATGAATGTATAATACTACTACAGAGACATCACACTGAATCTACCAGTGCATGAATATAAGTTATTATGTTGGTTTCTTTAGACATTTTACTTCATGAATACATCCTTTATCATATTAGTGACCAGTGTATATCTAGTTCAGCAGGCTTATCTGTGCAGTTTGATCAGGATCTATAGTGCTAACGTTTAGATTTATGAGGTTATTTCTGACCAAGATGCAAACAGTTAAGATCCAGATCAGACCCCAAATATGTTCAGCTGACGTGGAACTATACTGTTGTCCATGTGATAATAAAGTCTCCATAGAGTAAGTCAAGAAGTAATTAATGAAGTAATTATCAGAGCATAAAAAATCAATGTATTTGACAAATTTTATTTTTAAGTGTCTAAATATTTTAAATCAATTTTGAATGTCAACAAATAAATTTTTAAAAGCAATAAGATATAAAATTATTCTTGAAAGTAAATTAATTGGCTGTTGAATTTAACATTTCAGGAAACCAGCTTCATGTAATATTATATGCAACTACAGCGATATCAGTTCGTACTCGGTGAACCTGTAAGAAGGTAGGTGTGTCAGTGAAAGCTTGCACTGGACACACGGCCTGCGGATAGGGTCAACCGGTGTATCGCTGTGGTTGCAGACTATTTATTATTACAATCGTTATATAACCCTAGCGACATTATCGTTAACTTGTTATTAACGGTAGCTAGGGTTCTATATAAATACTGGGCGAGCAAAGCTCTCCAGAGTGGCAGTCTTAGTAGCTCGTCCGAGCGACCACGACGAGGGCTCCTGGCCGTAACAGACTTACACCTTGTTAGTCTCTTCTATGCGGTAGCATAACGCTACAAACGTCTTTGTGGCGCCGAGACCAGAGATTCGACTGGGAGAACACAACGCGGAGAACACAACGCCAAGCCGGAGAATGAAAGGTCAGTTGTGCTATTTTTTGTTCCAAGGGCTTAGCCTGAACTTGTTATAATGAATTTGGCACAGGCAATTAATTCTCTTAACGAAAAGTTAGGTCGCGTCGGTCTGTCTGATATTATTAAAACTTTTAACGGTGATCAGACAACATTTAATTCTTGGATAAAAAGTATAAACAAATGCGCTGTCATTAACAATATTCCGGATGACAAGAAAATCCAATTAGCATTTCAATTTAGTAGTGATAAAGTTTCAGATTTTATTCAAAGGCATTTAGAACATAATCAACAAATTACTTGGGCAGAACTTAAGGCGGAGCTAGAGTCACGTTTTGGTGAAGTTAGAAATAAAGAATTAAAATTTGCTGAGCTTACTAGAATCAAACAACATCAAGGGGAAAATGTCCAAAATTTCGCGGACAGAATTATGGCACTGGCTGAAGAGGCCTATGAGGGAATCGGAGATGGGTTACAGGTCGTCGAGCAGCAATTAATTATGTTTTTTACGGAAGGGTTAATACAGCCTTCTGTTAGAGCGAAGGTAATCCGCGAAAATCCGCGCACCTTCCAAAATGCCGTCACTCTCGCGACAGGGGAACAAAATATCTGTGCGCGAATTAAAAGGCGGTCTCAGTTTGAGGGCGCGGTCGCTCAAGTGAACACTCGCGACGAAAGGCAGTTAGAACCGATGGAGGTTAATCATACTCGCCGACAGCATAAAAGCTGTTCCTATTGCCGTCGATCAGGTCATGTAATAAGTGAATGCCGCGTGCGACAAAAGTCGCAAATAAACGAAGTTCGTGAGGCCGTTAAAAGTACAAATAATGGTTCTACAAAGGGTAAATGCTGGTTTTGTGGTCGGCAAGGACATTTTAAGTCTGAGTGCCGCGATTGGAAAAACCTCCAGGGCACAAATCAAAACAAAAAATATAGGGGTCAGGAAAACTAGGTCGTTTCCACCATAAAGAGGTCGATGGTAGGAAACGTAAAGGAGACTTGCAAGCAATTCACAATTTAAACCATTTTAAAGATATTCCAAGTTCATGTTTAGTTAATATTGGCAAATTAAAAGTGCGCGCTCTCATTGATACAGGTGCATCATTTTCTGTGCTGCACAAACGAATATATGATTCTTTGCATGTAAAACCGCGATTACAAAAGACCAATCTAGGACTTCAATCAGTAACAGGGACATCGCTTAACGTTGTTGGGTATGCCGAAATAAAGCTAAAAATAAACAATCTACACCTGATACACAATTTTGTAATCGTCGATAACTTATCGCGTAATGCAATCATTGGTCGAGTTTTTCTTGCCGCGAACAGCTGTCGAATCTATTATGATCTTAATAGCATTAAAATTAAAGATATTTACGTACCTTTACAAGATGACCGTTGCATTACGTCAATAATCCGTCTCAATAAAACAACAATTATAAAACCTCAAAGCATAAATCAACTGCAAGGAAGACTTAAACATAATCCAAGTTTAGAAATAAACACTGACTATCAAGTATCCGAAATCTCATCTGGGTTCTTACATCAAGAAGTGTGTTTACTTGTAACACCTACACTGGTACATGTTAACAAAAACAGGACTGTTCCTGTCATTTTGACAAATCGATCAAACAAAACTATAAAGTTAAAACGAGGTTGTGTCCTAGGGCAACTCCAGAGTACAAATAATTTCTCTGTTGAGTCCATCATAAATAATAATGATGATGATGATTTGTGTTTAACGAATTCGTGCCCAAAACCTTCGCAGCCGTTTAACACCAGTGAAATAAGAACTTCAAAGAAACATCTCCAGTTAGTGATGAATCTTGTTCAAAAAGATCAGGATATATTTTCTAAATCTGAGTTCGATATAGGTAAAGTTCCCGGTGTCTCGGTAAAAATCCCAACAGATAATTGTCAACCAATTAAGCAAAGACCTTACAGATTACCATTTACGCAACACGCAGAAATGAAGAAAAAGTTGGATCAAATGATAGAGTCTGAAATTATTCAGCCGAGTAATTCCGCGTGGGCAGCCCCCGCACTTCTAGTAGACAAAAAGGATGGCTCAAAAAGATTGATAATTGATTACAGAAAGTTAAATGAGCATATTCTTCCATCAAGCTTCCCATTACCGCAAATTGATGATATACTAGCTTTACTGAAAGGTGCTAAGTACTACACTTCGGTTGATCTCTCAAACGGTTTCTTTCATCTTGAGTTAGATAAAAATGACAGAGCAAAAACCGCTTTCGCAACATTTCATGGATTGTTTGAATATTTAAGATTGCCTATGGGATTGTGTACCTCTCCTAATGTATTCTTTTCTGTAGTTAAAAACGCATTTTCCGGCCTAGAAACATTCACATTCGTCTTCCTGGACGATATACTAATTTTTTCAGCTACGCTAGAAGATCATCTCACACATATACAACAAGTTTTTGACCGTCTTCGAAAAAATAACATGAAACTTAAATTAAAGAAATGTCAATGTCTGCAAGAGAGCACCACATTTTTAGGCCATGTCATTTCCAGTGAAGGCATACGACCAGATAGCAAAAAGGTTGAAGCTTTAAAATCACTCAAATCCCCTTCCAACATCAGAGAAGTAAGAGCATTTTTAGGCATGTCAGGTTTTTACAGGACGTTTATACGAAATTATGCAGACATTGCACTTCCCTTAACAAAGTTAACGCAGAAAAATACACCGTTTTCCTGGACAGATGCCTGTCAACAAAGCTTTGATAACATAATAGACCAATTAGCTATATTACCTACACTAAGTCACCCAGACATAAACAAACCGTATGTCATTTATACAGATGCGTCAGATTACGCCATAGGTGCTGTGTTAGTACAATCGCCCACGGGGAAAACTGAAGATGAACGGCCTATTTATTTCATTAGTCACAAATTGTCTAGATCGCAGCGAAAATACAGTACAATTCTAAAAGAGGCTTTCGCTATAAACTTTGCGTCTCAAAAACTAGACTGTTACCTACACGGTGCTAGGTTTACAATTAAGACTGATCACAAGCCGCTAACGCACTTGTTAACCTCAAACTTCGATAACAAGCAATTACAACGATATGCGCTTAATATCTCTTGTTATAACTGCACTATTGAATACATACCAGGTAAACAAAATCAAGTTGCGGACTTGTTATCAAGAGCCGTAGGGGACAATTTATCTGATAAAGATAGCGATGACCAGTACGTTATTGCGGCAATCAATAACAGTGCAATCGACCCGAAGCAATTGGTCAACGGTCCGAACAAATTATCTCACCTAGATTATGAAATTCCCGACAAATTGGTTCAATTAAATATGGCGGAGGAACAGCAAAAGGATCCAATCATTGCTAAATTTATGTTAAAGCTTCAAAATAACCAGGTGTCTGCAAGCGAATCCAGAAAGTTCTTAATCAAGAATAACATTCTCTATTTCATTTCAAATGCTGATGATGAACCTATTTTAAGAGCCTACGTTCCATCTCATTTAAGGGAACTGGTAATGCAGGGTTATCATGATTTTGGTCATCCAGGGGTTAACCGTTCTTATGCAACAATAAAAAGACATTATTACTGGCCTAAGTTATTTAACGAATTAAATAGCTATGTGGAAAAATGTGTGCCCTGCCAGATGGTCAATATGAAAGCGATCAAGGCACCGCTCAAAGAGCCCGAGTTACCAAAATATCCATTCGCGGAATTAAGCGTTGATATCCAAGGCCCTATGCATCCTCCAACAGTTAGCTCTAACAAATACCTTATTTGCTTTGTCTGTCAGCTAACAGGATGGCCGGAAGTTTTCGCTAGTCCTGATATGACAACGGAAACTATATTGAATCTTTTCTTTGAACACATTTTGTGCCGGTATGGCGCAGTGCTCCGTATAACAACAGATAATGGAAGTCAGTTTGGACCGAAATTCACTGATACGATGAACCAATTAAATATACAACATATTAAGAGTACCCCGTATCACCCTAGCGGAAATGGCAAAAATGAGAGGTCGCATGCAACACTTAACAGCATTCTTACAAAACTGGTCATAGATAATGTCAATGACTGGGATATTGTTCTCAATATCGCATTGGCGGGAATGAGATTCAATGTTACCGAGAGCGCGAAGTATAGTCCCTTCTATATGGTATTCGGACGCGACGCTGTACTTCCTGTCGACAATCTATTGGGTACGCGCTTGCCGTATTATGGTGACGAATTTCATAAGTACATGCTTTCCAGAAATCACGAGATATATCGCAGTGTCTTTCAAAATCTAAGAGATTCGCGAAAACGCAGAAATAAACATGCAAACAAACATGCCAAACTTGTAGAATTTCAAGTGAATGATGCTGTTTATTACAAAAACTTCCATAGAAATTCTAAACTCCAGCCTAAATGGATCCCATACTTTAGAGTTATGGAGAAACTTAGTGACCGTAACTTATTGATTAAAAATCAATTAGATAACCAAGTGGTAAAATGCCATGTAGACCAAGTCCGTAAAGCAAATATCGCCGATTGGGGTTTACCAAAAACTATTTCCCCAGGTACTAGGCCTATACGCAACTGCAGATACGTTGTACCGCCTGAGAAAACTGAAGATTCTAGCTCGTGCGATGAATCAGACAGCGCGGATCAAGCTTTGAACGGTAGAAAATTAACCAGACCAAAACGTCGCTTGGTAAAAATGCACCAGCATGTTAGGACAGACTCTTCCGATGAAGAAAATATACCGTTGCGCGAATTGCAAATGCGATTAAGACAGGCATCTAATGATAATAACGTGTCAGAGCAAGATAACGCCTTGTCATTGAATTCTGACGCAACAACTCACCACAGTTATGATACTGGACAAGATAACGCCTTGTTATTGAATTCTGACATGACAACTGAAAACAGTTCTGATACAAGTGTTGACAAGAGGCAACCATATCATGACACTAGTTATGACAGTGAACAAACGAGTACGACTTGTACTTCAAGTCAAGAGAGCACCTCGGGCGAATATGAAATGAGCGTGAAAGAAAGTCCCGCCTCTGCGAATTTTAGCAGTTATTCGTCAGGTAGCATAAACTCCGACAATCAAATGTCCGTGTACGCAATAGATCCAACGATACATACACAGAATCCGTTTAAAACAGGATTAAATTCAGTGCTTAATCTTTTTGGTAAACGGCAACGCGGCGCAAGCATTCAACATGTCTGAATGGCTTACACATGTAGAGCTACCTATACTTTGATAGGGTTCGTATCTTCGAAGCATACCTTATCAAGTCATTTTGCTCAAGTAGGATTGTTTAATCATTAACAATTGTGTGTTGACAGAGATAAGTAACACGCGTATATTCGATTTATGTGTTACTAAGTTCAAATAAAACTTACGAAGTCGTTATCATTCATAGGTGTAAAGCCATGAATTAGCAAGCAAGTCTCCGTTAGACCTCAAACAGTTAGTGTACACTGTAAATAAAATAATCAATGAATGTAAATAGGCTTAAACTGCTAAGATAATAGTAGTTTATATTGGATCTGCAAAGGATCTTCATGTTTGTTTATTTATGACTTATGTAAATAATATGATACAAGTCATGTTTTAATTCACATCAAATGTTACGAGGCATTGATGATTATTAAAACAGTATATTTAAAGTATTTAATTGCATATTGTTGTTTTTTTTTGTTGTTGTTATATTCACCTTTTACCATCAGGTCTTTAGTAAATCTTTTAATTGTAATTGCGGTTGCGAAATAGATTATTACTTTTCCTTCATACATTTCCGTATGATATATTGTTAATATATAGCATAAAATCAGCACCAACTATGTTTCCTCATAAATACCGATTTATCTCAATACGTGATAATGACTGCATACGACGCGCATAAATGTCTAGAGGAATTATTGCCTTTCTGTGAAGTTGAAAACGGAATTGAGTCTACTTACAATTCGAAATCATGTTTAATCGCTTCTTATTTAAATCGTAAGAGTGATGTTGAAAAATATTGCCGAACTGTAGTCCATACCGCGATTTCCTTGCCTAGGGCTATTTCAGTCAGTATCAACAAATGGTTGATCTTAACAAACGTAGACAGTCAGTTCTCAGTAAAATGTCAAAATGGCTCCAGCTCCGTTGTCGTCGCTAGGCCACCTATGTATGAGTTTACGTTACAACCAGAATGTAAGGCTATCAGTGAGAGGTTGACTTTACCTCAGTATTTCTTGAAATCTCTCACTAGCGACGTTGATCATTATAACATAAATCATCTCGACTTAAGTACGTTAAATTTGTCTCTGATTTGGAAACCCATTCTTCATTTCTCACTACTCTTTCGTTACTATTCCAAAAAAGCTAAATGACATTGCGGAAGTGCCAATTGATGACTTCATAGACAAAATTCATTTACTAAATCAGGAAATTACTCCGGAGTCAGATGACGGCGCATTCGTTTTTAGTTCGCGTTTTATTTACATTATCACGGGTGTACTAGGCGTATGTTTAATTGCTCTAATCGTATTCCTATTAATAATACGTAAACTTAAACTAAAGCTCTGTGCCAAAGACATTAAACTTGATCGGGGGACGTCTGCGGGGCATGATGGTACGGCTGGACCACATTGTTCTCCAGCAGTAAAGTACTTCCCAGTCAACGAGTCCATCACGTCGTGCCCAACCGTACAAACAGGGAACGACAGAACTACACCCCTGCTAGCATCGGCACCAACGAATGAGTCCATCATACGTTCATTATATCCGGTGGTGATTCGCAAATAATTCCAATATCATTAATTACTTGTGGTCACCCTAGTGGCTTGCTTGTGATCTAAAATCACAATCATTGTCCACTAGATGAGAAGAGGCCACCTTGGATTCAAGTCAAAATCATATTTCGTGGACACAATCCTTCTATTCGTCGTTGGAATTAAATATATATATTGTGTAAAGTATTCCATTCGTCGTTGGAAACTATACATTGTGCGTGTTTTCTGATAATAGTTAGTTAATTAAAAGTATTCCATCGTCGTGGACCCAATTTCAAAACATCGTTATTCGTCGTTGGAATCAAATATATATATGGTGTATATGATTAGTGTGTAAAGTATTCCATTCGTCGTTATTTTCGTCGTTGGAAACTATATAGTGTGTGTTTTCTCATAATGTGTATGATTATTGCTTCAAGTATTCCATCGTCGTGGACCCAATTTCAAAACGTCGTTTTACTTCTATTCGTCGTTGGAAACTATATATCTATATACTGAGTGTGTTCCTCGTCATAAACTTTTATTTCGTCGACCGCAAATCTACATTATATTTCTCTTTTCTTTTTGCATATTGTGTATGTAATTCAACGTTATTACTATTGTTTCATTTGCTTTCTTCTGTTAAATGTTTTATCTCTTGCGTATCGTTTCATTTGCATTTCTTATGTAAAATGTTTTATCTCTTGCGTATCATTATTATGCTAAATATATAAATAAATAAATAACGCCAAGGAGCCTAACGTCGTGGGTAACATACTTTTGTTTTTCGATTTTTTTATATAAACAATGGAGATATTGTAATATAATATGCAACTACAGCGATATCAGTTCGTACTCGGTGAACCTGTAAGAAGGTCGGTGTGTCAGTGAAAGCTTGCACTGGACACACGGCCTGCGGATAGGGTCAACCGGTGTATCGCTGTGGTTGCAGACTATTTATTATTACAATCGTTATATAACCCTAGCGACATTATCGTTAACTTGTTATTAACCGTAGCTAGGGTTCTATATAAATACTGGGCGAGCAAAGCTCTCCAGAGTGGCAGTCTTAGTAGCTCGTCCGAGCGACCACGACGAGGGCTCCTGGCCGTAACAGACTTACACCTTGTTAGTCTCTTCTATGCGGTAGCATAACGCTACACTTCACATGGAATGCTGTGGGGAGATCAGTTTAACAGTTCTAGACAGTTGTAGAAGGAGCATACAGCCTACATATATATTTCTTCCACCACTAATTCCTGCAATAGAAGGTGCTGCTTGGGAAGTTAATGTCAATGGACAAGAAAAAGAAGTGTCAATACAATTATACTTTATGATTGTGATATCAAATAATACAAAAAACGTTTTACTGTAGACTTCATCAACGAACAGTAACTGAACAACACCATTTGTATAATTTTGTTATGCATATAATTTACTGTTTGATGGAACCATAGAAAATAGGAATAGACTCCTTCAGCATTTGCTTTTCTGATCATGGACTAATTTGAATGTTTCAATTTGAATAGTTCCCTTTTCATATATTTCATTCTATTCGGATAATAAATTGCTCTACTGTCACCCACAGTATTATCTTAAGTCCTCAGACTAAAAAGTATGTTTGTTGATTTCAAGCTTGAATATTCAAAGAATATGACAAGCTTTGCTACTTTCTCTGTCATTGGTGTCACCATATTTTAACTCAGAATTTTAAGTGTTGTGGAATGATGTTTTACAATCTACCTTGTTAACCAGATTTTTATGAGTCTATATTTCTAATACCATCAGTCAGCCTTGCATTTTGATCACATTTTGGTGCTGTTTAATTAAGAGTCTTTCAAACTTCACAATCATTCACCTCATTAAGATATAGTGTTGAATCTTAAAACCTTGACCAGTTTTGCTTCAAAAGTAAAACAACAACTGATGACTTGTTTCTTTGTTTTACTGTTAAACATACGATATCCATCACTTCTGATTTGTCGATTCCGAGAGAGGCAGTGCCTTAGTTCGTATTATACGTGTTCAACTTTTCAAAACAAGATCGAAATACTCAACCAACTTAACAATACAACAGAAATTTTTGCTATTTGTCACTATTACTCAAACCAGAATTATACTTGTACTTGATATACAAGACCTTTTTATCATTACAATAACTATATACTAATTATTATATTCCCGTTGAGTATTAACTTTTATCTTTTCCATGTCTACTCAAGAGTTTTTATATTTGAAAGAGATACCTGCACGCAAAAAACACAAAGAAAATCATTTATCAATATCATTAAGAATTTAAAGTGAAGATCAAAACTGGTTTATAAATTATTTTTTTTAATTTTTAGTTACCAGTTTCATTTCAAATATTGTATTATTGATTTTCAATTCAGTATTATTCGTTATTCAAAGAAATAAATTAATAGGGATCTTTGAAAGCCACCGAATACGACAAAAATGAAAACATTGCAGGTTTGGTTTGTTTGAGCCTGTTCATGGGCATTCATGCAAATGTATACTTCTCCTATTACTGCCCATGCAACCAATCCTAGTCATTAAAACATAACAACAACAACAACAACAACAACAAGAAACAAAAACTGATTTATTTCCAAAAATTGAGTTTGTTCTGAGTTATAGTTCCAATTATATGAGGTACAACGACCTATTTGTTATTGCATTGTAACACAATTCCATGACTGATGATGAAAGTTCCTGTTTAAAATGGGGAATTCGTAGATAATTTGACGGACTCAGAGTTAACATAATACATCATTTTAATGTTTTCTTTAAATTACATAGAATGGATTACAGACCAAGATAATTGAAACCAAAAAATGATATCTGGAGGATTCAAGTTCATCTTGTCCGATAAAGCTAGAAGTAGCTTGGGTATCTTTGTAATATGCATTTCATTTGTTATGAAAACATATTGAAATCTTAAGATGAACAGAATTCAACAGATTTTTATAGTTTTTGTATTACACCTTTCTGTTCATATACTTTGTCAAACATACTCAAGTCTTTGAAAAATTGCGCGCTTCCGCCTTGGGCGCAAGTGGTATAATAACAATGGCACGATCATGGATTATAGTTCAAGAACGAAAATGTAAACCTCTTTTCGCATTCAGCATACTTTTTCTACAAAATATGAGCAACTGAAAAAGAGCTTTAAAAGTTTCGCCTTAAAATAATATCTTTTGTGTAAATAGCACATAGAGGATATTTGTTTTTACCAGTGTAAGATTGAAAGATATTTCACCGAGTGAGCTCCGGAATTCGTATTTTCACGAGTAGCGAAGCCACGAGTGAAAAAACATAATTCCGGAGTTCACGAGTGATATATATTTCTATCTTTCACTGATAAAACAAATTTTCTTCTTATTTTATGCTTTTAGTGCATAATTATGTAAATTTGGCAGAAATATTGCATGAAAAGTTTGTTTATGACGTGACGTCATGACGTCATTTACCCAAACTTGAGTCCGTTTTCTAAACGTTCTCATTTGGAATGTTATGTACGTTTGGGTACCAACGTGAAAAAACAGTGAAAATAAAAATGATATTTCACTGTTTGAAAACAGTGAAATACCATTTTATTTCCCTGGAAAAATTCTATAATTCACTGAAAAGCATAAAATAAAACATAATTATGTACAATGATACTCGAAGAAGAAATGAAAAGACTAATAGAAAAAACTACTCAACTTTTAGAAAATTAGAGATCATAAATAAATCAAGCAATGTGGATAATAAAGTGCTCACACAAATATTTGATGCAATAAATAACTTGAGGAGCCGAACAGATTCAATATATCAAGAAATCAACGCAATTAAATGTCAGCCAAAGTATTCATCCGCCGTGAAGTGCATGGAACATCATCATCTATCTCCTGCACTACCAACAGAGACTCACAGCAGCAAAATACGTATTGCAGAGCCCAGATCACCTGCAACAACACCAAAACAAGACCAAACTGGACATAAAGAAAACTTAACCGTAAATCAACAGCCCAAATCACCTGCAACAACACCAAAATTAGACAAATCTGGACGTAAAGTAAACTCAGCCTCAACTCAACAACATCAAAACCAAAGTTCATTACCTGCACCAAGGAAACAAACAAGAAAAACAACACTGCTACTTGGGGACTCAATAATCCAAAGACTTAATCCCAAAGGGCTCCTGACCAATGTTCATAAGCATGCTATCCCAGGAGGAACCATCAAAGATGTCCTGAATGACATTCACTCTTTCAACTTATGTCACTTCAATACAGTGATTTTATATATTGGAGGTAATGACTTGTCAAGAACAAATGATCATGAACTCACAGAAGAACTATATGATCAGCTACTTGCCTTGATAAAAGCAAGCAATCCCTCTAATAAGACTGGATTATGCAAATTGGCTCCGAGAGGTGACGTTGATGTTAGTATCCTCAACACGATAATAGATCAATTGGCTGCACATCACAGCTGGGTCTCCGTTGTAGATATCTTCGACGACTTTTACGATAAAAATGGAAATCTACAAATGAGATTCATGGGACAACAAGACTACGTTCATCCATCTCCATCAGGAATAAAGAGAATAGCCGGATCTATTCACAGGGAATGCGCTCTAGTAGATGACTTTACCAAATCCACATATTCGACCTACAGACCTCAAAACAACTCGCACACAAACACCGGATTGATTAGGAAATACCCGCATAATTCTCAACCTCAACCAAGATGCATGAAGTGCAATGGTACAAACCATAAAACATTTGAATGCAGGTTTAAGCAAGGAGTTAAGTGCTGGTCATGTGGTATGTATGGACACAAACAGGAAACATGTTGGAATGCTCTATAGGGACTAGGCCAAGGAGCCACATCAAACAAACAAATTCAAACACTTAATAGTTTCGATATTTTAACAGATATATGTAGTGACTGTAATCAGAATATTTGCAAATGTAACAGTGTTTTACTAAACGCAGAAATAACTTTAACTAATCTCAATTTGAGCAAAAAAGGTTTAAATATTGGGTATTTAAATGTTCAAGGAATTTCCTCAAAAGTTGATGAGTTAAGATTATTACTAACAAATAATAACATACACATTTTTGGCATCAGTGAAACAAAATTAAATGAAAATCATCAAACAGAATTTTATCAAATTAATGTATTAAGAGCTTTTCGCAGAGATCGAAAAGAAAACAGAGGTGGTGATATTTTAGTGTATGTCAAAGATAATTTAAACTGCAATCACAGGGAAGATTTAGAGAATAGGGATATTGAAAGTGTTTGGTTGGAATGCAAACCAACAAAAAGCAGGCCATTTTTAATTTGTTTACTCAACAGACATCCTGAATCCAGAGTAGACTGGAAAGAAAAATTTGAAATTCATCTAGAGAAAGCACAATTAGAGGAAAAAGAAATATTAATTTTAGGGGATATGAATAGAGATCTTTTAAATTCTCAGATTAAAAATGATTGGACTAATTTTATGTTTGGCCTTGGATTCACACAAATTATTGACAAACGGACTCGAGAAGGGCTAAATTTTAAAACACTTATAGATCATATTTATACAGACAATGCAGACAATATTTGTAATTTTTCTGTTCCTAATATTGGGATAAGTGATCATTATCCAATATTTTGCAACAGAAATGCAAACTATAAAAATTTATGCAATTCACATCAGTTTATAAAATACAGATCCTTTAAGAATTTCAATAATGATAATTTCTCAAAAGATTTACGACTTATTGATTGGTCAACCATTTTTAATGAAACTGATCCAAATAATGCTGTAGATTCTTTTATGGACTTATTTATAAACGTCTTGGACAAACATGTCCCGGTTAGACATCACAGAGTAAAGAGGGCAAATCAGCCTGATTGGGTAAATTCTGAGATTCTAGATGCAATAAAGCAGAGAGATATATTTAAAACAAAGAATGATGTTGAGAACTATAGATTATTGAGGAATAAAGTAACAAGTCTAATAAATGCAGCAAGAAAATCTAGTATTGAACGGAAAATAGAAGATGGTCAAAACAATCCTGCTAATATTTGGAAAATATTCAAAGAATTCCGAAATCCAAATGGACACAAATCTGCTATTAACCAGTTAAATATTGATGGTTTTGAACTTAATGACTCGGAAACTATGGGCAATTATTTTAATTCATTTTTAACTAATGTTGCTACATCGCTAAAATAAAATACAACTTATTCAGATTTTCCAGAAATCAAAGAATATGTAAATGGAAAGGTACCTAAAGAAATGTTTTTCAACATTTCATATATTACTAAAGAAAAGGTGTGTAAAATGCTTAATGATTTAGACACATCCAAAGCCACAGGTCTGGACAATTTGGGTCCACGGCTTTTGAAGATGTCGTCCAATGTAATATATCCTGTAATACATCACTTAATTAATTTAAGTATTAAAGAAAGCACAGTACCAGACTGCTGGAAACTAGCTAAAGTTAATCCACTTTTCAAGTCAGGGTCTGCTCAAGATGTTAATAACTACAGTCCAATATCAATTCTTCCTACATTATCAAATTAATAGAAAAACATGTTCATGATAGTTTTATGGCATATTTAAACCATTACAATCTTTTAAGTAAATCACAGAGTGGATTTAGAAAAAATCACAGTTGTGAAACAGCATTAGTAAGCATGTTAGATAAGTGGATCAAAGCATTAAATGAAGGAAAATTTGTTGGAGTAATCATGATTGATTTCAGAAAAGCTTTTGATCTTGTTGACTTTGCTATCTTAATAAGGAAACTAAAACTGTACAAATGCAGTGATCAAACAATAAATTTTTTCAAATCCTATCTTTATGAACGAAAACAAGTTGTAAATTTGAACGGTGTACTCTCTGAAGAAGCTGAAATCAAATGTGGTGTTCCCCAAGGCTACATTTTAGGGCCTCTACTTTTTCTATTATTCATTAATGATTTGTCACAAGTCTTATCGACAGCTGTTAATAGCGCAGACTTGTATGCTGATGACACTACAATCAGTGACATCAGTTTTTCCAAAGATATACTACAGCAAAATCTTCAGCATTCATTAGATATTCTTGAAATCTGGTGTAAAGAAAATGGCATGGTGCTTAACACTGAAAAAACAAAGGTCATTTTCATCACAACTCCGCAAAAAAGAACAAAAATGGGAAATATTCAGCTAAATGTTAATTATAAAAATATCAGTTTAAAACTAACAACAGGAGATAAACTGTTAGGCGTACATATACAAGATAATCTTAAATGGGATGTCCATGTTAATAGTATAAAAAGAAAAATAGCCTCAAATATATGGCTTTTATCTAAAATAAAATACTTTATACCCTTAAACAGTAGAATAATGTATTATAAAGCTTATATACAACCGCATTTAGAATTTTGTAATGTTATTTGGGGAGGCACTGGAGGAAATAACTTAAATAAACTACTCTCGTTACAAAAAAGAGCATGCAAAACAATATTTGGACCAGAATATGTAAGTTTTAAGGATGCAATGAACAAAATTAATTCTCTTACTATTCACCAGAGAATTGTACTTCATAAAGCCAAATTTATGTTTAAAGTGCATAATAACCTTTTTTATATTTTTTTTTGTTGATAATAATCAATAAAACTCTAATACATTGACTGTAAAACATTTTGATTATGATTATTTTGACGATTTAAGTTAAACTTGATTGATCATGTTCTTAACTTTTAACGGTCGCATTATATATGTTATATTGATTTAATATTTTTTCATGTCTCTGTTTGTATTTTGCATATCATTGTTGTTTCTATGTTTTGTTACTACTGAATATATGTATGTACTTATTAAGAGGGCCCCAAAGGAGATTAGTTATTTTGACTAATTGGGTTACCCTCTATAAATAAAGACATTCATTCACTGGAACATAGGAACTGAGAATAAATAATATTAAAACATTAAAAAAGAAAGCGAAACTTTGCATATTGTAATAGTTTCTTAGAATCTGTGACTCAAACCAAATAGAAAGGACAGTTAATATGTAAAAATAAAATTAAAAGAGATTTTTCAACGTCTGCCATGCGAAATTAATCCTTGCGTGCATAAACCACATATACAATAAGTCATTCATTAAAATGAAATACTCCGACTAATACAACTAAGTGAATTTCGGATTTGTTTTCAAGTCAATTTGTTTTAAAGTTAATTTAGGAAGAGTAACGTTCAAGATAGCATTCTTAAATTTAAAAGAATAACTTGTATTCTATGTTCAAGGAAAATCCATTTTAAGTACTTCACAATCAGAAAATATGTTCGAAAATATCAAACAATGTAAACTTTACGTCAATGGAAAGTAACAACTTCGGGTATTACTACCGATAAACTACAAATAAACGCAATAAATCATCGATTCGTTTTTATTTATATTTCATGAATATTCCTACTACATTTTCAAAATAATGTTAGTGTTTTCAAGTAATTCAAGAAAAACTTTCTACTTTCGGTTTCAAGGGCAAATCATGCAAACGACTTAGACTTACAGTTTCTACGCAATAAACACCATCTGATGACTAAGATCTACTAACAAAGTTTCAAGCCTCTAGCTTATATAATAAATAAGTTATAATCCGAACAAAAATCCTTACTTTAATTACACGTGATAAAGGGCTGTTGAACACCTCATTTATCTCAACAAGAACTATCTACAATCCAAGTTTGAAGTAACAACTTTTGCAGTTTATTAAGTTTTTGCCAGGGCAAGGCAATCTTACGGAATGACGGAAAGACAAGGTAGAGACTATCTGCTGCCCCTTTTGGGTAACATAAAAATAAGAGCATGAGGGCTAACGGTCTTGGAACGGTCGACGGCCTGTGGGATTTCAAACCAAATGCTATGGTGCACCAACCTCACACTTGCCTCTAAAGTTTCACGTGTGAACAAACACATACAATTTGCGTTGATGAACTTACTACGCCCTCCCAATAACTCGATGATATTGCGTGTGTTAACACACAAACAAATAAACATATGAAGTTAACGGCGACATTGGTAGGTGCTCGATGACCTACAGAGATCAAAGTACCAGGGGTACAATCAGAACACGATGACAGGAATAAATGAAACTAATAGAGCTACTACATTCTGTTTCAAACATTCTTAAGAAACCTCCATAAACGCTCACCACCATAAACAAAGCGGTAAGGAAAGCGGTCAACTATAGATTGGTTCATCGCCAACCATGAAGAGCGCTCAAGAATATCTTCATTTTGAATTAACAAATGGTTTGTACGAATAAAGCAGAACTATTATAGACTTTTATGTTAAACAGTTATAAAAAATCTTTATTAAAATACTTTTCTTTTCTGCATTTTAGCTGTGTTGGGAGGCTGTGTGTAATTTATGTGGCCATTC
This sequence comes from Corbicula japonica, assembly GCA_038501625.1. Lineage (NCBI taxonomy): Eukaryota > Metazoa > Mollusca > Bivalvia > Venerida > Cyrenidae > Corbicula > Corbicula japonica. Next base: position 14,882,165 of record JAZAYU010000006.1, on the reverse strand, counting down.
CTGATGTGTAAATATCACTTTTTTAAAAAAATCATTCATGAAATACAAACAGTCATATCATAAACGTCTTGGCTTCAGTAAGTTTAATCAATTCCTAAAATCAAATGGTCAAAGTTTTGAACATAAAAATAAGAGCATAAAGGGGTAGCCGTCTTGGAGCGGTCGGCGGCCTGTGAGGTTTTAAACATATTTTTAACATTAAGAAAAATCTGTATTAAAACACTTTTCTTTGTTTCCTTTCTACACTTTGGCTGTGTTGGGAGGCTGTGTATTTTGGACGTGGCCATTTCTGATGTGCATATTTCACTTTTTTAAAATCCTTATGTTCATGAACTACAGGAAGTCTCAAAAACGTCATAGCTTCAGTAATTTTAATCAATTCCTAATATAAAATTGTCAAAGTTTTGAACGCATACAATAATAACAGATGGTAATTAATAAGCTAGTGTTATAAAAATGCGTGCTGTAAAAACGCCTGCTTGAGACGCTTGAGATTTGTCATGCCTATCACTTCAAGCACGACGCAGAACATAATTGGACGAGACAGAGTATTAGTTTCAACAACTTGGAACTCGGCAAATACAGACTTATTCGGCCTCTAGGGATATTATTTAGAAACTATTTATATCACCTAACCTTATTTATATGATAATTCTTATCAATTCACGATATTACGCTTCATTTTTCATACCATGTTTTGATATCTGTTTTGTCCAAATTTGCTAGTGCTTCACAAAATCCATAGTTTTGTCCATTTTTGTTATACTGCAAATTTGGAATTATTCAATTAATATCAGTAGTTCTCGGGAATCGGGTGTGAACATCACAGAAAATTGTACTTTATAGTTGTTCACTCAACTATATAATGTGATATTCGAGCTTGAACCATAGAAAGCTGAAAAGCGTTAAAGTAAGTTTTGGAAGGCGTTGATCATCAAATCGTATGATAATATCGTATTATACTTATTATTGATGAAGCATTGTTTATTACCAATAACAATAAGGACTCTACTGAATGTTTACAAATCCATTGCTTCTAGCGCTTATATTTGCCCTTCTATTGCAATCTGATGCAGAAATTCTTTTCTATTCTAGAGACTGTTTCTGATATTCGATGTACAGCGATTTCTTCGAAGCGTGTTTACGAAAACCCGCTTACAAACGGCCAGACCGTGCGAAATATTTCGACCAGTGCCGCCGACGTGCACACAAATTTTGCCATTAACTGCCGTGATAAAGCATCATCACGCAATCGTATGTTCGTGACACTTTTTTCAACAGCATTCTAAAATGTCATGATATCACAAACACTTTTTCACTTTACCTGAGAAAAGTAAATATATATAAGAGTAGATTATTTATTACAATCATCCAGATAATTATGACCGTCACCTATGTTGTATATAATAAATACCACCGGGCTTGAAATACTTTAAACAGTCCAAATACTTTTCATATTTGATGACCCAATGAAATAACGATTTAAGAATACCCGTGGTCTGTTGTTCAACAATAGTGTGATTAAATTTTCTACGTATTTGACCTTCAAAGAAAATGAGAGAAGTGTAACTACCAAATACGAAACAACACCACAAACTGTAAGTTACAAACATCTTGAGTTTTAAACCAGGTTTATAATTTGCACCAACCTCAAACTTGCCTCTGCCAGGTTTTCAATACCAAACATGTACAAAAATGCTTATCATTTATTTAACCCAATGTTAATTCTCATTTGCATATATAATAATAATCTCATTTAAGCTAATTATTTGTGACGTCTTCCGTTTGAAACACATCTAATAAATGTGTTTTTTTTATTATTGGCTCGTGTTTTCTACAAACGTCATTTTCTTGAAAACACACTTTAATTTATTTTTTATAGTGTTTACAATGCAGAAATTTTAAAAGCATGCTACATGCTTCATGAAGAAACAACAACAAACACGAGTCGCCGTAATAACTCCTGTGGAAAGTCCATCAATAAATGATTTCCTACCTTATTTTCTATATTTTAATCGACTTCAAAACGACTGTCGTTTTACTTGTCATCGGTTCATACTATGTAGCTTAAACATATAATAACACATTATGTTTGATACTAAATGTAGTGGGAGACATTATTTAAGCTTGCTGGGAATACAGAATATCAAACAATGTCAAAACAATCTATTTGGTTTGACACACAACATGCCAATGTTCCGCGGAATTGGCTTAAATACATTGCCTCTGGGAGATATTTTTCTGATGTCCTGCCAAACATAAGGCAATTTTCTGGAATGGCAATACAAAAGTAATGTCATAACAAAATATCCCAAGTAGTAAGAAGTTTAAACTCGCTTGAGACTTTCCAATTATATTCCATTATTAGAGAAAATCAAAGCACTGAAAGTACTGATGGGTGGCGTTTTAGAGTGATTGTCATAATGTCACATCATCTATAGATTGTGTGGAGTTTTCTATTGGAGGAGTGTGAAGGAACTTTCGGATGGCAGAGCAAAAGTTTGCATGCCGGCTTCTGCTTTATCAAGTTTTTATCTACCACGGATATTCGGGCGGATGCTAATATCCAAGACTGAAGTCATATTGAGCCAGGAAGAATAAATAATAAGTCAACCTTTGATTTGAAACTTTTAATTGACAAGAAAGAAATGAATCACATGGAAAAATAAAAAATACTTTAACTATGAAATAGTTGCTATTTGCATTATGATTTGAATCAATATTTATTGACTAGAATGAAATAAAAGATATGCAAACATAAAAATAAAATGACTATAAAGCAATTTTTAAAATAAATTAGTCAGAGCACTGCATCAAGTCTAATTAATTTTAAACGCTTTAAAGTTTCGCCAAAAGTTTATACTTCAGAGCCGTCTTTTTGTTAGAATGTCATGCTAATGACCGACTAGCTTTTTGGAAACTAAAACTTGTTTGAAAACGTACCATGTGCAAAAAAGTTGCATCATGGTTAATGGATGATTTTATTTATTTTGTTTTTGTTGTTTTCGAATAATATGACTATAAAGCAATTTTATAAAAATGAGTCAGAGCACTGCATCAAATCTAATTAAATTTAAACGCTTTAAAGTTTCGCCTAAAGTTTACATTCAGAGCCGTATTTTTGTTAAACTCCCTACTTGACTATTTAAGCCACTAGATGGCGCTGGGGCAGGTTTTCCTGGTATTTTTGACATGCTTCACATCTAAGGGCCCTTCTTCAAATAGCACAATAACCAAGAAGAATTTTGCTTAAAACCTTTTTATATAATCTCTTTGCAACATTTCAAATGAAATGAGAGAAAAATGCATGACAAAATTTGCACTTGTGCACAGACATGTTCAGACATGCAGATTCGATACAAGCCGACTTGTGAGTTTAACAGCCATTCAACAATTTTTATCATTTAGTTTTATGTCCAGAAAAGTGTTCCTAGAACCGAAATTGTGACTCATTGTTTAAAACCAACTCGGCACTAACTTGGATTAAACGCTATTGCCTTACACTTACTCAAGTATACAAACTTAATCATAACATCGCAAAATAAAGTACGACATTTCAGGAAAAAAATCAAATGATATCATTTCTTTACAATTTAAATGAGTTGATGTAGGCTGACGGTAAGACAGCGACATGTAACGTAATAATAAACGGGAAAATAAAGTAAATAAAATATAAATATTTACTTAGCATCATCGTGGAGATAAAATAAGCATAGGCTTTGGTAGTTCGTAGCAATACTGACATCAGAATCGAACCTTATATTGGCGCAATACATTTGCCACATATTGTGTAGCAAATCGTATTTTAGTGGCCCTTAAACACACAGAATGTGCATTTCAGGCATGGCACATTTTTGAAAACAGACAAATTTCACCAAATACATCTTTGTGTGATTCAGTTCCCCTTATATTTATATAAAATCATTATATAAAATCATTATCATATGTGTTTTATATGTGCCATGTTTAACTTTCTATTTTAAAATAAAATATCGCGGCCTTATCCCATCATATAATTGTTTGTCATTTATTAGTTGTGTGTATAAGTAAGGTGGGTGAATAGGGCTGCTGTATTGCTGCGAAGAAGTCCTTGTCTCATTAGTCTGGGGTTCGAACCTTCAGTATTAGAGCATGTCGGCATCCACTTAACCAGCGCACGCAATTAAAGTAAGCTACATTTGTCTCGATTCGAACCCGTCGTATTTATTTACAACTCTCTAGAAAGAACATCCAGCCGTAACTTAGAGCAGCACTCGCATAAAATAATCCAAATTTTTTACCGTCACCACAGATATTATGCTGTGGGGAAAAAAGTAAAAACATATAATATGGTACACATATCTGTACAAAAAATAAAGCATGCTTACTAGAAATAACTCCATTCAGATAAACAGCAACTAAACACAGCCAAGAAAGGAGGAAGAAAAAGAGAGTATTTGTTTAAAAAATTATTAATTTGCAATAAGACACCACAATTTTTTTTTCGAAAAAGGAGAACCTGATTGGTTACCGCCTTTGCACAGTCAGTGGCAAAACACATGGGTTTAAACCAAGTTCTAGGCTCAACAACCTCACACTTGCCCTAAAAGGTTCTCATTTAAACAGATTAGTACAAGAATCTTTGGCAAACATAATTTTACGCGGTTTGTGGTGAACCTGAAACTTAATCATGCAAAATTTTATTGCATTTGACACACATCATGTATATGTTGACTTTTATTTAATAACAGACATTTCTGATGGTTGTTTTAACTGAAAATGTTTCTTCCAAACCCTAACACAATAATGGAACATGTTTTTGTGAAGTTTACTGAATAATGAGAAAATCAAGAATCTTTCATATTACCCCATGTTGTCAGAAAAAGAAGAATCCTTAAAACTGTATTGCTCTCTCTGAACAGTAATTATTGGAAATGAAATCGCACAAGGTCTGCTTCTAAAAGAAAATGAAGTACAAGAAATTCTTCGTTTTCTTAATTGAAAACCGACAAAATAATCGAACCTGATATATAATTATATAAAAAACAACTGAAAGTTTTTTGTGCATGGAAGGCTCTGTGGTATGTACATCTTTAATTTCTAATTTGACTCTGTCTTGTCAACTACACATTAGTGCCTCCACCGCCTCCCCACATAATCTCTACAAACTACCGAAAGCCTTTTTGTGTTGTGTTCAGTGCTTTAAATGATTTAGAGAGATTAATTAAAAATATTGAAAGTTGTTGAAGTTGAAGATGTTTACCACTAAAACTGCAGTAAACAAACAATTTAAAATTCCAATTCCGCTTTGGAGAAATTATTGTTTTTTGTGCAAGGAGAAAGTGTTGAAATTCCTATGTTTATAGAAGGTATTTCACTTTAATCGTACATTATTGCAAAGCTGGTGCCCACAAAACTGTTGCAACAAATTTTATCAAATATTTAAGTATTTGAGTTGGGAACTAAATGACCACTCTCTTGCAGTCTTTCTTGCTGTTGTAAAATTAAAATTGCCTAACTGTCTTTGATACTGTGATTCCAAACATAGCAGGTCGTCCCTTCATACGCGTGCAATATGCCCGTTAAGTCTGAGGACTCTTGGAAAGAAATTCTTGGAGTTTTAAATCGATTTGACCTTAAAGGCCCTGTGACCTTAATCTTTCACTGTGTAACCCCAAAACATAAAAGAACAATGTTGAAAACAAAATATAACAAGAAATATCTTTAAAAAAAAGATAAACGGCGTAGATATATGAAATGATGCAGTTGACTGCTGTTATTATTCACTTCATCTTGATTTACGTGTAAGTTAAATCATTTCATTTCATTGAGAATCCTACACATTGACTTTGATGAAAATTTCTTAGATTTGAATGTTAAATTACATACCACACATAATAAGGAACAGATAAATATATTTTAGTTTATAAATGTGAATCTAATTATTATGAAAAACGTATTTTAAAGTTCCCGGCTTTATTATTACCTTTAAACATAATAAACAAGGTAGTAGAGGATCTATCAATTATCGATATAAAAGAATGAATTTTAAGAGACATATTGTAAAAGGTCTTAGTTTTGTTTATTCTTATAACATAATGTATTAGATGATATATATCTATTGCTGATCGAATAAAATATGTTTCGTGAGGATTTCAAGACGAACTCATTGCGAACTCATGGCGAACTCATTGTTAATATCGCGTAGCATATTATATACAGCTACCAGAAGGCAGTTACACTTACTTTCACTTTCATTTTGGATAGGTTGATAGAGAGTGACTGTGTTTTTTTTGACAAATAAACCTATCCAATGATGAGTACTGGAGTGTGCCTCACTTCAACATCTTTCGACTTAACAGAATAGCAAATATCTAAACGTCACAGCAGTAATCGTTGCAAACAGTGTAAATAATTGTTTACAAATCCCACTACCTCTTCACCCTGCTTGATGCCTCCCTGGTATAAATAGTTACCGATCAAAATAGTTTTTAACATTTTCCCGCTGCATAATAATAGCATACGAGTTTTATTTAAATCACTTCATTGGTTAATAAATTAGGTCAAAGTGAGCTTAGACAGCTACGCCGAAAAAAAGGCTTATATTAATATCATGCGTAAAAATAGGTTCGCAATGACCAAACTGAAACTAGAGCACCTGTGGTTAAATCAGCAAGAACACGGTTGCAGGAATAAATAAAATATTAATGTATGAATATTAAACCTGAATTTCCCACAAATTTCAGCTATTTTGAAGTTTTCAATAAAATTACTAAGCTAAATAAGCCGCAATAAAATTACTAAGCTAAATAAGCCGCAATAAACTTTGAGAATTTTATACCAGTAAATATAAGCACAAAAAATATTTCCCTCTAAACACTTTCATTAAACGTCGATGACTCCGTTAATTCGACCAGACAACAACTTGGTACTTTACAATGAACAAGTATTTCATATTATCTAAATGAATATGGAAAAAAGAACACAATGTTCGCGGAATGGATTGCTGCCAATAATGTTTATAGTTAGTAAACAATCTGAGTGAATACCAGATAAATTGTTATTGCAAAATTAGCTCTCTGACAACAAAGGAAAATGAAGAAATTTCATTGATTTAGCGGACGATTTCATTTAAAAACAAGCTGACATTTAGCGATATTTGAATAATAGTGAATGCTTAAAGAAGATAAGCAAAGCACACAAGCGCTAAATGTCTTGTCTGATTCTAGGACAAATCTGGGACTCAAGTTAAAACGAAAACGAAAACACGTCGCGGAAGAGTTTACGGGAGAAGTAATTTACTGAGAAATAAACCCACTTTGGTGAACAACTCGCTAACTGTGATTTGCGACCGGTACGGTCGTGCGAATCATTACTGATGTTAAACAGTGTGTTAAAAGACCTTGTTCATAAAAAGGGACAAAAAATCACAATAAATAATAAATGAATGAAATAAGCATTGACCAAATAATTTCCCTGGTTTGATAAATGACAAACTCATTTTGAACATGAACCTCTCCCTCTTTGTTCATTACCACCCCCCCCTCCTAAAAATTACTTTTTTCCATCAAGCACTGACAGAGAACTGTTATACAAAATTTCTCACAAAACTTGTTTTTTACACGGTGTGGACAATACGTGCGGGTATTTCACAAATAGAGTAAAAACTACGTTCGGATACAAATTTCGTACGGACATAGAAACGCATTTTTTTCACCTTGAAATATTTAGAAAAAGCTGTAAAAATGTGAGTTTTTTCAGTATGAAGGTATATTTGACAGTATTTGATATTTACAGTTAAGGGCACTGGCTAATTCATTTAGGCGCCAATAGGTACATGTATTAAGAATTTTTTTTGTAGGCAAAAATCAGTAAGTTTGACATCTGATAATTACGAAACAAAAGAAGAAAATACCATAACGTCAATGTCGTAAAAATATTATTGTTGTTACAAGATAAATCATTTTTAAGAAGCGTTGTTTTATTTACGCTTCAATAGAAACAATAAAGTCGTTTCAGGATCTTTAAATGTATGAGAAGTGTTTTGACGAAAACGCCAAAAAGTAGGTTTTGAAATAAGGCCATAAGAAGCGGTAAATAGAAGCCACTCACGAAGCAGTAAACCATGATCACATAAATAGTTTAAACCTTTTATTTTCTGCCGAACATGATTTATTATTTTTCTTATTGTTAATGTGTTCAAACAGATTTTTAATCTGTGCCAAAGAATTATACAAATCGTGCATAATTAATAAAATCGGAGAAGTGTGACTCTGTATTATCATACTGCCATTAGAGCTCTAACAGTTCCTTTAATGTGGCCTCTGCACACTGCACATGCCGATAGAGCAGCTATACATTGGGAACAGCTCACCATATGCCCACACGGCAGCGTAATTATGCACGCAATGGAATCGAAACATATTTTGCAGGTCAATGGGTCTTTCAGCTTTCTATTAGTTTCTTCCATTTCTTTGATATCCTCTTCTGGGTCGGAGTCTTCACCGTCTGTTTCGATATCTGCGTCAACGGTCTCTTGATCTTTCTCTTCAATTTCTTCTATAACTTTAACAAGTTCTACTGCAGAAAAGGTTTTGTGTCTGTTGTCTTTTATGATAAGTTTGACTGCTCTTGTGATTAGGTTTTCGTCAGGATAATATTCCCTTGCAAGACCTACTGATCCTTTATTTCTGTTTATGGCAACTTTGACGGTATCTACGACGTCAAAAGAATCATCAATCTCGTCACTATCCGTGTCAATATCTTCTTCAACAGTACCAGTGAGTTTTCTTATGTAGCCGATTCCGCGACACAGTTTCACGTGTCCACATGTAGGGCTTGCAAGGGTGTGCTGTTCCCAGGGGTTGGCTCCAGGAGGCCAGTCCTTTAGTCCTATGCCACAAAAGTAACACCTTACAGCGTCTTCTATACCTGTGTATGCAAATCCTGCTTCCGACAGTTCTGTTATGTCTTGAGTCCTTGTTGTAGGCCAATTATTGAATGAGGCCTTTCTCGCACTTACAGTATTGTAGTGTTTGTATTTTGGTTTTTCTGTCAGGATTCCGAGACTTTCACAGCGAGTCTTTTCCGATGCTTCTATAGCAGAAGAACTGTCTTCGTTCATGAATTTTTCTCTCCAAATACAGAGTTCTCCTCCGAAATCACTACAAGACAAAGGAAAGGTATCAGGTGGAACAGTCAAGCAAATATAAGTGGTTCTAAGATATTGTTGTCTACAAAACTTTTTTTTCGACTGTGCCTCAATGAAAAATGGCAAAACCTCAGTCAAGGACGTTTTAAGTAGCGCTGGGATCGATACCCACAGATCCCGTTCAAAACAACAGCATAGTTATATGGTTTGTTCGTGTAGTTTATGTTGTTTTTTATTAGATTATTTATCACCTAATATGTATTTCTCTTTATCACATTTAAGCTAAATCAATATCAAAATAGCATTGTATATGTTGACATGTTTATCTTTGTAACCTTCCCTTCTCACCGTTTTGTGAAAAGCCAGATGCTGCATATCTAGAAAAGCTAGTAGATCGGTTATATCGACAAATGCTAAAGGTGTATACAGTAAATTTTTATATTGAGCCAGAGGCAAAAGCATCAATACAATACTATATAAAAAGTTTGTGTATATCGTTGAATTTAAATCACAGTAAACCTATCTTAATAACACTAAATTTTATTTTGGTCATCCTACATCTGAGTCAGAACAATCACATTTATAAATTTTACATCTTTTTCACATAATTAGCTATAAGCAGTAAATTTTAACCAAAGAAAGTTTCGTCATTGTGCATCATGGTAGATATAAACAAGTTAATTTTTTAAAATTTCATTTAGTTTTGAAAAACTTGAATTTTGCGCTATGAAAATCAAGAAAGATAAAGGATATATTAAAACAAATGACCCCACCTGCTCTACCACCCTATTGCAAGTTTACCCCGAACACTATAATTATTAAGTAGTTTACTCCTGTGTGAAGTTTTGTTTTACTGGCAAACATTTATTTATATTCGAATCCGATATCACAATTGTAGAAACTTAAACAATCGGTAAAATTTAGATCTTACCTTATAGTCGTTCAAAAGTATTTTCAGTTGGGAACCCACAATCTAACGTAAGCAAGTGGGCGAATATGTAGACCAGTTACGCGATACTCTGTTTATAACAAAACAGAAATTGGCTGATTTAAAGGGTACATAACATTCTAAAAATTGCAACAGGATGATGTCAAATTAAAAAAACCCCTGAAGTATGCATATATCAGGAATAACCTCATCTAGCAGACACAAAGCTTTTTTGCCGATTAACCACATTTAACTTTACATGTCTGTAATGGGACTGTCTTTTTATCAGTAATATCATTAGCTATATAATCAATGCACTTTAAGTTAATTTAAATAAGGTATATCTGTTATCAATGAAAAAAGAAGGGAACCCAAAACCGGATTATTGTATACAGTAATGTTATCAGAAGAAATCTTGAAGTAATTACGAAATTTATCTGATTGATTCCTATCTTCAAAACCTATTTCCTACACACTTTAAATAAATTCATTGAGAAAACCCGTCTAGGACTAAAATTAGTTTTTTTTTTAATCTTCAGAAAGATAAAGAACAATTTATTAATATAAAAATATACGTATTGTTTAATATACGTACATTTGTATCTGCTTAATCAAAAGATAACTCATATCAGCAAGAGTAACAATATCTATAATATATAGATATTAAAGGTCTTTGCTTTATTACCTTAAACATAAAAAAGTTAGTAGAAGATGTATAAATTACCAAGATAATAAAGAAATTCAGTAAAGATCTTAAGACTTATTTTGAGCAATAAACAATAATAAAGAGTTGCAAGTGTTTTCTTCAAAACTTGAAGAGAAATTCCTAGGAACATGAAACAATTCTAGAATATACCACAACTTTCTGCTCTGTGATAGCCGCATGCTTTAATTGCAATTTGATAAAATTCATCTACTGAAAACCGTTACGCTAACATGTTCTTTGATCTGACTTGAGTGCACTTGCTTTAATACCGGACTCGAAGTTTTTTCGCGTAACATATTACACGTAATTGCCAGATTTAAGACAAGTAAGCACATTGTAAAATCCTCAGTCGCGATAAAGAATGAGTTTTATATAAGAAACGTATTTTAAAAGGCCTTGGTTGTGTTTATTCTTAAAACATAATGTATCAGATGATAAATCAATGGCTGAATATGGTGGCTGATTTATGCCATTTCGTGTTTGGTTATTTCGTCGCGAAGCGAAAAGACGAAATAACGAAAAAAAAACGCCACGCGAAAAGACGAAATACGAAAGAACGCCACGCGAAATAACGAAAAAACGCTATTTTTGCGCGAAATAACGAAATGTCGCCGTGCAAAAAAACGCCAATTTAACTGTACAAAATAGCGTTCTTTCTAGCTTCGCCTGGCGTTTTTTCGTTCTTTCGCTTTGCGTCTTTTCGTTATTTCGCTTGGCGTCTTTTCGCTCGGCGTTATTTCGTTTTCGCCTGGCGTTTTTTCGTTGTTTCGCGTAGCGTTATGTCGTAATTTCGCGTGGCGTTATTTAGCTTTGCGTTTTTTCGGCATTATGCCTGGCGTCTTGTCGTTATTTCGCTTGGCGTCTTTTCGTTATTTCGCTTGGCGTGTTTTCGTTATTTCGTCTTTTCGCGTGGCGTTTTTTCGTTATTTCGTCTTTTCCCGTGGCGTCTTCTCGTTATTTCGCTTGGCGTTTTTTCGTTATTTCGCTTGGCGTGTTTTCGTTATTTCGTCTTTTCGCGTGGCGTTTTTTCGTTATTTCGTCTTTTCCCGTGGCGTCTTCTCGTTATTTCGCTTGGCGTTTTTTCGTTATTTCGTCTTTTCGCGTGACGTTTTTTCGTTGTTTCGTCTTTTCGCGTGGCGTCTTTTCGTTATTTCGCTTGGCGTCTTTTCGCTCGGCGTGTTTTCGTTATTTCGCGTGGCGTTATTTTGCTTAGCGTCTTTTCGTTATTTCGCTTGGCGTCTTTTCGCTCGGCATGCATGTTTCTGTTACAGACTCAAAGTGCTATGCCCAAGAACCGTAACTCTACCTTCTTTCGTTTTTTAGTTATTTCCCTTTGGTTTATTATACAGAGCATTTCTTGTGCAAAGCGTAACTTTGTCACCAGGTTCAAGTGACTCCAAACGTGGTATGCATGTTTCTTACAATGACTCGAAGTGCATTGCACAAGAACAGAAACTCTACCTTGTTCCGTTTTTGAATTAATTTATTTTTGATTTTTAAAGAGCATTTCTTGTAAGGAGCGTAACAATGTCACAATATGTTCAATTGACTCCAAACTTCGCATGCATCTTTCATAAAAGCAGTGTTAGGTATGCTTTGCGACAATATTGCTCATATTTTGTCCCATTAATGTCGTTAAATTATTCCCCTTTGATTGACTTTATGGAGCATTTCTTGTCATTCTTTTAAATTATTTCCCTTGATTGATTTTAGTGCCTTTCTTACCAAGGGCATAACTTGTTGTGCATGTTTCTTGCAATCAGACAATTAAAAGTTTTTTTTATATGTGAATTTTGTGCAAATACCTTTCTAATAACTGTACAACAAAAAACTAATTAACATTTTTTATGTCGACTAACAAAATTTCGTTAGGCGACACATCCGACTCGCATAGCTCTAGTTTCTTTTATTTGTTTATCAACTCAAACCAACAAATGTTTTTATTGTTGGAATTGGGTCGGAATTCAGGCACCAATCCATCACACCCCACTTGTATATCTTTTTTTTACTTTTATTTCTCCAAACTTGCACCAATCAAAACTATTTGGTGGTGGTGGTTGGGAAAAATCATTGGTACCGCCTCTGCCCTTCCATTTTTATCCCCCGCCGCGTAGCGGGAGTAGGGTATAGGAATGGTCTTCGTCCGTCCGTTTGTCTGTCCGTCTCTCCTTCCGTCCGTGAATAGTTGTTTTTTCCCATATGTCCAGCTTCACTGTTGCTACACATTGCCAATGGCAACCGGAAGGCGAAAAGACAAAAAAACGCCGAGCGAAATAACGAAATAACGCCGAGCGAATAGACGCCAATCGAAATAACGAAAAGACGCCACGCGAAAAGACGAAATAACGAAAAGACGCCACGCGAAAAGACGAAATAACGAAAAAACGCCACGCAAAAATACGAAATAACGAAAAAACGCCAAGCGAAATAACGAAAAGACGCCACGAACCTGATTGGTAAAGTGTGAGGTTATTGCAGCCTATAACAGTGTTTAAACCCCAGTGGAAAATTGCTTTTATCATTGACCGTTCCAAGGCAGTAACCCATAGGTTCTCGTTCGTTAATTGTTTGTGTTATTTTCATTAATCCATTAACCCGTGCTATCTTTCCCTCTTTGCAGTTTGGATCTTTAAATGACTGTGGCGATTCCTGATAAGCTTTTTTCCTATTTTTTGCATACAAGTTCTTTCTTAAGACTGTTGTCATTTTCCCGTCGAATTCATCTACTTAGAAGTGTGAATGTCGCTTACAAACTTCTGAACTGTTATGAGTGTTTTGACTTGTGATGTTGACGCGTTTTCTTTTGTCAACGGCGCAGTTAAATCAGGAACAAGATATGCACAGAAATTTGGCTTGAAATGTAAAATATAATACATGGCATTAAAGGGCTTGCCACACTCCTCCCAATCCTGTTCATCGATAAAAAAAAAATTAACAAAATCTTAATAATTGCAAAATGCCGTAAAATGTAACTTTGCACAAATGGTTGTTACTAATGTATCTTGATTTTGCATCAATAAGACACGTTAGAAAACAAGCTAGACCTTAAAATTCCTTAAAATTCTATTTACATAAATTCACAAAAACTAAGCGATACAAAACATAATTTTAAATTCCCACGTGATCGCAATGTTACTGACAAGAACATGTTGTGTACTTTGTAAAAAATTTTCAACTACTTAAATAGAAATCAGTGATTGTCATCCGTTTACGCGACCAGGAAGGTCGAAAATTGAGGGTCAAACACACTTTTACTTATATCTCGTAAAGATTTTGTGAATTTATGTAAATAGAAGTTAATGGGATTTTTAGATCTCGCTATTTTTCTTTACTGTTCTAACGCGTCTTACCGTCTGAAAAATAAAGATACATTAATAACATACATTTGTGCAAAGTTTCATTTAACGGCATTTTGACGTTATTGGGATTTTGATAATCTACTTTTTATCGATGAACAGGATTGGGAGGAGTGTGGTAAGCCCTTTACACACAAATACTATTATTGGTTAATATATTTCTTTGTGAAGTTTGTCATAATACCAACTTACATCTCCTTGATATCTGAAAATAAACATGCTTGAACCTGTAATTTTTTTAAGTAATGAAATCAGCCTACAAATACTCATTTAAGGCAAGAAAACAAAATAAACAATACTAATATATTTTCAAATTGATTATGGACACCATAATTTCTTTGTGAAAAATTATTAATTTACATTATATATTAATAAAAATACTGTTGTATAATGACTATTTTATTGTGTTCCTTGATGTAGTTGGTTAATATTCGTGTTCAACTTTTTAAATGCTAAATAGAAACAATAAACTTAACAAAAATACAACAGAAAGATCGCTAATTGTTGCTGTTACTCAAACGAAAATTATACTTTTGTACTTGATATACTAGACCCTTTATCATTAAAGTAACTATATACTAATTATTATATCCTCGTTAAGTATTTACTTGGATCTTTTCAGTGTTTACTTTAGAGTTATAATATTTTAGAGATTGATACTTGCACGCAAAAACACAAAATAAAATCATTTATCAAAAACATACAAAATTTGAATTGAATATCGAAATCTTTTTTTATAAATTTGAGATCTTTTAAGGTACTCGTTTCACTTCAGATATTTTATTGTTCATCCATGTTTGTTCAATTCATAATTATTCGCTATTCAAAGATATATATGAAAAGGGAACTAAACCACCGAATACAACAAACATGAAAACATTGCGGGCTCGGGTTGATTCAGCATATTTATCAGCAGTATATTGGGTAAAGCATATTACTGACTATGCTTCTAAGCCTAGTCAAAATACAAACTTTTTTTCGAAACATTTAGTTTACTCTGCACTTTTATGAGTAATAGTTCATATGATATGAAGTCAATGCTCGCTATGCTTTCAGATACAACGACCTAATTTTTTTTATTGTCTTGCAACTCAATAACTTGACTGATGATGGAAGTTCGTGTTTAAAATGGAGAATTCCTAGATAATTTGACGGACTTCACATAAAATATTATTTTAATGTTTTCTTTAAATTACATAGAATGGATTACAGACCAAGATAATTGAAACTGAAAAATGATATTTGGAGTTTTCAAGTTCAAATTGTCCGATAGCGTTGGAAGTAGCTCGGATATCTTTGTTACATGCATTTTGTTTTTAAATCGTATTGGATTCTTAACTTTTAGAGGAACAGAACAAAACAGATTGCCATTGTTTTTGTAGAGCTATGAAAATTTCGTCTAAAAAATTACTATCTTTTGGTTTGAGTAGCAGATCATATGTAGAATTTAAGGGAACTGAGAATAAGTAATATTAAAATATTTACAAAAAAAGAACTTATACAATCACCTAATGTTAAAGTTACTTATAATCTGAAACTCAAACCAAATAAAAATGACAGATAATATGCACATGCGTAATTGATCTTTGTGTGCATAGAACACACATACAATATGTACAATAAGTCATCCATTAGAATGAACTACTCTAACTAATATAGAATTTTAAGTGAATTTCGAATTTGTTTTCAAGTCAATTTGTTTTGAAGTGAATTTAGGAAGAATTACTTTCAAGAAAGCATTCTTAAATTTAAAAGAATACCTAGTATTCAATGTTCAAAGAAAATCTATTTTCAGTACTTCACAATCAGAAAATCTATCGGTCTGACGTCAATGGAAAGTTACGACCGGTTATAACTACCAGCTGTTAGTAATTGATAAAATTAACGGCTTAAAATTTTTTAAAATATTTACATAAAATTATGACGGTATTTGCAACAATCACTATGATTAAGATCAGAAACACACTTCCGGTGTTGCAACCATTAAGCCTGTTTCCGGTTTTCTGCAACCAACTAAACGGTAGTGTTTGTCTTAAAAGAAATCATTTGAAACTTTTAATTTCTTATCACATCGTTACAGGTAATCTAAATGTTTTCAAAAACTTTAGAATCCGCAATTAAGGTCCAAGATATAGAATTCCATCGGACATCGACTTTAATACCTGTCATGTGGAAATTGCAGACTCTTTAAACTCTTTTTGCAATAAATGACGTAAACGAGAACATGCTGTGCCTAATGCTCTTTCAAACTGGAAAAAATCAAATATTCAAAATAATTGACGCTCGTATATCCTTCTACAAAAGAAACATAGCTTTATTACTACCTCGACATCGTTTTAACTTTCGTCATTTGAAAAAGGGTGTCAAGGTTTTTACAACAGATTTGTTTTAACACCTGCTGATAAGGCTTCAAATAATGTAATTATAGTGTGACGTATACAATGTTCAATCGGAAGAGCTTAATAGCACTAATGCTTTTACACTGACTTCTTTATCTGAGAGTGATATTGTTACTGCACACAGTCTACTAATTACAAAATTAAGAATCAGTGTTGAGCCGAAACAAGACAAAGTACCTACTATGTATTGGTTGCCTAAAATGCACAAAACACCGTACAGAGCAAGATTTATCGCAAACTGTAGTTCTTGTACAACAACAAAATTATCCGTGCTCTTAACATCTTGTCTTACAGCTACAAAAGCACATGTAATTAGGTATTTCGAAAACGTTTTTGAAACTACTGGCAAAAAATAATTTGGTCTATAAAAATTCAAATGACGTTTTGAAGAAACTCAAATCAAATAATTTTCAGGCGTTCGGCGTTCTGTTTGTCTACATATGATTTTTCTACTTTGTATACTTCTCTCCTCATAATTTAATAAGAGACAAGCTAACCAGTCTCATTGAAAAAACTTTTGCTAGAGAAAATAAAACATTTATCGATTGTAATGAACATAGGGCATTCTTGACAGATGGTTCTTATAATAATTATACTTCATTGACCTGTCAAGACCTTATCCAGGCGCTCACACTTTTATTGGATAATATTTATTTGAGATTTGGTACCTCTATTTATAAACAAGTAATAACATGCCAATGTGTACTAATTGTGCACACCTTGTTGCTGATCTGTTTTTATACTGTTATTAAAGAGACTTTATGTTATCTCTTTCTACCGAACATCAAGATGATATTATTACAGCTTTTAACAACACCTCGAGGTACCTTGATGATTTATTTAAATATATATAATAACCATTTTCCATCACTGGTTAATAAGATATATCCTAAAGAACTACAGCTTAATAAAGCGAACACTTCAGAAAAGCAAGCAAACTTCCTTGTTTTAAATCTGTCCATTGCAAATGGTTACGTCACTACTAAAATATATGATAAAAGAGATGATTTTAATTTTAATCTAGTAAATTTTCCGTTTTTTAGACGGCGATGTTCCTCGTGCAACATCTTACGGGGTTTATATCTCACAGCTTGTTCGCTTTTCAAGAGCTTGCAACGATGTGAATGATTTCAATGAACGTAATCTTTGCATTACAGAAAAACTTTTAAAACAAGGTATCACAAATTAAGGAAAACCTTTTGCAAGCTTTATCGCCGATACCCAGATCTAATTAATAAATACAGGTGCAGTTTAAAATCACTATTGCAACAAGGTATTTCACAACCAGTTTTTTTATGGAGATTAAATTTATAAACTTAAGAAGATAAAAGGCAATGTTAATTTCTACCGGTTTTTCGTAAAAACCATCTGTAAATTTAAAAAGAAAGGTTACCAACATGATATTTAACAGTGCTCTGCAGGCCTGGTGATTAACGCTTCTACAGTTGATCATTATGCTTACCTCTTTGGTTGCACGACGGTGGCAGGGGTTTAAGAGTTTATGAAGGTTTATGGGGAAATCTTTTCTAAAAAGAACCTAGAAGCTCGATTTGTTTCTTTTATCCCTGTCATCGTGTTCTTGCTGATTTTACTCCAGGTGCTCTGGTCTTGGTAAGATCATTGCGACCCGCCCTTCGGCTTTGCAATGCTATTAGCTTCTTATGTTTTATATGTTTGTGTGCTTTTGCATGCAACATTGTTGAGCCGATGGTTGGGTTGGAGTTATTTCACCAAGACAATTGGTACTTGTGTTGTGATATGAGAACCATTGTGGCGTCCATTTTGAAACTGATTATTGTAATACCATGCTCTCTTTTCCTCTCTACTTTTTGGCTGTGTGGGGAGGCTGTGTATACTGGAGGTGGCCATTCTTGATATGCATATTTCATTTTTTTTAGTAAATTAAACTTCTCGAGACGCTAGGAACAGGTAAGATAGCCTTTACCACGTGTTCTTATTGGCCTGTAAACAATTTTTACACATGTTGAACTTGATTATATTACTTCCGGAATCGCAGTACCAGTACGATACTGAATGGTTCCATCAATGTAAAAACTATGGCAACAGTGCTAACTTTCTATTGACGGTCAATATATTATCGCCTTGCAGACTTGAATATTTAACTCAAACAATTAAAGTTTGCTGTGACATTTATGAAACAAATTTACTTTGATGGGGTATTTGTAGCAAGTTGGCGCCAAAAAAACTATGTTACAAATATTCAATTTTATAACAATGCAAAGAAATTTGCTTGAATTTGATTGGATAATTTGCCGTTGATGTATGTCCGTATTTACTAATCGACCGTAGATATGAACGCACGTGCCTTAATTTCCCCTCTCTGGCCTTCCATCTTTTGTTGTCGTCCGCCATTTTGTTTTTTATTTCGGTAAAAATGCATAATTTGAAGCCGATCTTGTAAATTATAAAGCGGTTTCCTTAGGGATTACTAAAATTGTCACAGAAAACATTTGTGTTACGTTTTTAACGTTGGAAATGATCAGATTATTCTCAAATTTTGTAAATAAATATCAAATCGATAGTCCATTCAATTTCTATAGAAGTGACCTCATGCAGGTAAATTAATGACGTCAGACATGTAATTATTGAGGTTGGGGGAATAAAGACGTTCGACATTAATTAAGCGAAATAAATGAATATCGATGTTTTCTAATTATTTTTGTCTGAAAATGTCTTTGCGGCTCGGGTAATATGACACCCAGACCGGCAATATATCCTCACAATCCCTGTCAAGAAACCAAATAACTTTATAACTCACAGAATTGCACGAAATGTCGAAAGATGACGTTCTTATTTAGATTGAAAACGAACAGTACGAAGAGAACGGTCTCGTGTTAATATAATATAATAATATATAAGAGCACCGCTCCAGGAAAACCGGGCTTAATGATAAAAATATCGATTTTTACTTTTTTACATAAATGATTATTTTAATCTTCCACATTGCTAAAGCTGAAATCCGTTTCTCGATATACAAAATAATAAACATAGAGCAAAATGAACTACATAGGTATGTTTAACAAATTACAAATTAAATGACGTTGCAACGACGTCAAATTTAATTAAATCAACTTTTCGACACTGCGTGCCAAAATACACATACGGTATGAAATCCAAAAAAACTATCTGCACGTGCTATTTCCATGTAAAACACAAGACCTAAACGGGCGTCATCTATTATCTTAATACTATTTTAAAATACAACACGGTCAAACGTTTTTAAGACAATGTCATTCAATATGCGTGCCGTTCATTGTCACACTTTACGCCCAGCGTCATGTACGTGTTACCGATCACCGGCAGGCGGCGGGCATGTTGTGTCCTGATAACGCTGACGAACATATGGTCGGACATGCGTGTATAGGTATTCCTGCCTCTGTCTGGAAAGTCCTGCAGGGATGATAATCCTTGGGAGTCCATCCGCGAAGCGTGCCCTGGGACGTAGTACTGGCAGCTCGAACTCAGCGCCGTCCGTCGTGTACTTTACTACAACAACACCGGGTCTGTCCACGTTCACTCTGAAGTACTGAAACTTCCTGAAATAAATGACGAATTTTTGACTTAAAAAACATGAGTTGACTTATAATAAAGAACAAAAACTTATAATTGTTAAATTCCTAAATAATAATATTATATCACTAGTAGTAATCTCCCAGGAATCGCATCAAACTATCTGGACGTGTGTTGCGATGAGAGTGAATTACAAGCCCTTATTTACAACAGAATCTATACGGTTTTTTTATTTTGCTAATAAAGTTTACCGTATGCCGGGGATGGCTCGAACGCTTGGCTCCAAAAAGTCTCTCCAGTCCCGCCATTGCCAGGCCGGATACCGCACTGCTTGATTAGTTGTCGAGGACTTGTTGACCAAAACCTCAAGTTGTTCTATGGTGTCACAATCGGAACGCCTATACAACTTTTTCAACGATGCGAAGCCACTGTCAATCAAGCAGCGCGCGTGTCCTGGTACTTGCATCATGAGCTCTATAGTCTGGTGCCGCCCTGTCATCAACCGCCAGAGAAGATAACCGATTACGTACCGGTTATTGTTTTGTCCTGAAAATAATAATAGAACTATCCATAAAAGGGTAAAAAAATCTTATTCAGTAATATGGTAAATATTTATTGTAAAATATTTTCGAATCGATATAATATATAATATCTGAAACAAGACACTCGCTACATTGAATTTACGCCAGAACACTGCGAAGATTATCTTTCAAATACTGATCACAGAAATAAAAACTATTTCGAGCATTTTTTGTGGTTTTGCAGTTAGCGTTAATAAGTTTATGATACCAGGCTTGTATTGCTGTGGGAAATCAATTACCTGTACATGTATAAATATAGTACGCTCGTTTTACCATTTTAAATGAACTGGAAAATCATTCTTAAACAGAGTGCAGTTAATTGCAGGCAAGTTTTATTATACCTGGACAATTATCTGCGTGTATAACGCAAGCAGATTCGTGACTGTGTCTGGTTTCCAAAGCCCAGTGTATCATCGATAGGACTGCGTTAGGTCCGTGAGTGCTAGATCCGTCAGGACCAATTGTTTCGTTTTCATCAATCAGGAAGTTCAGTTCGGATGGAATGCCGTCTATTCTAAAACCGAATATCTGCACCTTACGCAAACTTGTAAAGTACACGGGACCCATCTGTCTGGCATGGTGTGGTATGCAGACGTTTTGACTAAAATCAAAAGTATAGTGTACGTAATGATCATTTCCTCCTGCTTCCCGTGCACGTTTCACACACGTGTTGTACGTTTCTCTCTCTTTCTGCGCTAAAAGGACATGCTCTTGAAGCTTCTGGGTAGACTCTAGTTTTTCCTCTTCTGTAACTGAGTCCACAACAAGTTTACGGAGCATCTCGCACGTTGCGCAGACGTCTTCCCTCGGGTTAGCTATTTTAATATGAGGCATACAGGAACGCCAGATGTTATTAAACGTTGAATACTTCACAGCGCGAATCGGCGGGACTCTCTGTGCACACGTGTCTGTGTATAACTGGTGGACCATTACTTTTGTATTGTCACTGGGCAGATACACTGGCGCGTCCCCGTCACGACCACGGGGCGCTGCTGGCTGCGGAATACCAAATTCGTCGGCAAAATTGCTCAAGAACTGAACGACAGCTTTTATAGTCTCAAAGATCCAACTTCATCTCTAGCAGTGGTTATGTTATTCGATGCTGTTTTACAATAAATTTTAAAATAAACTCAACATAACTTGTAATGAGTATTTCTTGTTTTTGACCATTAAAGTTTAGCAATTCTTGACCACTTGAACAAAATCCTTAACTTGGATTATTTAGCCATGACCTACAGATGACTGTGATCTTAAATAATATTTATTTCTTGAAACTAAAAGTATTTCTTGAACTGTTAGTCTCATATTCACAAATACATAAAATTTATTGATTTCCCCCCAAAATTTTAACATTTATTTACCTTTTTTATTCCTGCTTATACAAAGGAATTCCTGAGATAAGCGCTTTTTTTGAATATTTGACCTGAAGATAACATTGAACTTTGCCATAAATATAATTTATTTTTACAAAGCGTAAGTATCAACTATTTCTTGAGTGTGGCGCGGCGGTATGCCATCGACAAGTTCTTGTCGGGGTTTTGGTATTATTTTTAGTGATAAATGAGATAAGTATACTGTTTCATTTTTTGTAGTTAACTGTAACTTGAATACAGTTTTATGTTTAAGAATGGAGTTATTTTTCCTTCTTTAAGCTTCATATTTGAAAAGCCTTACCGATTTTTTGAAAATTTCTGTCTAAGTTCTAATGTCTAAGTTCTAATATCTATGTTCTAATGTCTAAGTTCTAAGAACTAAGTTCTAATGTCTAACTTCTAATGTCCAAGTTCTAATGTCTAAGTTCTAAGAACTAAGTTCTAAGAACTAAGTTCTAATGTCTGAGTTCTAATGTCAAAGTTCTAATGTCCAAGTTCTAATGTCTAAGTTCTAATGTCTAGTCCAACAACTTTATTTAAGGACCTTAGTTATAACATACTTTAATAACTATTTTTCGCATGTATGATCAAGATTCATTTAGTTATGCGATCCATTATATATGTTAAGATGACCCCAATTTGGAGCCAAGAGCAGGTCACACCATCAAACATTTTTGCAGAATAATGCCCGTTTGTCACCTATGGAAATTGTAGCAAATGGTACTTCAATACTATATAAGACAAAACATTTTCTTTTAATATACGTATATTATGATGATTACAAGCGGTATCCGACAATTTAATAAGTTTTCTGACAATAAGTACAATTAGCACAAAATAGATATTATTTTCGACTATGACAGACAGGTTGAATGGTCAGTAATCACACGAATTTTGTTGTGCTAAATTTATTTGATAAGATTTACGAAACCCCTGTTTCATTGTAAGTCACTGTAAAATCAATGATCTCAATCATCACCTCAGTCATCGGTAAAATTTCAATGTACAATGTTAACGATTCGTCGGCTGTCAAAGGCCTTCTTTTATCCTACGAAAACACCCGAACGTGATCCTCGGTTTCGTTAGAATAAAGCCGTTTAGGTGATCCATAAAGTTTCTGGGATATCTGTATGTCCTCTTGATCAACATGATGACCACAGTTATGTCCACCATCAAGTACAAAATACATTATATCGGGTCTTCCGCAAGTAATATCAAAATTCTTTTGGGCTCGAATTTTGTGAGCGTTCCAGTGCTGAGATATCATGTCGAGTTCTGCTTGAAACAATATCTGAGGCATTTTAATGTGTATAAGACTTGTTGCATCCAAAACGTTTACGTCAAGTATATCCTTGCAAAATGAAATCCACCAGTGGACCCTATCTCTACTAAGTAAACCCAACAGGATTCTGTAGCGGGATGATTTTTATTGTCTTTTAATATTGTGACATAATAGACTTCTGTAGACTGTACACTTAGTGTAGGTTAATTTAGTAATTTTTTTGTAGTTTTAGGTCTTTTCGGTAGTTTATTAAGGGGAGATAATTTTAGTCTATTTTACCGCCAGTTGAAGAAAAATCGTGCAATTGAGAACAGAAGTTTATTCTTAGAACAGTTATATTAAATATTTAGGGATCAATTAAGGGTACAGCTATTCAGGGTATGTAGGTGTAATGTCTTTTAATGTTGTATTTGACTTGACCTGCAGTTTTATCAAATTAAACGCTTTGACACTGGTTGAAAATCTGAGCGCCATATTGTTGAACTGCGTATTTAATCAGATAAATACAAGATGGAAAGGAAAGTGCACTTACTACTTCTTGATGCGAATCTGTCCCAAGGATGTCCAACGATAAAGTAATCTAGTCTAGGTAAACCGTTTTCTACGAGCGCTGGATGTACACTCAGGTCCCCGGATGATAAAAACTCCGCTATCTCCCGGTAACGCCCGTACCGGACCGGACCGGACTGTGCTGTAGAACAGTCTAGCGTCACCACACTCCTCCCCGTTTTATTTTGAAGGACGGACTCCTGCGTGACGTCTCCACGGCGACAGGATCACGGATGGTATACCATTCGGTTCTGAGTTGTGCAACAGCTCCCCACAGTCAACAGGGTTGAAAGTGGGCTTCCTGGGTAAAAGACCAGTACTAGTACTCGGCAACAGAACAGTTAGGTAACTGATCTGAGACCTAACCTTACCACGGTCGCACCAAACCACCCCGTGGGATGCTGATACATCCTCTGATTGGCTTCATCGCAAGACTGGGTTGAGACCCTGTAGAGCCCTGACCGGACGGCACAGGACTTATTCACCTATCCAAACCAGACGGCATAGGAATAGGTGATCCAACCGCAGGAGGATCCTCTGCTTGCTTCCGCTTTCAAGACTAGACTGCATTTGGTAATGCAATCTTTGCTTGCATCCAGACTTCTGGACTCTGACATCTCCGTTATCAGGTTAAGGTTAACCTGATTAACCACCTTGTTGTAGACTTCCGCCGGACTGATTTTGACTTCATCACGCTTCCCGTAGACAGTCGTACCCATGCCCTTGTGGTTCTCCAAAGCACACCTTGGTCAATCCTGGAGCGGCCAACAACAGGGTACGAAGGTTGAACAGCCTTGGTCACCAACGGCACTGCGTCGTCTACAGCCTCGTAAAAGGATCCCCAATTTTCATGGGCTTTAGCATAGTTTTACAACCTCCACAGGGTAAGTCCTCCAGTCGCACTCCGGCAGCAAATGCCATGCACTGACCTTCAGGTGCCGGCGGTCGGGACAGTGCATCAGCATTTCCATGCTCACGACCCGCACGATGTTTCAACACCATGTTTAACCGAGATAGATCCTCCGACCATCTCACCAACTGACCTGCGGTTCATGAAATCTCATCAGCCATCTTAGACTCGCGTGGTCTATCCCTACAACAAACTTCCTATTGGTTTGGCACATGTAGGTACAGGTGCCGTCAAACCAAACTCCATCCGTACATGCTCAAAGAGATGCTACTTGATGATGAAAGCAGTCTTTTTGCAATCTTCCTTCCTGATCCGCATCTGTCAATATACCGAGTTGGCATCCAGTTTGGAGACCCAAACACTGCCAACCAGGGTGTCAAGGCAAACGACTACCAGCGATAATGGAAATACATCCTTGATTGTAACCTCATTCAACGCTCTGTAGTCGACACACCACCTCACCCACAGATGCCTAGTCTGAGCCAGACTCTTACATTACACCTGCTTTCAGCATTTCTGCAAATGAGCCTCTTCTTCACCAGCAAAGCATACAAAAATGTCAAACCCAAGTTATGTTTCTTGTTATATGGGAGCTACATAGACATTTTCCTTGTACCACTTATCCCTAATTTTTTCATTGGCACTTCAACAAATCCCGTCATAACCATCTCCCTCCCTGCAGAAAAACAACTAAACATCCCTTAATTTAATCGTTTTTTTTATTTAGAAAGTTATATTCCCTACCAGAAATGATGGGCACCGGAGCATTCGTTCAACAATAGTTTTTTACACATTTGTTCTCTACGGACCCCCATAGCGAATTGAGAACCTGACCGTATTTGACAAACAACTATCTCTTTTGTTTGATCCGGAAGAGAGCGTCCCCCTCCCTGGACTACCCTGGGTCAGTTTTACTCCTTGGATTTCCGCATATTAAATCAGGTGTGTCTAAAGTATACAGTAGTGCTGTAACTGATTTACTGGTCGGTACTTATTGATATGGCGTCATACTACCAGACGGCTGATGAACGTCATTACCTGATCTAGGTGCTTGTTGATATGACATCATACTACCGGACGGCTGATGAATGTCATTACCTGGTTCAGTAAAAGTTACATCTGAGATACAGATTCCGGCGCATTGTTAACACCGGTACTGCATTTTAACAATTGCTCTGTGTTGCTTCAGCTAACCAGTCGGCTTGTGAAGCGTATTTCTGGATCAGGATCCCATCATGATTTTGCTTAAAGCCAGACGGCTAATGTTGATTATTCTCTAGCCAGACGGCTGAATCACCTTCGGCATATCCTGCAGGCTTAATGAATTGAAAAAGCAAGTCTGCTACGTCAATCCATGTCATTGAGTAGCCTAATCGTCATTGTCCTCTTTGAGTTTAGGACCATCTTTCCTAAAGTGCCCCTCCTCGTCGCAGTTATAACAAGCTGTCGACCGACGTCCACGGCGCCCACTGTTCATACACTCCCAGAAGATTTTTGAAACCTTTGCTCCAACTCTTCAAGTGCCTTCATAAAGGGATGCACCTCAGACGGTGCACTGGCTACAGCATAGACAGGTGCATATTCATCAGAGTTGTCACGCTTTTTCTGCTTCTGCTTACCATACATAGCCGTATGCACCTGTTGGTACTTTCGTACCATCTTCACAGCTATCTGTATTGTTCTCGGCTCATTCAGAAAGACGTGTTGCCCTGCATCCTTGTCTATCATGCCCTGGCAAAACCGACTCATGGATTGCTCTGTAGCAAATTCTACCGGAACAGTTTGAAACGCACGTGTAGCTAATGTTAGCACACGGTCTGCCCACTCTTCTAGAGATTCATCAGAGTTCTGGGTAGCTTGTTGAAATCGAACTTGAGCTGCTGCTGGTAGCTCATGTTCATCGAAACGCTCTTCCAGTCTGCGTAATAAGCTACGGTAAGAAAAGGTTTCATGACAACCGCTCATTACAGTGTAATAGTCTAACGCTTTGTCTGTTAGACACCACACTAAGCCATTCAGACATTCCTGGTCCGTCCATTCGCAGACTTGAGCATACTGAGTGAATTTCAGACGAAATGCACTCCAGTTGCCCTTGCCATTGAAAGTTAGGTGTTTCGGTAATGACGCAACAATTTCGCGTACACGGGACGACCTTCTGGAGGGCAGCTGATAATGAGAGGTCTCATCATCACTGTCATAATTGGGAATTGGTGTTGGAACTGGCCTTTTTGTTCTGGGGAATGCGCCCATATCTGGCCAACCTGATGGTGTTGACGCGGCTGCTGGAGCATGTCTTACCGGACGGCTAGACATGTAATCTGGTGCCATTTTGGGCACATATGGCGTCGTCGCACGGCTCGCTGGTATTTGTGGCTCAATACTTACAGGAGCCAATTGGACCTGTGGCAACACATTTTTAACAGCTTGCGAGGGCTGTTCATCCTTGTCTTCGTGGTCCTCCTCATCTTCACTGGACGAGGCGGAGAGAGCTGGATTTGGTTTAAAATCAAGCATCTCCACGACCTGAGCAGTGAATTTTCGACGACATATTGTCTCAAGGACGTCCAATGTCAAATTACCACTATTTTCGCGAACAGTAATAAGCGCCTTTGCTAACCTTGACTTTATACCTGGAATGGTTTCTAAATCTGCAGCTGGTACATAGTTGACGGCAATCTTAGGTAAGACTGCTGCCATCTCCTGCTCTTCTGCTGGTGCAGCACCTTTCAGCCGGTCGGCTACTGACAACCTAGACATAGACCCCTTTACCGATGGAGGTGATCCTTTTGCTGACATCGCAAAAATAGAGGTCTATTTTTGCCCGAAAGGGACAATAATCAAATTACAGAAAAATTATTTCAATAAACCACAACACTCCTCCCAATTCTAAGTGGCAACAACTAATTGAATGGAATGATGTATAAGCTTACCGGACGGCCTCACTTATACAAAAACTGCTTATTTTTCTGTACTTTGAAATTCGCACTGCCGGAAATACCAGTGTTTCCGTTAGAACATGCGCAGATGGAAAATCAAAACAAATGCAGAAAATAACACAATTTACGGCCAATTTTATCGAAATAAGAATGTGGCTGTGATATTTAACTGCAAATACATTGATTCCAACCAACTAATCCTTTCCCTCTTCGGTTCAAAAGGTTTGGGTCGTACCGGACGGCTGACCCAAGTTGTTTTAGGTGGCGATTTTGGCAGAGCGATGGTTCGTTTTATGAACGCTGCTACCAATGTTGAACCGCGTATTTAATCAGATAAATACAAGATGGAAAGGAAAGTGCACTTACTACTTCTTGATGCGAATCTGTCCCAAGGATGTCCAACGATAAAGTAATCTAGTCTAGGTAAACCGTTTTCTACGAGCGCTGGATGTACACTAAGGTCCCCGGATGATAAAAACTCCGCTATCTCCCGGTAACGTCCGTACCGGACCGGACTGTGCTGTAGAACAGTCTAGCGTCACCACAATATTTTGGTCTTTGTTCTATCGGTTGTCATTCAACTGTTGATGTTTTGACTAACAAGTGCTCATCTTTTTATTAACATATTTACAGTTCACACAGCACTGGACGAGCGAGACGAGTAAGGGCAGTGAGTGGTTTTTTGGTCAAAGTGGTGATTTGTTCCATAAACAAATGTAAGTGTGCTTTAGTGAATTTCATTATACTTTTTACCATTGTAAATTATCAAGTTAGTATTGTTAAAGGTTCAGTATTGTTTGTGTCATTTAACTACACAGAACCACTATACCGAGCTTGACGTAAGAGTTATATTTAATGTATCAATCTGTATTTCTTTAAGTGATAACGATTTGATATGTTTGGTAATTTTATCTTCTGCTAATATTGTGCACATGTATTTTAACACTGAGTATTCTTGTTTAAGGGAATTAATGTATTTATTAGGCACTCAAAATATGTTTAATATTGTAATTTCAGTGCCGACGCTTTGCTACCAAGCTTTCTTAGGAAGGTTTGCCACCAAGGATAACAGATAAATAATGCCTTTGAATAAATGTGATTTTGAGATAACAGATAAATAATGCCTTTGAATAAATGTGATTTTGAGATAGCAGATAAATAATGCCTTTGAATAAATGTGATTTTGAGATAACAGATAAATAATGCCTTTGAATAAATGTGATTTTGAACTACCCCATTGTGTGGTTATCATTATGGAGGCAGGGTCACATTTGGAGCCCCCAGTGATTTAAACAAGGCATAAACAGTGATGTAAACAAGGCATTAACAGTGAACTTTAACAGTGCATTTATCAAGATATAGACATTATACATTGAATTTTAATGTCAGTCGTAAATTCAGTGATTTTATGACTTTATATCCTACTTTTGGAATCATCACTACATTTTGGACAGTGGTCCTAATTGGAATCAAGTGGAACGTTTTAAGCCAGCTGAAGTCGCTAATATTGGTGTGGAGGAGTCGTTCGTATTGAATTGGCCAAATCGTTCGTATTGGGTTTGGTAACGTGCACGTGGATCTTCAGAGACCTAGGTCGTTCATCCGTCTTCAGGGCCGGTCAAGGATTTTCGTTGGATTCACCAGGATTTTCATCGTTGGATTCAAGGACATTTAATTAACCTTTGTGATATTGACAGTTTTGAGTGTTTTGTTAGTATACAGACGTATACAGACAATTTCATTGGTTACATTGGTATAGTGGTTCAAGGTTCCAATCATCAGACTGGTGAGTCAAACTGATACAGTATAATATATTTATGTAATATTTTTTTTCCAGGCATGAATTCATTTTTGAGACTGATATTGTAAGTGGAGAAAGTGAGATTCCAGCAATTCACTTAATTAATATTTAATCGTCACTCATTTGCATGTTTTCACATAAATATAATAATTTGGTGTAGGGATAATTAATAATAATAATAAGAAAATTTGACAACCGATTTGTTTTTTGAACAGATTTGATTTTGGGTATTTTTTTAAGACAGCAGCTTGACTCAAATACATTTAAAGGTATATATTACTTGTAGATTGTAGCTCTAGATCATAATATGTAGTATTAATTACAATATAGTAGAACAGTCACTAGTAGTAAAATTGTCAAAATGTAGGTCTAGGAGGAATTTAGTATTTACAGTTTTTAGGATTGAACCAGTTTTCACTTGTAGTGGCGGCCATCTTGGATGGTAGAACAGTTGATAGGTAGTCATTAATTGTATAAGCTAAACACTTTCATGTGTGGTAAATCATTAATATTTGTTTTTGTCATACTGATATTATAATATATTGATTTGTTATTTACATGGAAATTTAGGTTCTAGGTGCAGAGACAATTTGAACAAGACCCCACGTGCATATTACAGCCTACTACTGCTAATGATAGTGTTGTTGCTGCTGCTGATGTAAAATTTTATTTTAGGCATATAGCGTTCAAGCAGTGGTATTTATTGTTGAGAATATTGATTTAATTCAATATTAGTAGGAATATTTTGATATATTTTAAATAAAAATAGATATTTAACATTTATTAGTATTTATTTGACATTGGGTATACTAATAGTGTTTATAGACTTAAGTATTTGGTTAATGTGATATAAACCATACAGTCGACTGTCGCGTACTGGACTTTGTAAATATAACTGAGTAATTCTGAAATTAGATTGTTAATTTCAGATTATCCGGTTTTGATTATAGCGCGTCACGGGGCGTTCAGCGTGCAATAAAAATAACAAGCTTGTTCGGTATTTTAAAATTATGTGATCATTATGGTGAAATGTGAAATCTGAATTTTTGTTCAGACTCAGAAATAAGTTTGTGTTTGAGAAATAAATGGTGAAAAGATAAATTAAACCATATCAGTGAGACGGTGTGATTGTTTTAATTGTGAACTTTGAAGTGAATTAAAGTGAAATAGACACAGATAATTCCATAAAATCCTAAATAGAGTGAAATAGACACTTGAAATTTAAGGTGACATTTTGATATATTTTGGAATTATAATTTATTTAGTGTGTTTAGTGTTAATTTAACACAATGAGTTATTCGGAGGAAGAAAAGAAGATGATAGCTTCACTTCGTGAATTAGGACTGAAGCCTAAAGCGGATACAAAGGAGGATCTACAACAGTGGTTAGAGGAATATTCAGCAAGCGCATTTGGATCGGTTACGGCCACTGTACCGGAGACTAAAATAACTGTCAATTCACAGACTCCCAGAATATCAATATTTTATGGAGACGTTGATACGTTAACTAAAGGAGAAGTAGTGTATGACCAATGGAAATACGAGGTTTTAAGTTTATTAAGGACAAGGTTGCACAAGGAGGATGTGTTGTTGCAAGCAATCCGGAGAAGTTTAAAAGGAGAGGCACTAAAGGTTTTGACAAGACAAGGAACAGATATCAGCATTAGAGAAATTTTGGATAAACTTGACAGTGTTTATGGTGTTGTTGACACTAAAGAGAGTATTTTAGCTCGTTTTTATGCAGCCAGACAAGGAGAAACCGAGGATATTACGACATGGTCATGTCGCCTGGAAGACTTATTGGCTAAGGCAGTGGAAAAAGAACTTGTTCAACCAAGAGAAATCAATAATATGTTAAAGGGGATGTTATGGACAGGAATGAGGAGTGATTTGAAAAGCATCTTTGGATACAAGGTTGATCAGATTGATGATTTTGATAGGTTAAGAGTGGAGTTGAGGAAGTTGGAGACTGAACATGGTAGTACCAAGAAAAATATATCAACAGTTAGTAAGGGTGTGGTACCACAAGTTGAATCCGAATTAAAGAAGGAAGTTGGTGAGTTAAAGAAAGTTATCAGTACAATGTCAGAAAATATGACACTGATGAATGAAGAATTGAAGACATTTACTGCTCAGCAACAAGTAGTTCGGAATAATGGAAGTAGAGGCAGAGGAAACAACAGAAATAGAGGTCGTCATCGGGGAGGATACAAGGGCAATAACTCCACAAAAGATCAACAGCAGGAAGCTAGCAGTGCAACTCAATCTTCAGATCAACAACAGAAAGAAAAACCTAAGGGAGATATTACATGCTATACTTGCGGTCAAAAAGGACATTTTAAATGACAATGCAAACAAAATGATGAAGTTGAGTGCTACAGATGCAGACAAAAGGGACATTTTCAATGGCAGTGCAACTTAAGAGATGATTATTTAAACCAGTAAGGGTTCATTCTAATGTAAGACGTGCAATGAACCATACAAACAATAAATCGTCTTACTGAAGATTTAGTTGGTCATAGTAATGAAGCAAATATTGTATTCAACAATTTTCAAACACCTGCATTGATCGACACTGGAAGCTGCGTTAGTACTGTAAACGAAAATTTTCTAAAAATCAATTTTCCAAGTATTACAATAGAACCTTTGATAGAAATTATTCAAGTAGAATGCGCAAGTGGACAAACATTGCCATATTCAGGATTCATCCAAGCTGATATAGATTTTATTGGTGTGGAAAACTCAAAACGGCAGCATTGTTTATTTTTAGTGGTACCCGAAAGCACATACAGCCCTCAAGTTCCAATTTTAATTGGTACAAATATATTAAAACCTCTCATGGAAGAATGTAAACAGGAACATGGAGACAGGTTTCTGCAAAAAGCAAAATTACATACGCAATGGTATTTGGCATTTATGTGCATGGCACTTAAAGACAAACAAATGAAAAAGAACAAACACAGGTTAGCAGTTGTTAGATCGGCAGAACAGGAAACAATTTTGATTCAGCCGAATGCTAGTATCACAATAAAAGGATATATTGATCAGGAAATAGATTCAAATATGACATTTGCAATAACAGAAACTTCGGATATTTCAATTCTTCCAACAGATGTGGATATTTCGCCAGTTCTTATAACATACCAGCCTAAGAATAATAGACTAGTAGATATTCATGTTTCAAATGTTACAACAAGAACAGTTCCTGTTGCACCGAAAAGTATTATTTGTGAATTACAACCTGTTAAAGTGGAGGATCAGAACCTAATAAAAGAAACAGAAGACTCTACATTACTTTAGGAGATCACTATAGAAAACAACAACTTAACTTCAGAAGAAAAAAAGAAACTTGAGGATCTAAAGAAAGTCACATTCGCAATATGCTAGCAATGTAGTTTTAGTCAGAAAGAAAAATGGAACTCTTCGCATGTGCATAGACTATCGATTGCTGAATTCAAAAACAGTCAAAGATCAGTACGCTTTACCAAGGATTGAGGATATTTTGGATACACTTAAAGGATCAAAATACTATTCAGTCGTGGACATGAAAAGTGGATATCATCAGTTAGAAATATTAGAACCACATAAGGAAAGAACAGCATTTCACGTCGGACCATTAGGATTTTATGAATTCAATCGGCTTCCATTTGGTTTGTGTAATTCGCCAGCGACCTATCAACGCGTAATGGAGGAGTGTTTGGGAGATTTGAATTATAAGATTTGTGTCATATACTTAGATGACTTGATTATTTTTAGTAGTACTTTTGAAGAACACTTAGAGCATCTAGACGCAGTATTAAATAGACTGAAAGAATGTAATCTAAAGTTAGCTCCAAAGAAGTGTGTGTTTTTACAGAATGAAGTAAAGTATGTAGGATTCATAGTTTCAGAAAAAGGAATTGCCACAGACCCTGATAAAGTGGAAAAAGTTTTAAAATGGCCAAGACCCTCAAATCCTGAAGAAGTAAGACAATTTGTTGGCTTTGTAGGATTCTACAGAAAATACATTCAGAACTTCACAAAGATTGTAAAGCCACTTCATGATGTCATGCCAGTTCTAAATCAAAAAGCAGCAAAAAGACAAAATCAGAAGAAAACTTTATTTGGGGACAGTCACAAGATGATTCTTTTAATAAGTTAAAGGAACTGTTAACAACAGCACCAATACTTGCTTATGCTGATCACACATTACCTTTTGAACTTCACACAGATGCTAGTGGAGAAGGATTAGGTGCAGTTCTTTACCAAAAGCAAAATGGAATAAACAGAGTGATAGGATATGCTAGTAGACAAAATCAGAAAAAAACTATCCCACACATAAAATGGAATTTCTAGCACTTAAGTGGGCCATCACAGACAAATTTGCTGATTATCTATATGGAAGTTCTTTTACGGTCATAACAGATAACAATCCGTTAACTTGTATACTGTCAACTGCAAAGCTTGATGCTACAGGTCACAGATGGCTTGCTGCACTTTCTGCATATGACTTTAAGATCATCTACAAGCCAGGTGTACAAAACAAGGACGCTGATGCCATGTCGAGACTTCCTAAAATACAACACACCAATGGATCAACAGAGATAACAGCAGAAGTTGTCAAAACAATTTGTAAGTCAACTACCTACAAAGTACCATTAATAGAGACAATGGCAGTGATTGACATTATGGATGCCACAGAAATACCAGGGACTTTAACATCTCAGATTGAGGTAAAAGAAATTAGGAAAGCACAAAGGGAGGATGAATTAATTTCAATTTGGGTTGCAGCAACAAGGGACAAGAAAAAGCCAAAGTTCAAAGATATTTCAGATGTTAAGAAGCATTCTACAATGGCAAAAATTTTCAGCATTTTAAATTAATAAGAGGAGTTCTTTATAGAGAGGTTACTGAAAAAGAGGAAACTAAATTACAACTGGTTATTCCTACAGTATACAGAGATGATGTTTTTAAAGGTTGTCATGACAATATAGGTCACCCGGGTAGAGAAAGGACATTGTCAATAATGAAGGATAGATTTTGGTGGCCTCAGATGTCAGCTCAAGTAGAGGAAAGAATCAAAACATGTGAAAGATGTATTCGAAGGAAGAGTCCAACCAACTCAAAAGCACCACTGGGGAACATAACAAGTACATATCCACTTGAGTTGGTGTGTATGGATTTTCTCAAATTGGATACTTGTAAAGGTGGATATACAAATGTGCTATTAATCGTGGATCATTTCACCAGATTTGCTCAAGCTTTTCCAACTAAAAATCAGACAGCCAAAACAACTGCTGAAATTTTCTTCAACAACTTTGTTTTAAAATATGGATTTCCTACAAAATTATTAACAGATCAAGGTACAAATTTTGAGAGTCAGCTAATTCAGGAACTTTGTCAGTTATCAGGGATCCAGAAAACGAGAACGACAATTTACCATCCTATGTGCAATGGAATGTCGGAGAGATTTTATAGAACTTTAATTGAAATGTTAGGAACATTAGAAAAGGAAAAGAAACAGGACTGGAAATCCCACATTGAATATCTGGTATACGCATACAATGCGATACCCCATGAAAGCACAGGTGTAGCTCCTTTTGAATTAATGTTTGGAAGGAAGCCCATTTTACCAGTGGACCTGATGTTTGAGAAGGAAACACAGCAAGCAGGACATGTGTCTCAAACGGAATACATCCAGCAACTTAAAGATAGGATGAAGACAACACAAGAGATTGCCAAGCAGTATGCCGACAGGGCGAGAGTTAAACAGAAGACTCAGTTTGACAAAAAAGCCAAAGCCACTAAATTGGAAATTGGGGACAAAGTTCTGGTCAAAATTTTAGCTTTTGATGGACCTCACAAATTGGCTGACAAGTTTGAGGAGGATATTTATACTGTCACCAACATACCAAACAATGATATACCAGTATTTGAAGTGTGCTCTGCAGATGGGAAAACTAAATTACTACATAGGAACCATCTATTTCCTATTAAAATAGATTTAGTTGAAGAAACTGTTCCTAAGCCACAGAAGGAATCTGTAGAACTAGTTTCTGCAAAAGAACCAAGGCCAGGTGAAGATGTTGATTCGGGTTCTACAGATACTGTTATATTTATAGGCGACGTCGCAGATCATGATTCTGTTAAGGAATATGTAATACATACATATCAGCCTGGGTTGGATGGGGACGCCCACCATACCATAGACAGAATTCCAGGAGGGGAGGAGAGAAGAGGAACAGAAGAAGATGATGAGAATGATGATGGTGATGTTGATGTTGACTCTGATATAGACCAGAGTGAAGATTCTAATCATCAGTCTGCAGAAGAGAGTGAAGCAGAAACAGAAGTGTTACAAGTGGTTGAAGAAAGACCTCAAGCAGAAGTTGAACAGCCAGAAGAGCCGGTACTAAGAAGGTCAACTAGAGCCAGAAAACCCCCTGAATGGTTCAAGTCATATCTAGTTGGATGCCTAGTGGACAAATCAGAACCAGGCTTGTTTGATGCGTCCAAATATTTTAAGTAGTGTCTATTATTGCTGACATGTATTGTAATTTAATTGAGGAACTGAAGAAACATTAAAGCATAACATTTTTATTCAGTTTTTTGTTATTTTTGTAGTGTTTCAATTCCGTGTTTGCATAATACTCAGAATATAGAATTCCATTTTGTGTAATTGTCTAATCTCTTTAGTCATTTACAGGTTTGGAGATGATGGACTTTGAATGAGTGGTCAACGAGTTATGAAGGGTCATGTTGTTCATAATATACATTGACTTATTTCTAGGATTGTATTATGCCAAGTGGTTTAGCTTAACCATTTGATTATACTTATAATGATTGTTGTATATTAAGTAAATAATTTTTATTTTCACTTCTAGGTTTTCATGCTTCTACAATTGAATGTCGAGGCGACATTCTCTGAAGAGGGGAGTATGTAGCGGGATGATTTTTATTGTCTTTTAATATTGTGACATAATAGACTTCTGTAGACTGTACACTTAGTGTAGGTTAATTTAGTAACTTTTTTGTAGTTTTAGGTCTTTTTGGTAGTTTATTAAGGGGAGATAATTTTAGTCTATTTTACCGCCAGTTGAAGAAAAATCGTGCAATTGAGAACAGAAGTTGATTCTTAGAATAGTTATATTAAATATTTAGGGATCAATTAAGGGTACAGCTATTCAGGGTATGTAGGTGTAATGTCTTTTAATGTTGTATTTGACTTGAGCTGCAGTTTTATCAAATTAAACGCTTTGAAACTGGTTGAAAATCTGAGCGCCATATTTTGGTCTTAGTTCTATCGGTTGTCATTCAACTGTTGATGTTTTGACTAACAAGTGCTCATCTTTTTATTAACATATTCACAGTTCACACAGCACTGGACGAGCGAGACGAGTAAGGGCAGTGAGTGGTTTTTTGGTCAAAGTGGTGATTTGTTCCATAAACAAATGTAAGTGTGCTTTAGTGAATTTCATTATACTTTTTACCATTGTAAATTATCAAGTTAGTATTGTTAAAGGTTCAGTATTGTTTGTGTCGTTTAACTACACAGAACCACTATACCGAGCTTGACGTAAGAGTTATATTTAATGTATCAATCTGTATTTCTTTAAGTGATAACGATTTGATATGTTTGGTAATTTTATCTTCTGCTAATATTGTGCACATGTATTTTAACACTGAGTATTTTTGTTTAAGGGAATTGTTGTATTTATTAGGCACTCAAAATATGTTTAATATTGTAATTTCAGTGCCGACGCTTTGCTACCAAGCTTTCTTCGGATTTGTTTGTTTGTTTGTTTGGGATTTAACGCCTGGTTTCAACACTTTCTGGTTATATCCCGGCGGTCAGTCCACCTAACCGGTGTTCCTGGGTCTCTAACCAGTACTAACCAATTTCTCCGCAAGCGACTGACTGCTTCCTCACTTGAATCAGAGGTGAGGGACAAATGACTCTCAGACGCAATGTCCGAGTTCAATTGTCACGGAGAAATTTTTCCCGCCTTGTCTGGGGATCGAACTCACGACCCCTGGATTGACAGTCCGATGCTCTATCCACTGAGCTAGCCGGGCGGGCTCAGCTTTCTTAGGAAGGTTTGCCACCAAGGATAACAGATAAATAATGCCTTTGAATAAATGTGATTTTGAGATAACAGATAAATAATGCCTTTGAATAAATGTGATTTTGAGATAACAGATAAATAATGCCTTTGAATAAATGTGATTTTGAACTACCCCATTGTGTGGTTATCGTTATGGAGGCAGGGTCACAATTCTATACGCTGGTTTGCTACATTCTTTCCATACATAAACATTTTCATTCTAAAAAATGGTTGAGGCAGTGCTAGCGTCGAATTCCAAAAGTCCATGCCCATTTGTTGACCATTTATGTCGTCTGGAAAAGAAAGAAAAGAGAAAATACGGCAATAGGAAAAATAATAAAATTATAATACTCCATAGAAAACCGATAGTATCAATTATTATACAACTGACAGTTCATGATTTTTTAATATCGTTCAAAACATTGATAAAGGGGGTAATAACACAAAGACAAGCAACAGATACAAAGACAAGCAACAGATACTTGGGTTGTTTTCACAGGGAGCCCCTGTGCGTAAACGACCATCTAGAACAGTTGGATCGGAAAGCCTAATAATACATATTAATAAATATTAAATATAAAGCTCACTGACTGAATGATAGAGGGGAAGCGGAGTTAGAAACACCACCTTTTAACAATCACACAAAACACCTCTAATGCGACCTACCGTAACATTTATTGGTACATATACTATCAAGATCAAAATTACACTATCGCTTGTATAGAATTCTTGTGAAAATATCATCAATGAATTATAACTAACCCCTTGTTGTCGATTTTCATGTCTACCTGCAGCTGTTGATATTCTTGAAAAAATGGCGTCCCGCTTTTAAGAGATTTCTAATTCTAAGTTCTAAGACCTAAGTTCTAAGATCTAACATCTAAGTTAGAATTGTTGCCTTCTAACCTCTAACTCAAAATGGCCCTAATGGGCTTCCGTAGATTTTCTATGCCTATCTCTTCCAGCATGACACAAAACATAATTAGACGAGACAGAGTATTAGTTGCAACAACTTAGAACTCTACAAATACATACTTATTGAGCCACTTGGGATTGATTTAGAAACTATTTAAAAACCACATTATTTCATTTGTATGATAATTCAATTTACGATATTATGCTTTATTATTAATGCCATGTATTTTATATTTGATTGTCTAAAGTTGCAAGTACTTCACAAAATCCACAATAGTGTTCATTTTTGGTGTACTGCAAATGTGGAATTATTATATTAATATCGGTAGTTCTCGGGAAAAGCGTGCGAACATAACAGACAATTGTACTTAATAATTGTTCACTCAACTATAAAGTGTGAATTTCGAGCTTGTAAATGGCTATCGAACCAAATAAAGCTGAAATGCGTTAAAGTAACTTTAAGAAGGCGTTGATTAATCGATCACCAAAACGTATGATAATATCGTATTACTGATTATTGATGAAGCATTGTTTATTACCAATAACAATAAGGACTCTACTAAATGTTTATAAATCCATTGCTTCTAGCGCTTATATTTGCCCTTCTATTGCACCTCAAAACACCGTAAGCGAAAGTTGAATGGCTGACGTCCAGTTTACCCCAGGTAATGTTTCAACTTTTTTCTCCATAATACTTTTATCGATTTCTCTAAACTGAAGAAATTTATGAGGCTTAACAGGATGCCATTCATTCAACTTTCTTTTTCGGTGTTTGAGATGCTATTTCCCGTGAACGATGTACAGCAGTGTGACAAATGATTAAACCAGCGACAACTCCGTTAACTAATAAGAGTTCATGCATCACAATCTTACAAACTCTTTTAGAAATGAAATTTCAGTATTAAAAGTCTGTCTGTGCTAATATTACACATGTTGCCAGGGGAATGATTAAATTTTCCAACAGTGCTTACAAATTTCGGCAGATTATCAGATCTATGGAGCATTTTGCTATATAACGCAGAACTTCAAGATTTCAACACAAACTTCCGTTTTTAAATTGCGATAAAAAAAGTTTATTATCACTTATACCACTCCAAAAATCATGGGATAGGTGCAGAATTTATTTGGCTTTTGAAAGCAGCCGATATTTCATTCAATGAGTTAATGAAAACTAACGAAAATGATAATTAATAACACCGCTGTCAAATATGATAAAAACTGACCGTTTCTGCTCCTGGATGAGCCGTCCGCTCCTGGCTCTGCCGGTTGAAGTGTATGTTTGAGAAAAGTAAATATAAGAGAAGACAAGAAAAACTGTGATGCAGGGCATCAAGTCGTCTCGAGAAGAATTTTTCATTACTTATAACAATGGATAAAAATAGAAAGGCAATATATATATTATTCCACAAGCAAGCAGAACCTTAAATCTATTTATCTATTGATGGTTATGTTGTTAGGATATTCATTGTTTGCTTTTCAAGTTATTGGTAGGGATGGGATCAAAGGCCAAAAGCAGCTGTTTTCGTTAGGTATTTTGAAAATGTTTTCGTGTTATATTCATGTTTGTTATAACGTTTAAGAAGTGGTCATACTGCAACGTACGACCAGTATCATAATTTTATAGTATTATTACGTTATGTCCCGAAAAACAATCTAACCAATTCCTTCCATAAGTTCACACATAGGTATAGACGCAGTGCAAAGGTCAACATCCCTGACCGATTATACGGAAACTACGTCTTGCAATGTAGGATTAAAACAATTTACATGTATGACCAGTATCACAACTGTACATTTATTCACACCTTTGTTTCCGGACATAACTCTCACGAATTATCTTCCACAACTACAAACA
Organism: Corbicula japonica; assembly: GCA_038501625.1. Classification (NCBI taxonomy): domain Eukaryota; kingdom Metazoa; phylum Mollusca; class Bivalvia; order Venerida; family Cyrenidae; genus Corbicula; species Corbicula japonica. Next base: position 14,841,830 of record JAZAYU010000006.1, on the reverse strand, counting down.
GGTACATAATTATGCAGTGCAACAGTTAACATCCCTGACCGATTATACGGAAGGACCGGCTACCATTGTTTTCAAAAATAGTCACGAGCTTAGGAGAACTTATAATTTAAAAATAAAAAAAACAAATGTATGGAAGCATATTCGCGCCTCAACTTAACCATATATAATAACGTGAAAAATATGGAGGATTTCACAAAAAAAGTATATTTTCGCGAAAACAGATAAATTACACACGAAAGAAATTAACACGAATTTATTACTGATAATGCTCTAAATTGCCTCAACATAAAGATATAGTATCCATGAAAATAATGGAGGATTTTACGAAAACAGATTTTTTTCTCGATAACAGATAACATTTTTCGCGAAAACATCCATTATTTTCACGTTATTTTATGTGGTTAAGTTGTGGCACAAATATGCTTCCATAATATTTAGATAACTGGCAACTTTCGTGAAATTGTTACGCTTTCATGAAAAGTTATCTGTTTTTCGTTTCACAAAATCTGATTTCGTGAAATCTTCCATTATTTTCATGCAAAAATATCTTTCGTGAAATTTTTAAGGTTTCGTGAAAAGTTAGGTGTTTTCGTGAAATCCTCCATTATTTACATGAAAACTTTATCTTTATGTTGTGGCAGTTTAGAACACTAACAGAAATAAATTCGTGTTAACATAACTTTTTTTGTCGTGAAAATATTGATGTTTTCGCGAAAAAAAACATTTTGCGAAATCCTCCATTATTTTCACGTTATTTTTTTGTGTGGTTAAGTTGTGGCACAAATATGCTTTCATAATACAAATTAAAAAAAAAATTAAAAAGCGATGTCAACCAGTTCCCATGGTACGATTCGTTAAACATTTGTTAATTCGTTTTTTTCGCAAAACAACTCTCATTAATACATATCAGAACAAAAATACAAACATTTCTGAAATTATGCCATTATCCCCCACATTAAATTCCAAAAGTAAGCACAAATATAGTCGATCGCCCCATGGGCCGCCGATTCATAATTTATAACAATCACCCAGATAAGTATGACCGTCACATAATTATGTTGTATAAAATAAATAACACCGGGCTTGAAAATTTTAAACAATCCAAATAGTTTTGATATTTTATGACGCAATGAAATAACGATTTAAGAATATCCGTGGTCTGTTGTCCAACAATGGTGTGGTTAATTTTTTTACTTTCTATATTTTAAAACGGCTTCAAAACGATTGTCATTTTACTTGCCATCGGTTCCTACTATGAAGCTTAAATATGTAATAACACATTATGTTTGATACTAAATATGGTGGAAAACATGGTCTAAGCTAGCTGGGAATTCAGAATATCGAATAGTGTCAAAAATATCTATTTGGTTTGACACACAACATGACAATGTTGAGCGGAATTGGCTTTAATACATTTCCTCCGGGAGTTTTTTCTGACGTTCTTACCAAACATAAGGCAATTTTCTGGAATGGCAAAACATAAATCATGCCATTACAAATTATCCCAAATAATATGAAGCTAAAGCGCGCTTGAGACTTCTAAATTATATTTGTTGTTAGAGAAACTGAGATAATTCCTTCGCGCTATGTATATCACCAATATAAACGAACACAAGATAATCCTGCCTTTCAGTTAAAACGAAGTCTGATCATCACTACATGTTAAGCTGGATTGGAAGCGGAGTAATTCATTACAGTGATATTGAGGCAGCAAGACGAAATTTATGAACGAATTCTTATCACACAAATAAAAGGTATATATTTTAAAAATCAGTTGTGGTCGGAATTAAAACAATTACATCATGGCAAATTCTGTCATTGAACCTCTTGTCGTGCAAAAATATTAAAAATGTGAATCAATACAGTAAGAGGTTTTGCCTCCCGCGCCGGTTAAGTGATGCGAGCTATGCCCGTTTATGGTTTTAAACCGGTTGCAGGGTCTAATTATATGTGTGCGACCATACGGCTTTCTACACTGTTAAGTATATATTTATTTTCGGATTTTGAAGCTTTATAGGCATGATACAGCCAACGTAACAAGATAACATAATTCGTCACTTGAGAACAAAGTATAGCAGTATTGTATACATGGTAAATGTCAGCAATGATTAAAGCTTTTGGTAACGAAAACGCCTGGGAAATTCCGACGATTGTAGTCGTATGTATTAGTGTTTTTACTTGTAAATAACGAAAGTTGTTAAAATGTTTCTATGTACTGATCTATTTCGTTAAAGAAGACGTTGCACTCTTTCAAAACATGTTGTTCCGAGCACGCTGCATTTCCTGCCATCCTATCAGTTGTTCGGAAGGTGATAGCCTTTCGAAATTAGAAAAAAATGTGCTATACTCTTGTTTTGTTTGAATGTTTAATGTCTTCGAATTAAGTGTATTAACTTATAATTAATTTTCTACCTTTCTGTGAAATGTGAAGTCCTTTGGGCCTCGAATGCATATTCTGATCAATTTCAATTAACGCTATAAATAGACATGTTATTGCGCACTAAATATTGGCTATGCCAGACATTAAATAACATCATAGATTTTTCTGAGAAGACTAAATATTAATTTTCAACAACTTGGCACTGAACAAACATCGATCCATTCAACTGTCAAATATTGCTGTAGAATAATTGAACCTAACTGATTACGTTAATATTTCATCTTTTGATGTTTGTCAGATGAAGGTCCTGCTGTCTATAATTTATAAATTTGGATCATTTTGAGCTTTGTTAGAGGAGCGTTATTAAATGAATGTTAACTATCTAGTCAAAGAACGTTAAAATCCCAAATCTAAAATGAAGAAATAGTTAATTATTCATTTTTTACTTTATAAAAGGTAGCATGTTGTGTTAATGGCACTAACAACGTCGGAAAATTTGAAATTTGATCTCTAAAATCAGTAAGTCATTAATAATCCAGATTGTTTATCTTCACCACAAACATTATGCTGTGGAAAAAAGTAAAACCATAAAATATAGAACACATACCAGTACAAAAAATTAAAGCATGCTTACTGGAAATAACTCCACTTATAAACAGTGGATCTAAGAAAACATTTCCTGCATATTGAATACGAACAGAGAACGTCAGAAGCAAAAATTAAAAAGCAGGAGGTATATCCCAGGTGTAATGGAACAATATCCAAATCTACATGAAATGTATTTATTTAAGGATGCACTAATGTTTGCAAACTCAGTTTATTCTAATTCATGCTCTAATTACCGAATACGTACTACACAAAAGAAAAACCGTTTGCTTGAATTCATGTACAATATACCAAAAACAACTCACACCTGAAATAAGTATATGCTTGTCCACGATCATTAGTGCCAATTCGTCAAAATAATGTTAGGGTTTCCAAGAAGTTCAAGAAAAACTTTCTTACACAGTCAAGAAAAGACGAAGAAAATGAGAGCATTCGTTAATAAAACTATCAATTTGAAATATGACACCACAAACAATTTAAACGAAAAAGGAGAACTTGAGGGGTTAAGGCCTTGGCACAGTCAGTGGCAAACAATTTGTCACATGGGTTTAAACCAAGTTCTAGGCTAAAGAACCTCACACTTGCCTCTAAATGTTCTCATGTGAACAAACAAGTACAAGATTTTTTGAAAAATGTTATTTAAGGCGGCTTGTAGTGAACCTAAAACTTTAAATTTCAAATTTTATTGCATTTGAAACACATCATGTAAATGTTAATTTTTATTTAATAACAGACATTTCCAATAGTTGTTTTAACTGATGTTTCTTTTAAACCCTAGCACAATAATGGAACATGTTTTGTGAAAATTATTAAATATTGCGAAAATCAAATATGCTTGAAACAATCAAATTAATTATCTACGGTTATTAGAAAAAGAAGGATCCTAAAATGCATTGCTTTGAACAGTAATTATTGCAAATGAGTCTGCTTTTGAAAGAAAATCAATTGCAAGAAATTGTTCGTTTTATTAATAGAAAATCGACAAAACCGACCGAAAGGGTCTTAGGTATGTACATCTTTAATGAATAATGTGACCCTGTCTTGTCAAGTATCAACCTCACATTTGCGCCGCCACAGCCTCCCCCACATAACCTCCACAAACTACCAATAGCATTTTTGTGCTATGTACAGTGCATTAAATGAGTTAGAGAGATTAATTAAACATATTGAAAGTTGTTGAAGTAAATGTTTACCACTAAAGTTGCAGTAAATTAACAATTTAAAATTCAAAGTCCGCTTAGTGAAAATAATTGTTTTTGTGTTAGGAGTAAGTGTTGAAATTTCCTGTATTTCTGGAAGGTATTTCGCTTTAATCGTACACAATTTGCAAAGCTGGCGCCAACGAAACAATTGCAATAAATTTTATCAAAATATTTAAGTATTTGAGTTTGGAGCTTTACGACCACTGTCTTACAGTCTTTCTTGCTGTTGTAAATTGTTGTTAATTATACTTACTGAGTCTTTGATACTGTGATTCCAAACATAGGAGGTCGTCCATTCATAAGTGTACAATAAGCCAGTTAAGTCTGATGACTCCTGGAAAAAATTACTTGAGATTTTAAATCGTTTTGACCTTTAAGGTCATTGTGACCTTAATCTTTAACTCGGCGACCTCAAAACGAAAGAGAGAATCTATACAATGCAATATCAGGAATAGCCAATTCAAAAAGAAAGTCAGAAAGTAGAAAAAACTGAGAGCTTGTGTTTATAATAAGATCATATTTAAAAAATTACAAACAGTTAGCGAAAATGTGAACCCGAGGAGTTACATTCAGTATCAAACACTGGTTGAAGGGTGCACCAATATTTAACTTGCCTCAACAGGTGCTTAAGTAAAAATTGTCTTGATGAATTAGATCTTTCCTTCTCGTCAGCTCTACAATGTTGTTATATGGCTGCGAAATTGGGGGCTTCGGAAACCTTGATGCAATCGATAGAGTTCAATTGAAGTTCCTCAAACAAATTTAGAAAGGGAGAAATCGACACGAAATGTAATGACATATGGAAAACAGGTGTTATGCCATTTTCAATTGATATAAAAATTGGGGTTATTTCATTTTGGTCAAAGTTGATAACATCAATTGACAGAAAAATATCAACAGATATGTATACCTTATTAACTTTAATGATACAAACGTTCGTGCTACAACATTTAAATGGTTTAAAAACATTAAGAACATACTATATACATGTGGAATGCAAAATGTATGGTCAACACACTTTTTCCCTAACTCTAAATGGATTACTTGCTCTGTTCATCAAAAACTCAGAGATTTATTTTTAAACGATTGGTATGCAACTGTTGAAAATTCCAGCAGTTGCAAGATATATAGGTTGTTCAAACATGAATTCGAATTTGAAAAATACTTGACTGAAACAGACGATCGCTTTTTAAATTATATTATCAAATTTAGAACAAGAAATCACAAACTACCAGTTGAAACAGGATCTTGGAATAATATTTTATTAGAAAATCGAATATGTACACTATGCAATACTTGTATACTCGATGAATTTCATAATATATTTTAATGCTCTATTTTATATAAAATATATCAAACCAGAGTATACTAATAGACCTAATATCTTTGTATTTGTTAAGTTGTTAAATATGAATAGTATTAGCAACCATGATTACAAAAATCTATGTATCTTTATAAAAAATATTGTAGGCAAATTCAAGTAAATGATTGTATTGCATTTGGAACATATTTGTATGACAGTTTATATAATACCTTAATTCTTACAGGAGAATTTCTTCCGTATTGTGTATATTCGTTTTTTGTATGTTTATAATTGTTTTCACCCTTGTTTAACTATATATATTATTATTAATACCTCATGTTGTCATATGACCTGAGAGTATACAATACAAGTTGAAAGTTGAAAACAAAATATAAAAAACTAAAGAGGCTAATGTTATTGTCATGTGTAAAAGGTAGGTTCGCAATGTCCTAACTGAAACTAGAGCACCTGGGGTTAAATTAGCAAGAACACGGTTGCAGTAATAAATTGAATCTGAAAGTATGAATATAAACCTGAATTTCCCACAAATTTCAGCTATTTTGAAGATTTCAATAAAATTACTAAGCTAAATAAACCACAAGAAAATCTGTGAATTTCATAAATCCAAGCACAAAAAATATTTCCTTCCAAACACTTTCATTAAACGTCGATTTCTCCATTTATTTGACCAGACAACAACTTGGTACTTTACTATGAACAAGTATTTCACATTATTTAGATGAATATGGAAAAAACACAAAATGTTCGCGGAAAGGATTGCTGCAAATAATGTTTATAGTTGGTAAACAATCTGAGTGAATACCAGATAAATTGTTATTGCAAAATGAGCTGTCTGACGACAAAGCAAAGAATGAAGAAATTGTTCGATTTACCGGACGATTTAATTAAAAAAAACAAGCTGACATTTAACAAAATTTCAACAATATTGCATGCTTAAAGTAGCTAAGCAAAGCAAACAAATGCTCGATGAATAGTCTGACGCCAGGGAAAATATGGAACTCTAGTTACATGTATTACTGTAAAAGAGATACACGTCGCTGAAGAGTATCCGAGAGAAGTGATTGACTGAGACTTCAACCCACTTTGCTGCACAACTCGTTTACGATCGGAGGCCTTTGGGGTTTTAAACCAGAGTATATGGTGCACCAACCTCTCACTTGCCCCTCAAGGTTCTCATGTGAACAAACACATACAATTTACCTAGGTGAACTAACTCCACCCCCCCCCCCCCAATAACTCGACGGTTTTGCGTGCGTAAACACACAAACAATTAAACATACGAAGCTAATGGCGACAATGGTAGGTGCTCGATGACCTACTAAGATCGAAGCACCATGAGTTGAATCAGAACATGATGGCTTGAATGAAAGAAACTAATAGAGCTACTACGTTCTTTTTTAAAACCTTTAAGAGACCTCCATTAACTCTCACCACCATGAACAAAGCTGTAAGGAAAACGGTCAACTATAGATTGGTTAATCGCCAACCATGAAGAGCGCTCCAGAATATCTTTTCTTTTGAATTAACAAATGGTTTGTACGAATAACGCGTAACAATTATACACTTTTATTTTTTAAATTTTTAAAATATCTGTATAAAAAACTTTTCTTTTCTACATTTTGACTGTGTTTGGAAGCTGTAATTTTTTGGATGTGACCATTCCTGATGTGCAAATTTTACTTTTTTTAGATCCGTATCTTCATGAAATATATGAAGTCATATCAATGACGTTTAGCTTCAGTAGGTTTGATCAATTCCAATTGTCAAACTACTTTTCATACAATAGTTACAGTTGGTAGTTGTTTTCATACAATAGTTACAGCTGGTAGTTGTTTTCATACAATAGTTACAGCTTATAGTTGTTTTCATACAATTTTTACAGATGGTAATTTTTTCATACAATAGTTACGGCTGGAAATTAATAAGCTAATGTTGTGAAAAATGCGTGCTGTAGAAACGCCTGCTTTATATTTGATATTTGAGATTTGTTATGCCTATCACTTCAAGCACGACACAGAACATAATTGAACGAGACAGAGTATTAGTTTCAACAACTTGGAACTCGGCAAATACAAACTTATTCAGCCATTAGGGATTGATTTAGAAACTATTTAAACCACATAATTTCATTTATGTGATAATTCTTATCAATTCACGATATTATGCATCATTATTAATACAATGTTTTAATATCTGTTTTGTCCAAATTTGCTAGTGCTCACAAAATCCATCGTTTTGTTCATTTTTCATTGTTCATACTATACTGCAAATGTGGAATTATTCAATTACATATTATGCCAGTAGTTCTCGGGAATCGAGTGTGAACATCACAGAAAATTGTACTTTATAGTTGTTCACTCAGCTATATATTGTGATATTCGAGCTTGTAAATGGTTATCGAACCAAATAAAGCTGAAATGCGTAAAAGTAAGTTTCGAAGGCGTTGATGAATCGATCATCAAAGCCTATGATCCTATCGTATTACTAATTATTGATGAAGCATTGTTTATTACCAATAAGGACTCTACTAAATGTTTAAAATTCCATTGCTTCTATTATTACCCTTCTATTAAAATTTGATGCAAAAATTATTTTCTAGAGACTGTTTCTTCTATTCGATGTACAGCGTTTTCTTCGAGGCGTGATTACGAAAACCCGCTTACAAGCGGCTAGAGCATGCGAAATGTTTCTACCAGTGTCGTCGACGTGCACACAAATTTTGCCATTAACTGCCGAGATAAAGCATCTTCATTCGATCCTATGTCAGTGTTTCTTTTTCAGCACCATTCTAAAATGTCGTGATATCACAAACAGTTTTTCACTCTAGCTATTGTGGCTATTCCTGATATGCATATATTACTTTTTTGAGAAAGTAAATATAAGAGTAGATAATTATTACAATCACCCAGATAATTATGACCGTCATTTATGTTGTATAAAATAAATACCACCGGGCTTGAAAATTTTAAATAGTTTAATAGTTTTGAAAATTTGATGACGCCATGAAATAACGATTTAAGAATACCCGTGGTTTGATGTTCAACAATGGTGTGATTAAATTTTCACAAAAATGCTTAACCTTAATTTAATTAAACCCGACGTTAAATCTCAATTGCATATTTAATCAAAATCACATTTAAGCTTATTATCTGTGAAGTCTTCCATTTAAAACTCATCTTATAACTTAACTCTGTTGTCTAATTTTCTGATTTTTAGCTCATGTTTTCTAATTAACTACATTTTCTTGAAAACACACTTCATTATGCTTATATATTTGGTTGCACGACGGTAGCAGGGGTTTAAAAATTTATGAAGGTCTATGGGGGAAATCTTGTATAAGAACCTAGAAGCTCGATTTGTATCTTTTATCCCTGTCATCGTGTTCTTGCTGATTTGTCTCCAGGAGCTCTGGTCTCGGTAAGATCATTGAGTACGCGCCCCTTTGGTTTTGCAATGCTATAAGCTTCTTATGTTTTATATGTTTGTGTGCTTGTGCATGTAACATTGTTGAGCTGATGAGTGGGTTGGATTTATATCACCGAGACAACTTGTACTTGTGTGTTGATATGAGAACCTGTTGGGGCAAATGTGAGGTTGGTGCCTGGTTTATACCCCCAGTGGGCAATTTGTTTGGCCACTGACCATTCCAAGGCGGTAACCCCGATGGTTCTTTTTTCGTTAATTGTTTGGCGTCTTATTTTAATTGACATACTTATAACAAACATGCTCTCTTTTCCTCTCTTCTTTTTTGCTGCGTGGTGAGGCTGTGTTTTGTGAGTGGGGCGATTCCTGATATGCGTATTTCTCTTTTTTAAATTCATTTCTATTTTACGGAGTGTTTACAATGCAAGAATTTGAATAGCATGCTACATGCTATGAAAAAAAAGAAACACGAGTCGCCGTAATAATTCCTGTGGAAAGTCATTTAACTTGTCATCGGTTCATACTATGTAGCTTAAACATGTAATAACACATTATGTTTGATAATAAATGTGGTGGGAGACATGATTTAAGCTTGCTGGGAATTTAGAATATCAAACACTGTCAAAATTATCTATTTGGTTTGACACAAAACATGCCAATGTTCAGCGGAATTGGCTAAATACATTGCCTCTGGGGAATGTTTTTCTTACTTTCCTGCTAAACCTTAGGCAATTTTCTTAAATGGCAATACATAATTAATGTCACTAAAAATTATCCCAAATAATAAGAAGTTAATACTCGCTTGAGACTTTTAAATTATATTCGATTATTAGAGAAAGAAAACAGCAATACTTCCTTCGCGCTATGTATATCACCAATGTAAACGAAAACAAGTGAATCCTGCCTTTCCGTTAAAAGTCTCATCATCTCTACATGTTAAGCTCGATTGGAAGCATACTTTATTATTTCTCGTGGAGTAATTCATTACAAAATGAATGTGGTATTTAGGCAGCAAGACGCTATTTATGAATTCTTATCACAAAAGGTATATTTTTAAAAATAAGTAAATGGTCGGAAATAAAACAATTACATCATGGCAACGTCTGTCATTGAACCACTTGTCATGAAGAAACATTTCAAATATGACTAAATCAATACAGTAAGAGGTTGGTTTGCTTCCCGCGCCGGTTTTATGCTGTAAGCTATGTGCGTTTATGGTTTTAAACCGGTTGCAGGGTCTATTTATATGTTTGAGACCATACAGCTTGCTACACTGTAAAGTAGTTTTATATCCGGATACAGCCAACTCAATAAGAAAAAATAAGATAAAATACCAGAAAGAAATCAATAAATACCAAAATTGGACTAAAATGGAGCCTTGAAAGTCACCGTATATGCGGTAGAAACATCACAAATAATGATATTAATATGACTGTAATTAAATAAGTAAGACTACCATATGATGATTGATTTCAACTTAAAGGAACGGTCTAACTGTTTTTATAAATACTTAATTATAATAAGAAATTTTTGGTGTGTTTGATCAAATGTTTCTTTTCAACAATACATCACAGACTAATATAACACATAAATACTTAACATTATTTAATCCAACATTAATCGTGCTACCTAAATTATACATAATAAAAAACGTTTGTCTACACAGGTGTCATCAGTTTTTGTCCGGAAACATTAATTGCATTGTCTGGTGGTGTCGCTATTTCACATAATTTATCATTTGAGAACAAAGAATAACATTCTTGTATACATGGTAAATGTCAGCAATGATTAAAGTTTTTGGGAACGAAAACGTCTCAGAAATTCCGACGATTGTGTGATTTTTTTTTCGAATTTATTGTATTAAGTGTGTACCTTCCTTTAAAATTTGAAGTTCTTGTGCCGACTCGAATGCATATTCGGATCAATTAACGAACTAAATACTTGTTATGTCAGACATTAAATAACATCATAGATATTTCCGAGAAGACTAAATATTAATTTTCAACAACTTGGCACTAAACAAACATCGATCCATTCAACTGTCGAATATTGCCATAGAATAATATACAATTATTTACTTATTAGCTGGGAAATATGCTGTGATATTGACCTAAAAAATCGTTATTGACCGAGGCGATAGCCGAGGTCAATAACGATTTTTGCGGTCAATATCAACAGCATATTTCACAGCTAATAAGTAAATAACTGTTTTATTACATGAACTATAAATAATATAAAAGATGGAAACTTTCGGATTCTATTTATAGACAGGCAATATCAGCGAAAGCGGGTCAATATCTAGATTTATTGACTCGGTTATTTTTGGGGGTGTGACCAATCGCGTTGCGTCTATTTAAAGTTCATGTAATAATATACAATTATTTACTTATTAGCTGGGAAATATGCTGTGATATTGACCTAAACAATCGTTATTGACCGAGGCGATAGCCGAGGTCAATAACGATTTTTGCGGTCAATATCAACAGCATATTTCCAAGCTAATAAGTAAATAACTGTTTTATTACATAAACTATAAATAGTTATATATAATAGTTTATTACATGAACTATAAATAATATAAAAGATGGAAACTTTCCGATTCTATTTATAGACAGGTCAATATCAGCGAAAGCGGGTCAATATCTAGATTTATTGACTAGGTTATTTTGGGGGTGTGACCAATCGCGTTGCGTCTATTTATAGTTCTTGTAATAATCCAAATTGTTTACCGTTACCACAAACATTATGCGCTGAAAAAAGTAAAAACTTGGAATACATACCTATACAAAAAATAAAGCATGCTTACTGGAAAGAACTCCACTCAGAAACCCAGCCTCTACACTGTAAACACAGCCAAGAAAAAGACAGCATTTGTTTATAAAAGTATCAACTTGAAAAAAGCTACCACAGAAAGTTTTACGAAAAAGGAGAACCTGAGGGGTTACCGCCTTGGCACAGTCACATGGGTTTAAACCAAGTTCAAGGCTTTAACAACCTCACACTTGCCCCTAAGGGTTCTCATTTAAACAAGTTAGTACAAGAATCTTTGGCAAACATAATTTAACGCAGCTTTTAGTGAGCCTGAAACTTAATCATGCCAAATTTTACTGCATTTGACACACATCATGTATATGTTGATTTTTTTTGGATAACAGACATGCCCAGTAGTTGTTTTAACAGAAAATGTTTCTTCCAAACCATAACACAATAATGGGACATGTTTTTTTTATAAACTTTACTGAATAATGAGAAAATCAAGCATGCTTGAAACTATCATATTACCCCCTGTTATCAGAAAAAGAAGGATTCTTAAAAACTGTATTTCTCTCCCTGAACAGTAATTATTGCAAATGAAATCGCACAAAAAGTCTGCTTCTAAAAGAAAATCAAGTACAAGAAATGCTTCGTTTTATTAATTGAAAACCGACAAAAAAATCGAACCTGATATATAATTATAATCAAAAACAACTGAAAGTCCCTTGTGTCTATGGTATGTACATCTTTAATTTATAATGTGACTCTGTCTTGCCAATTATCAACCACACATTTGCGCCGTCACAGCTCCCCACATAATCTCCACAAACTACCAAAAACCTTTTGTGTTGTGTACAGTGCTTTAAATGATTTAGAGTGATTAATTAAAAATATTGAAAGTTGTTAAGTTAATGTTTACCACTAAAAATGCAGTAAATCAACAATTTCAAATCAGATTCCGCTTTGGGAAAATTATTCTTTTTGCGCCAGGAAAGTGTTAAAATTCCCTGTATTTCTGGAAGGTATTTCACTTTAATCGTACATAATTTGCAGAGCTGGCGCCAACGAAACTGTTGCAATAAATTTTATCAAGATATTTAAATATATGAGTTTGGAACTTAACGACCACTGTCTTACAGTCTTTCTTGCTGTTGTAAATTGAAATTCACCAGGAGTCTTTGATACTGTGATTCCACATAGCAGATCGTCCATTCATGTGTGTGCAATAAGCCCGTTAAGTCTAAAGACTCCTGGAAAAAATACTTGAGATTTTAAATCGTTTTAACCTTTAAGGCCACGGTGACCTTAATTTTTCACACGGTTACCCCAAAACGAAAGAGAAAATCTACACAAAGGTAATATCAGGAATAGCAAATTCAAAAAGAAAGTCAAAAAGTAGAGATAAACGAGAGCAAGTGTTTATAAAAAGATCATTTAAAAAAGAAAAAACACACATTTTGCTAAAATGAGAACCTAAGGAGTTACCGCCTAGGAACATTCAGTATCAAACACTGGGAGTTAAATCCAGGTTAAAGGGTTCGCCAATATCAAACTTGCCTCAACCAGGTGCTTAAGTAAAATTTGTCTTGATGAATTAGATCTTACCTTCTCGTCAATTCTACAATGTTGAAAGCAAAATATAAAAAACTAAAGATGCTTACGTTAGTGTCATGTGTAAAAGGTTACATGTATGTTAGTGTCATGTGTAAAAGGTAGGTACGCAATGACATAACTGAAACCAGAGCACCTGGGGTTAAATCAGCAAGGACATGGTTGAAGAAATAAATAAAATCTGAACGTATGAATATTAAACCTGAATATCCCACACATTTCAACTATTTTGAAGTTTTCAATAAAATTACTAGGCTAAATAAACCACAACAAAATCTGTAAATTTCATGCCAGTAAATCAAAGCACAAAAATTATTTCCCTCAAACACTTTCATTTTACGTCTATGTCACCGTGTATTTGACCAGACAACAACTTGATAATTTACAATGAACACATATTTCATATTATTTAAATAAATATGGAAAGAAAAGCACAAAATGTTCGCGGAATGGATTGCTGCCAATGTGTTTATAGTTGGTAAACAATGTGAGTGAATATACCAAATAAATTGTTATTGCGAAATGAAATATCTGACGACAAAGTACAAAAGGAAGAAATGTCATCGATTCAGCATACGATTTCATTTTATGACAAGCAAGCCGACATTTAGCGATATTTCAACAATAGTTTGTCCTTAAGCTGGCTAAGCAAAGCAAACAAGTGCTAAATGACTTGTCTGATGCTAGGGCAAATCTGGAACTCAAGTTATGACGATAAAATAGATACACGTCGCTGAAAAGTTTCCGGAAGAAGTGATTTACGGAGACTTCAACCTACTTTGTTGCACAAAACGTTAACCTGGTTAACGGTGCTTTGCTATCTGCCGGGTAAGTCTGACGTCGAATCTTTCTTGTTTTTAAACAGTGTATGAGCATAGTAAAAGAATAAAAGAAAAGCTAACTCAATTACAGATAAATGAAATTAATCATGATCAAAATAACTCCCATGGTTTGATAAATGACAATGTCGCTTGAACATGAATTTCTCCTTCTTCGTTAATGAAACAAAATAGAAAAAGGTAATATACCAAAACAGTGAACGAAGAATTTAACGTTTTTCCTTTTAACCCCTGACAGAGAAATATCTTATAAACGTATTACATTTTTTATGATTTGACCTTTAATATGTAATGGTCGATCACAGTTTAACATGATTTCTTTACAACATCACATCGCGACAATGTCAATAGCTGTATTCCTCCTGCTTATTTAAATCGTACTTGAATGGCCAGTGAATAAACACTGTAAAAGATCTATTGTGTTGTGATAAACCAGAAATTATTGTTTTTTATTTGAGATAAAAGTATCGCAGTTTTTAACTTCACAAATAATTTGAAGTTCGCAGTAATTTCATACATATTACACACATATGACTGCTTTTTAAACAGAGTTTCTCGCCGGTTAGCTGTCAAAATGGATTTTAAATTAAACTTGTTAATCGGAACTCATAACCTGTTTACTTCGTTGAGTGTTGCAGTAACAGTAAAACGTATGAAATGTAATGTTATAATTGTAAAAACATGAATATACTAGTATTACGAATGGGAGAGACAAATAAACTCTGTCTCGAAATACAGTATATAGTTTTCGATATAAAGGTTTAATTTGAGCTTTTCGAAATTGAGTAGTCTCGAAAATAATTACTTTAACTGAATATATTTATTGGTTTATTTTAGTTTATTTAGTAGATAGAATAAAGTCATATGGTTATTAAATGTATGATTTTAATAATGTATTGATTTTTGTGCGTAAAGATTGTGTTGAAAAGTCATGTAGTTTTTACATATGTTGCTGAAGAAATGATCTTTTTGAACACAGACGAAATATTTAACAACTTCTTTTTGTAAACCAAATAATTATGATTTGTGATACTTTTATTCATAATCCTTATATTCATTTTAGAGATTGTATACCGACGACATTTAAAAATTGCAATGTGCTTTACCAAAATCAAACATAGTAGTAATGACATATTTTAATAGCATTAAACGTGTTCTGTTTTAGCGTTTTCTTTCAGTGTAATTGTAAAACATGCACATATACATTTAATGTGTGATTAAATATCCACGCGATTTTACACATGCTTTAATCATAAAATAATATCAGTTTCAATATTCTTTTTAATTCAAGAATGTTTGCTGGCTCTTCTGGCCCCAAGGTTAAAAACTGAAAATGGAAACCAGTCACAAATCTCAAGTATCATATATTTCTACCTTTTCGAGGATCTCATTAAGTCTAATAATGAAGGCAATATAAGAGCCTGAACCAAGAAAAGCTTATTCTTTAACACCACATCGTAAATTATAATCACAGACTGGCAGTTAGATCATGTATCGAGAAACGACTCTTGTTGACCTAAATGATCCTGACCAAGGTTGAAATAAACGATCGAAGTTTTAGTGTTCACTTTCAGACTTCGTTCTTCATTTTTATTATTTTTATAAAAAAGATGATTTAAAAAATATATATCATTGCTGATATTTTATGTTTTAATTTTTTATTTTGGATTGAGTATTATTATTCAAGAAGATATTGTAAGAAATGCGGCTCAATTCCTATTTTTATAGAAAAAAAAACTAAGTTTGTTGTAGACAAATTCAACTACTTCTTTAAGTCGACAGTCATTTATCATTTATATTGGGTATATACTGGTAAAGCTATTGCATAATATTTTTATGTACCAAGTTTGTGCTAGAAATGTTTTTGTCCCAATAAGATAATTGTCTTGTGGCTTCGTTTCTGTACGTAGTTTATCATAATGGAACAAAAATTAGCAGTATTGAATAAATGTCAGAATTCCAAACTTTCCGACCACGAAATTGTTATGTGTTTATCCAATTAAATAATTATTTGTAAATTACGAATATGGACACGCAACCTAATCACTTTCTGGACAAACAGCAAAATGATGAGATATTAGAGGAATTGATTTACGAACATTCAAAGAAACAGATTTTCGTTAGTTACTGCGTGTTTATATAAATATATTATTCGCTAGACCATCTCCCTGGCCAGAAGATGTGTGAATGATTCACACTCAGCTGCATTATAAAAGCAATACAAAGGGATGAATTGCAGTCTTCGTCTTTTCAGGATATTCCACGCTGGTTATTAACACATCTACAGTTGATCACTCTGCTTTCCTGTTTGACCTTCTGAATCGAGAACGACACCTATTTTTCATATTATTTTTTTCTCAAAAAACCTTCGTAAAATGCGAAAAATAAAACGATATATAAAAATAGATTGCGAATAATATACAACATGTCAATGTTGAGTAGAATTAATTAGAAACTGTTTTTTCTAGTGATTTTTCACTGAAGCTTCTTCAAAATGTCAGACTTAGTTATAAAATGAACGAAACATGCTATTACACAATTAACCAAGTTATGAGACAGCTGAGCATGCTTGAAACTTCCAATTACTTCCGGTAATCAGAAAATCAAGAACACTAAAGACTGTATTATTTCCTCCGTACATTGATTATTATCGATGAAATTGGCAAAAAAAATCCTGACCTGGTAGGAAAAATGAAGTCTAAATTTTTCATAAAAATGTTGATCTAAATTAGCATTTGTATAATTAACATAAATGACATAACATTCCAGATGCACGCTAATTCTAATGACGGACAAGAGATGTGCATGTATATCTTAGATTTTGATCTACAGAATAGTAGATTGAGTTGTTTTGTCAGCCTTTAAAAGAGTATATCAGAATTCAAGAGAGATAAACATTTGATGTGTCTTTTGGTGTTTTTTTTTCTGTTTCTCGCCTTTAACTAGTACAGGAGACCACTGTATATAAACCGATTGTATCATCTGCCGGATATAACGAGCCGAGAGAGGATTGATTGTCACACAAACATAGAAGACAATTCAAAAGTGAAGTGAGTTTTTATGTATTGCAATGAGAAATCAAATCGGCAAATAGATGTTATAAAAATTGATTGTTGTAGCTATTGTTATGACATTGTTTGCTTTTATATGCGATATTATTTAAGTAATCGTCAAAATCACTAAAACTAAGTACACTTTTCACTGAGTACTGTTCTAAAATCAGGGTTAATGTTTATGTTTTAACAGGTTTCGATAGGTATTCACATGCTAGTGATGATGCAACATATATCTTTTGATTCTTATAATAATTCGAATGCCTGGGGTGATCAAATAAAATCAATACATTACACCAAACGAGCATACAGATTCGGCCCAGACTGTTCATGTATTAAAAATGTCAACACAATCATTTGTATGTTTAGAGTGATCTTTGTGTATCAGTTAAAGTGATTTTTTGTAGATGATTTTTGTAAATTTTCCTGATTTTAGAACAAATTTTGATGTCAAGAAGCCATGCATTTAAAGTGTTTCTCAGAGAAAACACATACACAATGAATAAAACGACACACCTGACTAAAATAATAACGGTATTCAATAATCAGTGCGTGTGACACCCAGACCCCCTTGGGAGCTTTAATTTACAACAAGCGATAATCCGTTTTAACGCTATATTACTTTGTATTTGGTTATATTAGTAGTATAAATTGTTTGCTTTGTTTTATTTCAGAAAGATAAATATATCAGTGGAAATTGAAGGCGTGGAATGCGGCTTTACATCCACGCCTATTAAGCCAGTACTGGAAAAAGCAGATCCGGCGTTATCGCCAATCCATAGCCGGCCGATGACAACAACAACAGTCAGATCCACTTAATTTGTTGTGCTATACCTTTCAACGAAGCCATATATACATGTTATATCTGTAACTACGCGCCCAAGTACAAGCAAAACTTGACACGACATATGAATATCCATAGTGAAAGCCATGACCCCCGCCCATTGAAAGGAAAAAACAACCGACAAATACACTACCCAAAAGGAATATACGCATGTATAACCTGTGGATACACGACTCACCACAAGAATAATTTTAATCGACACCAGAAAATCCACCTTCCTAAAGAAGATACAAAACCTAGAAAGAGTTACATATGTGAAGCATGTGGCAAACATCTCTTCACGAAGTATTCGTATAAAATGCATATTGACACCATGCACAACCACAGGTGTACGGCATGTTGGACCCAGTCAAACCCCCTTCCCCCCACACTACTACCCTCATTACGGATCGGTCAGACGAGAGCCGACTAAAGCATTTCTCGAGTTAGCGATGTGTTTGTTACCGAATTCCACGGAAAGTAAATGATTTCTGTGATTGTTTGTGCTTATACATCTATCCCACGAAATATGAGCAATAGTTTGTGACAATTGAGCAGTATTTCAAAGAGTTACTGGTCTCAAAGCAGATAGATATGCATTTTTCAATAGTGAAGATACCTACCTTGTTATAATATATATATCAAGAAAAAAACAATTTCTGTAGAGCTTTTTTTCTTCAAGGGAGGGTAGTAGTGTGAGGGAAAGGGGGTTTGACTGGGTCCAACATGCCGTACACCTGTGTGCACAACAAGATCTTCAAATATATATGTCCAACATGCAGCTGAGGATTCAACCAACGACATCACTTCAGAGGCCATATTGCCTCTCATCATAGTATTTTAATGGAAACATGCAAACTTTGTTCTGCCAAGTTTACCTACAAGACAAGCTTAGACGAACACACCCAGTCAGTACATGAAGATGCAAAGTTTCCTTGTTCGGAAGAGAACTGCAATTCAGTGTATTCGTCAAAGAGAGTCTGTCTTGTGGAAAGTGTGACAGGACGTTCAAGTGGAGATCTAGTTTACTGTACCATGCAAAAAAGGCTCAAAGTAATTGATTCTCTATGTATTTGTGCGTTTGTCGAGTACAAATTGTAATTTGTTTACATGGTATGTCTGTTAACTACGTCATAGTATGATTTAACCTTAAAATCAGTGGTCATAGTAGTTTGTCATCGAAAACTGACTAATCCAAAAAATCTGTTTTATGTTTGAATAACCTGGTTTATAATAATGTCAGTTTTATGTTGAAGTTGATTTTATGTTATATATTTTCGGCAATTACCAATCTTCTTTGTTTTTGAATTTTATTAAATTTAGTATTAAGTCAGGCAACATCGTAAAATAGAATGTTAACAGCAATCAAATATTTTTTTTATAAAGGATCTTGTTTATAATGATGCCAGTTTAATTTTGAAGTTGATTTTATGTTATATATTGTCAGCAAACATCTTATCGTTTTGATTTAGAACTTTATTTCATTTATTTTATTCTCTTTTGTTTGAACAGTACTGTATCTTGTATATAGTGTTTTTGTTGTTACTCTCAATATATGTGTGAATGTTTTAACATATATAACCATGAGTTTATTTCAGTTTTACTTACTAGTTCTGTCAGTTGTTAGTATTAAACCAAGAAGGTAAATGTGTAATATGTATATTATATATGGTATTATCGATTGTGTGTTTAATAAACCGTTTAAAA
This sequence comes from Corbicula japonica, assembly GCA_038501625.1. Lineage (NCBI taxonomy): Eukaryota > Metazoa > Mollusca > Bivalvia > Venerida > Cyrenidae > Corbicula > Corbicula japonica. Next base: position 14,822,108 of record JAZAYU010000006.1, on the reverse strand, counting down.
TTTACTGAATTGCTTTGTGATTAGATAAATTATAAAGGTAAATCATTGGCCTCAAACACCAAAAAGACTGTTCCAGTCAAATAACAACTAAATCATTTCCTGCTTATTTAAATCGTACTTGAATGGCCAGTGAATAAACACTATAAAAGATCTATTGTGTTGTGATAAACCAGAAATTATTGTTTTTTTATTTGAGATAAAAGTATCGCAGTTTTAAACTTCATAAATAATTTGAAGTTCGCAGTAATTTCATACATATTACACACATATGACTGCTTTTTAAACAGAGTTTCTCGCCGGTTAGCTGTCAAAATGGATTTTAAATTAAACTTGTTAATCAGAAGTCATAACCTGTTTACTTCGTCGAGTGTTGCAGTAACAGTAAAACGTCAGAAATGGAATATTGTAATTATTTGAGTAAAAACGTGAATATATTACGAATGGGAGAGACAAATAAAACTCTGTCTCGAAATACAGTATATAGTTTGCGATATAAAGGTTTAATATGAGCTTTTCGAAATTGAGTAGTCTCGAAAATAAGTACTTTATCAACTGAATATATTTATTTGTTTATTTTAGTTCATTTAGTAGGTTGAATAAAGTCATATGGTTATTAAATGTATGATTTTAATAATGTATTGATTTTTGTGCGTAAAGATTGTGTTGAAAAGTCATGTAGTTTTTACATATGTTGCTGAAGAAATGATCTTTTTTGAACACAGAAGAAATATTTAACAACTTCTTTTTGTAAACCAAATAATTATGATTTGTGATACTTTTATTGATAATCCTAATATTCATTTTAGAGATTGTATACAGACGACATTTAAAACTTGCAATGTGTTTCACCAAAATCAAACATAGTAGTAATTAATGACATATTTTAATAGCATTAAACGTGTTCTGTTTTAGTGTTTTCATTCAGTGTAATTGTAAAACATGCACATATACATTTAATGTGTGATTAAATATCCACGTGATTTTACTCATGCTTTTACCATAAAACAACATCAATTTCAATATTCTCGTTAATTCAAGAATGTTTGCTGGCTCTTCTGGCCCCAAGGTTAAAATCTGAAAATGGAAACCAGTCTCAAATCTCAAGTATCATATATTTCTACCTTTTCCACGATCTCATTAAGTCTAATAATGAAGGCAATATAAGAGCTTGTCCCTGAACCAAGAAAAGCTTATTCTTTGACACCACATCGTAAATTATAATCACAGACTGGCAGTTAGATCCTGTATCGAGAAACGACTCTTGTTGACCTAAATGATCCTGACCAAGGTTGAAATAAACGATCGAAGTTTTAGTGTTCATTTTCAGACACACTTCGTTCTTAATTTTTATTATTTTTATTAAAAACAAAGATGATTTAAAAAAATATCATTGCTGATATTTTATGTTTTAATTTTTTATTTTGGATTGAGTATTATTATTCAAGTTGATATTGTTAGAAATGCGGCTCAATTCCTATTTTTATAGAAAAAAAAACTAAGTTTGTTGCAGACAGATTCAACTACTTCTTTAAGACGACAGTCGTTTTATCATTTGTATTGGCTATATACTGGTAAAGCTATTACATAATATTTTTTATTTACCAAGTTTGTGCTAGAAACGTTTTTGTCCCAATAAGATAATTGTCTTTTGGCTTCGTTTCTGTAAGAAGTTTATCATAATGGAACAAATATTAGCAGTATTGAATAAATGTCAGAATTCCAAACGTTCCGACCACGAAATTGTTATGTGGTTATCCAATTAAATAATTATTTTTAAATTACGAATATGGATACGCAACCAAACCACTTTCCGGACAAACAGCAAAATGATAAGGCTAGGAGGAATTGATTTTCGAACATTCAAAGGCAAATGGTCAGAAGATGTGTGAATGATTCACACTCAGTTGCATTAAAAAGCAATAGAAAGGGATGAATTGCAGTCTTCGCCTTTTCAGGATATTCCACACTGGTTATTAACACATCTATAGTTGATCACTCTGCTTATCTGTTTGACCTTTTTAATCGAGAACCACACCTGTTTTTCATAATTTATTCTCAAACAACCTTCGTAAAATTATTTAAATAATACGATATTAAAATATAGACTGCGATTAATATACAACATGTCAATGTTGAGTAGAATTAATTAGAAACTGTTTTTCTAGTGATTTTGTTTTCACAATAGCTTCTTCAAAATGTCAGACTTAATTATAAAATGAACGAAACATGCTATTACAAAATTAACCAAGTTATGAGACAGCTGAGCATGTTTGAAACTTCCAAATTACTTCCGGTAATCAGAAAATCAAGAACACTAAAGACTGTATTATTTCCTCCGTACATTGATTATTATCGATGAAATCGGCAAAAATTTCCTGACCTGGTAGGAAAAATGAAGTCTGGATTTTCCATAAAAATGTTGATCTAATTTAGCATTTGTATAATTAACATAAATGACATAACATTCCAGATGCACGCTAATTTTAATGACGAACAACAGATGTATATCTTAGATTTTGATCTACAGAATAGTATATTGAGTTGTTTTGTCATTGTTTAAAAGAGTATATAAGAATTTAAGAAAGATAAACATTTGATGTGTCTTTTGGTGTTTTTTCTGTTTCTCGCCTGTAACTAGTACAGAAGACTGAATTGGTACCTTTTATAAGCCAATTACATTTGACTTTGTCTATATACAATTGAATATTCTTTGTTTCGATGAAAATGAATGAGCGGTTAATTGTTAACTTGCTCTAGGGACACAAACAGTTCTATGAGAGTAAGGTTGACGCATAGTGAAACAGTTTTGGTATCCACCATCTTGAGAAAGATCTTTTTATCTTTTGATGCGAATAATTCCTTTTTAAACTCAAACTTTTAAAACTTACTTTTTAAAACGTTTTTAAAAATTTATATCAGTTTTGGAATTTCTAAAAGAATACAAAAAAGAAAACATTTTCCAAAAGTAAGAAAAATGTGTCGTTGACTTGAGAAAAGATTATTTCTGCTGCATATTTGCAAACAATTGACGAACAAAACAGAACTTTAACAGTTACGAATTTCACAATAGTAAAGGGATTTCAATAGCTTTTGAAAACAAGGAGTCGTTTGACCCCTGTTGAGATTTTTAAAGAGTCATAATCAAATAGTTGCAAGTCATATCTTGTGTTCATTAAACTTAACTATTTATAAAAGTGCTTTAACTTCATTTTAATATATGTTCAGGGGTCAAATAAGTATTAACTTCACAATTAAAATGCAATAGACACAATATTTATCTTTATTCTTGCAAAATTTGAACATGTTTCCTAAATTTTCATGCATTAAAATGACCCCAAGATCAGAATCAGGTCGGGTCAAATGTGGAAAAAATCTTTGCTTACATCAAATTGCAAGAATCTGCATCTACTGAAATCCCTGATAGTAATTATGACAGATGATTATGACCTTTTAAGGAAAAGCAAAATATTTATCTTCAAATCCATATTGCCGACCTTCCACTAAACCAGTAACTAGGAAAGCGAATTAATAAGTTACTTAAAAAACACAATAAACTTAAGTTACGAAAAAACACAATAAATTTATTACGACAAATATATCAACAGACAATATGGATTAAACTGTCATACAAATAACAATAAAGCTGGGTACCGCGTTGGAACGGCCAGTGGAAATAAAAAGAAGTCTGGTGGAGTAAAGAGTTGGGTACTGCACTGGAACGGTCACGGATCATAAAATAAGGCTACTGGTGGAGTTAAACCCTTTATTTTCCACCGATCGTTCCAAAGAAGTAAACCCTCGGGATCTCTGTTGTTGTTTTTTTTAAATAATGATGTATAATGTCTTTTTGACATTGATCTTATTATAAACTTAATCTTCTCTTTTCTACATTTTGGGCTGTTTGAGTAGGATTTGTTGTGCGGGCAAGCGCTCATATTTCTGATATGCTTATGTCAGATGTTAAATCTTTGGCCATAATATGATTGCAGAAATGGTTGTGTTGTATTTTCTCGGAAAAAAATAGAAATAACAAAATTGTTTTCGTATACCATCGATTTGGATGGATCGAAACTGTACTGTTTATTGGTGTAAATATTAAGTTGCGCTCAGTCCGGACCTAGGCGACGTGGGGAGTAATATGCATTTCCATTAATGTCCTGTTCGGCGGCTTTCAAAGTTTCCTTATCATCTAATGCAATCCACCTTTCCAAGGTTGTGAGTTGTAATTTTCCTTCATCTTGTGTTTGTTTGATGTCTACTGATGTGAAATAGATTATATTAAAATCATATTTAAAAATGAAATATGCAAATCAAGATTAGCATCATGCAGAAAACACGGCCTCCCACATAGTCGAAAAGTAGAGAAGAAAAGAGCGTATGGGTTTAAAATATGATAAATTGCATGAAATACATCCTGAACAATTAACAAAAGTGAGGATCTGATAGGTAACCGCCTAGGAACGGTCAGTGGCAAAACATCCCTCAGGTTCTCTTTCTCGTAATTGTTTGTGGTGTCTATTTTGAAACTGACCATTTTGTAACTTATGCACTTTTTTCCCCTCTACTTGTTGGCTGTGTTGGGAGGTTGTGACTTGCGTATGTTGCTATTCCTGATATTCATAATTCATTTTCATATGCACATATACCTATGCTCATGTTACGAGTGTTCGATAAAGTTATTGAATCTTTCAAATTAAATGCGAAACTCCAGTTGTGATTTTACTTATTTTTTTAATCTTTGCATTTAATTAAACTATTTTGTCTTTAGTAAAAAGGTGAAATATGCATATCAGGAGTCGCCACATTCAGAAAAAACAGCCTCCCCACACAGTCAAGAAGAAGAGAGGGAGAGAGCATGGTTAATAAAATGATCAGTTTCAAAAGAGACACCACTAACAATTAACAAAAATGAGAACCCGATGGGTTACCGCCTTGGAACGGTCAGTGGCAAATCAAATTGCCACTGGGGGTTTAAACCAGGTTCTAGGGTGCACCAACCTCACACTCAATAAATATCCCATGAGACGTTTAATTATAGTGCCGAGTGTATATTTAGAATTTTGCGTTATTTCAAATTTCATGAAGTTTAACTCTTCGACAAAATAAAGTCGAATTATTTATATGTTTTGTGAAGCAAATACAAACTGAACTAGGATAACAATCATTGGCAAAGAAAACATATTTGGGTAATATGAGACGTCCGATCATAATGTGACATTTGCTTAATCAATTTTTATAATTCAAGTTTTCTAATAAGTAAATTAAAGTATAAGAGACACGATAATAAACCACTTGATGTGTTTTGTCGGACGCACCCATCTCATCATAGACGAAAACATCGCTATAGAAACGGCTGAACCAAATTAATGATATTGAAAGCTCATATTTCATCTTTGTTATATATCGTCTCTAAGGTCAAAATGTCTATTTTTATTAGTCCGAAGCAGTTTTCAATTTATCAAAGTGTCTGTATTGAATGAATATAGATACATAGGAGAATCAGAAGTTAATTAGCCGATAACTTGACACAGAAATATATCTTTTAAACAGTATGTTTATATTAAACATATATATTTGTTCAAACGAGCTTTATTTGTTTGTTTTGATAGAATCGACGTAGTTAACTTGGTGGCAATTAGTACTGGTCGTTGGTGGAGGAGGTATTTAGATGCAAAAATTCTCCCACAACACAATTTTTAAACGAAAACTTTAATTTCTTTTATTTAACACATTTTTTCTTCGTATTATTTTGTTGAAATATTCAAACAAATTTATAGCAACCCAATCTAAGGTTGATCGCTCTGCTGACATTTTTTGTAACGCAACGTTAGGCCGGTATTCCATGGTTTCGTGATGCGTTTTCCGTGTCCGTGTCCGCTTCCGCGTCCGTTTCCGCGATTTTTCACTCACCAAAGATATCGCTGGGTATATATATTCTATACCTCCGTGTCCGTTCCGCGTCCGTATTCGTGGAACGGTCACGGAGGTATGGAATATACCCAACGATATCTTTGGTGAGTGAAAAATTGCGGACACGGACGCGGACACGGATCACGGATCACGCATCAAGGAACCATGGGATACCGGCCTTAGAGCGTATGAATGTATTTGAATAAACTTCTGCTTTCGCGATCTTTCTGATTTAATTATGTGTGTTCTGGTATTAGAAATGGCATCTTGTACTTGTCCTCTGTTTAGAAGTGCTGGTTGCTACTTTTACTTTTTGTATTTCATGCATATCAATGTAACAGTGTCGGGTATGAAGGTGGTTGGCTTGATTAGTCTTCCAAAGGTTGCTGGTGATTTTTTTCATAAGAGAATCTAGCGGGACAAATACGAAGTTTTTGCATACGACCTGGCTTTAAAACCAGCAGCAAATATACTTTCCAACAGTATATCCCAAAGTGGTATTCCAGCCGGTTTTCCTATTTCTTTACTGGTTTTGATTTTGTCTTATTTTCGTTTTTATTACTTTAGATCATTAACAGGTGCTCTCTCTCACTTTTAATTTTCTATTGACAGTATAAAATGGGTGGGTATCTCTGAGCGTGGTTGATTCTGATATCTTACTTATATCAAACTAAAGCCCTTAGACGAAGTCATTTGAACTTGTGCTAATATCTATATTTGTAAGTTAGAAAGTAAAATGATGCGATCATTCTAAATACTTTAATAACATTTAAAAGGAGCTATTACGAGCTCGAGGAACCGCTAGGGTCCAAGATAATCAAACTAAGTTTTGAGATCAGTCTCAAATCTCAAGGATCTGATTGGCTGAAATGGCGACTAGGTCGCCATTTCAGCCAATCAGATCATTGAGATTTGAGACTGATCTCCAGATTTAGTTTTATGATTTTGGGCACTGGTTATGATAATAAAAACACTGAATCAAAGTACGAACAAGATATTTTATTTTATTCAAAAGAAATACTTCAATGTTAGAAAACGAAAAACGAAGTATTTGCTTGGATATCGTGATATAAATTTCAATCAAATATGCCTGTAGTTCTAATAATACGGGTATAAAAACGTGTCCTTATCTTAAGGAAAATTACGAAAATTCAGAATTGCTGTTTTGTATGACTTTGTTTGTAGATTAAAAATACACACGTATGATGTTTTGATTATAAAAAAAACATGTATTGCAAAACGTCTAGACAAATACTGGTCCCAACTTGTTAGTCCCATTTACACATTCATGTCTCCCAACAATTTGAAATTGAACCTTCTGATGTCCTTTTCTAAACATAAAAATATATTTCCGTACAATTAATGAAAGTCTTTAAAATGGACAGCACTACACGCATAAAAGTAATAAATGTACTCCAAAGAAATTGTCGATTTCTTCATTGCCTAACTTACTGTTGTATTTTTATGTGTCCATCAAGATAAAACGGTTTTAAAATGATTTATAAGCATACATGTTTTTTAAAAACGTTTCAAACTAATTTCATTTTTCTTTCAATACGCTACATGTAGCCGAACAACTTCTCATTTTATAAAACCAGCAATGTTGGCAGACATGAACTAAGGCCTGGTAGGGAATTCGGAATATCAAACAATGTCAAAAATATATATTGTGTTTTACACACGACATGCCAAAGTTGAGCAGAAATGACTTTATGACATATCTTCTATGAGTTTTCACTGACGCTTCTTCCAAACATCAGGCAAAATTCTGAAATGAAATTAATGAAAACATTTTATATCAAAAGCTAACCATGAGAAAAAAACTCCCAGGAGAATTATAAATAACTTACGAACGAACTTATCATAAACTGAGCGGGTAATCGGAAATTATACATAACTATTGTATGCCCTTGCAACTTAATGTTATAACATCATTAATCTAACGATACATTTTTTTTTATCTCGTGAACTGCTTATTTGTCTACTTTTTCGTTAGCAGTAGTTTTATTTGATGTTTTGAATGCATGTATATTATAATAGTAGCAATTCCTTTTAGTGTATTTGTAAATTGATGTTCAGCCAACGGTTCGTTTAATCTCATTCTTATTTCTTGTTTACCGTTACAGTTGGTTTTAAACTATAAATATATCTAAGCAATACATTGAATAAATTCATTACCTCTAAAATTTACACGACCATCTTTATCAACATCAACTTCGTCCATCAGCTTTCGGACGGTAGCGTCATCTGGGGATTCTCCTAGATCGCTAAGAAATTGCTTCACCTCTCTATAAAGGATAAATAAAAGTATTGTGAAAGTATGCAACATAGATCACTTTGGTAATACATATTGTTTTTTTAATAATAGCGGCTTTACTTTACACATTTTATAACACTGCTCTGGCTATTGTTGCATGACTGTTTTGTTGAAGTCTTATCCAATTAATGCAAAAGAGTGAAATATGCATATCAGGAATTGCCACATCCAGCAGACACAGCCTCCCCACGCAGTCAAAAGGTAGAGAGGAAAAGAGAGCATGGTATTACAATGATCAGTTTCAAAAGAGACACCACTAACAATTAACAAAAGTGAGAACCCGAAAGGTTACCGCCTTGGAACGGTCAGTGGCAAAACCATTTACAACTGGGGGTTTAAACCAGGTTCTAGGGTGCACCAACCTCAAACTTTACCCAACAGGTTCTCAAATCACAAAACAAGAACAAGTGCAAATCACAAACGCTAATATTACCATGATCATTTTAGTGGACAACAGCAATAAATAAAATCAAAACAAAAACAACCATATGTATAACTTACGTGATTTGAAGGTCACCGTCTCCATTGGCGTCGTATTTGTTGAACAAGTCTTTCAAGGATTGTCCCTTTGGTTTTACTGGCATTTCCTTGTACAAATTTTTAAACTCGTTGAGGTCAATTGTTCCGCTCGCTGAAAATTTCCCAATTAGATCAATGAAAATATGCAACAACTTAACTTTAAAATTGTTTAGGTCTTACTGAGCAAATACCAAAACTTATAGAATTTTTTCATAGCAACAATCAATAAGATATTTATAAGTAAATAACCTGTATTCGATGAAATAATTTCTACAACCACAAAGTTAATTTACACTCAAACCGGATTGAAAAACAGTTATAACTTTTAATTCGAATTATTTTTAACAAACGTACTCAAATGAATGATGAGAAAGGAAAATAGTTATCACTAAACGCAAAACAAAATTCTTATATACATTAAGACTGAATTCAGAAAAATATTTTCTGTCAGAAAACTACAATGCAGGAGAGGAATAAAAGAACAGATGGTAAATTTCAACTTTGAAAGAATATCACCATCAGAATCGTATCTTTGAAGGACCTCCTGCAAAGTAGCGTCGTCCGGTTTCTGTTTGTACACAACCTTCAGCAGATTTCTTAGCTCACTCAGCTCAATTCTTTGGTCGCCATCCTCATCGAACATTAGGAAGTACTCCTCGATTACTGTAACAATTAAACAATTGTATGTAATATTTATAAATCTATGTATCCTAATAAAGAAATTTAATGGTACGTAATTATGAAAAATTGACAGCAGATATACAAAAAATGATATAAATTGTCTGACAATATCTGCTACAAATATCTTATATTAATAACGGCGCTGTAAAACAATGACTATTATATTGATAACAATGAATTTAGTGATGTAAGAGAAGATTGTATTGATGCAAGTTGTTGACAGACGACAGGCGCCTGACATAGCTATACAGAAGCCAGGTGAAAACAATATATCACATTATTCTACATATTACACCGTTTTTCCAAAAACGAAAACGATTCTTTTGGAAAGGAAAACGTATCGTTCAAAATTATGTTCGCTTGAAGTTTAAAAGTCAAAGTCGATATAGGCAAGAAGTTCAGCACATCAAAAATGCACGGATTTACACTAAAGATGACCTAAATTTTGGAATACCTTTAAGAGGATAGTGCTAAAATGAAAAGTAGCTCCGACACTAGAGACGTTAAAGTGTATAGTCTGAAGGCATTTAAACTCGTATATCATGTAACAACATTTAATGAAAATCATTGTTTAACTTTCTTGGCATTTCAGTGCATTTTGATACGGAACTCTTCCAGCCCAACAATAATACTCATATTGAAAGACACTGTGTTGCTAAGTATAATTTTATTTGATTAATGGAATTAGCATACATTTATAATAGCTTTCTATTTAACCAATGTATTTTAGCCCGGATAACATTAAATTAAAACACATTAATTTGCCCTTAACGTGTGTGTTGGTAACCATAGCTTAGTGTATTAAATTGAACTATTCATGTTTCCTATTGTTTAGGTCTAAAATTTCATTATTGCAGCTAGGTAAGGTCGTTAATTATTTTGCCCATAATTGAGTTAGAATTGTGTTGCCAAAAAAAAGTCGCAAATAGGCGTTAGTAACCTAATACTATTCTTCTGTGTCCATGGATAATAAGTGGTATAACGCAGGGCACCGTGGAATAATGAATGAATTGTTCAGTGTGGTGTTACTAAATCAATTGAATAACGAAGCCTGTTCTGTCCAAATTAAGCTGACTAACAAACAATAAACAAGTCGGGAGAATTACGTAGTTTGAAAAAGAAATTGTTTGGACAATTGGTTGACAAGGAAAGATTTCATCGTATTCAATAAATCCATTTCAAAATATAGAGTAAAAGAAAGAAATCCTAATAAACCCTTCCATACATTTTCAGAAGATTAAAATCCCCTCTATCATATTATATACATGATGATTTTCTATCAGGCTTTTGAAGAATGTCCATTGAATCGTTACAAGATTTTAAATTAACAAGCAAAAGAGACATATGATAAACAACTCATTAGATAACAATAATGAGTCTCAATGGCTAGTGACTTTCCACATAAAATATAAGCAGCCTGGCACAATTCCTCGTGCTAATATTCTAAATACCGTACCAAATAGAAACCAATTACTCGCTGGTTGACTTTGACAAGAAATCAAGAAAGCACGAGGTTCAAAATTTGTACTATCAGTCGCTTAAAGGTTTTTCTAGACGCGTTAAAAAGCAATAAAGAAAAGAAAATGTGCTGTTTTCGTAATATAACACCCGGTGGCTTATGGTTAATTTAAAATAATGACGTTTGCCCGTACAGAAAGCGCAGACTTAGAGTGTGTTTGCTAATAAAATTCGGTTTGCAAAGAACTCCTCTGACAACATATATTTTTATGGTTTGATTTTTACTGTTTTTTTCGGCGTTAGCTGTCTAAGCTCACTTTTGACCTAGTTTTTCGACCAATGAAATGTTGTAAATAATACTCGTATACTCTTATTATGCAGAGGGAAAATGAAATAAACTATTTCGATTGGTAGCTATTCACATCAGAGAGGCATCTAGCAGGGTGGAGAGGTATCCAGTGGAATTTTTATTATTATGCAGCGGAAAAATCAAATAGATTATTTCGATTGGTTATTAGTGGGTGTTGTATTGGAGAAAAAAGCATATTTACGATTTAAATAACCAGTTAAGTCAATATTGATGGCTTAAATAGAATTTTATATGGAATATTTTTGGGTGTCAGCTAAAGACTTGCATACAAGTTTACACAGTGTAAAACGAAAGAGAAGTGTAGATATTTCTAGTTCTTACTGGTTTCTTTCTAGTTCCTTTGATACTGATTGTTAATTTCAAGTACAAAAAGACAGGTTCATTGTAGCGTAGTGGATGACACTCTCGCCTCCCAAGCGAAGAACCCGGGTTCAATACTCGGGAGGGACACTTTTTTAAAGTTAATTGACGTAAAAGTTGGTAGATTTCGCTCTTGTAACAGGCTGTTTGTATTTATTTTTATTAAATTTCAAGGACATTTATTCATCTTGAGTTCTAACTCTACAAGATGTATTTTATTGAAACTGAATAAATGTAGATCAAGACTTAATGTAAGACATTGCTTCTTTAACCGACTTGTTATCACTGTATGAAATTGTTGCAACAGCTTGAACATTTTTTTTGAAAGACACTTTCAATGAATTTATGAGTTGTCATGATTCGGTCGCTTAATCTCTAGGTCATACTAAGAAGGCAGGGAGGGTTCGTCAACAGCTATAACAAGTAAAATAAAATAACTAAACTGTGTCTGCTTCGCCTCTCTGTATTTCTTTCTTTCTTATATACGTGTATATATAAATATTTTCCATCAACGCCGTTTATCTTTTTTAAAGATATTTCTTGTTTAAACTGCTTTTTCACTGAAATATTTATTTGAGTTCCCTATAATGATACAAAATTTAGTTTATACAGAATGCTCTTTGAAAAGACCTTTAATTGACATTTAAACATTTCAGGTTCTTCCCATTGAATTGATTGAAGGTCTACAAGATGGATAACTCCAATATGAAATTGGATTATTTTGTCAATAATTGTGTTAAAATTGTGCATCCGATGTAAGACAGCACCGGTGGCGACAGCAGTAATATAACAGAGACAATTGTTTCAGAGGAAACATAACACTTGGGCACCAGTCAGGATATCTAATTCGGAGTTAGTGCAGCATTACTGACCTTTGATTATTGTCTGCGGTTTGCATACTTGAATAATGTATTAAACTAACCAAAACGATCGATATTAACCGATATTCGGCTAATTTTATTTTCATTTCATGTAGAAATCAATCCGTGTAATCTGCCATAATACAGTTCGGCGTTAAAATACAATAATTCATACTATATACTATATTCACGGGACCATAATTGTAATTTCCTATTTTCTTTTCCGTCTATTTTTTTATAAAAAGTATTTTTGGGTTTCTGCTGTCATGCATGTAAAAGGCCCAGAAAAAAGATACGATATTTAACTAATATAAAAATAAATGAAACGGGAACAACTTTGAAAGCCACCGAACACAGCAAAATATGAAAATATTGCAGGCTCGGTTTGATGGAGGCTGTTCATGGACAATAATGAAAATGCACATAACTGCCCACGCTTCCCAGCCCCGGGTTGAGCGCAACTCAATATTTACAGCAATAAACAGTACAATTTTGATCCATCCCGAACGATGGAATGCATACGTCGGTGAACATGGAACCTTCGATGCGGTATTTTCATATTAATATCATTCCATGTTCAGCGGTGTATGGTTCCCAGATAAAAGAATGGGTTTGTCCTAAACGAAAAAATAATGGTCGGAACTAAACGGAATGGAATTTATAAATAACATCAATATATTAATTAAAGGAAAGCCATTATCTTCCTCAGCTCAAGGCTCAGACAAAAAAAACGGGTAGTTGAGTCTGTTTATAACTTGCTTCAAATGATCTATGTCTGTTAACATTACCCAATATATACCAGTAATCATTTGTATTATTATTGTAAATATCGTTTTCCATTTTAATAGAAGCATGGCCCTAGCGTGTATAAATAGATTCTACGAATCCAATCATTTGTACGTAAATCATTAGAGATAAAAGAAGTTTAATTTATCTGTATTTGCGAAGTAAATATTGCCTTCTCTGTTTCTTTGTTCTGACAATAATCAATAATTTTTGTCCATCTATAATGGAAACGATGGCTTTTTATGGTCCAGTGTGAGCTATTTTACTAGAAAATGTGTCAATCGACTGATTGATTCCTAGATGATATTTCCCTAAGGCACCAGAAAATAAAATCTGAAGAGTCATTTTTCGTGTAGGTTTATTTTTTTTTCTCCCGCGCTTAGGCACTTGCGCGAACTGAAATCAACATTGAAACTTTTTCATGCTTCATTATGTGTCATATGAATGCATTGAAAGAGCAAAACAGTGGTTTCCATGTTTGCACAAAAACTTTACAATAGAGAATTTTAATGATAACACCGTATGCTGAAAATATCATTGCTACAACAAACAATCGTTTATTGAAATAGAAATAATTTTATTGAACATCAAATTATAAAGAATAACCAGGGAAGTACAATTTTTTCAATTTAGATGTTAACAAATTTTCAAGAATAAATATACAAATATGACCTTCAATCAACAAAGCGATGTTTGCCCGACCATCATTCATTCTTACATGCCCTTACTCCATTAAACTTTCTCTCTTACCCGCGCCATTGAGAAAACCAGTCATATAAGTTCGCAATTGTTTTAAGATTTAAGCCCAATCACGGAGAATGGATGAATATATCAGTACTATTTTAAGACTCTAAAAGTGACTATAAATTAAAAAAGTAATATATGCATATCAGGAATCGCCACACTCACATAACACAGCCGCCCCACGCAGCGAAAAAGAAGAGAGGAAGAGAGAGAGAGAGCATGTTTGTTATAAGTATGTCAATTCAAATAGGACGCCATAAACAACAAACGAAAAAGAGAACCTTTGGGGATACCGCCTTGGATCGGTCAGTGGCAAAACAAATTGCCACTGGGGGTTTAAACCAGGTTCTGGGGTGCATCAACCTAACACTTACCCCAACAGGTTCTCGTATCACAAAACAAGTACAAGTTGTCTTTGTGAAATAACTCCAACCCACCCATCAGCTCAACAATGTTGCATGCAAAAGCACACAAACATATACAACAAAAGAAGCTAATAGCATTGCAAAGCCAAAGGGTAGGTACTCAATGATCTTACCGAGACCAGAGCACATGGAGTAAAATCAGCAAGAACACGATGACAGGGATAAAAGAAACAAATCGAGCTTCTAGGTTGGTCGAAGCTAATTCACCAAGGCAACTTGTAGGCTACTTGTTTGTTCATATGCGACCAGGTTTTAACCCCCAGTGGCAAATTCTATGCCACTGACTGTTCCAGGGCGGTAACCAATCAGCTACTTTTTTTCGTTAATTATTTGAATTCAAATTAACCCTTTCTCTGTTTTCCTTTTTTCGTTTATGGCTGTGTAAGGAGGCTATGTTTTGTGTGGCTATTCGTGCAATGCATGTTTCACTGTTTTTAAAATAGCGAAATAGATGGAACAGGGGATTCTGAAGAAAATTGAGAAGATTCAAGAGACATGAATGTTCCATTAGCGAATAAATGTTTAAATTGGTACCAGTCTCCAGACTATACAAATATTTGCGATTTGCGAATGCTATAGAACCATGATTCGTTGTTGTTGTTTTTCGCTGTTTATTACAATAGATAAAAAGGGAATTTTGATAGCCAATGAACACAACAAATATGAAAATATTGAACGCTCGGTTCGATTGAGCTTGTTCATGGCGAGAAATAGAAATGAATGTTACTGCCCGAGTCTTCAGCGCAACTCAATAGTTACACAACTTAACTGTACAATTTTGACCCGTCCGAAACGACGGTGTGTTTATAGCGGACATGGGACATGGAACATTCATTGTCATACTCTAAGATTGATACCATTCCATATTCAGCGGCCTATAATCACCAGAAAAAAATGGGGTTGCTCTTAACGAGAAAACAATTAGCTGATCTGAACATGGGGTTTTCCTTAATGAGTGACGATGGGCGGAACTGATAAGAATAGAATTAAGACAAGGGTTAGAGAACATAAATGTTTTCACCTCAAGAGTCACTAGTTTTTTCCCTATCTAGTTGTTGGCTATGTCCACTGTGTAAGTGGCCATTCCTGATATGCATATTTCACTTTTTGGATAATACATACATTTATCAAAATGACTTTTTTGAAAGAGGATAATATTAAATATTATAAACATCGTTTGCAACTGGCAAGAAACGTTACTCATTAACGAAACCGATATCTTTACAGAGCATTAAGCAAACTGTTGTTGATAACAGCATTCAAGAAATAATGAGCTTAATAAATTTACATACCAAAGCTCTTAAAGCCAGATGTTGCCAGAAGAAGTTGAAAATCTATGATCACAAAAAGATGCAAACACAACAGAAAGCAGAAAAAAGAAAATGAACATATTAAAAATAATTACTTTAACTTTACGAAAAAGGGAAACATGCATATAAGCCACACCCAGAAAATAACATTCTTTACACAAAGCAAAATGATCACCAACAATTATTTAGAAAAATCTTTTTAGGGGTTATCGCATTGACACATTGTATCACTGGGGGACTTTATCCAAGTTCTAGGGTTTGTCAACATAACACTTGCCCAGAAATGTTCTCATTAAACAAAACAAGTACAAGTTGTCTAGGTGAATTAGCTCCAACCCACCCATCGGCTCGACATGTTGCATGAAACAGCACACTGACGTGTGAAAACAAAATACGCTTACTGCATTACCAACCATTAAGAAGTGAGCAAATCAAGTTGTGTAATTTAGAATCAAACACATGTTAAAGCCTGTCTCACACAGAACACACGGCTTATACGGTTGACCACCCGTGTAAACCGTACATACAACCGAACCAACCGTGGCCTTATCCGAGTTACACTCGGGCCATTCGTATCCGTGAAAGCCGGTATGATTTTTAAAACTTTTAAAAACTGGCACGGGTGCCATGTCCTTGTATGATCGTATTAGCGATCGTACAAGGACCGTGAAAGACCTTGTGAGACCGTACGAGACCGCATATACAACCGCACATGAAGTCCACTCCACGAGTGAGCTCAACCGTGTCAATATCGTACATTAATCGTATGGAATATAACTCGAACAAAAGTCGGTGGGACCGTATGTAAACCCTGCAAATGTCCAGTTAATCGAGTAAAAGTCGTGTCTTATCGTACTAGGCCGTAACAGACCGTACTAGACCGTACTTGAAACCGTACAACAATCGTATGAAAATCGTTTGCAAATTGTGTTGAAACCGTGACAAACCTTGCTTGACCGAGTATATCCCTGCTTTGTTCGTACATACGCGTGCTACATTCGAGTCTAAATCGTACTAACATCCCCAGGCACGGTTGGAGCTCAATACTCGTACCAGTCAACCCGTGTAAAACCGAGTATACCGTATTGGAACCGTGAGCCCAACCGTGTTCTGTGTGAGACAGGCTTAATGTACGTGATATAATTGAGAGTAGTAAGGTATTATGTACTTACATGCGTCTTCAGAAGACATCTGTAAGAAAAAAGTATATCATTGTTAAATTATGTGTTAAAGAATATAATACGATCTTGTAATTCATGTGAATTCAAATTATAAAATGAAAACAAATATTACCAAATATATAAAACCTAGATTTGAGATTAGAAGGAATGATAGTACTGCTCATACTGCCGAGTTCTTGGCCGAGTAAAACAAAAAAAATGCCAGTTTCACCAGTTCAAAACGATGATAGGTACTTGATGATATTTATGCAATGTTTGTGTTTGTCTTTCATATTACTTATATATATTATAAGAGGCATCTTTACCTGAATAAAATATTACGAGCATGGTATATACTAGGAACATTCATGTAATTTACAGTCTAATAATTGTAGAAGGATGTTGGAAGACTTCAATGACAGAATACTGAAGATTGCCATATCATATTTGTTAACATGTCACTTGACTTCAACCTTTATAGAATTTTGGAGATCGCCATAATATATTTATTTGCATATCACGCGGCTTCAACTTTTGTGGAATTTTGCAAATTACCATTAAATATGTGTAAACATATCACTCGGCTTCATCTTTTGTGGAATTTCGCAGATCGCCATTAAATATGTGTAAACATATCAATCGGCTTCAACTTTTGTGGAATTTCGCAGATCGCCATTAAATATGTGTAAACATATTATCACTCGGCTTCATCTTTTGTGGAATTTCGCATATCGCCATTAAATATGTGTAAACATATCACTCGGCTTCATCTTTAATACAATTGTGCAGATCGCCATTAAATATGTGTAAACATATCACTCGATTTCAACTTTTATAGAATTTTGCAGATCTCCTTATTATATGTGTTAGCATATCACTAGATTTTAACTATAATACAATTTTGCAGATTGCCATATGATATGTGTTAATATATCAATCGACTTCAACTTTTATAGAATTTTGCAGATTTCCATATCATATGTGTTAACATATCACTCGATTTAAACTATAATAAAATTCATTGTTAAATGCCTGTTAGATACCTTCTCAACATTCAAAAATCGTAATATACATAAATAATTCAAACCAGATATCGAGATATTAGCTATTCACATTTTTAATTTTGCTTTTAAGGAAATTTGGGGGAATAGTTACTGATGATATTGTTTAGTCGAAATATCACCATTGATACAGAATTTGCATCGATTGATTTAGCACAAAACTGCGACCTTTTTACTTCAGCGAACAGTTTCTTCCACGGCACATAATTATTGCTAAAAGGTTCAGACCTGTTACCAAAAGATACAAGAAGCCATTGAACAATGTGTATCCGAATTTGATTGGGTTGAAACTTGTATTTACTGACTGTGTAAAATGGAATTCAACGCTTGAAAATAATAAAAGAAAAAACTGAATAATGTACAGCGATTTTTGTTCTGTGTTTGCTTATCGAGGGTAAAAGTATTTGGAGACGTTTAGTCATCTGACTGGCAAAACCAATAATACAATTTTAAAACATACGGGTCTCTCTGGCAGATACAAGGTAATTGATGAATATTGTTTCGCCTCATATTGCGATATCCGTGAAACATAATACACTCGTCAGATATAAGTATCACTCACTGTTTTGTAAGAATAAATTTTAACGTCAAGTGAGCAGTGGGTGTGTTTGTAAACATTTTCATACAAAGTATTATAAAACTTACAAATAGACCTGTTTTTTTTTCAATGCAATTTAAGGGTCATTGCAAATGTGGCGGTAAACGACGCTATTTACACCGAGTTCAAGTATTTTCTATTGTTTGCAAATTATCTACTTGTATACCGCACTTACTTAAAATAAGTAAATGATTATTTATTGTTTGATTCAGAAAGTCCGTGCATCGACTTAGGTTAACATTAAAAAAAATATTTGCAAAAAATAAACCTGTGCCCAAGATCATAAAACTAAATCTGGAGATAAGTCTCAAATCTCAAGCATCTGATTGGCTGAAATGGCGACCAGTCGCAATTTCTGCCAATCAGATTCTTGAGATTTGAGACTGATCTCAAAACTAAGTTTTATGATCTTGGGCGTTGTCTTTTAGCTTATGTACCGGTGCACGTCTAGTTTGAAATCCTGTCTATGAATAAATAATTTATTATTTACAATTTTTTTTATGTTTCTCGGATACGTTAACAACATAAACCACTCATTTGAGAAATTATTAAGACAATGAAAATTGGACGGTTTCAGAAATTTTATGTTAAATTTCATAACAATTGAATTAATTGATATTTATAGTCGGTTGATGTAATGATTTGTTGTTGTAAAACTTATTTAATCTTTATATATTTTTACAAAAAAAAACTAATTTCTGTTCTTTGCATATTGTTTAAATGTATTTTCATCAAATTGATCTGAAACTTAAATGAAAATGCAAACTAAGAGAAAAAAAACAACAAATCAAATATAAATGGTTCTTGTTTGTTTAATTTCAGAACTTTCGGTAAAATTACAACATAAGAATTATTGAACTCTCCTAAATCTTTCCAGCACTTAAAAATAATTCAGAAAAGCCAATAAAATAATAAAGAATGATAAATAATTAAAATAACCACATTAATAAAACCTAAAATTATTCTTTATTTTTCTCATACTCTGCTTAAAAGTCCAATTTTCCAGACACTGCAGGCTTGACCCTCTTTAAATTAAAAAAAATCCTTACCTTGTTCTCAGAATTATCCTTATACGTTTCCAACTAAACAAGGGAATGACAATAGTCGTCCGCTACAACACTATTTCACTGATTGCTTGCAAACTATTAATTAATATTTGAGTGTAGTTGAGCTTTCGAAGCTTTTGAATAATTTATAGGAGATATTTCTGTATATATACCGTCCCAGGAAACAAATAGGCCTTAAATGTTCCTTAATAACTTCAATATTGATCGAACAAAACAGGAGCTAGCAGCAAGTTGCGCGTCCCAGTGGAATCGTAGCACCATCTGCTTTGCGAATTACATTAACCATTGGTTCGCAAAACTAACGATGCATTACTGGCTCGGTCATCTATATTTTATGATATTGGCAATGCATTAATAATCGTTATTGAAATTCAAACATGGTACTTGTCATATTTGCACTCTTTGGAAAGAGTGATTGCTATTCTATACTCGATATCATAAGGGGTTTGCGTGACAGATTGACTTCTGTTGATTGGGCACATTAACAATTTACAGTGTCTTTTTCTGTCTCCCGGAAAATAATCTTTATCATGAAAATAACACATAAAACTCGTAATTTCAGATTTGACAACTCTTTTGGGCTTTGCGGATACAAAATGAAACGTTTAATTTTTTACATTCCGGGAGTATTTTGTTGAGTTTTATGCTTATGTGTTTTTATATCATGCTTACAAATATTAAAAATCTGTTCCATAAAATCCTACTTTTCATGGATTACAATGTAACCTTACTTATTCTCTCAGTCATATTTACGAAAGTTAACTTACGGTGCGGGTTCGCTCCCAGGTAGAGGCAATATCATTTAATTTAACTCAAACCGAGTCAGCAATATATTCATATTTGTTTTGTTCGGTAACTTTAAAGGTTCCCTTTTCATCTATTTCAAACTTATTCAGTTCCTGTTGAACATCTTGCATTATAAGTTATATATAAAAACTTAAATGGAAATAAAAAGCAAGTTAACGTAGCAAAACAAAGATATTTTTCACTTTTATTTAAAATTATCAATTATTGATAAACCTAATTTAACTATGTTAGAAAATAACTTGATTTCTAATCCCTTGGGGCCAATGGTAACTGATTAAAACCACGTATTATGATTCACATGAATCAAGAATCACTCGAGTCTGTAGAGAAAGGCCCAGTTAATATAGAATTACTCTGGTTGGGAGATAATTCATCACGCAGTGGCTCTTGTAGAGGTATCATTACGTGACTAGGGCAATGAACGTGTCAACAACAATCGTTTGTCGTTAGTTACTCGGTCCCAGAGAGTCTGCTCTTTTAGTTGTGTTAATCATTAATTGATGCATTAAATATTCTTGAAACTCTTGAGAAGAATTGAAACGGTTTTAAAGAGAGGAAAGGGAATTTTGAAAATCTCCGAACATCGTTAGAAGCATAGTTTGATTAAACCAGTTCCAATACAAACAAGTACATACAATATACTTCTAAACTGTCTTGGATTTATTAAGGGAGATACAGTTGGGTGTATCATATATCTAACAGTCTCAACAAACATTCCAATAATATAACATACTAGGAAACGAGCAGGTAGGGCCATATTTTGCCAGATAACACGTTTTCACATACTTTGAAGGTCGTTGAACACGATACTTATCTACTATGATAACAGTACTTCTAAAATAATTTTTGTTTTAACATTTCGGCCAGTTTATAGATCGGTGGTTTCAATACCCCAGCCAATATGGAGTTGGATATTGTTCAGTCATCCCAAGGATATATTTCCTACTTTTTTGAAATTCTGCCTTTGGCATTGTCTGTGATATGCAGGATTTATATTCTTTGATAACCTGTCAAAATTCTATTCTGTTTAATTCCGCCCATTGTTTTCTCGTTTAAGACAAACCCATTCTTTTATCTTGGGGCCATACGCCACTGAAAGTGGAAAAGTATTAGTATTAATCTGAAAATAGCACATTAAAGGCCTTATGCATACCATCGTTTAGGATGGATTAAAATTGTACCGTTTGTAAGTGTAAATATTGAGTTGCGCTGAACCCACGGCTAGGCGGCGTGGGCGGTAAAATAAGTTTTCATTACTACCCATGAAAAGGCTCAATCAAACCGAGTCTGCAATATTTTCATATTTTTATTGTTCGGTGGCTTTCAGCGTTACCTTTTCATCTATTTTAATATATCACAGCAGCGTTGCTTGTGCTGTGTGGCGGCTGTAAAAAGTCTCCGGGTACGTTCAGTCGGTGTTGTTATCAGTAACCTCCTTTGAAAGTCGTTGAGCACCATACTTATGTACATGTACTATGTTAATAGTACTTCTAATTGTTTTCATATATTGGCTAGTTTACAGATGGGTGGTTTTCTGGAGTTAGAAAAAAACAGGAGCGCAATTAAAATCTCAGGACCGTCTTTTGAATTCCTGATTCATTTTCGGTATCTGCTGAAAAAGAAAACGTTTCGCCGATTACTCATTATGTAGGTTGATGTGTCATTCCTTGCAAAGCGCAACAAAATAAACTACTCGGGCACACATGTTCAGAGCTGCAACTTGGCTGAAAAGGAATCATAGGAAACGCAATGTCTATGTAAAGGAAAATTATATTGTTTTTATTTTAGTTTTAAGTTGTTTTTTCCCGTCAGTTTTTGCCCGAATTATCGCAATATGGGTTCTTTTAACAATTATGCAAGAACATTAAGAATTCTCACCAATAATCAAAACAAAAAGAATTGAAAATGTTATCGATTATCGTTTGAAAATGAATAACCTTTGTACGAGGGATTTCATGAAATTCTGAGACTATTTGGACATTTGGTTTCCTTTTGAATATTTTTGCTAGTTTTTCATAGCTTCGTGTTATGGTCGTGCTATCTTCGTCTACCCTTTACTCCATGGTATATGACTATATTTTGGGATATGGCTGTATTTTGCATCTATAACAAACAAATGACAGATAGCGAATGTATCTCACAAAAATGAACTAGTATCACCGAAATGAGGTATTGTCAAATTATCACTCTCAAATTTTCAATGTTCCAAAAATTATTAAGCCAACATGATTACTTACCTAAAAATGCTCAAAACAGATTGCATAAAGCTCCTTTCTTATACGTTTTCTAATAATATACGGTCTGAATAAGGAATCATTTATATTCTAAGCTAAGAATTGTAAATAAGTTAATGGGAGAAGGAGGTAGTTCTTTTAGGGGGGATATCCCTCCTGCCCGTCTCACCCCCCAAAAACTCCCTTTTTATTTTTACATTTCTTAACTCAATACAACATCAAACTTTTTAGGGGATGATTGTGTGTGTGTGACTGTGGAGTGTCGGATAGGCATGAATGAACACTCACTGAATGAATATTGTGGGAAAAAACTATCATTCTTACATAATTTTGAAAAAAAGAGAAAATCAACAAGTTATTTACTAATGAAAACATTGGTCAGAATTTAACAGTTCTATTCGATACATATTAAGAATATGGTCTGTTAAACCACTGACCGTTTCATTAACTTACAATGCGGGAAGTTCTCCTCTACAAATCTTTGAGGTAACTTGTAGAGTCCCGTGCTCATCCTTCATTATCATTCATTGCTCGCGAAACATTAGGCCTCATAAATTATTCGTGAATTCGCAGAACGTTATTGGAAGTCATCTCTTATAGATCAAAATAAGATCTAATTATGCAGGAACTATTTTTCCATGGCGGCAATGGTTGTGATTCACTATGTTCTTTTGAAGTCATGGCAAAAACGCAAAATCTTTCCCGTACTGAAACGGCTGCATACCAAATTGAGTCAAGTGTAAAGCAGTTATCGCATTCCATCTCTGATAATGAAAGTAATCGATAGGTATTCTTCGTCTTGCTCCAACATTCCGAACGCCAGCAAACCCTTTGTAAATACAATGCCTGAAGGTTATAAAACTGAGATCGGAATTCAGTCTCAAATCTCAAGCGTCTGATTGGCTGATATGGCGACTGGTGCTTGAGATTTGAGACTGGTTTCCATGCTCAGTTTCATAACCTTGGGCACAGGTTTATACACAAAAATAACAGTTGCAACAACATATGTAAACATAACATAATTATTTGCAAAACATTAGCAATGTTTTTTTTCTCTCTGGAATTGATACGTGACAGTTACAGCGCCATGCCACAAAACCCAATCACGGTACCATACTACCCTATGACCCCCCACCCCCCCTCCCCAGATGAACCGCTTTTCTGGAATTCTTGAAACCAATCTGAATAGTATCTGTTACAAAGGAATAATCTGAAAATTGTATTTGACACATGTCGAAACCAACTGCGTTAACGAGACCTTCCCGTTTCCTACCACATATTATTCGCCCTCGTTGTAGTTCGGGCACGACCGACATTATATATAGTATAGGAACCTTTATGCCAACCCTTATTAATTTTTTTACGGATACATGATCTATTGATATTTTCAAATATACCTGTTATTATCAAAGCACTTTAGATGTTCGCATGTTTGTATCAAAATGAATTAGACTATGCATCTAGTCAGAGTGAAATGAGTCGTTTTGTTAACGATAAATGCTTTTATGTATTACAGCCGTTATTGCATTTATTGATGAAATATAAATCATCGAAATCGAATTATTGCGGGAAGAGGTGCTTCAACCAGCGATTTCAAGTATAGTATTCAGCCATTGAGCCATCAGATTAAACAAGAAATATCTTTAAAAAAGATAAACGGCCCAAATCTACCAACTTTTACGTAAATTAACTTTAAAAGAAAGTGTCCCTCCCGAGTATTGAACCCGGGACCTCCGCTTGAGAGGCGAGTGTGATAACCACTACACCAAGGCGTTTTGAATTTCTGGAGTTGAAATTAGCAATCAGTATCAAATGAACTAGAAAGGAACCAGTAAGAACCAGAAATATCTGCACTTCTCTGTCGTTTTACACTGTGTATTGTACTCGAGTGTTTACCTGACACCTATGAATATTCCATATAAAATCGTATTTAAGCCATCAATTGACTTAACTGGTTATTTATACCGTAAATATCTTTTTCTCCAATACAATTAACGCTTTTTAAAACGAAAATGCCCGAACATATAAGCGCCAGGTAAATACTTACACACAATATAAATATCATTACGGTAATCATTAACAAGACCCACTAATAACCAATCAAAATAATCTATTTGATTTTCCCGCTGCATAATAAATTTTATTTACAATATTTCATTGGTCGAAAAACTAGGTCAAAAGTGAGCTTAGACAGCTAACGCCGAAAAAACCCGAAGAGAAATTTAACGAATCATATGAAGTTGGCGCACTTCAACAATGCACGCTTTTTGAAATTTAAATGTTATTTTCCACTGAATAGAACAACATCATACTAGGTTTTTTTGTTGTGTTTACACGAATAATTCAGGTATAATGGGATTAGAAAATAAAATCTTACTCTGTTAAAGTGAAAAAAGATCATTTTGGGGACCAAGGCTGAAGGTTATAAAGCTGAGATTGGAAACCAGTCTCAAATCTCAAGCATCTGATTGGCTGAAATGGCGATTTGAGACTGGTTTCCATGCTCAGTTTTATAACCTTGGGCACATTACATTACAATCAAATTATGAATGTTTTCAAGTAAGGGTGTTTCATCTGCATTGCTCTCTAATAGAACGGTACTTTCTTATGAATTATTGTTAATGATATTCATAAATAAATCAACGCATTTACCTTTATTTACGAAAAATTATAATGATGTCCCAAATATACTTCAGTGGCATTACAGCCTTTAACAACACCTCGAGATACCTTGATGATATATTGAATATAGATAACAACCATTTTCCAACTCTGGTTTATACAATTTATCCTAATTAACTTCATCTTCATAAAGCTAAAACTTTAGAAAAGCAAGCACACATCCTTGATTTATATGTTTCAGTTGAAAATGTTTACGTCGCTACTAAAAGAGATGATAAAAGAGATGATTTTAATTTTAATATAGTAAATTTTTTCAGATTGTTTGCTTTTCTAGACATTTCAATGAAGTACAAGGAAACAATGAATGTAATCTTTGCATTTAACGGAAAAACTGTTAAAACAAGGTTATCGCTATCAAAAATTAAGGAAAACCGTTTGCAAGTTTTATCGCCGATTCCCAGATTTAAATTACAAATACAGGCGCAGTTTAAAATCACTATTGCATTAATATATTTCACAGCCAGTTTTTAATGGAGATTTAATTTATAAACTTGAGAAGATAAAAGGCAATGTTAATTTCTCCACGTAATTTGTTAAAACCATTTTTAAATTAAAAAAGAGAGTCGCCAACATGATATTCTACAGCGCTTTGCATGCCTGGTGATTAACTTATATACAGTTTATCTTTATGCTTACCTCTTTGGTTCAACGACAGTGGCAGGAAATTATGAAGGTTTATGATGGAAATCTTGATAAAGAACATAGAAGCTCGATTTGTTTCTTTTATCCCTCTCACTGTGTTCTTGTTGATTTGACTTCAGGGGTTCTTGTCTCGGTAAGATCATTGAGTACCTTTGCTGTAAATGCTATTAGCTTCTTATATGTTTTATATGTTTGTGCGCTTTTGCATGCAACATTGTCGAGCTGATTGGTAGGTAGGAGTTATTTCACCAAGACAACTTGTACTTGTTTGTTTATATGAGAACTTGTTGGGGGGCAAGTGTGAAGTTGGTGCACCCTAGAACCTGGGTTTAACACCTAGTGGCAAATTGTTTTGCCACTGACCGTTCCAAGGCGGAAACACATCGAGTTTTCAGTTTCGTTAATTGTTTTTGCGTCTTTTTTTAAACTGATTATTGTATAACCATGCTGTCTTTTCCTCTCTACATTTGGCTGTGTGTGGAGGCTGTATCTGCTGGATGCGTCCATTCCTGATATGCATAATTCATTTTTTACATGCATTTTGCAAAAAAAAGTTTTCGGGCTTTGTTTTAATATGTCTGTCCAGCAGAATGTTTACTTAACACCAACATTTCTAAAGCCCCTCACACATACCCCAAACTTAAAAAAAACAACAAGGAATAATAAGACTTCAAGCAAAACATTTAAGCTTGCCTGTTCAAATTACGGCATTAGGCATTACTGCATTATTAAAACATACATAGACATATGATAAAACAGCGAAGACAATTTTGAAGGCAATAGTTATGGTTGGCCTTTAATTAGTCCCGAACTATCTATTTCTCATATTTTAATCGCTCGAAAAACAAGAAAAATGCTGCGAAAATGTCAATGGTCGGTGAATTGATCGTGCTCTACTATTGTATGTCAAATTATATATGCGTCCTCATTAATCTGCGAGAATGTTTTGATCTTGAAAGGTACCATTAGTAACAACGGAGAAAATGTAGAACACAATATAACATTAACACTGATAAGATAATAACAGACTCTTGATATCACTGGCAGATCGGCAAAATTAAAACTTGATGGATTAGGCACATCGCCCGATGATAATTGCAGAAAAAATACATGGTGATTTTCCTTTGTCTAGTCTTTTCCTAATGTATCCACATGTATATCTTCGTCCAAATGACACTCAAGAACTCCCCTCATACAGTTAAGAATCGATAGAGAAGCCTTATTCATTGAACGTTTTTGAAAACGGCCCCCGATGAGCTCTACTTGCCAAATACATCTTCCTACTCAAGTATCAGTCACATTATCCGGCGATGGGGTATACGATGGGCAACCGGTGCATTTTTAATAAAAATGGATTGGTTGCTGGCCGGACACCCATAGTAACCAGACGGTGACTAAGACCATCGGGCGCATCGGTGGGGGTCATCGGAAAAAATAAGTTGGAGTTAAAAATGAGCTATGTCCCCACTAATGCCCACATCGCTCTTAATCGGCAACCCATCATTAACACATCTTTCAAGGATCGGTGGAAGGATGGCCAAGCATCGTCCAGTGTTCGACGAATCTGAGTGATAATTGTGGGTTAGTGATGGGTAACAGACGTCGACCAATTACCGATTACCACAGGTCTACGGCCACCGGTTTACGGCCACCGGCCGGGTAATGTTACTGAGGCATAAAGTGGAGATGTATTCACGGTGATAGTACCTCTTTTTGAATAGCTCTACCCAGTGTCCCAATGCAATGTAATGTAAGCTGTACTATTCGTAAACAATAGGAGGCAAAAGAACTAATTATATAATAGTTAGGGACAGTAACGCTTTTGAGAATGTAGAACATAGTCATGTTATAATTAGGCTGTCTGTCTTTTCGTTTTTTTCATGTAGGCCGCACATGTTTAATCCAATTGAAGAGATCTGTGTAGATTTAAGCTTTCAAATATATCTACTTACACTTGAATGAAGACTTACACTTGAATGAAGAATTCTTCACTATACGAAATCAGTTATTTACGTATATTCCTATTCTCAAACATTCTTCGGTACAATAAAACAGAAAACATAATAGTGGCAATTTATCAATCAATTCAGGCCAGTGACCATATGTTGAATATATTTTTTATTATTTAACTTTTCCTTTTTTAGTTCGAATTATGATCCTCAATGTTACTCGTTCACTTTTCACAAAGACAACTTGTGCTTGTTTGTTAATATGAGAACCTGTTGGGGCAAGTGTGGGGTTGGTGCACCCTAGAACCTCGTTTAAACCCTCAGTGGCAATTTGTTTTGCCACTGACCGTTCCAAGGCGGTATCCACAAAGGTACTCTTTATCGTTAATTGTTTGTTGCGTCCTATTCGAATTGACATACTTATTTAAAACATGTTCTCTCTTTTCCTCTCTTCTTTTTCGCTGTGTGGAGAGGCTGTGTTTTGTGGTTGTGGCGATTCCTGATATGCGTATTTTACTTTTTTGTAAAGTAATGCAGATAATCAGGTGTCAGATTCATTATTTGTAAATGAGCGAACTTACGTATGATTTAAATTTTAAGTTCACGGAGGGAGGTTCGTTTCCGTTATATTGGCCCCATTCTAAAGATCAGTTTCATTATTATGTTTTCTATAAATGAGACAGGTGATTGATTGAAAAATAGTTTTGTTCGAGGTAAAATCCAAGCAGAAAAAGGTCAAAAGGTCTAAACAAAAGCAATCAATGATTGTTTTTTTTTGTTATTCCTCAATAACCAAGAACACCTCATGCAAATGGATCCGATTTCGAAACGACTTTGTTATTTCGGATGCGGTTCTATCGATACTAAATGTGTCCTTTGTAAAACAAAACAATACGGCTTTAATATTAATCGAAGGGCAATTGATTACTTTGCTCCATTAAAGTGTTTATTATGTTTCATACATTGAAGAAAATATCTTTTGTTTATTTCATTGATTCCAGCATTCATCAGCGTCGTGTTAGCATAACATCGAATCGTAGAAGCATTTATCATTTTATAAAAGCGATCTATAAATCAAATGTTATAGAATTTGGAGGAAATTAGGGGCAGAAGTTGTAGATTAATGATATACATTAATTTGCACCAACTGCAAATTTAATCCATCTAAATGCATCATATCAGCAGTAAAGTCGGAGTTTTCATTAAAACTAGGATTCGGTTTAAATACGACCATCAGTAAGGCGGCAGTAAACGGTTTTGATATATCGCAAAACCGAAGAATCACAGCCGACACGACAAGTCCACTTGCTCCCTACTAGCACATACCTGAAATAGAAAAGGCACATAACTGACATCACAATGAGATTCAGTTTATGAAAACAAAGCAAAATTATATCCAAAACATATCAGTTGAAATTTAAGCACCATTAACTTTCAAATTCTGGTCACGAAAACTGGTCGGCCGACGAGGCAAAATTTCAAACATTCATCGGTTCACAGCTTTCTTATTGCCAATAGCCAAAATAAATGCTTGCCACTTACACATAGCAAAATCCCTACTGTTTCATTAAAAATCCCTACTGTTTCATTAAATCATACTCAAAATATACCATAACCATCAAGATTTTGCACTGCTCACACTTGTTTGTATGCCCCTTGAGAATTGCAAATTAAACTGAAGGCAGAGCCAGAAATGTATTAGTTTCGCATTTCCAAGCAACTGCCTCACACTGAAAGTGTCAAAGTCAAAAAGAGCATGTCAGGCAATTTTTTGGGGATCCTAGCTACACATGTGAAACTGTAAATAAAGCATCTAAAAATATTTTAAAGTGCCCTGAAGCTTACAGTTTGCCCACTTACCTTTTATCTTCAAATTTGACCGGGGCCAATTCGCATCTATGACTAAGAACTGTTAACTGCTACCTAAACAGTGAGTAAACTCACAGTATCGGGATTTCTTGGCAACATGGTTCCTTGTACATATCGTGTTCTCCGATGAATCCATATACAGTTGGACCTCGATAATTCGAACTTCGATAATTCGAACACCGTAGATATTTCGAACTCGTATCTCGGTCCCGGCAAAACGCCTATATACCTTATATGCATAAACTCTTGATAATTCGAACACCCGATATTTCGAACTTCGAACTCAAAGTCCAGTCAGTCCTTTTGATTTTCTATTAATTTCACTCTAGATATTTCGAACTCCATTGAAATTTATCGCGCAAAATTATGGCACGTAAAAGTTTTCACACTTCAAGCGGATAACAATAGCGGCGCCGTATGATTAGCACACGGCAACGCGATACCTGTTACAAACAAATAACGTTACATCACGTTTTTTATCTCATTAAAATCTGATCAGAAATATAGTTAAAGAAAATTTAAAAAAATTAAGATTTGCAACTAAATTTGCAAACATAAAAATTAGCGAATTTATTAGGAAACGACGCTGACGCCCTCTCTTCGGGGAACGAATAGTGCTTGTGAAACGATGAGGTGGTACTTTGAATGTCAGGATAATAGTGTGCGTGAACTAAGCATGTTGTGCAAGATGCACAATGTTCTGATGAAAAAAAAAGACTTTGTAAGGCGAGCGGCCATTCAAACTAGTATGGCAAAGTTTGTAGATTAAACATCTATGACATGAAGATTCGTGATTTGTGCTATTGTTGACTTCGTACTTTATTTATGTCAAAATGTATTCGTATTACGTTCGTGTACATATATATATTTGAACATGCATATATAGTTTTTGAACATAAAAATAAATAACAAATATTTGTTTTGTCTTTTATTTCACATACAAAAGATATTATAGATCAACTGACATAAAACATGAACAAACAATATCCACTTCCGCCGGCCGAGAGACCTTCGATATTTCGAACTCTCGATAACTCGAACTTTTTTCCCGGTCCCGTCGAGTTCAAATTATCGAGGTTTGGCATTGGACATTGGATCGCTTTGCTAATTTGTTTGCATCACGGTTTAAGAGTTCCCTTTTCATCTTTTCAATATAACAGTAGCATTGTTTGTGCCGTGTGGCAGCTGTAAAAAGTATTCCGGGCCCGTACATTCCATCAGTGCTGCTATTTACGTCTTTTTTTTTTAAATATTTTACAGCGCTCTGCAGGATTGGTGATTAAGAAAATCTACAGTTGACCATTATGCTCACCTCTTTTGGTTGCACGAAGGTAGCAGGGGTTAAATAGTTTATGAAGGTATATGGAGAAATCTTTTCTTTAAAGAAACTAGAAGCTCGATCAGTTTCTTCTTTCCCTGTCATCGTGTTCTTGCTGATTTTACTCCAGGAGATGTGGTTTCGGTAAGATCATTGAGTACCCACCCTTTGGCTTTGCAATGCTATTAGCTTTTTATGTTTTATATGTTTGTGTGCTTTTGCATGCAACATTGTTGAGCCGATGGGTGCGTTGAAGATATTTCACCAAGACAACTTGTACTTGTTTTGTGATATGAGAACCTGTTGGGGCAAGTGTGAGGTTGGTGCACCTTAGAACCTGGTTTAAACCCCCAGTGGCAATTCGATTTGTCACTGACCGTTCCAAGGCGGTAACCCCTCAGGTTCTCATTTTTGTTAATTGTTTGTGGTGTCTTTTTTGAAATTGATCATTTTATTAACCATGCTCTCTTCCTCTCTCTTCTTCTTGACTGTGTAGAGAGGCTGTTTTTTAGAATGTGGCGATTCCTGATATGCATATTTCACTTTTTAAGGTCGATGAGCACGATACTTTCGCACTATGTTAATAGTACCTCTAAAATTATTGTGTTTTAATATTTCGACCAGATAAAAGATGGGTGGTTTCACTATTCCAGCCAATACAAATTTGTATAATGTCCAATCACCCAAAGTTTATACTTCTTGATTTTTGAATTTTGCGATTGACGTTGTCTTTGGTATGCAGGATTTATATTCTAAGATCCCATATCAAAATAATCTTCTGTTTAGTTCCACCCATTGTTTTCTAGTTTAGGGCAAAGCCATTATTTTATCTTGGGGCCATACGCCGCTGAACGTGGAAGGGTATTAATCTGAACGTTCCACGTTCACCGCCATTTGCACACAGTCGTTTGGGATAGATCAAAATTGTACTGTTCATTGGTGTAAATATTGAGTTGTGCTCAATACGAGGATAGGCGGTGTAATATGCATTTCCATTTCTGCCAATGAAATGTAGGTTTGGAATGATTGGAGTAAATTCAACAAAGCAACTTATGTATTGTTTATATGAGAATCTAACGGGAAAAGTTTGTGGTTTCTAGTTAGTGAGCCCTAGAAACAGATTTCAACCCTAGTGTCAAAAATGTCTTTTCAACTGACCGTTTCGAGGTGGTTTCCTGAAATTTTTTATTGTTTGTGGTTTCCTTTGAAATAGATCTTGGTATAAACATGTATCCTCTTTTCCAGCTCTGCCTTT
Organism: Corbicula japonica; assembly: GCA_038501625.1. NCBI lineage: Eukaryota > Metazoa > Mollusca > Bivalvia > Venerida > Cyrenidae > Corbicula > Corbicula japonica. Next base: position 14,789,726 of record JAZAYU010000006.1, on the reverse strand, counting down.
TGTGGTGTGTGTAGTCAATATGTTGGATGGAAAACACCGCTATTTATTGCATCGCATTTTGTCAAAGTAGTGATATCCGATCACCTGAGGTAAATAATAAAGCAAACTTCGCGATTCAGACACATGAGATATAACTAACACTAGCTTAATTAAATATTAATAGCAAAAGTAAGCGAGACAAATATATCACTCATCAAAAGAATTGGCATATTGGTATATCCCAATCATTTGTTATTCTATTTGTTTTTAAGTGCTTTTAAGTTATGATAGAAGTCGTTTCGCAAGGTTTTTTTATAGTCTTACAAATAGCCTGATATACGAGGATACAGGCGTTGTTTTTATAAATTGAATTTAATTGAATTTAACTTTTCAATTCACCTATTTTAAGTATCTTTGGTCTTTCCGGCTTTTATAACCCTTGTTGCTAATCTGCGCATGTTTTTTTGCTACTTAAAAAACTAGAAAGATTGTCGTTTTCTGCTCAAAAGTCTTGCGAATATTAAAGTATTTCAGAACTTAATTATATGAAAAAGGAGACTATATTTAAAATTTAAGGCTTCAAAGAAAATGACACTGTATTCACGATTTCAAGATGGACAGGAAACAGTTACCTACGATCAACGTAGCGTTGCCACCCATCAAAACGTCACGAACATCTAGGATCTGCTGTTTCAGAGTTAGTGGATTCATCACAGTTTGCGGCAGTGTTTGACTAAATACAGTAGTACGAGATATTACTATTTTGAAGAAAATAAAGACTGATCGGTACATAATGTTTAAAATTATGCCGTTGTGAACCTAAGGGTGATGACGTCTTGGTGACGTCGGACTGGAAAACCGATACTGTTGTTTAATAATTCATAATATTTTGAAACAGATCATTATTGTTTAGACTGTTGTTGTCTATTCATGTTTATGTATATCAGGAATCGCCACACTCACAAAACAAAGCCTCCCCACGCAGCGAAAAAGAAGAGAGGAAGAGAGAACATGTTTGCCATAACTATGTCAATTCAAATAAGACGCCACAAACAATTTACGACAAAACCATTGGGTTTACCGCTTTGGAACGCTTTGGCAAAACAAATTGCCACTGGGGGTTTAAACCAGGTTCTAGGGTGCACCAGCCTCACACTTGCCCCAACATGTTCTCATTATCACAAAACAAGTACAAATTGTCTTGGTGAAATAACTCCAAGAATACTTTAAAGTATTATAAAAGCATGTTTCATAAAGGTACGATTAAAAATAAAGAAAAAAGAGCTCTTTTCAACGAACTTTTTGAACACCCCTCGTAACAATGTCGAAGCACAAACTTTCGCATGCAAAAACATTCGGGATATGGATGTCAGATACTGATGAGTTTTGACATAAGCTGTCATCATTATATGCTTAAAAGCGTTAAGTGTTTGTTTATTGTGTCCATTGAGTTTACTTCTTTAGTGCAAAGTTATGCATGCGTGTAACTGGAAATGTTTTTACTTAAAATAAATGTTGACTTAATAGAAAGAATCGGTTGGGCGCTTGTATTCAAATGTTTTAATTTGTGAAAACCGATCCTTGGCAAATTTTAGATGAATTTTAGCGCTTCATGTCGGTCAATACTCATTAACTCATCCATGAAGAACGTTTTTATCTAGGATAATTGTGCCAGAAACAAGAACACGAGGAAAAAAATGTCTCTCGGGGACAACAAAGAAGACGGGTGTTACAAGACATACTCTGGAGCAATTCTTAAAGGACAACCATAAGCTTACCACTTGTCCGAGTAGATTAGGTTCCCATTTGTTTAGTTGGTTTCCTAATGTTAGCTTTGCCGTGTGGCTCTATGATAAAGGCTGTTACTATAAACGGTATTCTCAACATAATGTCAACCTTTTACTTTCAAAATGTGTTTGATATTTCACGTGAAAGAATGCGATAATATAACCATATTTACGAATCTAACAAATGAAAAGTTAATATTTTGCATGTATTTTTTACTTATGTCCCATTCAAACGAGAAATATCTTAACAAATAAAATTGATGGGACAAATTTTACATTTATCAAAGAACAATAGCGCGATCTCTAGACGCATTTGAGAAACCATTTAATTCATGTCGATCTGAAGGAAAACTTAAAACAATAACAATAAATGAATGAAATGCCTTTACTTGGGTATAGTCATATTAGTGTCTAAAAGCATTGGAATGTTAAGCTAAATTACACATTTGATATGAAAAAAAATATAAATTTTGCTATGTTTATTATTGAAAATAGAACATACTTTAAATGGCCTATGTTGTTGATAATAGTTTAAAAATAATATTTAATGTTTCAATGATTATGCTGATGCTATATATATGCAGAGAAGATGTTAAAGAATGTAATACCAAGTAACAAACAATGTGTTCAGGCTTTTTGAATATTAGGCAACAAAAACATTTCCTACATTATTGAAATTTCATGTTTTATGTTTTTGTGTCCAGTGATAATGAGGCTTCCATAATATCAGTCATAAGCAAGTCATTGGCGATGCAATGTTGTTTTTTTTTCAAAACAACCTTGTATTAATTTACTTTCCCCAAATGAACTATCAGCGTTGATAATAAGATATTGTAGTTTTTATTGTGTGTTTCTACTGACAGACCGTATTAATCTATTAATCTTAATATGGTGAAATAGAACAATATTTCCTGCTGATACAACAGGGAACAACTGTTGTTTCTCAAAGACCCGATAAAGCACAAACATCTCCAAGATAACATTTAAACAGTTTACAAGAATGCTGTCTGGAAAGTCGTCTGAATACTAATGAAGTATTCTTGTTTTAATATCCTGGTTGCCATTTAGGTATAAACCAGGATCATTTGGCAAGAAAACCATAAATGTTATAACCATTTGATGCCCGTTTTTGTGCATGTCTGCTTTGTCAAAATAAGAACCCTCGTACATTCAGATTCTCGCTTCATAATTGTTCTTTGAAATCAATTTAAATGTATCTGAAAGTTTGAATCTATGAAGTAAATTTCAATACAACAACAACAACAACAACAATACATTGGAATGGAGAGAGGTTGATTTGATGAAATCATCGGTGCACCATACACAATGCTAGCAAGGAGCCACTGTGACAAAACTAAGGGCGTACTGTTTTTTTTACACTTATTGTCCACCATTATTCGTTATCAGAAAACGGCGACTTGAAAACACAATTGAGACACTGTACATGGTCTTTGTTTTAGTTAAAATACAAAACATTTTGTTCCTGAGAGTTCCCCAGACTATCGTATTTCTTTAATTATTTCTTAATCGACAAGAGTAATCTCGCGCACGCAACTATGTCATGAGGGATACAATTAAAACATCATTTATCACAGAATAGCTAATTTATAAAAACTAAAAAAACTAAAAAAGAATACAGGATTTATACATCATGATCTGGCGTCCACGTCGTTTAAAGAGATTTAGCATCATAATGCATGATCTTATAGCCGTATAAATACATGTACGTTTACATATTTAGTTATTATAATAATTATTATAATCAAGCAAGTAAAATATTGTTTCAAAAAAGTAAATGATATTAAAAACAAAATATCCTCTTTTATTACCGCTATAAATACGCGGAATGTAAGTGAACAATGTGGAAGTTGACAAAAAGAAACTTCAAGAAAACGTCACCTGAATAATATACAAAAATAGATTTTTGCCAGTGGTTTAAAAAAACGTTTTGGAATACCTGTTTCATGTTGTTTTTTATGGCTATAAAACAATATGATAATTTATTAGTTGTGCAAAATTGTAGTTCTCGATAAATCTTTCTTACTATGTTCTTTTGTGACAACCAATAACATATTAGTTAGCTTTATTTTTTTTCGAATTTTCATTGGGTTATTTTATCGATATGTCAATTTATTTAGAATTAGTTTTTTGATGAATGTTTTAATAATGAGTAAATAAAATTTAATTAATACAAATAAACATTTTTTAATGAATAAATATTTCTTTATGAAATTGTTTTAATAAGTATTTTAATTGAATGTTTTTTTTTATATTTCAAATATGGTTTCACTAAATACTTTTTATTGAACAATTACCACAAATTTCGATTTCGATTAGATTTTGTCCCAGTGAGCAATCTCCGTAAACACGTTGCACTGCAGCACTTCACAAGACGCCTATCAAGTTTATTGTCGTGAGACGACTGTTTGAACTGACGCTCCAATCAAAAGACGCTGTATTTTACTTCCAAATTATGTTTTGCTGTCACTCATTTTTTGTCGCTGTTTGTTCATTCCTCTTGCGGATGTTGAAACAGTAACAAAAGGTGTGGCTTAAAGTAAAGCAACCTAAAGGCGTGATTAATAATGAACAATGTTCTGTCATTTATACTTTCCCGCGCTATTTCTAAACGAATATATCAGTCGCCGCGTATCGTGTTTGAAGTTTTGGTTGCAAAAAAGTGAAATATGCATATCAAGAAGCGCCACACTCGCAAAACACAGCCTCCCCACGCAGCGAAAAAGAAGAAAGGAAGAGAGAGAGAGAGAGCATGTTTGTCAGCCAAAATCTAACTGAAATCGAAATTTGTAGTACGAGGAAGAGAGAGCATGTTTGTCAGCCAAACCCCAACTGAAATCGAACTTTGTAGTAATATTGAATAAAAGAAATATAAATATTATTGCAACGTATGACATTTTGAAGTCTGTGATAGTGTTCTTATACTACCAAAAGTTATATCATTATGACAATCGCATTGAGCATTAATTTTTTGCAGTTAAATCCATTACGATAGCATTTAGCACACAATCTGTTATTAGTTACAGCGATCGTGATTAATCTCATTCTGATCCCAATAACGCTTGCGTGTACTATTTTAGTTATCTTTATTTTCATTATCTTTGTTTCTGTATTCAATTTTTGTGCCAGAAATATAAACAATAAGTACACAATGCCTCCCTTGTGCAAGTATTTAGACTTTGTACGCTTACTCTAGAGCATTGTTTTAGAGGAACATTATTACGATCGATATGCCTTTGTGAAGTTTGCTTTTAAGCGTAGTTTGTTGTTTGGTTAATTTAAATTAATTTAATAATCTTGATTTAAGATCTTGTCTGATATTATCTATACAGTGTTATCATGGTTTTGCAAAAACATTAAACTGTAATACACATGTAAAACTAGACTTGTTATATATTTCATGACAAGAATAAGTAATTGTGGTAGTCTTTATACGAAAAACATTTACTTTGCAGGAGAAAGGTTTTGTTTGCATTGTTATATACTCAAACAAAAATAATTAAGGATAAATTATAAAATTGTGTATTCCTTATAATTATGTACACGTGTTCATGTAAGGAGTATAATATAACATCTTGAATCTTTCAATTTTAAGTTAAAGTTTCAGTTGTGAATGCAATATACTGAATAGAAAATTACCACTTTTACCGTAGCTTTTTACATTAATGAAATTGATACAATTCGGAGTGGCAGAAAACACTAGTACATTCTTGCAATTATTGGTAATTTCCTGGTTAACAGGCTTTTTTATACATGTTTTTTATTTAAAACATTGAGAAAGATGTGAAAATTTTCTATGTATATCTCTTGAAAAAGGCTTTATGCCGAAACGTCGAAAATAAATGAACAATGATGTTTTAAGAAATAATTGAAAGTTTAAAATGATTTCTTTAAAAACGAACTCTGAGCTGTTTAGATGGTCAACGTTTGAGAATGTTTTAGCAGGCGGCATTCTGGAAATTTGCAGACAACGTGAAATAGGTTTCTTGGGGGCAAAAAAACGGATCTGTTCCTAATCTTGATCATAGTGATTGTTTCAAATTACGTCATAGGTAAACTTTACATTCATATGAAGCCATTCATATTTTATCAATCACTTACAGCTTGTAGTGATTTCTAAAGTGGTAACTTTCTATTGACGGGGAGTATAAAATATTTTGAATTGTTTGGATAACATTATAATGCTTTGTCTCGAGTTGAGTAACAAAGATTTTGTGTGACCCTTAATCAGTTGTACTGATGTAGACCGTAATTGCTCTTTTCTTATTTTGGGGTACAATATCGGTGAATCTTAAACCGTTGTTTTAAGGATGCAACAGGAGGGAGCGGTGATTCCAGAAAGACCATATCGTGTATAATTATCTTAGTATTACACAGTTCTCAGTTACACCGTTTCTGTCTGGAAACGTGATCGACTCCCAATGAGTTTTTTCAGTTTTGATGTCATGGTTGTTTTGACAGCTCCTCACTTGTCTAGATTCCGATCTGTATCCGTTCTAGGATATTACAAATGATTTATACCAAACTCTAGTTTTTTTGAAGACAGGCTAAGATGTAGCTGATTAGAATTAGAGACCACTATCCCGAATTATTTAAATGATTTTATTTATTGACTATACGTTACATTAACGTTTGTTAAGTCTGCCGAAGGATTCATTTGGATGGCTATACTATTAATAACTACTATTCCTGATACTGAATTTTATTTCTCTTGTTTATGTACATTGGTTGTAATTATCCATAAAACACATTTTATACTGAAACAACGAATATGGAAAACAAATCGAGACATATTTTTTCATTGATAAATGTATTTTGAACAACGTTTGTCAAAATTAGTTCTTTTTCTTCTTAAACACTGTCCTCTAATAAAACAAATAATAAAATAAAAAAATGATTGTCAACATGTAACCTACTGTTTATTTTACTGCAATCTGAAATAGTTATTAAATTGCGAATAAAATAACACCTATAATCAAGGAAGGTGTGCATGTAGTTTTCATAGTGGTAATGACGAAACTTAAGAACACATTAATTAAATGTCTGTGAGATATACGTATATTTATTCCAGTTTATTAAAATTAACACTATATTAAAGGTAATTGTTAAATGTTCTTTTGAGTTTTTTTATATAATGGTAACAGATAAATGAACCTGTATTGTATGTGTAATTCACCCTAAAATTAAGCTTTAAATTAATTTTCAAAGGCCTTAGTAAAGATTAAACCACGCTGTGTTTTCTCATTTGAAATGCACAGGTCATTCGCTCAATAAATCCAGTTAGTAGGAATTGATACAATGATTAACAATTATTTCCCGTCCCGTGAGTTGTGATTAACTTACTCAAGTGCATATCAATTGCAAATTGAAAGAGTATGCAGGAAATAAATGGCCCCTATGGTTATCAAATTTCTAATAAAGGATGGCTTATTCAATCAATTTCTCATTTCTGTGATAGAGATATCCGGACATCTCTTTCATTTTAGCTTAAACAACAATTCGTCGACAGCATCATACACTTTTAATTCACTTGTGAAACAAGGGTAGCAGAAACAAGCATAACAACGAAACACACCATTAAAGGAAATCTGACAAAGATTAGCGAAAAGTTATTGCTTATTACCTTTCCAAGAAGATTATTGCATTTGCAATGTGACTGCAACAGGTTGTCATATTCACACATATAGCATAGATAATATAGTTATTTGAAATGCCTATGTGGATTTTGTACGGCAATTATACATTTAACCAAGTGCAGAAGTTAAGACCGGAATACATAACACTATATTAGAAAATAAAACATTAATTGTCAATTGATGTCAAACAAAAACAAGAGCTTGTCGGTTTTTAGTCTTTCAACGGTAGAATATATCAATTAATTTTTATTTGGTTTTCAAGAAACAGGGTATGTAAAAATATGTTGCCAGTCTGGCTTTCATATTACCCGAGCCGCAGGCGAGTGCAAAAAGGCACGAGATATTATGGCAATATGGACTTCTGCACCTTTTAAGAAAACAAATAATTGATGTGTCATACTGAAAAGCACTTTTCAGGGCAAAGGAGAATAAGAAAAAGTGCTAAAATGCTTTGCCATGAACTATTCCACACCGGCTCCACCCGTGTTCTCTCTGTGTTCTTATTCTTTGTGCTTGATATCTTTTTGATATTATTAAAATTATGAATTTATACTCTTATTTCCTTTTTTTTTGGCTGTGCGGGGAGGCTTTGTTTTCTGATTGTGTCTATTTCTGATATACCTATTTCACTTCATTTACTTAATAGTATTGTAAAGCAGTTTACTGTTTTTTTCTAGTCCAATCTGTTTGAGAAAGAAAGATATATTCAAGTATTTGTATAAGCTGATTGTCAAATGTTTGCTCTGGGTGAAGGTGATGGTAAAGGAAATAATTCTTCTTCATAACATTTCATTAAAAAGCATAAATGTTTTCCTATTACAATTTATGATATGAACAAATAAATACTAATGATATTGGCAGACGTTCGGGCGGTGAAGATGAATAACATATAAAAAAAACTATTCACATAGAATTTTTGTTTTAAAATAGACAAATAAACCACATCTTAGCACAATTTCAAGCGCTCCGTATTTCTAATTGAAATAAATCTTGTGGAATGTTGTTACATATATATTTCAGCAAATCGATGCAGGCAAGTTTGAGATTCTAGACATTATCTATCCAAAACATAGACAGTAGCCTTTTTTCAAAATGTGTAGTATTTTTTCTGTGTGCAGTTAAGTTCGGACATTTAACCAAATTTCAGTATTAAATGAGTTTGTAAAACTTTTGCTGTATTTTATCTTTTGTAAAATACAACAATTACGTATTATGAAATATCTCTATAGTTTGTTGAGCATCTCCATCGATTTCGAGAGTAATCTCGTGACTTAACTACAAAGTTCTTTCTTCTGGGACTCAATTAAAAGACAATTAATCACAGAATAGCTGATGAAGCTTAACTCCATAAGTAAAAGCCGTGAAAGCAAATGGCGCCGTCATTGTTTTTATTGCGCTGAACTGAAAGCGAAGATCATATCGCATTAAGAATCAATCGGTATTATTTGAGGCAACTGGATTTGGGAAGAAATGACAAATTAACAAAACTAATCTATTAACAGTGAACGTGATGTTGCGTATTGCTTAAATAAATTATAAATAAAGATTAAAAATACAACCAAGTTCGATAGCCGTTATTTATAAGTAGGCCTAAATGGCATCATATGCCACTACAGAAGGTTCCAAGACACGACACAACACGACAAATATTCTTGGTCTTAAATGAATATTAAATGTTTTGGATTATTGAAATATTATTCGAAGCTAAAACAGACGTATGAACAAGTGGAATAATGTAACAGCTAGTTAACTAGTTCATATCATATGGGAAAACGACTATTAATAATTGATAATGCGAAAATCATTTGTCATTCAACCGCCGAAGCCACACAATACAGCTTATTTCCATAATTTTATTAGTCATACCATAATTTATGTAGCACAGGTTGAGGACTACCTATATAATCAATTTAAGCACCTAAGTTGCGTCCTCTGGTTGTTAACATTATGGCAGAGTGAATATGGTGTTATAACATTTATCAGTTGTACTAATTTCAACTCAGACCGGTAAAAACAGTGATGGTTCAAGATAATAATAGCCATTAGCTTACCAGCTTCCACCACCATCCTCACATCAAAATCAATCTGAAAACATCATTTTCATCCTTAAGCGTTAGGGTCGTCTGCTGATTGATCAAATCTAATTACTAGATGCTGATATAATCATTTACAATAACGTCATAGTTTTCTATTTGTAATTAACGCCCCTGTGTATATCAATGCAACAATAAAAACTGTACGTGAAGGAAATGTCATATAGAAATTCTTATACAAACAAGCTTATTTAAAAAACCACTCTTTTTCTATTACATTGGAAATATATTTTTCCGGTCTGTCCATTACATGCTGTTTTTCTGTCAGCTCAAATAATTTGATGATGTTGCTATTTATTTTTTGCGACAATAAGTTAATCTGATTAAACTTGATTTAAAGTTCGTTTAAAAAAGGGCTTTTAATAGTATTCGTAAAAAATTAAGTTGAAATTTTTATAACAGTTCCCTGAAATTTAAAATATTTTTGATTGATTTTCTTTAAAAATTCTACGACCATAATAAATAGAATTAAATTGAACAGTCTAGTAGATCAGCCATCTTAACTGTTAAAACACCTTTATCTAAATTAAACAAGAGGGATTAAGCAAACAATTTTTTCGAGAATCCGCCGCACAAAGTGAGAGTATTTATATTTTTCGAGCACTGATATTTCTGAATCATATTTTAGGCATCATACGCATTCGACTGTTGAAGTTTATATGCTAATGGACAAAAGTCTTGTCCGGTAGGAAGATTGGAACTTTTTGCATGTCAATTTTTTACACATCTACCGGCAGTAATGGCTCAAATTCTGAAATGCTTTTTTCATTGAATGCATAAAAATGTCCACTTTCCATTGATACCAAATTCATGCAGGTATAGCAATGTGGAATTTAGATTTCACGCTTTCAAAAGATTAATGGAAAACCGTACCGGACAAGACTTGTGTCCATGAGTATGTAAATATACACTCTCAGCGTTTATGAACAGGATCCGTTTACTCCTTATATTCTTACATTGAAAATTGAATTGTTCGTCAACTTATAATTTTTCCACTTTGTACACCTCATCATCTCATTAGGTTCATAAGTCTCATTGGAAAAACGTTTGCAAGAGAAAATAAAACCTCTCATCGCTTGCAATGAACATGAAATCATGCTCTCTTCTCCTCTCTACTTTGTTGTTGTGTGGGGAGGCTGTGTCTGCTGGATGTGGCTGTGTGGGGAGGCTGTGTCTGCTGGATGTGGCTGTGTGGGGAGGCTGTGTCTGCTGGATGTGGCTGTGTGGGGAGGCTGTGTCTGCTGGTTGTGGCTGTGTGGGGAGGCTGTGTCTGCTGGATGTGGCTGTGTGGGGAGGCTGTGTCTGCTGGATGTGGCTGTGTGGGGAGGCTGTGTCTGCTGGATGTGGCTGTGTGGGGAGGCTGTGTCTGCTGGATGTGGCTCTGTGGGGAGGCTGTGTCTGCTGGATGTGGCTCTGTGGGGAGGCTGTGTCTGCTGGATGTGGCTGTGTGGGGAGGCTGTGTCTGCTGGATGTGGCTCTGTGGGGAGGCTGTGTCTGCTGGATGTGGCTCTGTGGGGAGGCTGTGTCTGCTGGATGTGGCTGTGTGGGGAGGCTGTGTCTGCTGGATGTGGCTCTGTGGGGAGGCTGTGTCTGCTGGATGTGGCTGTGTGGGGAGGCTGTGTCTGCTGGATGTGGCTGTGTGGGGAGGCTGTGTCTGCTGGATGTGGCTGTGTGGGGAGGCTGTGTCTGCTGGATGTTGTTGTGTGGGGAGGCTGTGTCTGCTGGATGTGGCTGTGTGGGGAGGCTGTGTCTGCTGGATGTGGCTCTGTGGGGAGGCTGTGTCTGCTGGATGTTGTTGTGTGGGGAGGCTGTGTCTGCTGGATGTGGCTGTGTGGGGAGGCTGTGTCTGCTGGATGTGGCTGTGTGGGGAGGCTGTGTCTGCTGGATGTGGCTGTGTGGGGAGGCTGTGTCTGCTGGATGTGGCTGTGTGGGGAGGCTGTGTCTGCTGGATGTGGCAATCCCTGATATGCATAGTTCACTTTTCACAGCTTGTTTGCTTTTCTAAAGCTTGTTATGAAATTAACGATTTCAATGAACGTAATCTTTAATAACAGTAAGACTTGAAAAAAGGTTATCTGTATCACAAGTTAAGGAAAATCTTTTGTGCAAGTTTTAATTAAAAAATATAGGTGCAATTTAAAAATTAAATTCTCCACTTTATTCGTACAAACCATCTGTAAATTCAAAAAGATATGTTACCAAAATGATACCGGTATTCTAAAGCGCTCTGCATGCCTGGTTGCACAACGGTAGCAGGGGTTTAACAGTTTATGAAAGTTTATGGGGAAATCTTGTAAAATAACCTAGAAGCCCGATCTGTTTCTTTTATCCCTGTCATTGTGTTTTTGCTGATCGAACTCCATGTGCTCTGATCTCGGTTAGGTCATTGAGTATCCGCAGTTTTACTTGACAATTGTATACTTACAGTAGTATAATGCATTTTATGGTGGTTTGGTGGCTTGTGTTACCGTAAATTGACGAGCTGTCACAAAAGTAACAGGGTCATTAATAAAAAATTTGTTCTTAAAAGAATAAAAGGAGCAAGAAAATCGACAGTCAAGTTTTGTCCAATTTTACTTGTCCAAGAAAATCGACAGTCAAGTTTTGTCCAATTTTACTTGATGTGTTGCAATCAGAAATCAGATAAATTGAGCTATCCACTTAACAAAAGACTCTGGACAGTTATTAAAAATGCATTAAACTTCACTTTTGAGTATCCACCTTTTTGGCTTTGCAATGCTATCAGCTTCTTATGTTTTATTTGTGTGCTTATGCATGTAACATTGTCAAGTTAAATGGGATTTGAGAGATTTGTGAAGTTGGCGGTCTAGCGGTCTGGCGGCCTTGGAGTTAATTCACAAAAACAACTTGTACTTTTTTGTTCCCATGGGAACCTTTTGGGGGCAAGTGTGAGGTTGGTGGACCCCAGAACCTGGTTGTTTGTTTGTTTTGCCACTGAACGCAACCCATCTAGTTCTAATTTGTGTTAATTGTTTGTGGTGTCTGTTTTGTAACTGGTCATTAAATAAACCATTCTCTCATTTCTGTTTGGCATTGTGGGGAAAAGCTAAGGCAAAATCTTTTGAATGTGTAAATTCCTCTTATGCATATTTCAATTTTTTCTGCATCATACGATTTATGAGGTATTTTCGAAACAAATTTCAGAACATACTGATCATACTGATCGACTTATCTTTTTGAATCCAAAATTTCTGAATATACTTTTCACAACTTACTTAATTTTCTGTGAAAATGATAGAGTTTAACTTTTTCATTTGCATAATACCATTTTCATGTTCTCATTTAGGATTGATTTTTCTACTTGAAAGGAAACTTTGTTTTCTTGCGAATGACTGATTCAAATTTCGCTTGCTTTCTAGAAATGTATGTTTAGCCTTCGGACAGTTATTTTGTTAAACCAAGAACCTTTTTGCTTAAAGAATTGGTTTGGCATTTCTCGTCAGAGCAGAAAATGATATTCGTTCATTTTTGCAGCAATCGAGAATATTTCTGCAGTATATTTTATTACTATTCATTAGTCTAAATCATTTTGAATTCAATATTTTTAAAAAGCTTTAATGCAACAGACGAATTCCAGCATAATTTGTCTGACTATTTTCATTAATCATCATGATTATGTGAACTTACTAGATAACAACAACACGTGAAATAAAAACAGGACAGCGAAAATAAAATATTTTCTTGATACGATTTGCAGAAATGTTGGGATGTTGTTGAAAATTACTTTCTATAAATTTTCTCCGATTACCGATATTCACCACAGCATTTAATCCTCAAGGACAACATTTCACGTAATAAATCATGTGCAGAGATGTACAATTTGACACGATCAGACAAACTATTCCCTGCTTGATCATATAATGTATACGGTTACATGAAATCTGGTACAAACACACATAAAATGTTCAAAGCCGCATGTTTAGATTTTTGCAACCTGACAGATACTACAAATTTAGATTTCAGTTAGATTTTGACCTGTTGCACTTCTCAAGACGCCGACCACTTTTTTGGTCATGCGACGACTGTAAGAACTGCCCCTTTAATCAAAAGACGCTGTATTTTACTTCCTAATTGATTTTGCTGTCAATCAATTTTTTTCGCTGTAGGTTCATTCTTCTTGCGGATGTGGAAACAATAACAAAAGGTGAGGCTCAAAGTAAGCAACCTGAAGGCGTGATTAACAATGAACAACGTTCTGTAAATTATTATTCCCGCGCTATTTCTGAACGAAACTATCAGTCGACGCGTAACGTGTTTAGTGTTTTGGTTTGCCAAAATCTTACTAAAAACGAAATTTGTAGTAATAAAGAGAGAGATTTTGAAAACATCTGCTTGTAAGACAAACGAAAAGTACGATTTCCAGCATCATGGTTATCATAATGTTAGAGTGGTATAATGCGTTTAATGGTGGTTTGGTAGCTTGCGTGCTCATTCGCTAATTACCGTTAATTGACGTGTCGTCACAAATGTAACAAAGTCATTATTTATTTTTTTGTTTTGATGAGTATAAAAGGAACAAGAAAATTGGCAGTCAGGTTTTGTCCAATTTCACGAAAATCATATAAAATGAGCTAAACACTTAAAAAAGACTCTGGACAGTTATTGAAAATGCATTAAACTTTCTTTTGTGTACCAACCCCTTTGGCTTAGTGTTTTATATGTTTTTGTACTTTTCGCATGCAACATTGTTGAGCTGTTGGGGGGATTGGAGTTATTTCACCAAGACAACTTGTTCTTGTGTGTTGATAAGAAAACCTTTTGGGACAACTGTGAGGTTTATGCACCCTCGGACCTGGTTTAAACACCCAGTGGCAAAATATTTTGCCACTAACCGTTCCAAGGCGGTAACCCCAAAGGTTCTCATTTTTGTTAATTGTCTGTGGTGTCTTATTTGAATCTGATTTACTTATAAACACATCTTCTCTTTCCCTATCTTCTTTTCCGCTGCGTATGGAGTTTTCTGAGAGTGGCGATTCCTGATATGCATGTTTCACTTTTTCATATTGACTTAGTTTTTATGTATGAACTTACCTTTTACGTTTTGAATTAAAACAAGAAATATCTTTAAAAAAGATAAACGGCGTTGATGGAAAAGATTTGTATATATAAGAAAGAAAGAAATAAAGAGCGTGCAAAAATTCCGTCTGGTGATAATACGTCGATTAAAGAAGAATGTCTAACATTAACTGTACATTTATTCAGTTCCAATAAAATACCTCTTGTAGAGTTAGTACTAATGATGAATAAATGTCATTAAAATACAATAAATGAAAATAATAACAACTTGTTACAAGAGCGAAATTTACCAACTTTTACGTAAATCAACTTTAAAAAAAGTGTCCCTCCCGAGTATTGAACGCGGGGCCTCAGCTTGAGAGGCGAGTGTGATAACCACTACACCAAGGCGATTTGAATTTCTGGTCTTGAAATTAACAATCAGTATCAAAGGAACTAGAAAGGAACCAGTAAGAACCAGAAATATCTGCACTTCGCTGTCGTTTTACACTGTGTATTGTACTCGAGTGTTTACCTGACACCCATGAATATTCCATATAAAATCGTATTTAAGCCATCAATTGACTTAACTGGTTACTTATACCGTAAATATCCTTTTCTCCAATACAATTATCGCTTTTAAAAACGAAAATGCCCGAACATATGTGCCAGGTAAATACTAACACACAATATAAAAATCGTTACGGTAATCATTAACGAGACCCACAAATAACCAATCAAAATAATCTATTTGATTTTCCCGCTGCATAAAAAGTTTTATTTACAATATTTCATTGGTCGAAAAACTAGGTCAAAAGTGAGCTTAGACAGCTAACGCCGAAAAAAAAACAGTTAAAATGCCCCCTAGCGAATAGGCTACAAGTGGCTTTAAGAAATAATCACTAAAGAAAACATTTACAACTCAAACATTGCACATCAAAGGATTAGAAAATATCGGTATATCCGACTCATTAAGTATTCAAATTGCTGGTGTGATTCAAATTTATGATAAAAGTCGTTTCGCAAGGGAACTATTTAATGCGCTATAATCATTGGACCAAACTGTGTTATAAATAATTAAAAAAAAATTCTTTCCATGCACTCAGCCAGTCATGCAGTCAGGCATCCGAGATGATTTATACTATCCTAGATCATGGGATAAAATAGAAAATATTGCATGGAAGTCATAGAGCGCACTGTCCTTTTTCAGATGTTTTCAACATATGTCTAACAAGTCACTCAAAATAAACATCATTTGTGTATGGGTAGATCTTCTAACCAGCTAGTTAGTAAGTGCTGATTCAAGTTACAAAATAGTTTTAATATAAACATTAATAAGGAATAAGTATCAGACAATACCGATGCATACCTCATAATATGTTTTCAATTGATCGCGATAACCTTGGAGCAATTAAAAACGATCACGATTAATCGTCACTGGCCCTTAAACGTTTTACATAATAACTAACAAACGTGTTATCTATTTGAGTTATATCTCTCAATATTATCTCCAATGTAAACCTCGCTATTTTTGCCAGTTGTATGAACGTGACGTATAAATATCTCCCTCGGGCAAGCTTGTTGGCGAGTGCTGTATAGCATAATATTAAGAAATGGTTAGGAGGAAGTTTCTGCTCAATACTCGTCAGATTAAGAAGGTAAAATTAGCATGTGTTTAAATGTATAGATATAGCCACACAGACACAGCAGCAGCGCCTAGCCAACCATGCAAGAGACAAATACAGCCCACACCATTCTTATCCCCCCAAAATGATAGTTCAAGTATGCCTACTTACAGTCTTCCACAATGATTAACATTTCACTTGGCTTGAAATAAGCATACAGTCAGACCTGTCTTTAGCAGCCACCCAAGGCAGTGACAAAATGTGGCTGCTGAAGACAGGTGGCTGTTAAAGACACTAAAAAATTAGAACAAAATGCTAGTTTAGGTCATATTCAAACTGGCTGTTCAGACAGGTGGTTGGTATTCGCAGATGACATTTTAGGCAGGTTTCACTGTATTACCATTAAGGGAGGTAAGGAACACTGATGTGAAGTACAGGCTGACTTTTTACAGCCGCCACACGGCACTAATCACCTGCTGTAGTGATATATTAGATTGATACACACATATTATTTTATTATATCACCATAAATGATTTAAGCAAAGTGCAGCTTGCATCCGCAAAATTGAAATCTTCGGTCGTGCGTGATATTATTTACATACCCAACTCGAAATATAGATCTACGAACCTACAGACTGAAATATAATTGTTGAAATTATTTTTGAGCCAATGACAATCCAGTAGTTTTCAAATATTTCGAACCTTAATTCTCATAAAGTCGCGCGTCTGAAATGAGTTTATTATAGGTCGATTTCCTCCATAATAATGGTCGAACATTTATTGATAAACGACTTATTAAACGTGTATAGTTCGTTAACTTTCTTCCACAATGTTAAAGGAGGCGTGACTTAAAAATGTCTGAGGGAAAGAAAAGCATTTAAATATTTTTAGCTCTGACTTTTGTTGGTTTATGATAATCGTCTTAAATTGCTTAACCCTTTATTTCATAGATAGATTGAATGACAACCTACTTTCTTTTTGACTTCATTTTTTGCATACCCATATAATTAATTTAATACTTTAGGTGGCGACAGTTTTATCAGTTACAAAAATAATTTCGACCATTATATCATTACATGTATATACGTTATAGTTTATTTGGAGGCTTGTATGCTCGCTGCGCTGGGCCTGACCGTTTAATTTTCATACAAGCCTCCAAATAAACTATAACCTATACATAATACTCCATATGTATAATTACAATTTAAAATGTAAATTTCGACTAGTCAGCATATTTTATTATATCATTAACAGGGGAATCGTAATACACTTTCTGTATGATACATAAGGGAAAAGTGGTTCCTGATAGATATGACCGTGTCAAAACATCTTTTACATCATATGAATTTCTCGGTTAACAACGTTTCTGTCTGGAATACCACCAGAATGTTAATGAAGATTGAAGGTTCAAATGTTCCAAATGTTAGGTTTCATAACTTCACAGGATTCACATCTGTACATGTAACAAAGAATCAAAACATGTAGAATAATATTTTTTGTTCAGTCTACTTAAAAAGACAGTGTGAAGCAGAAATCAAACTGAGCTAGCTGTTATTTTTACAGAAAACAGATTCTCCTTATTCGTTCATCATTCTGATTTTTTTCTGTTTCAGAAATACGACTGTAACATGAAAAGGACGGATAATTGCATATTCTAATAAAAATTTCAAGTACATGTATCTCTTCAATATGCATTCATGTGCCATACGGACAATTCATGTACGTAAAATAATTGAAATAAAGTCAAACTTACACCGAAATGTTCTCATTAAATATGAAAGACACGTGAAAGAAGTTATGAAGAGTATATATTTCATAACCCCACAGTGGCACAAAACCATTTCTGCCCATCATTTGTCAGAATTATTCACATAAAAACGCATCTTTTTTTAAATTTTTAGTTGAGTTTTTGTTTTTGGTTTTTAAAATATCTTACAATAGCCCCGGGAAACCAGGGAGGGGGGGGGGGCGTCTTTTAAAAAGTACCCCACCTATATTTTCTTAGAAAAACAAGCATATAAGTTGCAGTGTAATGTCTCTCATAAAAATCAACCCCTAAAAAGGTCGTAAAGCTTATTCATTTTGAAACGATAAAATGATCTTCTATGAAACGATTTAAGATAAACAGTAACGTATGATTACACTTCCACTTAAAAATTTAATGACGCACAACAGTTTTACCATTTTGTAAGTATTTTGACGGTATTTTCGCGGTCTTCAACCGTCAAACAATAAATAGTTAGTAAGTGTTTCTAGATAGCCTTGTGCCGGTGAACAGGTGCAAAATAAAATCGACTACCCATCGGAAAATATGCAGAAATAGCGTATATAACGTTATGGTTGACGTAATGAGTTAAACAAAAGCCTGACAAATGATTGTTTTAGTTTGATCATATTGAACATAATGTCAATCTGGCTGTTAATTATGGAATCGTTTCTTGGAGATATTTTAAACTGAAAAGCGTGTACTTATAACTTTTGACAAGTGTAATTTTAGCTTGCTTTTGCGTGCGTCATCTTTTTGACAGTGTAAGAATAAAACACACTTCATCATTTACAATTATTTCTAATTTTGGTTTGATAATGTCGCCGTGTGTATTTCAACGAACAACTAAAACTGTCTGCGCAGGAAATGAACGCTTCTCATCGGTTTTCAAGTATCTAACAAATCATGGCTTATTTAATAAAATGCATATTTTCTATTGGATTGAATTCATCCCATTCTACTTTAATTAATCTAAGCTTGTTTTCTTTTGTGCTTGCTCAAATACAACCAATGTCGGATAATGCAAGTCCACATGCCGAGAGCCCTCGAAGAAATCGCAAATTAACATTGACATTGGAGCGTGAACAGAGCATCAATCTATGTGAAGCATGATTCTAACTTAAGGCTCATTTGCCTGTTGATATATTCAAAACTCTATAAATGAGTACTAGTGCAAACTGGAACTGGAACTTTCGTGTATTTAAAACTGTTTCCACTTTCACTGCCAACGACAACCAACAACTGTGCTTTAATAATAAGTTGCTAAAATATATTTTGGCGAAATTTATTGCAAATAAAGCAATAATACTGATCGATTGAAAACTCACTCAGAATGTTTTTATTTTCGATAATGTATTTTTTTCTCTCTTATCTTAAAGATTGCAAAGAAATTGAATCCGAATATCCTGTTTTATTGACAATAAATTGTATTCAATTTTGTTTCCGTATGCACTGTATGGTCCTCTAGGGAAACCTGTGCACGTCAGAATGAACATCTTTCTACGATTATTCCGGTGCAGTTTATTGTGAACATGGGAATTTTCAAGTTAAATTTGATGCAGTGTCGGGAATCTAAGAAGATAAATGAATCAAACGCAAACTCAATACGTTTAACTGCGATTCCATAGAATAGAGTATTAAAATCTTTCAAAAGAATAAAGTTTTTGACGTGTGAAGTACAAAAACAACCTATGTGCATAATTTCAATCAAACCAGCCGTGTCACAAGGATATGGAACCTCAATAGAGTTTGATATGGGGCACGCCATAGGAAATGGCACCTTCGGTCAAATGTTGTGACATTTAAGTTGTTACTATATTAAGAAAAAAAAACTTGCAACTTCATAATGTTTTCGATAAGTAAAAAGTAATTTTGTTACACATTTTGGTATTTTTAATGCATAATAATTGATATCGCCTGCTTAATGCTGACGTCATTTGAAGGATTGACCTCAATTGTCCGAAGGTACACTTTCCCGTGGCGCGCCCCATATAAGCATGTCTCCATCAATAAAAATATTTGGACAGTTTATTTGTGAACTTACTACTACTACTGTTCACAAGTTTTTTTTCAATATATTTTGAATAAAAAAAACTTCGTCAACAGAAAAAGGCTATTGAAATGCAAATTTTCTCTTACGTGTAATTTTTCAAATTGTAGTAAAACTGCCTTGCATACTAACTAACTTCCAGACGGCATTTTATTGTTGTAGGTGATGACAGTTCTTGATGTATCAATCTAAAAGCAATTTTTTCTATTGTGCCATTTTGAAAGGATTTTTTTATACCGCTAAAAGAACTTACAAAGGTTTTTGGGTATTAATGAAACTCACTTGTTTATACTTGGTGACATAATATTCCACTACTACTTAACGTCATAAAGGAAATTAACCGCCAGGGTTAAGAAAATACATTGAATCAAAACAACATATACATTGAAAAAGTATATTTCAAATTCATGGACTGAGTATTTGCTTGACAAGAAATTTGATATATTTCTCCCGTTTAAAAAGAGAGTTCAAATTAAAACACAATTATATATAACTGCTATTAATGTAGACATCAAAAACGTTATATTAATTTTGGTGCGCTTTCTATGTTTGATAGTAAGACTGTTCAAAGACAAACAGTCTATTTTACCGCTTTAAAACCTCGGTACAGCCGAAAAAAATATTTACAAATCATTCTGCATGAAAATTGCTCCGGCCGCAACGGGATCCATCGCAAATTGATAAAGTCATTATTTGAAATAGACCTCTACTGGAATACGTGTAAATAACGAGATGCGCTCAACCTGGGGATAGGTGGCTCTTTCTGATATTAAAATACTATCTGCTTCAGTCACAGCCTTTTGCAAACTTAACCTGCGTTATTTTTATAATTGTCGTTTTCATTCACTTAAAATGTTCACTTTTCATGGATTAAAATAATATTATAAGCTTAAAATCTGTCAAACATATTGCCACGACGTTGTTGCTGATCAGATAATCAGTCCAAACCTTATATTCAAAGATTTCTTTAAATCATAACTTTGTTCATGTCTGTGGAAAACTTCTATAAGAGTAAGACATTCTGCACATGCAATAAGATCGAGTGCAAATGCAAATTATGTCAAACATATTGCAATTTTTATCTGTTTTCAGCGTTTCAAGGATAGACGTTGACAAATAATCAACCAAATTTTATAATATATTATCATTAAATCAATGACCAAATAAGAAATCTACAATCCACAAACTGTGTATTTTATCATCATAGTTTTTACACTCAACAATTTTATTTAAGGATCAAAATAAATCTTAAATCATTCTAAATGATTCTACATCTACCGAGGAGCCAACCGGTATGGCGACAGCTCCTAGCCATGTAATTAACATCCAGACATGATTGAAATGAAAGAAATTTATTAAAAACAGATATAATGTTATGTTTATAGCCGTGTAATATTTTGTGTGACCCTTATTTTCGACGTATATGATATCGAGAATATTGCGACAATTATGAGGAACCTCAGGGTTGAAGGTTATAAAGCTGAGATTGGACACCAGTCTAAAATCTCAAGCATCTGTAATCGCTATTTCAGCCAATCAGATGCTTGAGATTTGAGACTGGTTTCCATGCTCAGTTTTATAACATTGAGACCAGATGATGCGACGATTCTGCTATGCAATTCGACCCGTAAAACGAACACTGTGTTCCATAACAAAACAGGTACCGGTAATATAAAACTTACAGTTGTTTCCTTCCTAACATGAAATTAAGCTTAATGTTCAATTAATTTTGAATGAGATCATAATATTTGATATAAAATCAATATGTATCGTTTAGATCAATGTCTAGTTCAATTTTGTTGTTTCTTTCTTCAGTAACGATAGATAATATATATGAATGTAACATTGTATAACTGCAACACAATCAAACTAATATTACACAATAGCTTTGGAAAATGAGAAGTACACGCATATTAACTAAATTCACGCACTCGTAGCTAGATGCATATCTAGCAAGTAATGGGTATTTATTTAAAATGATGTATCCTTCAAACGTCAACTCAGTATAGTTTATTACCATATGTGTATCAGTTCCTAAGGTCGAAGGTACTTAAGAATGTGTGTTCAGTAAAAAGTTTTGTCTTTGGTTTTTTGAAAATAAAATGTCAAGAAAGAAATAGTTCAATAATAATTACGTTAATGAACTAAGCATTTATTAAAATAATATTATTTTAAGCGTTCATAGATGACTGAATAGGTAGGTTATCATTTAAAAGTGGTTAGTTCAACATGTGTTTTGTGAGTGTGGCGATTCCCGATATGCATATTTCACCCTTTTCAATGTTTCTATTATTAAATGATTTAAGCTGTTCTACAGATTGTTCGAATGTGTCAGTGAATGAACGAAAATGGAACTTACCATGATATTGCTATCTTCCCTCGTGTTAGCGGACAGGATGTTAGGGCACCGTTTACACTAATGAGCCAGAAATACAGAGACGTTGATCTCATTAAGCGAAGATTTTCTGAAAATAGATGGTGATTATAACTGACATGTATATGATTTCATTTAACTTGCTTCACCTAATTAAGGTATTCTCTGACTCTTTCAGGAATCATTATCACTACCTTAGTTTACCGTCCAGGGTTTTCTATTCTGCTAGCGACCGTCCATGTCTGATACATAACCCGTGCCCAAGATCATAAAACTAAGTTTTGAGATCAGTCTCAAATCTCAAGGATCTGATTGGCTGAAATGGCGACTTTACTTTACAACTTTCTCGTAAGATAACGTTGAAGAATTGTTTGCCTTAATTTCAACTATTATCGCAATGAAACCAAAGTCGTCTTTTGGTTAATTATTTCTAATAAAACAAAATCTCTCATCTTTCCGCTACAAATCCGGCAACAAAACTGTCTTCAAGCAAGCCAAAGATAAATGAACTGTTTATCGGCTATGTTTAAGGATACTTCAGTCTCTTAATGTCAAAATGTGTAAAAGAAAACGAAAAGATGTCACTGGAACCGTTTCCCACGGGATCTTGTTTTTAAAAGAATTTAGAAGAACCACTTAAAATAAATACGCCAAGCATGAAAAATATAAAGCACCGTTATAGAATTGCTAGGATAATTACATGCACAGTACTGAACATATTCAAAAGGGACCAGGAACAGTTTTTCGTTTTTTAGTTAAAAATGATGTATGGACTTCTTTTGCCATTTTAATTTTACGATGAAATATAGTTATTTCGTCGATTTACCGCGACGGTTTGCAAATACTCATGATTAAAAACTTGGACTTCACCAACACAACTTGTACTTGTTTTGTGATACGAGAACCTGTTGGGGCAAGTGTGAGGTTGGTGCTCCTAGAACCTGGTTTAAACCCCCAGTGGCAGTTTTGCCACTGACGGTTCCAAGGCGGTAACCCCTCGGGTTCTAACTTTCGTTTATTGGTTGTGGCGTCCATTTTGAAACTGATTATTGTAATATCATGCTCTCTTTTCCTCTCTACTTTTTGGCTGTGTGGGGAGGCTGTGTCTGCTGGATGTGGCCATTCCTGATTTGCATATTTCACTTTTTTGGACTAACTCTTAAAATTAATTAATGTACCAGATTAAAACCGCTTATCAAACAAGCACTATCACCACCACAAGCAGATCGACTTCGCACGATGCAGATTTATATTTACGTGGAAGCTTTTTATATTGTACTATGACAGCTATCACTCAGCTATAGCGACATTTAAAATTATAACTTCTACGTGAAAATAACCGGGCTTATATTTTTAAAGAGTTTTTATCAAATACCAATCTTATTTGAACTAAGGATAATGTTGACTACTCTTATAGGTCAAGTTTGGAAATCTTGGAACTTTTGGGGACCATACGCCGCTGAAAATGGAATGGTATTAATCTGAAAATACTACATTAAAGGTTCTATGTTCACCGCCATATGCATACCATCGTTTGGGATGGATCAAAATTGTACTGTTTATTAGTCTAAATATTGAGTTGAGCTCAACCCGGGGCTAGGCGGCGTGGGCGGTAAAATGCTTTTTCATTACTAACCACGAAAAGTCTCAATCAAACCGAGCCTGCAATATTTTCATATTTGTCTGTTCGGTCGCTTTCAAAGTTCCCTTTTCCATCTATGTTAAACAACTCATACAGCTATCTTTTCATGTATAATAATTCATGTACCAAAAAGGTTCACATTTCTGGAGATCTTTGAAAATCACAATAATTTCTTATTTTTACGTTCAATATTCCTTATTATAGCAAATACAGTGTTCACTTCGTTAGTTTAAAAAACATAAAAATCTGTTCTTATTCGCCAGAACAGCATTTTCTTAAATGTCTGAAACACTTTTACACGTTTATAACTGCTGTTTTTCATCATAGAAACATCTAGTCGTGCTTCTAATAAAGTAAAATGATTGTTAGATACATAAAAGATTTGTCCCAGAACTAGTTGTGAACAAGTTACCAAAATTTAATCATTGGTTTGCGAAAGTTTTTAACGGAAACAATGTTATGCTCAACGTATATTTTTCAGAAAACTGTTCAGCAGTTTACGAAAATATAGTATTATGTCCAAGACTTCTAATGATTCTCAAACTAGTATTGAGCTGATTTCTTTGACGGTTAACGATTGGCATGCTATCATATCACATGCACTTTATGATTACTGTGATAGTTCTGATAAACTAAAATAAATTAAAAGCATTAACATACAATAAAAAGTGAAATATGCATATCAGGAATAAACACAGCGTTCCTAGAAGGTCTCAAAGTTCTAGGGTACACCAACCTCACACTTGCCCTTACAAAGCGCCTAGATAAATAACTCCAGCCCACTCATCTGCTCGACAAGGTTGCAGGCAAACGCACATGAGTATATAAAATTGAACCGCTGCCACCATCGTATCAGCAAAGCGATATCATATAGATGGTTAAATCACCAAACATGCAGAGAGCGCTAGGTAATAAAATGCTGGTAGTCCCATCCGTTGTAATATTATAGCTTTGACTCATTCGTTGTAATTAGTTTGCTGTTTTGTATTTACTTTATAAAGCTTATGTTTATTGTTGTATATTTTTAAAATAAGAAAATAAACGTGTTTATCATGAATTTACCCAAACGTGTATCAACTATTTTTCATTCTGAATAGCTTTTTATTTCCTGTGTGTAAGTATTTATAGAAAACATAAATCAGATCGGTAACATCATTTTTAAAGCAAATCAGGTCTCATTGAAAACTTACAATTGCCTTAAGCGTTCCCATTCTCATTTATATTATAAAGTGGCTGTCTTTATTTTTGTTTCAAAATGTAACTTTTGAAATAATCAAAAATTTCATGTGACGTCGTTAATTCCGAATTTAAACATAATACTTACGGCATTAAAACTTAAAAATAAAATGCTGAAAACAAGCTGTTGCTTCGTTTACCTACCTAACTGTAATATACCAGGATGTGTACTCAATTTCAAAAACATATTGACAAACTGAGATTCGAACCCGTACCTTACAACGACAACGCCTACCCATGTATATCCGATTACGCTTCCGCTTGAGCTAGCCGGGACAACCACAAAAAGGTTGCATGGATAACAGATATAAGCAACAAATCATCTTTTGGTTTCATCGACACAGAATGCAAAGAGTAAAACATGTTTGCATTTAAGTTTTTTTAGATTTTTTTTTGTTATTTTTACTACTTTAACTAATGTAAAATGCGGTTTTCCTCGTGTAAAATGATAAAGTTATTATAGTTTTACCATTATATTTCACCAGAGTCAATAATACAAAACTGCTATAACATCTTAATAATTTCAGAATGATGTTGAGCTGATTAATCTATTTTTCATATTGTTTTTATATTATTAATTGTTGAATATATGTGCTAAAACACATATATTACACATTTTCAAAAAAGTTAGATCTAAGGAAAACCGATCATATGACATATATAAGACTATCTTATCTAAAACTAAAAGTGACGAGTCAACGTTGATCAATAAATATTGATAATGTATTAACACTCAACTAACCGTAATGTCCATTAGCAGAGTAATTCCTTCAGATTAATTGTTAATAATTTCTAATATCGAGGAAAATGGCCAACATTCGATAATGTGTCAACAACCGTATTCAACTTGGTGCCAAGGTTATAAAGCTGAGATTGGAAACCAGTCGCCATTTCAGCCAATCAGATGCTTGAGATTTGAGACTGGTTTCTATGCTCAGTTTTATAACCTTAGGCAAAGATTGAATAATCGTGTTGTTTGCTTGCTTTTTAATGCACCGTATACACGTATCACTTTCAAGTCACCGTAAAGTTGACACAATGGACAGTAACAACGTATTGTTAACTTAATCCCCTCAAATACATGTAATGAAGCTTAATATCTAAACTTGATAATTCATACAGGAAGATGATCACAGTATTTGATATTATATCAATATTTATTTTGATATGTATCAATATCAACCGTCCAGAGTTATTTTCATTTCAATAGCTTTTGTCAATAAGGAGAAATAGTAGATGACGGATATGATAAAAATATAACTCATACAGAAAAAAAGCCTATTAATAATTGAGTAGAAAGAGAAGTACCAAGAATTGGTAGGATTCGCGCACATACAGCTGGCAGAAAACATGGATAATGGATTGTTCAAACTTGAGCTCAGTACAGGTGTTAGCGTAATATGTAATAAATGAAAATGGACCTTTGAAAGCCACTGAGCACGACAAATGTGAAAATATTGCAGGATGGTTCGATTGAGCCTGTTCATGGGTAGTGATGAAAATGCATTTTATGGCCCACGTCGCCTTGTCCGAGCGCAACTCAAAATTTACACAAATAAACAGGACAATATCGATCCATTTTAAACGATGGTATGCATATGGCTGTAAACATGGAACCTTGAAGTCAAATTAATACCATTCCATGTTCAGCGGCGTATGGTCCACAGATTGTAAAAGAATGGGTTTGCAAAATTAAGTTCTGAATTACCCTCATTTTCGATAGTTTTTGTGGAGTCGTTTTTAAATTGATCATTTTATAATAAACGCTCTCACTTTCCTCCCTACTTTTTTGTCTGTGTGGAGGCTGTGTCGTCTGGAGTTTGCCATTCCTGATATGCATATTTCATTTTTACGCTAAAAACAACTTATTAAAACACGAAATCGAACACATAACTCTTTAAAAACGTGAATCTTGCATATCCGGAAGAGGCAGAAATATGGAAAAAAGTTTCAAAAAGAAACGTGCATATTAAGAATAGCCACACCCCCAAAAACGAGCCTCGCCACATTGCCAAAAAAGCAGAGAGGAATATCTTTATAAAATGATCAAGTTGAAATGAGAAACCTCAAGCAGTTACGAGAAAATGAGAACGTGATGGGATATCGCCTTGGATGGGTAATTAGCAAAATGGTTTGCACATGTAGTAAAACCAGCAAGAACTCTATAGCAGGAATAAAAGGAACGTGCTTATACATTCTTTTACAAGGTATGAAACCTTCATAAACTCCTAAACCCTTGCCACAGTCGTGCAAACAAAGAGATAGGCAAACCGATCAACTATAAAATGGTTAATAACCAAGCAATAAATAATCAATAAGCACATCAATGTGAAAATAATTGTACTTAAATATTGAGAAAAAATAAACCACGATGCTAACAATGCACTGATCCCACCAGCTCAATATGCTGCGAAGATAATGAATTGACGAAATTAAAATTAAACTGAAAAGTAAACCTTTGTGCACTAGATATGTCTATGAAGTACAAAACAGGTGACTATGTTTGATTTTAATAGCCTATTTGAATAAGCAAATAACATATACCTAGTTCTTGAAGAAGAAGAAACGCAACATCAAATTGTTATGCAGACAGTCGCCTCGTTTACAAGATATTTCTGGTACAAAGATTATATGTATTCACATTGTGTTATTTTTATTGTAGACTTTACTACAAGGTCAGCCTTAAATCAGCTAAAATTAAGCTGTGTTCATATATCTTTCTGGTATGTGAATATCAATGTAATGTATCAAGTTATTTCTTTTAGAGAAATGATTACCGCTTAGCTTATAGATAAAACATTAGAAAAGATTATCCTTTTATGTTGATCGTAATGTTGAGAAGAAAATCAACATAGACAGGACATGCAATCGCAGTTTTACAAAAAAAAAGTTCCGGTAACTTTATTCCATTTGTAGGACTACGGTTGTTTGACTACGTGTAAACATGTTCAGTTGTTAATTGGTACTTGAGCAGAGTTTGATTTTTGGTTGTCAAAAAAGTAAAATATGCATATCAGGAATCGCCACACTCATTAAAGAGAAAAGAGGATGATATTTGGAAAAAGGATACATTGCGAGTGAGGGAATTCGTATATCTATAAAAATCAGACAAAATCTGTATGAATGTTTCTTGATATCTGCTTTCACTAATTTTCAATGTTCCAAAAGACATTCATTTCAAGTAAACTACTCACTGTGTTCAACTACTGCGACATTGGTTATAGCATTCATGCATATAAATGATATTGATCGGTTTTGCCATACATTGCGTTTTAATAAGAATACAAAGCAGTTGGACCGTTTTTGCCTGCAGTGAGATCTTAAGATAAGCACATAGTTCCGCACATTTCAATGAACAAAATAGTGTTTATACTAAACTACAAATGTATTTCAATATTTGGTGCGGATTAATTTGAGTAACACGAGTCAACCTTGTTAAAGAAGCAAATTCAGCAACGCGAATCATTACCGTTTGTCCTAACAGGATCAGCAACCAATCCCATGTTGTTTTCTTTAGTATCAAGACGGCTGGTATCAAGTAGACGAAAACTGTGCCCTTTCGCGTTCTGGTTTAGGAATCACCAGAAGATGCAGTTGGATTGCACAGAACGCCGACAAACGGCGCTCACTTTAAACATGGACAAAACAAACGCTGTCGCTCGGTGTTCCTAAAAGAGCGCAGTGTGGTCGCCGTAAGGTCGCCAAAGCAGCGCAAAACGGTCTTCTACAACGCCACACGAGCTCCTCGGGCGCAGAGCGTTGTCTGAGAAGTCACTGCAACTCGCTTAAGTATCAGTCACATTATCCAGCGATTGGGTATACGATGGGCAACCGATGCATATTTCTATAAAAATGAATTGGTTGCCGGCCGGACACCCATAGTAATCGGACGGTGACTGAGGCCATCGGGCACATCGGTGGGAGTCTTTTGGTAAAAATAAGATGTAGTTAAAATTTATCGATGTCTTCACCGATACCCCACATCGCACTTCATTGACAACCCATCATTAACACACCTTTCAAGGATTGGCCGATGTATGCCCGAGCATCGTCTAGTGTTCGTTTAGTCCGAGGGTCAAGGTAGGTTAGTGGTGGGCAACAGACATCGACCGATCATCGGTCGATCGATGTAATTCCGAATTGCGAACGATGGTCACCAATTGATGAGCGATATGATATACATCGGCCGATTATCGCTCGAACATCTGTCTATGATAAACGATGCATCGCTAGGCCATTATAAGACGTAATTTTTCGAATGTACAACAATGCTTGCCATCCAAGGCCCCGTAGCAATGAGAGAAGGTCCATTTGTTCTGTAACTACCGTGCCACTTCCCGCAAGGCGTCTTCGGTCGGAGGAGTCTCCTACACCTCAGCCTGGTAACTTTCGAAGATGACATGGAAGACCTCCGGCACAAACAGCGAGATGGTGTTGTAGGGGACTCGAAATGCAAATGCAAAGTCGTGGTCACAAGGAAGCGGAACGTTATTGTGAACTTAAGACCAGGTTCCAAGGGAGCCCTCTGCCTGAACACAAAAAGGATGGGGAAAATAATGGCAGTATAAATTTGTGAATGATTTGGAACACTAGTGTTTGCAAAATTTGAAGAAAATTAATCGCAGTTGAAGTTAAACTTTCAAAGTTCCCTTTTGATCTATTTCAATATCACAATAGCGTTGTTTGTGCCGTGTGGCGGCTTTAAAAAGTCTCCCCGTACATTCAATCAGTGCTGTTATCAGTAACGTCCGTTGAAGGTCGTTGAGCACGATATTTATGTACAATGTTAATAGTACTTCTAAAATTGCTTTTGTTTAAATATTTAGGCCTGTTTATAGCTGGGTGATTTCAATATCCCAGCCAATATAGATTCGGATATTGTTCAATCACCCCAAGGATATACTTCCGGCTTTTTAAATTTTGCCTTTGGCGTTGTCTGTGATATGCAGGATTTATATTCTCAGATCCCCTGTCAAAATTCTATTTTGTTTAGTTCCGCCCATTGTTTTCTCGTTTAGGGCAAACCCATTCTTTTATCTTGGGACCATAAGCCGCTGAACATGGAATAGTATTAATCTGAAAATACCACATTGAAGGTTCAATGTTCACCGTCATATGCATACCATCGTTTGGGTTGGATCAAAATTGTACAGTTTATTGGTGTAAATATTGAGATGCGCTCAACCCGGGGCTAGGCGGCGTGCAGTAATATGCATTTCCATTACTGCCCATGAACAGGCGCAATCAAACCGAGCCTGCAATATTTTCATATTTGTTGTATTCGGTGGCTTTCGAAGTTCCCTTTTTATCTATTTAAGTTGTCTCTTTGGCGATATGTGGCCCCACTCGTTCCAGAAGCTTATGGAACATCTCCGGCGGCTTTATGCAGAGGAAAGACTTGAAGCCTGACGAATGCTCCGCCTTAAGCTCCCTCATAAGAGTTTTTACTGTCAGAACAGGGCTCTTCTCAAGATCCAACCTCGGACCCACACCATCTTCTTCGTCTTGGGGTCCTTTGATGCCCTCGTTCAGATTCTTCCAACACCGCAGCCAAGATAACGTCATGTTGAAGCCGGGTTTGTGCGAGTTTTTGCTGCCGCATTGCCAATTTCAGATGTCTCGGTGCCAAACGCATTGTGGTTGATTGACAATGCTAGGTAGGTTACTCTATACTGTTTAGTTTTATACTACTTGTCCCAAAGAATCTCTATCGGCCTCGGGAGCAAACTACTTCGGCCGACCATCGCCCGGGCATCCTACAAAGTCTGTAAGATTACCGGCCAATAATCATACGATATCTAACTCACCGCCTGGTTACCGGCCGAACATTGTAGGATGATTGGTGAAGATTGTCCGATGTCGGGTCGATGTCCGGCCGGTAGTCGGTTCCATGCCGGTAAAAATGTTTCCCTCTGGAGTCACTCGCCGTAAGATCATCGGCATGAGCATGAACGACCTCCGCATGAAGCTGTGACAGATGTGTAACGGACTAATTGGCCGATGAGGTCCGAGCTTGGGACATCGCTCACACCACTGATTACCACCGGTCTACAGCCACCGCCCGGGTAATGAGGCATTAATCGCCCGTTAGGCGCTTATACGGAGTGTTAATTACTTTTGGAATGGAAATACATATTTCTCCCCCACGCCACAAAGCACCAGGTTGAGCGCAACTCAATATTTACACATATAAACAGTACTTAATTTGATTCATCACAATCGATGGTGTGTATACCGGTATTAGGTTTAATATGGAACAATTAAATGCGGTATTCTCTGATAAGTATGGGCCCCAGATAAAAGAATGGGTTTGTCCTAGACGATTATACAAATATATCTAAGTGCGCCTACATTATAAGCTAAATAAGTCATATAAACAAATATAAGTATTGTGATTAACAACTTCGGTTATCAGTATTTTCAGTGATTATAATGAGTTTTGTATATTGTTCGTTGGTTTCTGTGCATAGAAGGGACATATGTCAAACAAACAAAAAAAACACAACAATATTGTTATATAATACACTTACCAACTTTTCTAAGTATACACATTGGTATCGGGGCATTACTGGCTTGATAATTGAGTTTTTGCTCTGAAAACTTGCAATAAACATGCAATAAAATACTAACCGTTTAATTGGTAAAACAAATATCAAAATGACAGACAACTGACTGCTCACAATCATTTCGAATACTGGCACCCACAGAATGGAAATTCGCAACATCAGTCAAGAACGCTTAAAACCACCATCATACCATGGAGGTAATGCAGTTCTGAACGACAATTTGGGAAATCCTAGCCCATTTCGTACGCACCTTCCAAGTTCAGACAACCACCAGATTTTAATTGCTTGAAGGTGTGGAAGGACAACCGGAAAAAGGACTTGTCGCAGATATTACTCAGAATTTAAGTTCCCTTGGTTAAGAACTGCTGCAGTCTTCGAAATGCACGTGCATTATGGAAGCCGATAACTAAACAGTGTAAATAAAGACTTTACTGTTATATGATAGGTATAGCAGTTTCTATTTCGTTCTTACAAATATGAAAATTGTCGGTAGAAAAATAGTTTATACTTAGAAAAGTTGTTAAGTGTATCTTTTCGATCGTTTCTAAAAACGACTTAACCGTCAACAAATAATCAAATTAAATAGGATAACATATTAAAGTAATTCATTTTAAAGTAGAAATAGTTTTCAAGACCAAGGAATAGGAAATTTTATTTGTTTTAGAATAAATTTTGAATAAAATATTGAGGTGAAAGCTTGTAATGAAAATACAATTTTCTAAATAATTTCATTCTCTCTGCGTTTGAATTTCTAAGATCGTTAACATTTTGCACTTTATCATGGGCGTGCACTCTGTCGGTGAGCCAGGTAATTAGTTCAACAAACTAGAATATCTTAAATGCATCAAAAGGGCATAAGGGAATCAATATGCTTATTAAGCATTCATCGAACGTGTTAAAACTAGTTCAACTTTTTCATGTTATAAAGCTTTTTAAAGCAAAGATGTAATGACAAATGCAAAGGCTATTTTCATGATGTCGGTTTTAGATCTCACAAAAATCCTGCAAAGGTTTAAGCAATCCAATTTTTATTTTGATATTAGAAAACGGTTGTATTTTTAAATCTAAATATTAATAAACTGTTTCATCGCATTACTCAAAATATGTTATTTTCCCTGCATTCATCAATACAGTCAATTAAAGTTTGAAACATTTTATTTATCTGCACCTCTGTATTTTTAGGAGAACCAAGCTTTGCCTTCAATGCTTTCAAATGTCTTCAAATTGAGCAAAAAGTTCTTTTCGATCGTTCCTCTGGTAACAGATATTTCATCAACCGTACGCAATGTTCCGTTCATTGAATTCAATAAAGAAAGCCATCTTAATCCCATTGACACTGGATTAAAGCTGTTCTGTCGCACATGTTTGTAAGGTATGAATGAAGCAAGCTTAAGATTCGTCTATCAATAATTTATATGCAAACCCATCTTGAGATCCTAGTAGGAAAACTATAACCGAACAAAGACGCTCAAAAAATCACTAAACACAAATAAACACAGTCATCGTGAGCTTGAAATGGCTATCGAAGGCTTGTCTAAATATTTCATTTTTAAATGAACTGCGATGACAACTTACTACTACAACATATATTTTTTTGTTTGAACCTTATGTATGAGAATAAACAAATTATTTTAAGTGATCCTTATCAAATTTTGAGTAGTATATTTGGATTTCTATGATCGTTAACCCTTATGCATTTTAATAACCACATGCATACAATGATCAATGTGATAATATATCTACGAACATAAAAACAATGCAGGCTCAGTTTGATTTAGCCTGTTCATGGGCAGTAATGGAAATGCACATTACTTCCTACTCCGCCTATCACCAGGATGAGCGAAACTCAATATTTACACCAGTAAACAGTACATGTTGTTTATCCCAAACGATGATATTCATATCGGTAAAATGGAACCATTAATGAAGTTGTATTAGAAGTTTGTTTTATATATTTTTCATATACGTTAAATGTTATTATCATTTTAAATCAAGCATGAAATGAAATGAGTGCAAAGCGCTTTCTTGAAATGCATACACATTGTAATTATATCTGCATTCTGCCACGAAACCTTACTAAAGGTGAAACAGATGAAATGTTGCAATTATTGTGTGCATTTCATGCTTACTTGGGGGGAATCTTATTGTCCAGGCAGAATATCTAGTAGTTTAAAATTAAACCAAACGACATCTGCATTATTTAATATATGAAGTGATTCTGTTCACTTCCCGTTAATTCGACTGACTTGTAGATGGGAGTCGATTCATCAATCAGCATTCGAATTTTGAAAATGCAAGCCCTTCATAGATTTGAATTAAATCATGGCGAAAAACTAAATGAATTTTTTATTAACCATTGAGCTAGTTCGACATGTTTAGTTTCGTTTTTATCTTTAACTCAGATTTAAATGTATACCGTAATACGTTTCAATACATGATTTAAATCAACCATATTTTTTTCATTTCAGGGTTTCAGATGCCATTAATTTATATTCCTTACTGTTTTTAGCAGACATTGAACGTAGCGTCATCCTAAAATCGGCAAACAAAACATTCAAAAACAAAGTTTAATTATTTTTGTTGAGAATTCTCGCAGAAAAAAAAACACACAAGACAATGTGAACTTAAAGTTAAAAACATTTGACTTTATTCCATATTCTTTTTTTGCAGATTAACTTTTTTATTGATGTTGATATTCAGAAAAGCTTTATTAAATCTGTGAGAGTCTGGAGAAACAAGAAAAAGGGGTTTTCTTACTTGAGTCTGTTTAACATATACTGTAAAGGCTGCCATTTTCAGGCTTCTGCGAAACAATTGTCGTTATTTTATTAACTATCTGCCATATAACCATCAAGAAGTCATGAATTGGAAAATCTTTCTTATATGTATATTCTTTTGACAAACGTGTTTCCAAACAAACCCATTAAATCTGCATCACCTGATTGTTTATCTTTAAATGTGTTTATCTTAATATTTATGTTCACATTACCATATCCATTTTATGACCACGTTAAAATGCTCGAATCTTCAAATAATTTTCTGATGTGATTTATTGCGGGTGTTGAAAAGAAATAAATACGTTGGGGAAAATAATATTGAGCGTTGTAGACAACAAACATATCAAATTGCAATACGTTATAGTACAATCATCTAGAAAAAATAATTAATTTTTCAAGTGAAATATGCATATCAGGAATCGCCACATTCAGAAAAAACAGCCTCCCCACACAGCCAAGAAGAAGAGAGAGGGAGAGAGCATGATTAATAAAATGATCAGTTTCAAAAAAGAACAAAGTCTTGACGAGTAAAAATTAAGAACTACTGTTCCTCTTTTATTCTACGAAGTGAAAATGAAATGTAGGTCAAACTGATCCGTTGTTTGTCAATAACCGTATTTAAAGATTCCAACAACTCGAAAGTGAATCACTATCTGAAATTAAGCACATACATATTTTTTATAATCAGTACACAAATGTGTTAGCAACATATAATTATAACAAACAAGAAATGTGTGTATCTGTGAGGTTCTTGATTGTGTTTTACGAAGAGTTTTCTCAAATGATAATAGGAATATTTTCCACGGCTGCGACACGCATACACACGTTATTCCCTCAAAGGTCATAAATCTGACACTGGAAACCATCTAGACTTATCTAGAGAGTTCTCAGATTTCATTGGTCAGTTTTGTTCAAACCAATAAGAGAACTGAGATATCCATTCTTAATTTTATTTTTATCTATTTGGCCTTGAATTAGAAATTAAAGCTCTGAGTACGCTAATCATATCATAACAAAAAGAGTGGATTAAGAATGTTTACACACATAAATACTCTCATCAACACAGAAATTATTGAGAAGGATGAGTGATATCGCGGCTTTTTCGAATTGATGTTGAGCCTCACATTTGCCCCGTCAGGTCCTAATATGTCCATATATACAAAAACATACAAAGCGTCTAGTATTTTCACGTGAATTGTGAAGGCATTCAATGCCTTTTCTGCGACCAGGGAGAAACAAAGCATGCAGTCTTGAAAAAAAAATCATGAGTTGTAATAAAAACGCCCGAAAACGGTTTTGTTTTAGCTTATTTACAACGTCACCCTAGTTTTCAATCGACCTGATGTTTCAAAATCTTTTTTCGCAATAAATGCAAACATGCTCTTTGATAATTCTTGTACATGATTTTAAGCAATTCAGTAGTAGATAGGGTAAGAGGAATTTAGAGAGAAAAGTTACGATATTACATGTTATATAGTAGATCATACTTTCTCCCTGAATGAAAATGATAGGTTTCTATATCAATATATCTTTTCTCGTAAGGACAGAAAACTAATCTGGTTTGTTTTGATATACACCAGAAAAGCAATTATGATGGCAAAGAATGTACCAGACTCTGACATGATTTTTATTATTCTCGTATAGATTAATAGATTTCTTAGAAGTCAAATTACTAGTACTCGAAGGGTTATTCTTTTCAAAGTTCTAAATAAAATAGAATGTGGTTTCGATATTTCTTGTCCATCTCCATCAAAGTTTAATCATTTTTATTGATATTATTGTTTCTTTTAATCAGTTACCGCATGTTATTATATCTAGAGCCTATTACAATTATATTTTTAAAACTTACAGTTTCTTGGAATAGATATTCATTTCTCATTTCTCATTTTTAGTTGAAACATAGACATAATTTTGGGATGAAAATGTCAAAATATTTTCAAGAGAGATGTGAGAAATAAGGATACCGATAATAGTGTATGTACCGGCTTATCTTAATTGAAACTGTTGCCTTCAGTATAAAAGGGAAAAGGTTAACAATATCATAACAATTATTGTGAATGTGTTAATGTAGTCAACTAATGATAACGTCAAAATGTGTTATATCCATTAGCGGAATATAGTTATTTGGTCACATTAAATATTCATGTTTCCATACGGGAAACAGAATTGGCAAATATTATCAAATATGTTGCCTTTTGACCTAAATCAAATTCAGTTTTGGTTGTTGTTGTTTTTTTAATTGTATATAAACGGAAATCGACACCTTCGTGTCCCCGTGGAGTCTGCACTTGGTCACACCCTTTCCAGCAGATTCATATAAGTTAGGTTTAGTGAAGTAATTAATGTTTTCGAGGACTTTTGTTAACCAAATAGAACTTTCAGCATTAGTTACTGTTTTCTTTTCTGCTTATGCACTTAGATTAAGAAAAGCTAAAATACTATTAGTGTTTTTGTTTTCTAACTTCTTTGTAAGATGTTCCATAACGGTATTGATTGCCTCACAGATTTGTATTGATAACTTTTTGTTACCTTATTTGTTCAGCTATACAGAAATCATTGTGCAGTACTTCATTTCATAAAAGTATTGTATGCAGTAGATAGCATTATCACCATAACAGACTTTGAATAAGTAGACAGTCATTTGATACTTATATAAGCAAGCATTAACTTATGGCAGATATTTGTGGATTAGTATCTGTTCGATGACCAATGTCCAAGGTTATAAAACTAAGCATGGAAACCAGTCTCAAATCTCAAGCATCTGATTGGCTGAAATGGCGACCAGTCGCCATTTCAGCCAATCAGATGCTTGAGATTTGAGACTGGTTTCCAATCTCAGCTTAATAACCTTCAGACCAATACTCATCAAGAGAAGTTGGCAATATCAAAAGGCTAAAACTGTTTTCCTGATAAACAGTATTTAAAGTACTTGTTGGTCGAATGAATGTCAAATTATCTTTAACCTTCTATAGGTTATTTTAAGGTAGACTTTAACATTAACAAACCCAGTGAAAAGAACGACACAGCTCTACACTGAAAAAAGATCCTGATTTTTTTTTATCTTCATACAGTACAAATTATGAAATGGAGTTATAATCTTCAGCATATTTGATTCAGATGGAAATAAATCTTAGGAACTGATATGGCAATATAAACAGAATATTAACTATAGTTATCAAAGATTATTTTTTGAGTTTTAATAGAACATAATCATACGTATAGTGATTCGTCCTTAAATTGACACAGAAATAATTTATTATGAAATGTAGAAAAAGCGATAGAGACATAGTTGGATATTTTCGCACGAAAATACGCATCATCTATCACATAAAACAACTCGTGCTGTAAGTCAATCCGCTTAAATTCCACAACAGAATGTTCTTGAAAGACCAGGGTTAATGACCGTTTTGTGATAATATATTGCTCTTGTCAAGTTAGTGATGACAATTTGAAGAATTGTTAGCGTTCTTAATGTCATACTGAAACAAAAGACGATTTGTCACTTGAAACGTTTCTGTGTGTGCTTATGTCGTAGATAATTTCAAACTGTGTACACAACTTCATAAGGAGCACACAGTCTTGGAAGTCCGCACAATTGGCACATATGATTCTACTATATCAGAATTACGTATTTGACTGAGAGTAATACCTCATTTGTAATTTTTCGAACTTACTGATTTATGTCGTCGATTTAATCAGTCTGGTCGGTAGCATTTATTGTATTAAGACATGTTCAACCAAAACATACTGAAACACGTCGATTTATTCAACAAAAATAATTGATAATTTTTTGTTTAGTATTGAACTTAAAAACCTCTCCAGAAACCCAAACACGCAAATTATATTGATCTGAAGGTCATACATAATGAAAATTTAGAAATCATTCCATTTAACAGCCTGCGGTGACAATCATTTAATTTCTTAGAAAACTTTCTCTTTATATTTTTTTCTTTACTGCATGCTCGCAATCTTCCGATTGATGAGTTCAATGAAATAAAATAACTGCAATCCAACAGACTGACATAATTTAATTATTTAACACAATTGCAATATTCCCGATCGTTTCGTTTATTATTTAAGCACATAGCTTCAAAACAAGACCATTTAAACGGTTACATTTGTGCTTCTTAAAACGTTTATTACTTCTTAAGCGAATGCCTTAACAGCAATATCCTTATATATTTGATTAAACCTATGATAAAAAAAACAACTCTGAGTGCGATAATTTTAGCATTCATAGTGTCATGTTATAATGGCAATATTTAAACTACACGTACAAACTTGCAAATTGTAAAATCGAAATTCATCGAAGTTTTATTGCCTTGTTTCATTTTTCGTTTGTGTGGCATAATTTATGTTGTTTATATTATTTGGTAAAAGGTTACAATAAGAGACTGCCACTAAAAAATATAAAGTACATACACATAGGACAGAATTTTGTTGCAGCAACAGGAAACATCAAATTATCATCGTTTCGGCAATTATTACCCGACATTTCCATTGCTTTATGGCCAAACATAGCAACATATGATGCAGAATAGGACCAAGTACGTCGTAAGTCTTGAAACAGACAAACCGATTTGCTGCTGACGGTAATTTGTAGAACAAAGGAAACACATATTTTTATGTGTTGATTGATTAATTTTCCTTAAAAACTTGTTGTGACGTAGACTTTATACACTTACATTTCATAAATACCATAAACCCATGTGATATGTTTTCAAATACAGTGTATATATTCATTGTTTGAGTAGCTTAATCGACAACCTTTTTCATGTTTCTATAACTGATAAATGATCTTGTTTCTATATCGATGCTGTTAAGAAAAAATAATTGTTTATAGGCCGTTGTCCTCCTTATTAGAATTTGCCACCAGAAGATTAAGAGCACGGTCGTTAAATGTTATTGTGGGTCCCTTTGGAATATCTGTTGTTATCAGACTGCAAGGAACATTTCAAACATTTGATGTCCCCCACAAAAATGATATGAAGGATTGATATGTCATTCCAGAAATTCATTTCATATACTTGTCAATAATCTAGGTTGCTTTATAGAACATTTGCAAATATACAATAATCAATTTCCGAAAAAGACGTGAAGTAAGCTCACTCAAGAGGTCGCAACAACGATGACTCCAACATAATACCGTAGTACATCAAACAAAGAATGTTTCTTTGACCACTTTATCGTCATTCAGTAAGTGGCAATTTTTAGAGAAAACCCTACTATTATAAACAACCATTTGGAGATTGCAATCGTATTCACTACTACACTGTTTATCCATTTAGAAGCAATAGCAGACAATACAGACACTTCAGTGAAGTGTAGTTTAATTACATATTGTAACTGCATTAATTCCGAAAAGAAATTAAGCCAAACTACTTTTGGACAGTAAAAATAATGGCAAATATTCTCTTATTCTCTGGTAAGTAATGAAATGGTTCTTGAAGGCCGCGTTACCAAAGCAGTGGATTAACATTCTGATATAATATGTATTCTAGAATTAAAAGATATTATGTAAAGTTAAAAAAAAAGACTTGTGTGTGTGTGTGCATGCTGCTTGGCAGTGTTTTGTGTACATTTTGCTTTTTGAAAATGTTATTTTGAGAATATAATTAAAAATTACGCCTGAGAAGTCATGCTCAGCAATGCAGGACTGAAGGTTATAAAGCTGAGATTGGAAACCAGTCTCAAATCTAAAGCATCTGATTGGCTGAAATGGCGACTGGTCGCCATTTCAGCCGATCAGATGCTTGAGACTTGAGACTGGTTTCCATGCTCAGTTTTATAACCTTGGACACTGTTGTCATTTTAGTGATCGTGTTTATCTAAACCTTATCTATTCCTGCAAAACCATATACTGGATGTTATCTATACAGTAAATCAAGAGAAGCCTATATCACCTAAATAACAAGCGAGAATAATCATTACATCGTGAACAGCACCGACTATTAGGTGTGAGACATGTTGATCGCGAGACAATAACTTGCAGCAATATGAGTTGATACAGAGCAGAATCAGATCAATGGTAATTTTATTTTATGAGCTGTTGTGTGAAAATGATCTTGTATCTATGTAATGATATTTGACATTAGAGGAACATGAAGAAATATCGCACCTTCAAGGCAGATAAAAACAAATTGCAGGAATCCAGATAAAGGCCTTTTTAATGGATTTAAGTTTTTAAAACTTTTAGGCGACTTTTTGACGATAAATGTCGGTCACTGATCACGAATCTGTTGTACACAGTTTAAAAAATGTCGTGTTCCAAAAATGATTTTCCAAGTGTATATGTTATTTGACATATAAAGGGAAGGGTAGCGGCAGAATTGAATCATACGTTGTTAACATTTAACATGTGAATACATTTCCTTATATATTTTCCAGACGCTGAACTTCTCAGACCGGTGTCCTAAAACAGTCCTTTTCTAATTAATTTTTAATTGTGTAAAGTGATTTATTACAACGTTTAATGACCTAGTTCTAGGTACTATGCCATTTGAGATAAGACGTGTTTTTGATACACGTTAATTTATAACCATATAGGCTAGGTTTATAAAATATAACTATAAAATATGTACAAATCTTACTCATAAAAAATTGTGTTTTGCCATTGGGTAGTACCAGCCATAAAATAAATACTATTTAACAGTGCTACTGTTAAAAATTGTGTGAAAGTCGTTTTCTTTCCCCGTGGTTTGCTTCAAATTCAGCTTAAAGTTGCAAAAATACATTGTAGGTCATGTTCTATTCATGAAATCAAGACAAAGTAACGGAAAAAATGACTTCATTAAATTTTCTATATCATTGTGCTAATTATGAATTAATTATTTAAATGTTTCTGAAACTAGAGCAGTGCCTCGGGGAAATAGTAAATGACGAATAATTGACTCAACTGTATTTAAATATAACTGTGATGATAAAACTAATCATCAATAAGTACTCTTTAAACAGTAGGCAGCAATATGCTAAAAACAAAGGACCTTATATCTGGCAATATAAGTATGATAATACATGCATTGCGTCCAACAATAGTATTTAAAATCTTGATTAGCTGGTAGTTTCCAGAATCTCTTAAAATCTCATCACTAAAATATCATGACTAGATTTCAGAAAAACCAGTTGGTTCCAGCATGCGACTTTTGTCCGCTTTTGAAGATTTTGTCTGGGATGGTTCCTTTGAGAACCTTTAACGTGTGAAGACACGAAGTGCATTTTATCTAGTTTTCCCCCTAAGTACAAGGCGATATGATGAGTCACTTATATACTTACGTACTTTTTTTTCATTTCAGGAATTTCGAGAAGAAGAAAAAAGAAGCACTCGGATTAATGGGTTGAAGCTCTGTCGCTGTCCGATTCCCGTTTCAGTCTATATCATTCATTAAAATTGTACAACGTATTTTCCACCTGACAAAGCGTGTACACCTATAAAACAGACAGAAAATGCCTATAGGTTACAGTTTACGCAACTAGAGCAACCGTATTACAAGTCTTGGCTTTGTTCCTTAATTGAATTTTATCTGATTAGTTTTATCATTTAACAACGTAGCCGATCGTATAAATTCTTGCACACCATGTTCCAGACATCAAGTTCAATTAACAAAACGATCAGAAAAGCACGATAAGAGAATTTAAAAAAAACTTATCGTAATTGGATTAATTAAGAATGCAAAATGTTACTAGATTGTTTTTGTCCACTCTTTATCGTCCTAAACAGGAAATAACAACCGATATCTAGATTGCTTTCAGGAAAAGAGACGAAATCACGTTGAAACAAAAGGCCTAATCAAATCAGTGACGTTTCAATATCGTTTTTTTTCGGGGGTGGGGGAGAGAGAAACTACGGTGCCTGCGAGGGATTTACACCTTTTGACCATTTCCGATCTTTTAACATGTCGCTTACATATAGGCAATGGTCACGGATGAAAAAAATAACAAAGTAAATTATATGCGTTTTTCATACACATCATAAATACACGTTACGTCGATGTTTGGCTTTCAAATTCTAGGGAGAATAATTAGCAAGAGCAGATGCAAGCTCGCAAGAAAAGATGCATGCGGATCATATTTAGCTAACAAGAGATTAAGCTAGCGGGCCATAATTAGTTCACAGGAGCATATGAAACTTACACAATAAATACCACATTTGAACATTCGGAAAAATAAAGAAGATTTTACAGCGGAGAATGCAAATACAATTATAAAATATTGACTTGTTTGAATCGAAGCTTGACCGAAGAGAATTTATTTTTAAGAAAAAAAAATTGAAAAAAAAATTAAAAAAAAGTATTCATGTAATATGTATGTTTTTTTTTACTGAGCATTTACAAAACTAAATCGTTTTGAACGGCTCGACCGATTTATATATGTATAGATAGGCTCGACCGATTTATATATGTATAGATATATAATTAAAAATCAATTACCGACTTAATTGGTGAAATTATTTGTGGTAAGTGAATTCACTTACGGAGTTAATGAAAAAAGGTTTTCCAACACTGTTAACAATTCTGCAATTTTATATATTTTCAACCACTTTTTGTCAATAAGAATGAATAATATTGTGACAGAGTTTTATGACCATCCAGAGTTTCCGTCATTGAATAACAGATGTAGTTTTACGGAACATTCCCTTTTCCCAGAATGCGATTATCATATACTAGAACCAAGCTTGGATTCAATTTTTCCAAGTTTTAGTAAGAACCTGAAATTGATAAATGATTTGTTTTATTAATTAGCTTTTTGGCATCTTTCGTGTGACAAATACCAACGGAGATCAAATGATGGGAATATATATTTAAAAGTTTATTATTGTCTCATCCATTTACATAAAACATTACATATTAAAACATTACATAAAACATTACATAAAAATAACTTGTAAATGGCCGTTCTAATATAGAACTATAAGAGAAATTAATTTCACTACGATAAAATTACATTTATACATTTAAAATAGTAATATCTTTGCTAATCACAATCCAGAGTTTGTTGTAAAATTCTAGTATATAAGGAAATTGGAAAAAGAATCAGCACATTTTCATGTAAACGTATTAAGAAACCAGTAAACTTTAGAATAAGACAAGTTTCCAAAATAATAAAACGAATCATCTGGAGTTGGACTAGCAAAATTATTTTAGTTTAATACACGATAAAAGTCTTTAAAATAATATATCTATATTACAATCAACCACCATTTCTCCTACAGAGTTGATTATTTCTAAATTTTAAAATATTAAAACAGGTTTTTGCTATGGTTCTTATTACATCTGGGTGGGTGAAAATGAACTTTAACTTCTCAGTAGTACTTAAGGTATGAAAATTAGCATTGACAGAATTTGCTTTTTCGAATTATATTTGTCTATCTATTACATACATGTACATAGGGCACTCCAGTACAACATGCATTTCTGTTTCCACCTTGTCCATACAAAAAGGGCATTTTCTTTCAATTAATGGCAAATTCTCATAGCGCCCAGTTTCTATCC
Organism: Corbicula japonica; assembly: GCA_038501625.1. Classification (NCBI taxonomy): domain Eukaryota; kingdom Metazoa; phylum Mollusca; class Bivalvia; order Venerida; family Cyrenidae; genus Corbicula; species Corbicula japonica. The sequence continues at coordinate 14,745,674 of JAZAYU010000006.1, read as the reverse complement.
GATGTGGTGCCACACCACATCGGCATTTAGCTAATGCAGACCGATGCCCAAATGACATGTTTAATTTACAATACGGTTCAACATTATATGTAGACTTAAAGAGATTATATGTTCTGAGCTTATTACCACCTGTACCATTTACAGCCGTCACCCTTTCTAAGTCAGCCTTCCAATTTTGGACATGATTATGCATCAACACATCAGATACATCTTTAAGAAACTGTCTGCAAGAAAATGGTAAATTAACATATCTATCTAGACTAAATTACTTTAGTTTTTCTGTAACAGTGTAAGCCCAATTCTTACATCTACTATTACCTTTGTTCAATGTCCAATTAAACATTTTCTTATTTATTCTCGAATCATCATAATATAAACACCTTGACCAATGATTACAGACTACTTTCCACTGTTCATGTAAAATAGGCTTCAAGCCCATTTCACCCTGAACAGCGGCGTTTGGAGTGTATTTGCCCGTGCCCAGGTAAAATCTCATTGCTCTATGGTGAATTGCATTAATACTGGAGTAAGACCTGGTTCCCCACACGGCTGCACCATATGAAATTACAGGGACAACATAGGCATAATGTATAATTTTGTATATACATCATACGGTAGCCCACCAAAACTCTTAAACTTCGCAATGAGGAGTCCCAGAGCACGGCCAGCACTCTGAGCGACCACGTTTGCTTTTATACCGAAGTCAAGGTATTCAGATAATGTAATACCAAGATACAAATAACTATTTGCATATTCTTATACAGACTGTCCACAGTAAAACACGTATTCAGATCTTTGTACAGATTCTGACCGAAAGTGAACAATATTACTTTTACTTATATTAACAGACATAACGTTGGCTGTACACCAGTCATTTAGCAATGTTAACATGGCTTGTAAGTCATTTTCATTTTCAGCAATCAAAACAATATCATGAGCATATAGAAGTATACAAATATCTTCATCACCAATTTTAATACCTTTGTGCAAACCTTTCACTAAAACAGCAAGATCATTGATAAAAATGTTGAATAAAATAGTTGATAAAGAACAGCCCTGACGCAAACCGGTATTAACATTAAACCAATCTGTTAGAAATCCATTTACACGTACACAACATGATATATCGAGTATAACGATTTTACTGCTGAGAGCATTCTGGTTGACATGCCAATATTAGACAGTTTATGCCAAAGTAGGTGTCTACCGACGGAGTCGAACGCTTTCCGGAAATCTATGAAAGCACAAAAAGTAGATTTTTTACTTTTCTTGCAAGTTTCAATAACATTTGTTAGACTGGATATATGATGAACCTTACTGCGTTTTTTGCGGAAACCATTTTGCTCATCAACAATAAGATCATTATCATCTGTCCATTTTACAATTCTTTCATTAAGAATACTACTATATATTTTTATACATGGTAGAAGCTAATGTTATACCTCGATATGACATCGGATCCATTTGGTCTTTATTGCCAGACTTTGGTATATGGTTTATTATACTCTTAGACCCCAAGTGGTAGGTACCTGTCCAGTTTCAATACAGACATTAAATAAAGTGTGTAAAACAATTACAGATGTATCATTCTTCAAAACTTCTGTTGGAATTTGGTCTACACCAGCAGCTTTATTTAATTTAGCCTTTTCTAAAGCTTTAGCAACTTCAAAAATGCTTATATTTTTATCAAGATTTGCATCAACTGTGTTTGAAGGCAGTGCATCTGAACTAGGCTCAGCAGAGGCAGTGTTGAGCAACTTACAAAAATCATTTTTCAATTTATTAAGGACTGTCTTGAGATCTTCAGAAATGCTACCATCATCAAGTAATACCTGGATCGGAATAGATTTATTACTCTCCGACACAATTCTAACCCTGCCAATATTTTTCCAGAACAAAGTTTGGTAATTTTGTAAATTAAACAACATATCACTTTGTGTCTTATACCAATAAAACCTTTTGCTTCGTTGCACCTCTCTATCAAACAATTTCTTGGTAGCAACGTAATCTTGCTTTAATGTGACTTTCTGAGCTCTATTTGTACACTTCAACCATTTACGTTCATTATCATGTACTACTTGAAAAAGGTCAGAAAGTTTATATATACTATAAACTAAAACTAAGCAGCTAGATTTTTTTCATTAACTATTAATTTCCTATAACCATATTTTGTTCACTGAACTTATTCGTGTCACTTTTGATAGCATCAAGCTAAAAGTAAATTAAAGACATTGTCTGCCATAATGTCCAGATTTGCAGAAGAATTTGTACTAGCTACTTTAAACTTTAGGCGAGGGTACTTTTAACAGTTTCGTTCAGCATGACTTCAAAACTTCGTCTATTCATTTCAAATTTTGACAATAATTTTTGTAAGTGAGATTAAAAAAACAGTACTGCAGTGAATTACAAATAATGTTAGAGGTAATTATACAAATCATGTTTTCGCTTCGAATTCCCAATTATTTGATCTATTCGAGAATCAAAATGTATTAGAAAATACAGCATCGGGGTACTATATTTTTTCACTTTTGTTGGGCTGGAAGTGAGTACTACGTAATATCGTGTTGAAATAGGAATTCATTTTCATTTCAATATTATCTCAACAACATATTCATTTCGGACATATAAATATTGGCTTTTGTACATGTTACATTTGCTTTTATGACCTTCACAATACATCAGTATTGCAAATGGATTTCTGTGTTTCGAGCGGTGTGCTATTTACAACATTTATCTGCAAAATATTGACCAGATTATTGTCTTTAACGATATAGCCTAACACTCTCTTACACTATCGGCTCATTACATTCACCTCTGTTATAGGCTGGGACTACTTTCAACAACTTTTACTTTAACTCAAAGAAATAGTTCACCAATAACATTTACAATAGCTTGGGTTTCTTCGGTTTTAATGAAAGATAGTGAAGATTTCAGTCGTTTTACCTCAAGCTTTCAAATTCATAATTTATGACTATAAAATAAGGCTGCCGAGTTTGGTAAAAAAATCTTGACATTGAGCCTTTCGCAGAGATGTAAAGTGAGTGTAAGGAACGACAACTCTGCGAAGGAGATTGATAGCCTAAGTTTTATTATAACCACCTCTATCCCTTTTTTCTAAGAAAAAAATCATCAAATTGTGTGCATTACCCACCCAAGGAGCATGTTTGCAATCCCTTAAATATACGTGCGAGATAACACGGGGTTTGTTTAAATCCCTGTATTGTTTATTTTCTTTTCTGTTTTAAAGTGTTATGCCATTATATGACCGTTGAACATTAAATTGGTAAACTTTAGTCCTGATCAAGCCTGAATGCATGTTTAGTTCCTTTGAAGTTACACATATTATTTATTCATAGGGCATCGATTTCAGAAAACTAGACGTAATAATTGAGACTTTTGAAATATGTTAAAGGGGATGATATAAGAAGGAAGAGAGCGATATGGAACTCGTTACATTCTTAATACATTCAACCGTCAAAGCGTTTTTATTGCCCATGTCAATGCTTGTCAGATGTGGTGTTCATCGAGTTCAACGTCTGGAAGTGTTGCGTGCATTGATATAATCATCTATTCTAAGTAGAAAGATTTTAAGAAGTTCAATTATATTCAAACTGGCAGTTTGCACAAAATGCTTTATCACCAAATGCAGACCAGTGCTCAGCTCCAGCATTTAGCGTAAAATCATTGCCTACCGAATGCATATAGAATATGAATTTATTACTTGTTTATCTGTCACCAATTCGATAACAACATTTTCTTTAATACGGTTTTGAAAATATTTGCAGATTTCTTTTCTGCTTTTCCCAGGGTTTTATTTCCAAATGCCATTTACAACAATTAATTCGTGGAAATAAAAAGTTTCATTATTTGTAGTTCTTGAATACTTTCTATGACGAATGACCAATTACCTCATCAAACCATCATGGTAACAACATATCATATGTAGTTATTATTTTATATAAAATACTGGATATGGTAACGATAGTCAAGAACTATTTTTAAACGCGTGCTCACAAAATGGCTTAAAATAGACATGAAAAATCCAGTATAATTATCCCTTATTTTGGAGACATACATGTAACATCTCATCTTTAACGCGTCTGTATTTTAACTGCAAAAAACTTCCGCTGTTTGAAATAGTAGTTACGCAGGCCTAAAAATATATATCTTTATTCATTGTAACCTCGTCTTTGGGGAGTTCATATTAATGAATTTCGTGTACATCAATGGTATCGTTCCTAAATTTCCTTATCGATGCACAGCTCGTTCATGGTGCTAAAGGATTGATGGTTCAATATAAATCCACCGAATTAAATAAAAACAGATAGCAATTACTGGAAACAAATTCGTAATCCAGACAATTATTTTTTTTTTTAGGTTTTTGCGAATAATTGCATGTTTTCATCTATCTGAGAGAGTATAATAAGGAATTACAGAGAACAGTGACTGATTGGAGAAATATATGGGCTTGGAAGCAGCGGAGTAAATATTATCATTTTGATGGTAACCAAGTTATTCATGTCCAATTGACAGGCAGTTGGCAAAATTGCGTTTCAAAATGTTAACGGATATTTTGATGATCTGTGCCAAAGTTTATAAAACATGCTCAGTTTTATAACCTTGGGAGTGAAATAATGTATACAATCAGATGATTGACAATTTCTCGAAGTCGTTTATTTGTCACTATCATTATTGATGTTTGTACTACAGTGTATATTTTATTCATGTACCGGTGTAACGTTTTAAAGTGACCCCCATAGAATAATGACCCCCCGGTCATTATTTTATATAAAATATTGACTCCGCGGTCGTAATATTCTGACTGGGGGGTCATAATATTATGACTCCTCACACGTAGAAAAATGACCCCTCACGTAGAAATGTGACCCCCTATAGAATAAGGACCCCCGACCCAAACCTCTATGGTACACTTAAAATTCTCCATCGATAGGCATCGGAGGAGTAATGGCACCCGTCCGTGCATGCGTTCGCACGTGCAGGTTTTTTGACCGCAATTAGACGGAATTGATCCAAGCTTCAGGGGTTACCACTACCGATGCCTATTTGTGTGGAAAGAAAAAATGGTTAAGGTCTCCGACCGAGAATCATTTGCCCCTCACCGTTGTGAGTTCGATGCCTACCAGGGTCGTGTATGGGTGACAGGCAGTTATCATTTAAAACACAGGCGCTGGACTGCATAGGAAAGTTCCATCAACAAGATACGCATCTATTTTTTGCAATTTTCGGCCTGACACAAATACAAGTTGTCTTGGCGAAATAACTCCAACCCACCCATCAGCTCAACAAAGTTGCATGCAAGAGCAAACATACCTATAAAACATAAATGCTAATAGCATTGTAAAGCCAAAGAAGCGGGTACTCAATGATCTTAACGAGTAATTTCGACTATTATACGTGTATACGTTAGTTTATTTGGAGGCTTGTATGAAAAATTAAACGATCGCTCGCTAAGCTGCGATGGGTCTGACAGTTTAATTTTCATAAAAGCATTCAAATAAACAATAACCTTATTGTATGCTTGTTTTATGATTCTGTTTGATTATTTTTATTTTCAAGTTCTTCTCCCTGTGTTTTTGTACACAATGTTTAATTTTTTCTCTAATTATACCCGATTAGTATCGACAATATATGCAGACGAACTCCTCACTCTTACCTTAAAGCATAAAAATGATAAAATCACTATAAGTGCATCTCCATATATGGTACAGATTATTGGAAAAACATTCGACACAGATCACACTAAATGATACAACAGAAATATGTGTGTTCGCTATAACTGATAGTTTATTGATGCTATAGATGAAACAGTCATTACGAAACACACCTTCAAACATTTTAATAATTTACGCTATCTAATGATTTAAAGCAATTTTGTAATGTAATAACCTTTATATAAATGTCTAAGAAACATAATACTAGTATGTATTTGTTTATCAAAGCTTTATTTTTACAGAATAACAATATTTTGTAACCTTAATGTGGGTCATTCGCTAGACCTTGTTGTGATTAAATGCTATTTTACAAGTTTTTATCCGTATAAGTGCGTATAAATCAAATGATATTACAATCTTAACCAATAATGACTTTACAAAATATTACGTACTGGTTTTTGTTGAAGGTGCTTAAAAATAATGCTATTAACGTCGTTTTCATTGTGTTTTTAAGAATTGTTTATATCGCAGCCATGCATTCAGATCAGTATATCCGGTAGATGAAAAAATCGGTTTATATACAGTGGTTTCAGTGAAGATCTGAAAAAGTAAAAGTAATTCAAATTTAATGTGAGCACGTCTTTGTCTATTGTCTCAAAATAGTTCTTTTTTCAAATACAGAATCAATAATTTCATTTTAATACAAAATTGTGGTACGGTGGAAATCTATATATATCCAATGTTAAACACACTCATTAAAGCAGGCGTATTCTTTTTCCTCACACCCATATGGGACATGATATGTATCTGTTCGCCGTATCATTATTTATTTAATACTAATACTTATCCTTAAGCAGACATTATTTAAGTTTTCCATCTCCAGCATCCGTGGATTTTCACATCTTTACACTCCTATTGTGCGTGTTAAATTTGTTTTCCCTTGACTTAGAGATAAATCATATAATCGAAATCATTAAACACTCATATTACAATGACCAGAAAGAAAATCTTACTTTGATAGCAATACTTTGATAAACAACAACATTTTAAATCAGGACCAGTGGTATTTCAGAACGTAAATGGTTTCAAGTAACTTTAAATATAAAACATTTAAAAAGCTGTGCCAAATTATTTTAAGAATATATGGGAGAACACAGATATGTTTTAATAGGCTTTAATAATGTAATCTTTGATGTTCGCTAGAAAGATGTAACATACTGCCTCTTCCATAGCAGTATTAAAACAGACCAACAACAAGGGGTGCGCAATAAGAACCCATGTTACATATGCATTACATAACGTAAACATTAAAGTACTTTCAGTCAATAACGGTCAGTTTAAGCTAAGATTAACAATAAAAGTAAAGGAAAACCAGGCTTTTGCAATAGTTTTTTTTTTGTAAAACACACTCCGTTTTGATTCAAACCATTTTTGCCAATTTTAATGTGCTGATGTCATTATAATTGCTGTATTACATGCCTTAGTTAGCATAACTGTTCATAGATAGTTTAATTTGAACAAATAATTTGTGTCCTTATTCGAACACTCACTAAGTTTTAAGCAAACTCTATCAAACAAGACTTGAAACATTTTCATAATGTGATATTTGGAGACTTTCAATGTCTCATTTTCAACTACAGTTATACCTGCCTTAGCAGCCATCTGCATTCAGCAACCACCTGTCTTAAACAGCCATTTTGAGTATGTCCTAAACTGATATTTTGTTCTAATTTTACCTGTCTTGAACAGAATACAGCTCTCGATATAGTGCAACCAAAATATGATTGTTATGTTTTATCAAATTGGGTTCCAATTATAATTTTATCACATTTCATGTTAAGATAACACTAGACAACATCATGATTCAGCAAATTTTGAAATGTGCTAATTTATCAGCGGGATGCTAGGTCTGATAAGATCTTGGAAATTTTCCAATTCCGAAATTTTGTAGACATGGAACATATTTTCTTGCAACTTAGTTTTGAGTTAACTTGTTTGTTTGTTACACATGGAATTTGCCTCGGTCACATTCGATGAAAACGTTCAGCACTGACAGAATTGTTTATAGAAGCTAAACGTTTAAGTTTTCCAGTATTTTGATTTTCTTTTTAATTTTAGATGATCTTTTATTTCTATCTATTAAGAATTGTTATCTTTTTCATTAAAAATTGACCTCCGTTCTTTGTGTTATTTTTTTTAAAAATGGTAGTTATATTTCGACAAAACTATGGCATGAAGAATGCTTATATTGAATGTAAAACCGCAATTAGGTACAATGGCATCAGTAGCACATTTGTCAAGTGCCAAAAAACCTATAAAAAAACATCCTTGAGTCCGTGTTAAAACCCAATTTTTAATTACGTGATTTTCGTCCATAAAATCCTGATTTTTAAACTGTTGATAATGAATGTTTTGTCTTAAAAATAAGAATATATTACCAAATGTTCATGTAATATGATGTCTTACAACTTAATGCAGATGGGTTTTAAACTAAACTTTGTTATATGTGAAATAATAGTTAAAGGTGCATGTAGTTTAAATATCTGTGCTAATGTGCATATGACTACTATAATATTTTTTTTATATATTTTATTTATTATCGCATATTTCGTTTGTTAACATGTGAACTGTTCACGGATGAATGATTATATTATTATTTCTTTATGTCCCCCTTCCATAAAAAACATCAAGAAGAAACTTTAAGTTTTTATGGCTAGTAATGCACTCAAGGTGCTAATTTACAATACACGATTTGATTGTGGATACATTTATCAAAAGCATAGCATTCTATAATCTGACTAAATGTTATGTTTCACGGAGAGTTCCCGTGAAAATAGCCATAAATAGCCATAAATTTTCGATCTGTCTACTTTAGGAAACTCGAGAAGAGAATGGTACATTAACCATGCTTTTCTGTTTTATGTCGAAACTCGGAATGTGGTATGACTTGACAATAAGCATTCATTTCTACTCGAATACCTAACAAATACCAAAGTAATCTGCGGAAAGCATTTAATTCTAAACTTTTTTCATAGTTTTCCTATAGAGATATTTTGAAGATAACAATTGATGAAAAGAAACACCTGCAACATTTTTAACAATTAACAATGAAAAGTTTATTTTTAAATTCCCTTATCGATGCTTGACTGGTTGTTTTTGTCATCATGGAACTTCCTGTCCGGATCTTTGTATGGAACTATTGATGAAATCCTACAAATAATACAATATCAGAAATTAAAATCATATCATTTCCAATTGCAGAATAGAGCAAATGCTTGTGGCCCATCTTGTTAAAAGTTATAATCTGGAAAGACATTCTATGATGGTCAGTTTTTGAAGATCTACTATTGCTCTTTGGTTGCATGAAGATGGCAGAACCTCAGTCTCTTAGAGTTTCTCGGGACTTATTGTCGTTTTTCTGATTATTAAAATTTAGTTTTTTCTATAATTTTAATTTGTTAATATAAGCAAGTTACTTTAACTACAGTCGACTCGTTTCCTTAAGAAATGCCAGACTTGTAAAATTAATTGAACATAGACGTACCAGTAGAAAAAATTCAGAAATATTCTTAAAGCTAACGTAATCACACATGCTACACGAAGTTGCTGTGTCTGTCTGCAATCTTTAATGGGATCTAATTGAATCTTGGAAATTATCCGTTGTACGTAACTTTGTCCCTGATTTTGTTTACTTTTCGTTGAAAAGTATTAAAATCTTAGCAATTGCCAAAAGATCAGGAAAAGAAACCATAGAAGCTTTTAAGCCTCCAAATAAAGATTTTTCAAACTGGAAAAATATTAAAATGAAATCGAGGTTTTAGATAAAATTTCTTTGTTAGACAATCTAAAACTGCTCCACAGTAGAAACCTTGTCTGAATTTTTTTATCATTTGGTTTAATTGGTAATCACTTGCATAATATTTAATCACTTTTTATGTCCATTAAAATTTACTATAGTAATTTTTGAATGAATACAAATCAAAACCAGTGATAAAATTTGTCGCATTTCAGCGATCAGTAGTCATTGCATGTAATAACATAAAAATACGAGTACATCCGACTTACACTCAGCCAAAGTTCTAATTGGTCATCAGTTGTATATGTTTCAATGTATGCTAGTTTTGTTTCTTCCCTATATCAACAGAGTTTGTGAAAATAATGTTTGTCTTACAATCTATTATCTTATATCTTTTTAATCTTTTTTGACTGTTATCTTAAATGAATCCAATATAAGTAACTTACACCGCAGGGGAAAACTTTAAAGTAGAACAGTCTTAAATTGAAAGGGAGGTAATTATTATATTGGGTACTTTGAAGGGGATTTATTTAAACAAAAGAGGCTGCTTATTAATAAAGTTTTATGTTTTTCTTACTTTTATTAAAACAAAACGAGCAATTTAGAGCACTTTTCTGTTTGCTTGACCTTTTTATGCATGAAATGCATTTTAAGCAAAATTTAGGATAACTCTCGTCGAACTTTTTCTAAAGTCTAAAGATTAACGCTTTCATTGAAGACTGTTGTTGGCATCTTATTACAAATAAAGAGTTTACTCAATGTCTTTCTAATGAAAAAAATACGGACTAACACTGACCAATTAGAACTTTGGGTGAGTGCATGTGGTCTCTCGATTTTATTTAGTTGAATAACACAAGAAAACGTAAAATTAAAATCATAAATGAACTGCTATCTTTTCAATAATTTCAGTCAAATATACATCCCATTGAGGAATTATTTCACAATATTTTTGTTAAAAAACATTACATAAGAAATGTTGTTTAACACTGTACTCCTTCTGAAATTATATCGTGGTGTGAGCATTGAATCAGATAAATACTGTTTTGTCCATTCTGGTGTGATTATTATCTACAAAATCAATTTTCCATTAAGACATGACAGGTTAACAAAAGCAAAATATTACGATACCAATACTCCTTTTAAGAGCGATTGTTTTAATAGAAAATACCGGTTTCTTTGATGTTACAAATACAATCAATAGAAAATCGATTTCTGAAAACAAGATGCACTTTTACGTCTTAGTTCTAAATATGTTAACGTAGTAAAATATGAAAAGAGCAACATTAAATAGTTTCTGAATAATTTGAACCGTGGAAGCATTTTTATTTTCTTATAAGTTCCAATAAGACCATTTTGTTAATCGATTTCTGTGACTGACCTGATTTAATTAAGCTTATTGTAGTACTAAGATCAAAGGAGATTGTCAAACTGTGTCTGATAGATATCACTGAAAAATGCAAATATGATCAAAATCCACAAAGTCAGGTTCCGAACGTCAGCAAACAACTGTTACAATATTTGAATGTCTGTTTGATAATTGTCATTGAAGTTATCAATTATAAATCTTATTTAAAGAACTGTTTACTATTCCGAGGATATTGTGTCACACGTAAACAACGATGCTGCAGAATTTATTGACCTAGTTGTCGCAAGGAGAACAAAACCAAACCAATAGTATCGGTATTGTTTAGATTATAAAAATACCCCAAAAGGTAGGAAAGGGTAAGGAAAAGCTGAAAAAGTATTTGGTATATATTTCCCATTTGAGTTTTTTAGTGCGACCCGGAAGTGCTTATCCTAAAACATGCCGATAACAGGACATTTCCCTACCGAGTTGTCAATTGTTACAAACTGAAACAATAAATAACTTTTGAATTAGATAACCAGGCCCAGGCATATAATTTTCAGGCATATAAAACCATGTTATGTAATACAGTGAACCAGAAACTCTTTTGCCATAATGTAATGTAACATTGTAACTGGATTTTTGCAGGACTTCCACAGGATAATCAAATAAATCAAATAGCATTTTAAGCAGTAATGTGCATTTCCGTTACTGTCCATGAACAGGTTAAGACAAACCGAGCCTGCAAATATTTTCATATTTGTCAAGATCGATGGCTTTTATTGTTTTTGTTAAATCTATTGCAAGAGAAAAATTAAAAATGTGCTCCCGCTTGAGATTTACTGAAGATTTTATTTTAGTAAAAGACGAATGTGAAAACCCTTAAACCTAAGAGCAGATTGATGGTGAAATCGACAATCATTTCTAGAATACTTGACAGTTGCAAGAAATAAATGAAAATAATTCATTTGTGAGATTGACCAAAAAACAACTACAACTGCAAAATCAGAATTATCTTCCAGATCAAGTATACCACGGAAACTTTTTATAGTCCAGTACTGATTGTGTACTAGTTTGCCTAACTGCAAAGAACTCGTTTCAAATAGTTAGGTATGAAAAGTAAATAACAAACTACCGGATGCTTTCGTGGAAACAGTTACCACCAATCAAAATAATTAATATAATAATAATAATAATAATAATAATAATGTATTTGATTTTTCAGTAGTAAGCTGCTTAGACCAATGAGGTAAATGAAAAAAGGCAATTAATAAATGCTAATTAATAAGCTTACGTTCTGTCCAAATATTATAAGTTTGCAAAATAAGATGACCAGTATATGTTTTCTAATATAAAAATATATTTTATTTGTTTCATACATTATAATAGCCAGTTTGTTTGAATAAAGCCGACAATGTCAGATTTCATATGATTTGTGAATTTAGCGGCCTGGCGGTTTTGTGGCATATCGCTGTCTATTGGTATAGAGTATTATTCGAATAATAATTGATGGTTAGTATTTTCAGAAAATTATGATGTGTTTCATTTGATAACGTTAAACTACTATTCGTCAAAAACTGTTATTTTCTGATTTCCCATGGAGCTGCTCTAACATTCAAAGGTCATTACCGGATCGTTTTACCATTATTTATTTAGAGCGTTACCTTTGAACTAAATTTGTCCTGTAATGAAATTTCAATTGTATGAACACAAAACACATATTTCGCAAAAAAAACAAAAACAATACAAGATCAAATAAGATAATGTTCCAGTCATACTATTTATAAACTACTTTGCTAGTTATTATTGGAATATAAAGCTGCACCGGTTTTTTAAAGTACCAAAACAATGGCTTATGCATTATGACACATGTCTCTATCGTTGGTCAGTTAACAACACATCGTTGCAAATCTATAGCAATGCATCGAGACACTTAACCTTAGCAGAGCATCAAATTGGTGGTAGCTGAGCATCAAATTTGTGGTAGCTGAGCATCAAATTGGTGGGATTTTTAAATGTTGAACTATCGAGACTCTACGAGCCTTTTATCTGTGTTAGAAATCAACAGTATCTTTTGTTAGAATTACGGCCAACAACCTATTAGGGAAACTGTATCGTGTTGAAATTTTGTTGTCTGTATATTCATTTTTTCATGCTAAAGGTTAAAATAAAATTAAAAAGGAAAATTATTGTTTGTTTTCACTGAAATTACAGCTAGGAAGAATACATAATATTCACTTTCAATCCCAACATAGATGCACCAAGTTTTCTACTTTTCTTTTACCGGATTGCTTTGTGCATCAACTTTAAGAAATAACAAATTGAAGTTGCCGTGGTGAGAAACATACCCGAATATGTTTTAACTCAACAACTTTAAAGAACAATCTCGCAAATTGGCCTGGTCGGGGCTTTTCGGAACGATAGCACCTGGAATGAATTAAAACGGTCACGAACTAGTTTTGAAGATTGATTAAGACTCTAAATTCATAATGATAGATTTAAGATTTTACAATAAGTATACTTTCGCTACATTGTATTATGGCTCATAGGGAGATCTTGTAAAAGAATCTAGAAGCTCGATCTATTTCTTTTATCCCTGTGATCGTGTTCTTGCTGAATTGACTCCAGGGGCTCTGGCCTCGTTAAGGTCATTGAGTATCCGCCCTTTTGCTTTACAATGCTATAAGCTTTTTGGTTTTATATGTTTGTGTGCTTTTGCATGAAATATTGTCGAGTGGATTGGTGGGTTGGAGTTATATCACCAAGACAACATGTACTTGTTTGTTTATATGAGAATCTTTGGGGCAAGTGTGAGGTTGATGCAACCTAGATCCTACTTTAACCCCACCCCCCATCCCCAGTGGCAAATTATTTTTGAGCAAGTGTAAGGTTAGTGCATTAAAACCATCAGTGGCAATTGCTTAGACACTGGCCGTTCCAAGGTACCACTCCCCCGGTTCTTATTTTCGTTAATTGTATGTGGTATCTGATTTGAATATTTTTTTATCTCATTCTCTATTTTCCTCTTTGCTTTTTGGCTGTTTTAAACGTGTACAACTATATAACATTATTTGTGAAAATAACTGGTTTTCATAATGAAATTTAAACCGCTTTCTCATTTGAAGTATCGGAGTTATCTGACACAAATAACACTTAAAAAATCCATTTGACTCGTTGTCCATATATTTAAATTTGAGATATACTCATCAAAATAACTGAAAGTTCCAAAAGATGCTTTGGATAAAGCATTTTTGTGTTGTAAATTTAAGGTATATAGTTTCTTAAATATTGTTATTTTGAACAAGTAAAACAGCGGTATTAATCTGGGAAGACACACAATTATTTTTAAAGGATCTTCAAACCAATCTTTAAAGGATCTTTAACCAATCTCTCCATATGAATACCATCGTTTGGGATGCATCAAAATTGTACTGTTTATTGGTGTAAATATTGAGTTGCGCTCAACCCGGGGCTAGGCGGCGTGGGCAGTAATATGCAATCAAACCGAGCCTGCAGTATTTTCATATTTGTCATGTTCGGTGGCTTTCAAAGTTCCCTTTTCATCTATTTCTATTAAATGCATTAAATTGTGACGACTCTAAAGTAATTGTGTGACTTTATTATCTAGCAGAATGAAATCATTTGAGTAAAACTTAAAGCCATCTGCAAAAGTCAATCGGCACCTGTAACAATATTGTAGTATTGTGGGTCTTTTTTGAATACTCGTCGAGTGTGATTTTTGTCATCTCTACTGATTCAAAACTGATGTTTCCTTTTATTTATTTGTTTGTTTATTAATTTATTAATTAATTTATTTATTTATTTATTTATTTATTTATTCTTGCGTTTATCAAATTATTATCAACTGAATGGTTCCTTTGAAATTACTTTCTTTACTTTTTCTTCGGTCGTAGTGGGTGGGAGGAATTGGCTTTTCCAAATATGGATTATGAAATTTTTAGTCTATATTTTTTTGTTTTGTTGGTATGTACATGTTGAAAACTTTCAGACTTGGTATTTTAAAAAGACATTATTAAATAATTTTAATTACTTTATAACAATATATAAGATTCAATTGTATACATTTCTGTTTTATACGTTTTTGAGCTACGCAAGCTTGAAATTTACACATTGCCGCAAAAATGGTTCAAAGTAGCCGCATAAACAGCTGCAGAATTTTCTACGTTTACGAGTAGAATAGCAAAACAAATAAAAAACATACTTATGAGCGTTGCATTTCAACAGTTGTCTATTGTCGTTTCAATATAACTTGTGGATAGGGAATCATTACATGAAAATAAACATCTAAGCCTTTCCAATTTATTAATTGTCATATAATCATTTCTACTTCTTATGTTATTTTAGTTATTTCTGTCCCGATTTTATATGTTCTTGTAAGTTTTGGCCTGCATGAATATGCTCTTGTTAGCTAATTATGGCCAGTTGGCTAATGCTCTTGTTAGGTAATTTTTAAATATTTCATCCATAGACTCAGTGACAATTGCTTTCTTTAAAATAGACATTTTTTAAGATCATGTGCTGTCGGTAGGCGGTAATACCTTCAGGTCCCGCGTTGTTTCAATCCAAACACTGGATCCTGATGGTTGGCTGTTTTGATTGGGTATTTGTTTCGATGTGATTTCGTCTCTTTTCTTGAAGCACGTTCCAGATTTCGGTAATTATTTCCTGTATAAGACAATAAAGAGTAGGCAAAAACAATCTAACATTTTGAATTCTTAATTAATCCAATTACGAGAAGTTTTTTTAATTCTCATATCGTGCTTTTCTGATCGTTTTGTTAATTGAACTTGATGTCTGGAACATCGTGTGCAAGTATTGATACGATCGCCTACGGTGTTAAATGTTAAAACTAATCAGATAAAATTCAATTGCAAAGCCCAGACTTGTAATACGGTTTGCTCTAGTTGCGTAAACTTTAACCCATAGGCCATTTTCTGTCTCTGTCCTATAAGTGTACACGTTTTGTTAGGTGGAAAATACGTTGTACAATTTTAATGAATGATATAGGCTAAAACGGGAATCGGACAGCGACAGAGCTTCAACTCGTTAATCCGAGTGCTCTACCAACTGTGAACACTTAGAATCCTAGAGATCCCCCCCCCCAAAATAAATAAATAAATAAGAGAAAAAATGGATGCGATAATAATGCTGTAAAAATGATCATTAAATGACATCGGTAACCGATTTCCGATTTATACTGATAAAAATAGTGACTTTTTTAAGGGCCGCCACACTACTCAAATAATCCAGTCTTGTAGTAAACGTGCTACCTGATAGCGTCTGGGGAGACACTGTTTTTCTTCCACGTATACTACTTTTTTCGTATTTTTCGATCTTCCCGAAATTGAGATAAGTGCGTAAGTCTATAACCGACTCATCAGATCGACTTGTACTTAGGGGGGAAATTAGATAAAAAGCTTTTCGTGTCTTCACACGTTAAAGGTTCTCAAAGGAACCATCCCAGACAAAATCTTCAAAAGCGGACAAAAGTCGCATGCACGAACCAACTCGTTTTTCTGCCATCTAGTCAGTAATGAGATTGTAAGAGATTCTGAAAATTACCAGCTAAACAAGCTTTTCTAAAGTCTCAGTAACCTTGTGTTAAAGAGCTGGTATCTATTTACTTTTTATTGAACAGTAAATGCGTAAACTATCTATTCTGTTTCCATAAATAAAACAAAAACAACCGTTAGTGAAGTAGCGGCACGCCTCTTCCCAGAATACCTCTTTCATATAGTTTTTGCTTTTTCTTAAATAGGTTTTCTAATATAATACACACTTCGAGGATTTGTTGGACGCAATGTATGTATAGTGATACTTTCCGGTTTGAAGATATTTGAAGAAAGAAAAATACTTGAGCGTATTTTTAATCTTAATATATGATCATACTTTTCATACGATGGCTAAGGTTATTGATTATAGGTTTCCATTTTTTAATACATTCAACTGTCGGCGCAATTTATTTGCCTTGTCAATGCCTGAAGTTCTTTGTATTACATTTCTAGGATACTCGTTAATAATAATGTATAAGCTCGATGAGTTTCCTTTATTCCTGTCTTGACAATCTTGACAATGCAACTAGCCTCTTTTAGGTCGTATAGTTTGTATGCCATAGCATACAACATTGTCAAGTTGATAGGTGGATTGGAGTTACAACTTGTTATTGATAGGAGAACCTGTAGATGCATGTTTGAGGATGGTGCATCCTAGAACCTGTTTACCCGGCCTTCCATTATCTTCACAATTAATTTTATACAGTTTAGCTAATAATCGTCATTTAATATTTCCCAGATGCACTGTTCTGTCCACTATGATAAACTTTGCCACTGACAACCCCGCGGGTTCTTTTCGATAATTGGTTGTTGTATGCTTTTTGAAATTAATCATTTATAAACGCACGCTCTCTTGTCTCACTGCTTTTTTGTTGGGAGGCTGTGTTTTCTGTCTTAGTGTTGAAAATGCATTTGGGTTGAACCAAAGTAAATCCATTTCCCATAGACCTCAATATTAAATTCCCAATATTCAATGCACATTTAACATGATTTCTATCATCTTAATTTTTAGACAACCATATATGACTGTGAAGATCTATATTTCATCTGTTCAAAAACACACAGCAAATGGGGGGTTAACTTACTTGTAAGAAAATTACTGATCTCTAACCGAACAGACCCTATTTTAAACGCGGTATCGCAAATACGGTGCCAAAAATATACATCCGCTCTTCCGGAACTAGTACGCCTCTACCAAACGAGATATAGGCATGAAATTGCTTTCATTTATTTTCCTGACATGTTATTCCTGCAAACAAGTCACAAACAGGTCGATTTCTAACGGTTAAGAGGCCCCCAGATGAAGAGAAAAAAAAGCATATATTAAAACGGACTTCATTCGAATGGACCACGGAGGAATAAAGTTAATACCGAATTGGATCCGGTGCCCAAAATTAAGATTTTTTCAATTCAAACACAAGATTTTTGACAAATAGTATTTTAAAACCTAAAACCCAATCAAACTTAGCCGATTTCAATCACCGAAAACAAGTTTTATCGACTTCGACATTTTCGAGGTTTTGAATCTTATAGGTTGAACCAAAGTAAATCCATTTCCCATAGACCTCAATGTTAAATTCCCAATATTCAATGCACATTTAACATGATTTCTATCATCTTAATTTTTAGACAACCATATATGACTGTGAAGATCTACATTTCATCTATTCAAAAACACACAGCAAACGGGGGGTTAAATTACTTGTAAGAAAATTACTGATCTCTAACCGAACAGACCCTATTTTAAACGCGGTATCGCAAATACGGTGCCAAAAATATACATCCGCTCTTCCGGAACTAGTACGCCTCTACCAAACGAGATATAGGCATGAAATTGCTTTCATTTATTTTCCGGACATGTTATTCCTGCAAACAAGTCACAAACAGGTCGATTTCTAACGGTTAAGAGGCCCCCAGATGAAGAGAAAAAAATAGCATATATTAAAACGGACTTCATTCGAATGGACCAGGGAGGAATACTGAGTTATTTACCTTAATACAACCTTTGTCACTTGTTTTATTTTATAACGCACAGGAAGTTTTAAAAATGATAAAAAGAAGTTTGCTTTATTTGTACATTTCTGGCCCCGGGTTAAGCGCAACTCATTATTTACACCAGTAATCAGTACAATTTTGATATATCCCAAACGATGGAATGCATATGGCGGCAAATGTAGAACCTTCGATGCGGTATTTTTTAGATTAACACTATTCCATGATCAGCGGCGTATGGTACCCAGAAAAAAGATTGTTGCCCTAAACGAGAAAACAATGGGCGTAACTGAATAGATTTGAATTTTGACAGGGGATCTGAGAATATGAAATAACTTTCTAAATGAGCAAATATTATGTTTGCTACATAGTTTCATATTTCTGCGTCCCTTAAGCAATATTGTTTGTAGAGGTTGGTGTACCAATGATCCTAGTTTAAACCACCAGTGGCAAATTGTTATGCCACTGACCGTTCCAAGGCGGTAACCCCTCGGGTTCTCTTTATCGTTAATTGTTTGTAGCGTGTTTTTTTCCGAAACTGATCATTCTATATCCAAGCTCTCTTCTCCTCTCTACCTTTTGGTTGTGTGGGGAGGCTGTGTCTACTAAGAGTGGCCATTTCTGATATGCATATTTTACTTTGGTATAACAACTGATATCTTTCCCTCAGTTCTGTACATTATTGTCTAGAAATTATTTATATATTCTTTATATTGTCAGAATTTTAATCTACAGTTTTTGGCATATCACTGCCGACTGTTTATAGAATATTAATTGATGATTAGTTTTTCTCGGAGGCACTGCTCTAATTTCAGAAACATTTAAATAATTAATTCGTAATTAGCACAGCGATCTAGAACATTTTATGAATATATTTTTTGCATTAACAATTTCTTGATTTCATGAATAAAACCAGAACTGTATTTGTAACTTCAAGTTAAATTTGCAATAAACCACAGTGGAAGAAAACAGTAGAACTAAAAAGAGTATTGATTTCATATTTTTGAGAAAACAGAACCTTTTATAATTAATATTATACAATTATTTACTTATTAGCTGGGAAATATGCTGTGATATTGATCTAAAAAATCGTTATTGACCGAGGCGATAGCCGAGGTCAATAACGATTTTTGCGGTCAATATCAACAGCATATTTCCCAGCTAATAAGTAAATAACTGTTTTATTACATGAACTATAAATATATAGTTAAATAGTTAATAGGATTCTATTTATAGACATTCTATTTATAGACAAGTCAAAGCGGGTCAAATTTATTGACTCGGTTATTTTGGGGGTGTGACCAATCGCGTTGCGTCTATTTATAGTTCATGTAATAATTGTAAATACTGTATAGTTATATTTAAGTTATAAGCCTAGCCTATAAGGTTATTAATTAACATATATCTTAACATTTAAGATATGCTGAATCGTATTTTGTTGCATAATTAATAGGTTTTGTAACAATAATATTGTTATACGACAACATTTTTACTGCTTATATTATAGTCTTCCGTTTGTTTGAGTGAGTGCATATTGTTTTATTGTACATGTTATAAACTGGATTATTATGAAAAATTAAAAAATGAGACTAAAAAACACATCTTATCTCAAATTTCATATTACTTAGAACTATGTCAT
This sequence comes from Corbicula japonica, assembly GCA_038501625.1. Classification (NCBI taxonomy): domain Eukaryota; kingdom Metazoa; phylum Mollusca; class Bivalvia; order Venerida; family Cyrenidae; genus Corbicula; species Corbicula japonica. The sequence goes on along the minus strand of JAZAYU010000006.1, from coordinate 14,725,657 downwards.
TAGACGCTGTCGCAAATCACTTCACACAAATAAAATATTTATAAGGAAACGACTGTTTTAGGACAGAGGTCTGTTGAGTTCAGCGTCTCTAGAGGGGAAAATATATACGGATATTTATTCACATAAGGCACATCCGCAAATACTACGCATTCGTATATTAAATGATAATTAAAAAATTATCAGATGTAAATGGGTTTCAAGAAGACCTTATTAGTTTATCTGTAAAATAAGTTGTTATCAATTACAAAACACGACACAAGGTTAAAACTGAAATAAACCTGAACTCAATACGTTTATATTAACAACGTCTGAATTCAATTCAGCACCTATCCTCCATTTGTGTGACACAACACATAATTATGTTGTAAAATGTTATTTGGAATAACATACTTTAAACTGTGTATAACAGATTCGTGACCAATAACTTACATTTATTGTTTAGAGCTCGCTGAAAAAGTTTTTTAAAAAGGTCTCTTGATTTTCCTGCGATTTTTATCTGCCTTGAAGGTGCGATATTTCTTCGTGTTTCTCTAATGTCAAATATCATAACATAGATACAAGATCGTTTTTACACAACTGCTCATAAAATAAAATTACCATTGATCACATTCTGCTCTGTATCAACTGATATTGCTGCAAGTTATTGTCGTACGATCAAAATGTCTATCACCTTACACGTAGTCGGTGCTGTTCACGATGTAATGATTATTCTTGCTTGTTATTTAGGTGATATAGGCTTCTCTTGATCTACTGTAGAGAAGATATTTGCTTATATTAATCTTAAAAATATCAAATGAGTAAAGATTTTAAACTTTTCAAAAGGTAAAAAAAAACATTTCAAAAAGTAAAATGCAAAATGTAGACATGGCCGTGTTCACAAAAACACTGCGAACGTTCATGAACATATAGTATAATTTTATCATTCATATAATATCAAAATGTTTATCCACAACTTTGGTAACGCGGCCGCAAAAAAAAAAACAGAATTGTTTCATTACTTACCAGAGAATAGTTTCCATTATTTAACTGTCTAAAAGTAGTTTGGCTTAATGTGTTAAAGTAATCACTAATTCCTGTTACCTTTCAATTACTAGAAACATATAATGTTTAAATTCAACTTGAAATTCGAAAATTCTTCATAATAGTGACATGTTGTTATTTCAAAATGCCCTTTTCAATCTAAATCAGCTTTGAATAATCAGATCATAGCACTCACATGCGAGATTAGGCTTTTGATCTGTCTCACAATGGTTTATCAAAATTCATTGTTCATCTCTCGATTTTCTGTTTTGAGAATTGTTTAATATTGACATTGACTTATTTTTAGAAAATGACTATGCTTGATATATTGCGCCGGTTGTCTGATTTTATTAATGAACTCCATGAAACATTTACAACCTCAGTCTTGTTACTGGAAACATTATGTAAACAGATGTTAATATGCCGACTAACCGAATAGTATTGAGACGGATCATTTTCACATTAAGTTTAATCAGTTTTGCTACACAATCTTTTAACCGTAATTTACCGTAGTTACAGTGGTTTTAATAAAATACTTGTAAAACTATGCAGTTTTAAACCAATTGTTACAATTACTCTTGGGAACAATTGGAAAAGTACCTTCAGTCATATTGGTTTAATTCTACAAGACTTTTTTTAGTACACAGTATGCCCATTTCATTTTTATTAAGGATTGCTTCTCCGTTTTGGTCGAATGTGGTTTAGATGAAAAACTTGATTTCGTGATACTGATGTTTCGACTGCCTTACAAATTAAAAAGACCTAAACTAAGAAATAGACGTTTGTGACCATAAGTATGCTTATAAATATGTTCAAAAGCTGCTAGAAACAAACTAATTTGTAAAGTCAATTTCTCAGCTTTCCAGTAATTATTAGGATGAAGACCCTTAGCTCTTCCCCGTACTTATGTGATGTCTGAGGTTGGTCATTCATATTATTATTATTATTATTATTATTATTATTATTATTATTATTATTATTATCATTAAGTCTTATGTTTATGTTAAGTTGATATGGGAAGAAATTTCCTTTCGCGAATTTGATCTTCGAGTTTTAAATAAATTAAAAAACTTTACATTGATATTAAATAACGTTACATTATATCCTTAATAAAGTACATTAAAAATCGAAAACATATAGTATGTCATTTAATATGTAAAATTTTTAATTATCACCTTGCCACTTTGCATTTATCTTGCTACTAATGTTTTTTTGGAATTTATGCAATTACACTATGTAATTAATCAATACATCCTTCAAGTGTTTTTGTCTGTTTGTCTGCTTTTGCTTCTACATGGATAAACAATGTACTTGGAAATTCGATTGCAAATCGTCGTATATAATAGTATTTTTTTTAATTTAAAAATTGCCACTTATTGAATGACGACAATTTAGTCAGAAGAAACGGTCTTTGCTTGATGTACTACGATGTACTACGATGTTATGTTGGAGCCGTCGTTGTTTTGTTGTTGCGACCTCTTGAGTGAGATTAATTCACGTATTCTTCTGAAATTGTTTATTGTATATTTGCAAATATTCTATAAAGCATCCTAGATGATTGACATGTATAAGATTTGAATTTCCAGAATGACATATCAATCTGTAATTTCATTAGTGTAGGAAACAATAAATAAAACAAAAGTTCCTTGCAGTCAGATAACAAAATAATTTTCTGAGTGATATGTAAGTAGTTGAGTGTTGGAATATTGACTTTTTATGATGGCTGATTTCTGCCGTTTCACATTTTTGCTTGGATATCAAAATAATTTTAAAAACTCAACTCGTGGAAAAGGACGAGTGATCGTCGGCGTCACAAAACACAACATTGTGAACATTATAGATAGTGCGCGGCCTTCGTTGTTGTCACGTCCCGGACAAAGAGTATTGCTATGCAAAACATGGAAACAGTCCAAGGAAAGACTTTAATTGTAGCAATGTGCAAGGTGAATAAAAATTATAGTTTTATAAGCACTCGTTTATTTTAAGATAAAAACTTCACGTCGAAGTCTACCTTTTCTACGTCATTTATCAACTTACTTATTTAAAGACAATTTTCAGAGCAGGCCACTGTCTCTTGGACATCTTTTCCGTTTAAATCTGCCATGACAATAAAATTTAAAAAGAAATTTCCAATTCGCAAAAGTCAGTTTATTGCGAAATGCTATAGTATTGTATTGTATTTCCTTTGTCATTATTTTATACAGAGATTTTAATTTTAGTTTTCATAATTGTTTATTGTTTCAAGTCATGTTTAACAAATGGTACAACATTATATAAGAAATTATCAGAAAAGCCCTTATTTTCTTTTGTATTCACCCTCCTTCGAGCTTCGTTAACATCACATGGACTATTATGAAGGAAAATAATGAGTGAGATAATTTTGAAATTATAAGTTTTTTTCATTTTTGGTTTTGCGCGAATATGTACGAGGGTGGTCCGAAGATTATTGAAAATGCAGTTATACTGCAGAAATTAGTACATCGATGGTGAGGTGTTTGATTAATTATACCTTGATGCATCAATCATTTCTATCTAAATACTCTCGGTCTTTTTAGTACATGATAATGGCGTTGTGAGGCTCTTATCGTGGAGATAGATAGGTCATAAAGCTAAAACCAAAAGCAGTTTGAAATACTTAAATAACGGTATCTTAGTAACTCTAAAAGAGACACAATGTTTCAGTAAAGAGTTAAGATAGATATTTTTAAAGGAAACTGACAGTTTATAGATTGATATATTGCCTTTATATTTAACAACAACAGAATAAATTAGCATTGGCTTTTACTTATATTTTACTTTTATCTCAACCATGACACTGATAATTGCCTAATCCAAAAATAGGCCAGTATTTCCTATCATACCCTGGTTAAAGCTCCATATGTCCTCAATTTCTGACTTGGATAAATGCAACTTTCAGGCCTGGTAGACAAAAGGTTCTGCCGACTGCAGAAACTCATATAACATGTTCACACTCACCGGTATGTATACGAAAATAGTTTGCATTACTATTGAAACGCCCCTCGCATACTTATTTTTATTGTTTACTCGCTTTAAACTTAGCTTTTGTCACGATTTGCATTCAATAACAACCATTTAACCACGTTAATTTAATAGGAAAAGTGTTTTCATGTTGACTTTCAGAGAGGCATCATCAGGCTTTTACTTGTCGAAAGACTAAAAAAATAAAAGAACTGTTGTACAATCCCAGTATAGGCATCATATCGAGCCGGGCAGTAAATTATAGAATATTTGATAGGTGGTGCTATCTCGTTAGGCCAAATGAATAGTCAGATATTAATGAGGTTGGCAAATTTGTAAAACACATCATATAAAACGATTTTTAACACATTTCAAGCTGTTTGGTAATTTCTAAAGTGCACCTAGTAGAGTGGCGGAAATTTCGGGCTTTATATTCGAAAGCCCAGTTTAAATTGGTAACGTGTTAATAATTGACTATACATTTTACGGATAGCAGGAGACTTTAGTCTTTGTTTCAGTAAACAACTAAATATTGAAAAGTATAAAGCTTATTACAATATTCCTCTAAATAACATTCATAGTTTGATAAATTTTTAATAATGCTAGAATAGCATTGCCATGCTCTCTTCTCCTGACCTCTACTTTTTGGCTGTTTTGGGAGGCTGTGAAGCAATTTATTTTATTGTATATTGCTTCCTCCAGCGTTAATGAGATAAATGTTGTCAAACCTTGTTGTCAATTAACATAATCTCTGTTTGCCAATTGATGGTAAGACATGTTGTAATATCTTTAATTCCGAAGGGACCCAGAATAACATTTAACGACTGTGTTCTCTTCTGGTGGCAATGTCTACCTAAGAAGACGACGGCCTGTAAACCATTATTTTTTCTCAACAGGATCGTTATATAAACAAGGCCATTTATCAGTTACAGAAACATGACAAAGGCTGTCGATTTTGTTAATATTAGGTATAGGCTTCTGAAACAGTTTGTAAACATACACACTGTTTTCGAAACAGATCACACGTGTTATGGTATTTATGAAATGTTAGAGTGTATAAAGTATACATCAGAACCAGCTTAAAAGAAAAGGAAATCAATAATCCTAAAATACTTATTTCCATTGTTCTTCAAATAACCATCCACAGCAAATACGTTTGTTTCAAGACTAGATACTTATTTCGTCGTATCCTGCATCTTATGTTGCTTTTTTCGGGTGGTAGTTGCTAAAAAGATGTTAATTTGATGCTTCCATTTTACAGATAATGTAAAAAAATGCTGTCCTATCTTCATGTACTTTTTTTTATTAAGTGGCTTTTTCTTAATAGCATTTAAGAGCAACAACATAAATTATGCCACACAAACATGACAAACGAACAATAATAATAAAACTTCGATGAATTCCGAATTTTCAAGTCCCAAGTTTGTACTTCATGCAGTTCAAATATTACATAACATGGCACAATAAATGCTGAAAATATTTCATTTAAAGTTCTTGTCTTTTAATTAAAAAAAATAATTAAATACAGAAGGATGTTGCTGTAAAGACATTCGTTGAAGAAGTTATATACGTTTCAAGAAGCACAAATGTGACCGTTTAAAGTGTCTAGTTTGGAAGCAATAAAAGAAATGATCGGAATATTGCCATTGCGGTATATTAATTGCGTTACGTCATGTTCTTGGACTGTAGCTATTTTATTTCTTTGAACTCATCAATCGGAAGATTGCGTGCATGCAATAAAGAAAAACATAAAGAGAGAAAGTTCTAAGAAATTAAATGATTGTCACCGCAGGTTGTTAAATGAAATGATTTTCTAAATTATCATTACGTGCGGCCTTCCGATCAATATGGTTTGCGTGTTTGGATTTTCGGTGAGGGTTTTAAGGACAAAATTACACACATTTTGAAATATCAATCGTTTTGGTTGAATCAATAGACGGCTTTCAGTTTGTTTGAACATGTCTTAATACAATAAATGCTACCCACCAGACTCATTCAATCGACGAAATTAATCTGTAGGGTTCAGAAAAAAACACAAATGAGGTATTTATCTCAATTAAATACGTTATTTTTATTAAGTAGAATTGTATATGTAAATTGTGCGGGCTTCCAAGATTTCGGATGTTGTGCTTATACGACCTTTTTTTTACGACATAAACACACGTCGAAACGTTTCAAGTGACAAATCGTCTTTAGTTTCAGTTTGACATTTAGAACCATAACAATTCTTTAAATTGACATCAATAGGTGAAATAGATTGTCACAATAAGTTATTAACCTTGTGCTCCCAAGATGGATTTAAGCGGATTGACTTACAGCGCGAGTTGACACATTTTCTCCCATATGTGACGGATGATGCGACATTTTTATGCGAAGATATCCAAGTATGTCCGTCTCTCTTTTTCCACAATTGACAATGGATTATATCTGTATCAATTTAAGGACGATTTTACCACCATTATGTTTATATAAGATTGAATGTGTTTGTGATATTTCCTCTTTTCCATCTTCGTCAAAATTAAACCATTCTTCATATTGATATTGTTGTGTTATTTTTGTCATGCTAGTTACCGCATGGTAAATACGGCCTATTACAAGTGTATTTTTTTAAAACCAATGTTACTTGGAATAGATATTCATTTTCTCGTTGTTTATTGAACACTGTTAAAAGTGAAACCCAACGTTTAAAGTTAGCGATGCTGCGAGCTTTAAAATTTAACTGACTATTATAAACATTGTTATTATTTATTCTTTTCCTGAAATAAAGTTGCTTCGATCAAAAAGGTGGCGAATTAGAAAATTGGTTCAGTATATTAATTTTCAGATTTCTTCTTATACAAATACGTAAAGCTGCAAAGCAATTACCCCTAAGAAAAATCTCACATTTACCTAGATAAGGCACTCAAAGAGATTTCATGACAAAAAAGGCAATCTGTTTTCTTTGACCATGACCGAATTCCCAATTTCATCTGCAATAAAAGCTATCCAGAGCACTGAGAACAATTTCGCATAAGAAATGAATTACAAATGTATTGGATAAGTCTAGTCAATTTGTGAATTGGTTCATCTCCAAACTCTTATCAGATCTGATCACATTTAAGGAGATTTTGTTGCTGACTCACGATTTTGTCTAATGCGATCTTAACACGGAGGGTGCTTACAGTAAAGAGAGCAATGCAACAAGTGTTTGACTCCATAGAAGAAAGATCTAACACACCTATTTATTATTTAATATTAGTATTTCGAATAGTAGTAGTTGTTGTACAAGGAGTAGTAGTAGAAGTAGTAGTAGTAGTTGTTGTTGTTGTTGTAGTTGTTTTTGCTGTTGGTTACGGTAGTATTTAAGTAACCCCTAAAAAGGGAAGGGCCATTTTATCCGGCTATTTAGGGTTATTTGTGGGATTACTTCCAGAATATTGTTCCATGTAGACAGTTCCTCTTGCCTTTTTAATATTTCGACCAGTTTATAGATGGGTGGTTTCAATATCCAAGCCAATATTGATTCGGATATTGTTCAATCACCATAAGGATATACTTCCTGCATTTTAAAGCTTTCCTTTGGCGTTGTCTGTGATATGCATGATTTATATTCTCACATCCCCTGTCAAAATTCCATTTTGGTAAATTCCACCCATTGTTTTCTCGTTTAGGGCAAACCCATTTTTTATCTAGGGACCATACAGTATTAATCTGAAAATACCACATTAAAGGTTTCATGCTCGCAGCTATATGCATTCCATCGTTTGGGATGGATTAAAATTGTACTGTTTATTGGTGTTAATATTGAGTTGTGCTCAACTCGTGGCTAGGCGACCTGGGCAGTAATATGAACTTTCATTACTGTCTATGAGAAAAGTCTCTATCAAACCGAGCCTGCAATATTTTCATATTTGTCGTGTTCGGTGGCTTTCAAAGTTCCCTTGTCATTTATTTCAATATTACAGTAGCGTTGTTTGTGCCATGTGACGGCTGTGAAAAGTCCTCGTACATTTAATCAGTCTGTTATCAGTTACATCTTGTGATGGTCGTTAGGAACGATACTTGTGTACTATGTCAATAGTACTACTAAAATTGCTTTTGTTTAAATATTTCGGTCAGTTTATAGATGGGTGGTTTTAATATCTCAGCCAATATTGATTCGGATATTGTTCAATCACCCCAATCATATACTTCCTGCTTTTAAATTTTGCCTTTGGCGTTGTATGTGATATGCAGAATTTATATTTTCAGATCCCCTGTCCAAATTCCATTTTGTTTAGTTCCGCCCATTGTTTTCTTATATAGGGCAAACTCATTCTCTTATCTGCGGACCTTAATGTTGCGCATGTATTTCCTTTATACTGCATAAATAGTATGAAGGTTATCAAATGTTTCAATTCGATTGTTCAATTTTTGAACTTTAAGACTTTGACATCGCCAAAGAGGAGACATAGAAAGGGTAGTTTGTAAATTACAACCAATGTGAACATACAAGTTTTGATCAAATTTCAAAAGAAAAATAATTACATCACCAAAAACACAAATGTGTAACAAATCTATCCCTGCAACCTAGACAAAAGAAAAAAGTATTTAATGTATAAATAACGGAATTGATAGGAAGTGTTCCAATAAAATGCTTATATGTCCTCAAAACTCGGTCATGCTCGTAAATGACAGGAGATTGACAAATCATCTACCCCAAAGCCAGTTAAAATTAAAATTTTACTTCAAATGTTAATATCGATCAAAATGTTGCAGCTACTTCGAAAAGATACTCTGAACCACATTGCATATCAGTCACATTAATTGATATGTCTAACAGGTTCCTCTAATTCCAGCGTCTCATTAGACACTATTACCCCCTGTTGGCTTAGGTAGACAGTTTTGACACATTTTCATTGATTGCTGATTCTCCATGTTGTCTGCTATGTTGTAGTTATCTTGTCTGAACATTAAATGCATTGAAAAACATAAAAATGCAGTGGATCAAGGATTCATATGATCAGTAAGATTGTATGAAAGTGAAATATGCATATCAGGAATCGCCACACTCACAAAACACAGCCTCCCCACGCAGCGAAAACGAAGAGAGGAAAAGAGAGCATGTTTGTTATAAGTATGTCAAATTCAAATAAGACGTCACAAACGATTAAAGAAAAAAGAGAACCCTCAGGGTTACCGCCATGGAACGGTCAGAGGCGAAACAAGTTGCCACTTGGGGTTTAAACCAGACTCTAGGTTTTGGTGAACTGCCGGATTTTTTAAAACCTACATCTGAAATTGGAACTCAAATACATGGTAAGAGTACCTACCATATTGCTGGAAAGAAAACAAAATTATTTATAGCATCAGATTTCTTTGAACTTATCTAAATAAGACCACAGAGGCATTTTGTTTTCGTCTGCCTACGTAAGACATTCAAATAATTTGGTAACAGGGGTGAAATATTATCAAAGATATTGAAAAAAAAGGTGAAATATGCATATCAGGAATCGCCACATTCAGAAAAAAACAGCCTCCCCACAGAGTCAAGAAGAAGAGAGGGAGAGAGCATGGTTAATAAAATGATCAGTTTCAAAAGAGACACCACTAACAATCAACAATAATGAGAACCCGAGGGGTTACCGCCTTGGAACGGTCAGTGGCAAATGAAATTGCCACTGGGGGTTTAAACCAGGTTCTAGGGTGCACCAACCTCACAATTGCCCCAACAGGTTCTCATATCACAAAACAAATACAAGTTGTCTTGGTGAAACAACTCCAACCCACTTATTGGCTCAACAATGTTGCATGCAAAAGCACACAAACATATAAAACATAAGAATTTAATAGCATTGCAAAGCCAAAGGGCGGGTACTCAATGATCTTACCGAGACCAGAGCTCCTGGAGTAAAATCAGCAAGAACACGATGACAGGGATAAAAGAAACAAATCGAGCTTCTAAGTTCTTTTAAGAAAAGATTTCCCCATAAACCTTCATAAACTCTTAAACCCCTGCCACCGTCGTGCAACCAAAGAGGTAAGCATAATGATCAACTGTAGAAGGGTTAATCACCAGGCATGCAGAGCCCTGTAAAATATCATGTTGGTAACCTTTCTTTTTAAATTTCCAGATGGTTTTTACGAATAACCGGGAGAAATTAACATTGCCCTTTATCTTCTTAAGTTTATAAATTAAATCTCCATAAAAAACTGGCTGTGAAATACCTTGTTGCAATAGTGATTTTAAACTGCACCTGTATTTATGAATTAGATCTGGGTATCGACGATAAAACTTGCAAAATGTTTTCCTTAATTTGTGATACCGATAACCTTGTTTTAAAAGTTTTTCTGTAATGCAAAGATTACGTTCATTGAAATCATTAATATCGTTGCAAGCTCTTGAAAAGCGAACAAGCTGTGAAATATAAACCCCGTAAGATGTTGCACGGGGAACATCGCCGTCTAAAAACGGAAAATTTACTATATTAAAATTAAAATCATCTCTTTTATCATATATTTTAGTAGTGACATAACCATTTTCAATAAACAGATTTAGATCGAGAAAGTTTGCTTGCTGTTCTGAAGTGTTCGCTTTATTAAGTTGTAGTTCTTTAGGGTAGATCTTATTAACCAGTAATGGAAAATGGTTATTATCTATATTTAATAAATCATCAAGGTACCTCGAGGAGTTGTTAAAAGCTGTAATAATATCATCTTGATGTTCAGTAGAAAGAGATAACATAAAGTCTCTTTCATAACAGTATAAAAACAGATCAGCAACAAGGGGTGCACAATTAGTACCCATTGGGATGCCTATTACTTGTTTATAAATAGAGGTACCGAATCTAACATAAATATTATCCAGTAAGAAAGTTAGCGACTCTATTAGGTCTTGACAAGTCCATAAAGTATAATTATCATAAGAACCATCTGTAAAAAATGCCCTATGTTCATTACAAGCGATGAAGGTTTTATTTTCTCTAGCAAACGTTTTTTCAATGAGACTGGTTAGTTTGTCTCTTATTAAATTATGAGGGAGCGAGGTATATAAAGTTGAGAAATCATAAGTAGACAAACAGAACGCCTGAAAATTATTTGATTTAAGCTTTTTCAAAACGTCATTTGAATTTTTAATCGACCAAAATAAATTTTTGCCAGAAGTTTCAAAAACCTTATCGCAATACCTAATTACATGTTCTTTAATAGCTGTAATGCAAGAAGTTAAGAGCACGGATAATTTAGTAGTAGGGCAAGAACTAGAGTTAGCAATAAATCTTGCTTTGTACGGTGAACAACAATCAAACGAAATAATAATATCAAAGATATTTTACTACAAACAAACGATAGGCGTTTCAGGATATTACATTTAAGTCGATAAGCGAAATTTATTAGGTAATAAAATCCTGTAATTTTCCAGTTCTTTGTATTTACATGTTTCCCATGACTATGTACGCACAAGAAAAAAACATGTCATCGCGTACAAACAAATTAAAACAAACCCCAGAAAAATGACGAAACAGGATCAAACAGCAAACATGTATATAAAGGGCACTCATGAACATGTATTAGGTCATATGACATTGTTTTCAGCAATAGTTCCTGGTAAACCTGTAAGATTATGTTACTTTCGAAACCATGTTTACTGCTCAACTTTTCACGATGGCAGGAGTTCAATAGTTTGTAGCGTGTCTGTCCTAAAACTTTCTCGATCAGTATCAATCATTTTGAACAAAATTGCTTTTTTCAGTGCCAGGCGATCTTACCTTTTTCGTGAAACTTTACAAATTACATAGCTGTATAATAACATGACGTTTTCTTGAAGATATAACCTTTACATTCTGAACCCACGTGACAGTTCAAACTCTATGTATGTCGGATCTTTCTCGATTGATATACACCATTTTTTTCCGACTGACAAATGACCCTAAGGGACCTGATAAAAATAACTTGTTTATAATTTTCCTTAGTTTCTCCAATATTAAAAATTTAAACTGATACTGTTCTAATTATATGTATCAAGTCATCGTACACCATATCATTAAGGTCAAGATGATAACATCCGAGGTACATTTAGATGCACACAGCGTTTTGACAACTTTAAACCAGTTAATTTGAAGGTAAAAACTCGCGTTTGATAGGTAAGTGTGTAATTTATGTATGCTTTATCCATCTTTATATATTTTATAGTTTCCTATTTTAAATGCATCTGCCCGATAACTTCGATGAACCTCTTACAGCAAAAATGATTAATACATATCATTTTGTTTAAATCATAACTTCTGTTCAGACAACTTACGATTGAAGGCCTTCTATTCCCATCGAACTTATAATTGTGAAAATGGATAATTGAGTTGCTTCTATGCTTATTCTAGAGTCGTCTTTACTTTCTTGGGATGAGCAAGCCTCAACTTTTAGACCATTAATGTAATTTACTTAAAACATTAGTGGCAGAAAATGCAAAATGAACATTTTAGAACACCTAGTAGCTTGTATGTATTACTTGAAACTTTGTCAGAGTACTTATAGTCTTATTTCGGGCTCGAGTCGTTCGTGCAATTACTGCAAATAATAAAGAATTCTTTGTATGAAGACTTGTTTCGCGGAGAACAAAGGAATTACGGATTTGAGCCTTAAACAACTTATATCTTGCAGGAAAATGCCAATAACTAAATCCCTTTATGCAAAGACAGACGATGGAAAAGAAGTAAACAAGTAAGTAGACCAAGGCTGAAGGTTGGAAAACAGTCGCCATGTCAGCCAATCAGAAGCTGCAGATTTGAGACTGGTTTCCATTCTCAATTTTATAATCTTGGGCACAAGAGAGTGTTGAAAACAGTACTCACGCGTGTCTCCGGGACGTTACGACAAATATACAAGACTAACGATAAAGGCTGCACTATGCCAACAGTGACCATGATCCTGAACGCATCCGGTTTATTCTTAAAAGCAAATTATCAAGCAATGCCTACAGAGGTTAACGCTGTGTACAATCATATTCGCTATCTAGATGAACGAATGACCTCGAGCAAGGCACGTTTGATGCCAAGATGAGTGTTTCCGCGAATTCCATAACGTCAAAATATGTCCTTTAATGTTGCTCATCCAGTACACAATTTTGTTCTTTTATTCTTCACTTAGACAAGGGTTTTTATGTACACACGAATAAAGTACTTAATCAAATTACTGTTGTGGGTTATTTTAATACGAAAATAAACTATTCAACCTGTAACTTGAAAAAAGATGTATCCTATCTTTCTGTTTCAGATATGTTTTGCAGAATGGTAATGGTTATGAAGTGTCTATAATATCTTATGGAGGGATCATCACCAATCTACTGGCTCCAGATAGAGAAGGAAAACAAGCTGACATCGTCCTAGGCTTTGATTCCTTTGAAGGTACAGAGAAAACAAATTTCAAGTATTGCCTGTTATATAAAGATGTTCGAGTTAAGTTTGTTGTGGGTTTCTCTGCTAGACAGAAGTGTCACACTCACGACAAAGAGATTATAGGTTATATCAAGTCATGAATTATATGTATCTCAATAAATGATGTGATGGTTGGTCCAAATCCAGAAAACTGCCACCGAATGAGAGATTGAATTTTAAAAAGTTTCTGAAAGATCGGTTATTGTAAAATGATTGTACATGCATATATCTAATGAAATGAGCAGCAATCTGATCACAAGGTTATAAAACTGAGCATGGAAGCCAGTCTCAAATCTCAAGCATCTGATTGGCTGAAATGGCGACCAGTCGCCATTTCAGCCAATCAGATGCTTGAGATTTGAGACTGGTTTCCAATCTCAGTTTTATAACCTTCAGCCCTGATCTACTGTATGATTATTAACAGTCTTCAATAACAAACATTTTATGAAAGTCATTTTTAACCATTTACCGAGCGGCCAGTTTTTGAACAATACTCTGTCTCTTAAATAACACAATCTCCATTGTTACTTCACCAATAACCATTGAAATAAATTCTTTTATTGATTTGGACTAGATTTAACATTTGCCATAACTGATAGTGAGCATGCTCGTATCTATTACTTTTCAGGTTACAAGGTCAAACATCCATATTTTGGAGCTCTCATTGGACGGTATGCCAACCGTATCGGCGGGGCCAAGTTTGTCTTGGATGGCGTGGAGTACAAACTAGCTGCAAATCACAAAGACAAAAACGCTTTACATGGAGGACTTAGGGGTTTCGATAAAGTGAGTGCAGTATCACTGTATACCAATTCTCAATTTATATGATATATTTGTTCTTAAATGGTTTCTTATGGAATGTTTAGGTAATATGAATACATTCTCCAGATATGACCTTATTATCCCCGTAAATTTAATCTTTGCTGTTATCAATTACGCCCATTGAAAGCCGTTGAGCACGATGCATATAATCGCATAAGTGTAAATACTGAATAAAATTACCTGTACCTGGGAATAAACCCGAACCATCACGGCGACAGCGCCTAGCCCTGTAATTCCGACGACGCAACCAATTGAGCTAACCGGGACAACCTCCAAAAAGGTTGATCGGATAACCCTGATATACGTTATAATCACTGCACGACATCGGTAACGGGTTATTTCACTAATAACAGTACTAACTATATGTATAGGGAGACGTTTTACGGCCTCCACATTGCACAATTAGCTACTGAGTTGCGCTCAACCCGGTGTTAGGCGGCGAGTGTAACATACATATCCATAACTGCTCATACACAGGTCATGCTTAACCAAACCAACATTTTAATATTTACCATATTCGATGGTTTTTAATGTTCATTTTCACCGATTTAAATGAATTCATCCCCACCCTCAACAACAGAGGGGCCTACTTTAAAACTTTAAAAAAAAACACTAATTTTCCAAAGTAAAATATGCATAGCAGAAAAAAGTCACATGCAGATAACACATTCTCCCCACACAGCTAAATAATAGAAAAAAGACAGCATATGTTTATATTACGACCCCTTTGACAAACAATTTACAATTGTGATTCTGACGGGTTACCGGCTTGGAACGGTCGGTGATAAGCCACTGGGAGAATAAATAGGATGAACCAGTTTTCATTTGTGAAGTTGATTTGGTGAATTACCCAACTAGGCCTCTTTATTGCAGACAAAAGCACGCAAACACACAAATGATAATACGATAACGGCAAAACAGTTAGGAACTCGGTATCCTTAAGCTGCCTTAAGTGTTCCTAAATTTCTTTGACCACTTCATTTTCATTTTGTTTCAGATAGCATATTGTCATTTTATGCTGACTTTGGTATTTGCATACTTTTCATTCAGTGTATCCTTTTGTTTCATTTACACCTGGTATTTTATTTCTGAAATAGATGAAAAGGGAACTTTTCCAAGTCAAGGAACAAGATAAATATAAAAATAATGCAGGCTTGATTTGACTGAGCCTGTTCATAGGAAGTCATGGAAATGCATATTACTGCCCACGCTGCATAACCCCATGTTCAGCGTTATTCAATGTTTAATACAGTAAACTCATCCCAAACGGTGTTGAAGTCAACTTTGTTTCTAGCGGAGTAATAAATGGTGAAATGACATGATAATACTGAAAAGAATATGAGGGTATTCGGATACGTGAATTGTTTCCGGATACGAACTTACTTTGCGGATATTCGGATATCCGGATAACCGTTCCCATCCCTAGAAAATACTATACGTCTTACACAGGAGGCAGATGACAATTTTTTCAAGCACTAGTAAATAGAGAGAAAATATCATTCTTGTATGCAAAATAACAACAATTAAAAGCGACACATTGGTATTAGGAATAGCCACACTCAATAAACATAGATATGGTACAAACATTCTAAACTGTTCATGTAGCACCATTTTCCGGTACAAAAGGAATAACGCGTAACTGGTTTGTCAATATCTTCTACATTAATATCTTCTACATTGTTATTAGCTTCATTTATAGCAACATAAGCGCCAACAAAAGAAAAAATTAGAATGCCCAATACAGAGGAAATTATATAAAATGGAAATATTTCTGCACGTAAATTAAACGAAAACTAAAATAGGAAAATGCTCTGTCCCATAAAAAAAGTTCGATTCGTTATTAATGATATTGTTGCCTGCATTCAGGTGGTGTGGGATAGTAGCATAGAAGGTGACAAGTTAATTTTGACCTACGTTAGTGCAGATGGTGAGGAAGGCTACCCAGGGGAACTTACCACTGTTGTCTCGTATCAGCTAACGTCCGATAACAAGCTGGTTATCAACTATTGGGCCGGTACCACCAAACCTACAGTTGTCAACCTCACAAACCATTCCTACTTCAACCTCGCAGGGCATGTAAGCTGTTGTTTTATTTTGTTGCAGCACCTCTTTCGTATTTCGTATTTTACATTCGAAGTTGTTTTTTTATTCTCACCTTGTTTTGGCATGAAGAAAGGTAGTTCAGATGGCACATTTTTGTTGCGCACAAGTTTTCAGTGTATTTCATCAGGGTCTTTTAATCACTTAATAGACCCTGATACCATCATTACCTTCCTTTGTGACAAATGAAACTAGAGTTGTCGACTTGTGTATATATCTTAAAGTTGTGCCTAACATGAGGTTAAGTAATGAAAAGGTGAAATATGCATATCAGGAATCGCCACATTCAGAAAAAACAGCCTCCCCACACAGTCAAGAAGAAGAGAGGGAGAGAGCATGGTTAATAAAATGATCAGTTTCAAAAGAGACACCACTAACAATAAGAGCAGTTATATTTTCGAATTGCCACGTCAGTCTCTTATAATTCCGATGCTTGTTCTTCCTTTGTAAATTCATTTCAGCTTTGAGACTGATGCAAACCGATTTTATCTTATTCTGTACGTAGGACTCTGGGACATTGGCAGATCATGTGCTAAGAATCAATGCCAAACATTTCACTCCCGTTGATGCGGACTTGGTTCCAACAGGCAAGTATTAAAGACCTACAGTCATGGGCTTTCAAGAAAAGCAAATATTATATAGTGACCCTCGAGGAAGATAACATAGAAAACGGTTGTAGTGGGGTATTGGTACGGTAAGCCAGTAAACAAAACTTGGAAAACCAGCTGAAGTGATTATTTTTCGTTCATTTATTCATTCATTTCCCTTGTGTAGATATATATTTACAGAAGTGTGCACGGGCGTCAGAATATCTTCCTTCTTAGCCAAACTCGTACACAGTTTCTCGTTTATTCAAGATATATTTTAGTCAGTATGATGGATTTTAATGACTCAGCACCTTAATTATCTGTCTACCGTGTGAAGATAATGGATATGCCTGTCGCATTATCGACTGTTGACTGAAGTAATACAACTTAATAATGAACAATGAATGATTACCTAATTCAAGTAAATTCTTCTAAAGTGTCCACTGTGGTGAAGAAACATTTATTTATGTATGTCCTTCTTTGTAGGTTCACTTGAACCGGTTGAAGGCGGGCCTATGGATCTAACCAAGGACACTGTGCTGGGAGACCGATTAGACAAGGTGCCGGGAGGATTTGGGTTCGACCACAATTTCTGTTTGGGTAATCCGGGCACCATGAAACATGTAGCAAGGTAAGGTTTTAGTCGGAAAAATGGCTTGATGGTAAGAAAGATATAGAAAATGAAATACTGTCAGTGTGCTATGACCCGATCACAGTATATAGTTTGGATTTACTCAAAGGAGACAGAGCCAACTCAAACTAACAACTAAATAGTTATATATATACGTGGCTATCTGGTAGATCGGCTGGCTTTACAAGATACGGGAATACTTTTCAGGTTTGCTGATCAGAATCCAAGGACGATGGAAAGATCCCAATATGAGCTCAGTATTAATATCATTTCAGACAACGATCTGACGCCTGTTGGAAAGGAAAAAAATATTGTAAATTTAGGAAAATTATCAACCAAAACAATTTTCGGATGTCGTATCTAAAACCATACCACATGACATTATTATTAGTTCCCTTATCTGCTGATGCAAGGTAGGCAATGCAACATACCTTTGGATATCTTGTCTTCAAGGTTTGCCTTTCTTTGTGGACCCATACCTCAGATGGTTATTTCCAAAATTGTTTGATAGGAATCGGCAGTGGTAGATATTTTGCAGATTGTCCACAGTTTTCTTAAAGTTTGTTTAAATTTCAGATTGTATCACCCCAAGTCAGGTCGCTGTATGAATATGCACAGTACAGAACCAGGAGTGCAGTGTTATACGGGATGTAACCTTGCCAACGTTAAAGGCAAAAATGGCTCGGTTTATAGCAAGTTTGCCTCCCTTTGTCTGGAAGCACAACACTATCCGGATTCACCAAACAAGGTGCACAATTTATATAAAATGTTTTTTTTCTTGCATCTATTACTTTCACAGAAATTCCTCAGAAGCATTGGAAATCATTAATTGTCTTAGTATTGACATGGGTCGCGAAGTTCACGATATTATTATAGTAAATACTGTGAGTGTTACATTAACAGGATTTGTGATTGCATTCGTTAAGTTCTATATATGCAATGTTGAACTCCTTTGGAGTTCTTGCTCCTTCGGTGTTTTCATAGTTCTTAATTCTTAATAGTTCTTGGTCCTTCGGAGTTCTTGCTCTAAGGGGTGGGGGGAATCCTTTTGCACGATTTTAATGTAATTTACTGTACCGTTGGCGGAAATTGTTCTAGAACAAGAAAAAACTGTGAATAAGAGCTGAACACTCTTAACTGCAACGAAGCCGGCCAGTTTTTTTTTAATCTGCAGAGTTTGACGGACAAAGGTCGTCAAAAGCATAATTGTAGATCTCACCTTTATTAATCACAGTCGACAGCTGTAGCTGTCAAAATATGTTTCTTTTTGATATATTTCAGGAAAATTTTCCACCGGTTGTCCTGTGCCCGGAAGATAACTATATGCAGACGACTGTCTACGAATTTAGTGTAGTCTCCTAGATCGTATTTACCTGAAATTTCTGCTGAGGACTGTTTGTTTAAGAAAAAGACTAATCAGAGTATTGTTCAACAGTGATTGCAGGGCTGAAAAACACAGAAACTGATCGAAAAATTATGTTATAATAAATGGTAATTTCAGAATTATTTCATAGGCAAAGGTTTTCGTTTAAGGTCGTAACCAGCGTGTAGCACGACACGATAAAAATTTGCCAAACTCTTAAGCTGCTTCTGTTTTCTTTATGGTTTCAGAATTATTTTTAAACGATATATTAAATAGTTTGTTTAATTTGAATATTTAATCATGTAAACACTTTTGGGAAACAAGGGAAAGGTACATACTTTGAATAGCTCGTTAAATATTCTAAACCAAATTTCTATCGCCATGTTTGTTTTGTTTTGTGTTTTGTTGTTAAATAATTCTGGAAACAATGTTTGAATTCCTCCATGACATTCTATTGCAGAGCACTGCGTCTCGTGGAAATAAGTGTAAACAGGTATTATTTACAAAGTTGTGTTGGTTTTTCAAGGCAATCGTATCAGTTCTTAAATATGTCTGAGTGTTCTTGTTAATGTTTAATAATTAATTTAGATTTTACTCTTATGGTTTATAAAGGAATAAGACACTTAGAATGAAAAGCAATATCTCATTAACGCAAAGAAGACTCAGTGGGGTATCCATAAATCTATATGTTGAACGTTTAGCAAACATTTTATGAAATGAAAGCAAAATGTTCAATATATGATACCGATTGATAACAAACAATTATTTTTGGATAGTAGACTTTTCTTGCGTATATAAATACATTGTAATAGGGAAGGTCTTTGCAGTATAATTAAACACTTTTTGTTACTTGAAGGGATATATTTCCGATTTGGGTGTCATAAAATCCCTCGCTCGGGGGATATGGGGTAATATGACACATCGACATATATGTACATGTATTTCAATACAATGCATTCAGCATGTTATCTAGTGACTGGCAAACCATCAAAAGTATGCGTGCCACAGCCATGAAACTTTACACTTGTGTAGTTGTGCACCTGGGGTTTTGTTTCTGGCCATGCCCATTAAAACTAGAGTTATGGCCTCTTATGACTTTCAATATCATACATTTACCATGTAGGCTAATTACTTGTAAATAGTCCACCGGATGTTCCTTCAATGGCTGACACTAAATAGTCCCAATTTTTTGGCCTTTTGGGGTCATGAAATGGCTAGTATAGTCTGAAAGGAACATATGTTTAGTAAATGAGATGCTTTTACTGACACACTGATAGCAACTTTATGTTTGGTAATGCAGTATATGAAAAAGGTCCTGATTTAACAGTTTTGAAGTTCACAAAGAAGTGAAAAAAACAGACCACCGGTTTCAAGGTGTCAAATCTCTGTTAATTGATACATGGCCCCTACTTTTCTTGCTGGAAATGCACAGAAAAACACTTAGCTTTAAAAAGCAGGTAAGTTAGCCCTGTATCAAATGGCAACAGCTATGATTGCCAGCCTTTAAAAACATGTCATGTTTACTATAGTTTATATAGGGAAGTCTATTTACAGGTCTTACACCTGTAATCTTTAGTCCTGCATAACTTGAGAGCCACAATCATTAAGGTATTGTGCCTTTGGCCATTGCTTTACCATAGACAAAAATGAAAAATATAAAAATCTCTCAATGGCACCATGCACTTCCATCAAACTTTGTACAAACCAATGTTATTCCAAACCCCCTAAAATTCTATTTACAATTTATAACAAAAAAGAAGCAACACTAAACATCAATTCAAATGTATTGATGAGTAATGAGTTACTGACAACGATACCTAAGGTCCTTTGGTCTAACAAATGTGTACATTGTGATTTATTTGTAAAAGTTTGTTGACCTTCAATTTCCTGGTCGCGAAAATGGATGACATAACAATAAAAATGTAAATTTCTCTCTTCACAATTGAAAGTTCTTTTCAAAGACCTTAGATATTTTTTCAGTATCATTTCAGGCATGTTGACATTTGAATTGTTGTTTTGTGTTGCTTCCTTTTTTGTGATAAATTGCAACTAGAATTTGAGGGATTTATTAGGTCTAAAAGCTCTACTGTTCTAACTTTTCTTAACATATGCAAAATAATCATATACTTATAGCAATTATTTTTCAAAAGTTTGATGGAAGTGCATTGTGTCGTTTGAGAGATTTTTATATTTTTCTTAATTGTCTATGGCAAAGCAATGGCGAAAGTCGCAATACCTTAAATATTAGAGGTATGTTGACCATCATGTGTAGTTTTGTACCTGGGTTTTTTTGGGGGGTCACGCCAATTAAGTCCTGAGTAGTGCCCTTATAAGTTTAAATATAATGCATTCAGCATGCAATTGCGTTTCACGTATAACGTTTTGTTCTGTGAACTAATCTCTAGTTTTGTTTTGAGTAATAACAAATCATGAAACAAACAAGAAATAACATAAGATATTACATGCATTGTCCGATGGTGGCTTCACAACTCAAATTTCATAATTCATTCTTCTCGCTTCAGACTTTAAGGTCACAGATAAATTGTATAATGGTCGTACATTTTAATTTAAACTTTATAAGTCATGCTTCATTCTTAACTCTTCATTAAGTCTCCTTTTCATTGTTTATGACATCTTATTTGTGAAATTGGATTAAAAATAAACTTCTCAGTGTGAAGGCTGTTTTCTGCGTAAAGCTTTTCCTGATGTATGGAAATTATATGCGACATAAAACCAGCGTTTCTGATTATTTAAAACAAACAAAATACAAAGATCTAAGAAATTTAGGGCCACGCCAAAAAATCCTACCACAACAACCAACAATCGCTCGTTATACATGAACGAGTGTTTGGTACATTTACAGGAATTGTTCTATGCGCTTTGTAGGCTTTAAAAACACGTTTACAAGATTGCATTTACTGTTCGGGCGATAAAATTGTTTTCATATTTGGTAAGTGGTCTCATCTTAAGTGTCCATTTGCATAGTTAATATTATTCAGCCATCGTGCAGTTCTGTTATCAGCTTTTGCGACTTCCGCCCGTTGCTCGAAATGCGTTCACCGCCATTGCCTTTAGTTGCTTGGCACGTTCTTCTCTTTGAATTTCCCGTTGCTCAACTGAAACATATAAATGTAGAATTATAGATGAAGTAGAAAATTTAACGATGATGCATGAAATTCAAAGATTGTTATATCATTTTACAGGTAGAGCTACTCGGTTATTACTTATTGGTCATAATTTTATCGCCTTCTCTTATTGTCAGTTTGATGGCCGAATACTTTATTACGCTATGTGTTCAAATGGCAGCCATGGCTACCGAAATGACAAAATCGTGTTACAGGGCATGTCTCTAATTAAACACCAGCGTCACGACTGTAATTATTTACGTTAATTGGCTATTCTTGGCCACTTCTATATCCCAAGAACTCTCGCAGTTGTAGCGTAGTAGTTAATTATGCCCAGGTGTATATTAAACAACATTTGTAAAAGTTTCTAAATAGATTTGCTTCTGAAGTTTGCCATATGTCAAATGCCTTGAGTATTTTCATCATTTAAACACACAGAATGTTTCTATGATTCATTATGCAGACAATTCACATTCGAACTCCTTTTGCAAGGGAAATTGTAAGTTACCAAATTATTGTAAGGGGAATTTATGTCAGTCGGGATATATGCGGACAAGAATTATTCTCATGTTATCTACTTATGAAAACTGTTAGAAATTTTAAGTAAATACTAGATCGATAGACTTTGAAAATCAGAAGCAAATCTATTTAGAAACATTTACAGATGTTGTTTAATATACACCTGGGCATAATTAACTACTAAGCTACACAGTGCAGAGAACATTTCTTTTAAGTACGATCTTCAGTCAATGACACCATTGAAACGTTTCCGTCCTCTGTAGTGAAATTCCGTGTATCAATTTCCTATTGATTCAACACAGCTCACGCTGATCTACTGACAATTGACGGCACTTGATTGATAACAAAATGCATTAAGATCTCGGACTTTTGGAAGGATTATCAGGTTCCAAATCGTTAAATAAATGTTCGTAGAGAAATAAAGGATAATGGTAATGGTTTATGAAAATATTTAATGACAATGATTTGGTTTGACATGCATTCAAGTAAATAGAAACGTTTTGTATATCAAAATGTAAGGCAAATACAGTCCTGGAAGTTTACGTGTCGGGCCTATTTTATAATGCTTTCCTAGTTACCAAGACTTTTAAAAGAAAAAAATTGAATACGACTAAAATCTATAATCATATATTGTGAGTAAATTGTATTATTAAATTTCATCTCTATCTTGGGTTATCATAGTGTGATTGTAGTTTAATATGAAATCGAATAAAGAAAAACATAGTTACAGAAACTAAACTTCAAAGAATCAACTTAGGTACGCGTTAATTTTATTAAACAATAACAAACTGAAAGGATTTGCGAACATCGACCTAGCACAAAGTTTTCAATTTGAATAAACAATAAGTAAGATTATACAGGATTTTCCGGCTAAAGCTATAAACCCTTTTTGTTTTTCAAAATAGGTACTAGGCCTTTATTTTACCACAGTTTATTTCAAGATTTTGATATCCTACATTGGGCTTCAAATTAAGCAAATGCTAATATTTGTGAAAGTATCGAATTTAATTACTCGTATGTTTTTCTTTCAGTTAGTGTTGCTTGTCGGTTTTTTTGGTAAGCAGATCCAGTTACAGAAATTTTACTCTTTTGGAGATTTCAAAATAAGTCGCCGCCAGGCAGATTTTTTTGTCTTTATTTTAGATGTTATATTGAAAAGTTGAAGAAGAAAATAAACAGAAATTAAATTTGGCAATACAAAAAACGATATGGGACCATGTCGGAGAATAATAATATTCCATTTCGCAACCGCATATTTAACCGATCATTAATTTCCTAATTCATTTTAGTGAAATAACTTTTTCACTAATGTTAGTCATTTTCGTCATTTTCCTGTGTATAGAAAATTTTTAAGTAATATCTCTGAAATTCTTTTTTTAAGAATAAATATATGGGCAATGAACTGGTTTTGTACTCTTGCTGTCGTAAAAAAGCGTTCTCACAATAATCAATAGATGTTCATACGACTCAATATCGAAGTATCCTAAGTTGAGACTTTATTTCACCAACAACAGTGTGGTACAACAGTGTGGTGTTAAGGTAGAGCGCGGGCTAGCAATCATCGATTCCTTTCATGGGAAGTTGTTTGATTTTCTACCGTTACATATCATTTTGCGGTTGACATATTTTTCATTTCCAGCCTATTGCTTTTAAGTTGTTTTGCAGAGTTAGAGGGTTACGTTCTTGATAAAACTGAGTTTATAGGCATTTAAACTCAATGAAACTGACAAAACCTTTTCATAGCCTAGTTCCATTTAAAAGTTATATTCGCATTTTATGCTTGAAATCTTTGCGGATACCTGATGTTCAACATCAAAATTTTTCTTGTTTGATAATTCAAATAATAAGTGTTCAGTACCTTCAGAGATTTGATTACTGGTGATTATTTTTTGTACGCCATTTTTCAGATTATTTTGTTTTAAGGTGCTATGGCACTGTCATCGATAAAAACATTATCAAAATCTCTTAATAGCAAATGCAGTTCAATACAACTTTAATGGTATTACTGTATTTTTATTTCAAATACGTTAAGAAAAGACCTGTAAAGATTAGGTCATTTACTCATGTGGGCATTAAAATTGGTTTATTGTGTTGCTTACTTTTTGTGGTTGGATGTAAATAGAATTTTAGGGAATTTTTAGATCTAGATATTTTTCTTTACTGATCTAACTTTTCTTAACGTATGTAAAAAAAGAATCATTAATAAAATTTATTTGTGAAAAGTATTTATTGAACTGCATTTTGGCGATAGATTTTAATAATTTTCGTTTTTATCGTTGACAGTGCAATGACGACTGCCATAGCACCTTAATCCGTTTTTAACTTACGTGAAAGCAGCACCATCCGTATTCCCCAGGCGAGGCTCCAAAACCAGCCAACCAACAGGAAGGTGACCGTGAACAGCTGAGCAAACCCCACCCACGTGTTCACACATAAAACCAAAATGGCGTCCTGGTCATACTTGGTGGGAACACGTGATTTCGCACAGCAGAAGATGCTAAAACCACTAAGAATTGTACCTGTTGTTAAAATGGAAAAATAAATTATCATGAATTAACTGAATATCATACCGTTGCCTTGGTGAAATAACGGCATAGCTCCTTCCTACTGACATGGTGCTTACACCGTTATTGCACTAAGGTAACGTAATACGGTTGGTAGCCAGTACCTAGCCACATTGTAAACCCAAATTGCAAAATTTATAGAGTTTTCACTTGGCTTAAATCAGCTTGTTAAATATTAAACTTAAAGGTACCATGTTATCATAATTTTGTGGGGCATTACATGTCAATCAGGTTTAAAATTTGGCACTTGGTAATGGAGTTCTTCAAATAGATGGACAAGGCTTTCTAAAGTAACATAGAATATCAATCCGAAGATTGCCAAATATGCATTTTGACAGTAACAGTAGTCGAAAATGTGTTTACTTAATTATTTAAAAAACAACAAAATAAGTCTTCATCACAAGTTAAGACCTAAAACACATATCAAGTACATTAGTACTACAATATCGTGGCGGCTAATACGAAATGTACGAAATGAAACAAAACATGTGCTAATTCAACCAACCCACAATAATTTTGCCTACTAGTAAATTAAAACTAATGAATACAGAAGCATAGTCTTATTAAGTTTAGGGTTTTTAATGGAGTTCAGGCGACCGA
Organism: Corbicula japonica; assembly: GCA_038501625.1. Taxonomy (NCBI): domain Eukaryota; kingdom Metazoa; phylum Mollusca; class Bivalvia; order Venerida; family Cyrenidae; genus Corbicula; species Corbicula japonica. The sequence goes on along the minus strand of JAZAYU010000006.1, from coordinate 14,699,961 downwards.
GATTTTCAGTTGTTATCTAACAATGAAAAAAAAAGGAAAAACTGCACTTCGAGTATTAACCATGCAAACAATAAAATTGGACTCTTTTAAAGAAGGAAATCTAAAGAACAATTTGTGGCCCAAAGATGAAATATATTCTTTAACTTGATTATTTTTTTCAATGTACGTCATAAAGACTTTCAGCTGTTCTCAGTAGTCATATTGTGAAAAATGTAAAAACATGTCAGTCTGTTCTACTGTATTTGTTCGAAATTTTGTGCCTGTTGCGCCAAGATGGAAATTAGAACCTGAACTTTATACTTGTAATCAGTACCACCTTATAAAATAACAAAGAATAACTAAAATTAAAATTTAAGACTTTTTATAGTACTACATTTAAATATAGGTAACGTAGTATGTGTAACAAATATTTCATCTACAGTAATGTTTCCCTATGAACAAATGCATTTACATTCCTAGAGTGTAGAAAGCTAGATACTGTGTTAATTTTGAGACAAATTCCAAATAATTATAAATATGAATGCAATTTTAAAAACTTACAAACAAAATTAACAGTTACAGAGAAAAGTTCAAATATCCAAATATCCGGCAAAAAATCTCATATGATATTTCAGATCGTTTGTGGTCAACTACAATGTATTATAGCTTTGTCGACCTATCATGTTTAGTCTTCTTTCGTTATTATAAGAAAAGGGACATCAGCATAAACTGTCTGATTTGGCGGTCGTTGATTTGGCGGTCATGTCGCTATGTGGAATACTCCGGTTGTGGTCTTATTTCTTTTAAAATCAGATTTCCATGTAAAATTTATCTTATTAATTTGGTGCTTCTCCCGAAAAACTCGACTTTCTCAGGATATTGCAGGACTAGAACTCTATTATTCCCAGCAATTGTATATACAAACATCTTTATATCAGACCGCGGCGTTACCTTTTATAAACATTATTACATTGAACTTCGTTGATCCGAATCCCACAAAGAAATATTTGTTTGTGCGATACTGGTTCCATCACATAACAGAAGGTATTTTGCCTGGTTGGCGTATGTTGAAAGAAAGTTTATGAAAACTAAAGTTTAGGCCCGTAAATAAATAAAATTCACTTTATACCTGATCCGGGTACCAGAACGTTGAGTATAAGACACAGGACTGACAACTGCAGCGGAAGGTACGGTATCACAACTCGTATCCAAGACTCTTCCGGCGAGAATTCCAAATGTTTATCCTCCGTTGGCATGACGACGGACGTGTAATTAACATTGTAGTCCGAAGGCCGTCTGTTAGAGCTCGTTTGAGAAAACAAAGAAATTTTGGAGTTCTCTCTTTCATTTGATATGTTTGAGTCTTTCCTACTTTTGTCGCTTTGTATGTTTGATTGACGATCAGCCGCCGACAAAACGATGGGAACCGTGAGAGATGTCTTTCTTTGCAGATTCAAAATGTCTTCTGATTCGTTTTGAGCGGTTAGGGATTTCTTTCTTTGCGAGGTTGAAATATCGTCTGCTTTTGAAACATCTAGGCGGTCTCTGAGTGAAGATTGTTGACTATTTTCCTGACCTGACGGTTGACTGAACTTCGATGAAAATCCAGAAAACAACGCGAGTGTGGCAGCGCTGGAATCTTCAGTTTCATTTTCAAACACATCTTCATCTTTTTCACCAGGTTGTTCATTTTTCACAATGTCTAAAAATTCACCAGATATATTTACATTTTTTGATTCATCATTTGCTTCTAAACTCGTCAAGTTTTCTTCTTTTAAGTCTTGCTCACTCAACACAGAATTCGGAATTTTTAATTCGTTTCCTACATTGTTTAAGGAAGCCGTGTTATAATCATGAATTAATTTTGATTCCAGATCAAATTCCTCCGTCTCTTCTTTAATCTGCTTTATACGACTCATTTTCCAAAGCATCTGCCCAAGCCTAATTTTCCCACTTTGTTCTTTTGGTAAAAAGCTGGATCTCGTAGAAGCGCCATCTATTCTACGTAGCTCTTCTGTAGTCATAATAGATCATAAAACTTTTATGTCCATTGATCTCTGTTTTGTCTGTAATTAAGCAGCAAATCAATGTTTTATCGTCGGTCCGCCAGCATAAAATAAACATCCAGTTGTGCAATAACGTTTATCTATCCCAAAGTTTTGTAATTAATAACTGTTCCATTGTTTAATCTTTTCAAAACAGAAACAATAAACTGAAGCACAAATTTCATTTCTCCGCTTAATTAATCAAATACAAAGCTAAACCCTTGCATCTTTCATAACTTTCAACATCATAAATTTGAAAATGTCGATGGCCTTTTTGATGCTCAATATTTCATTACTTCTCATCCATTTATTTTCTCGTTTTTTGTCGTTAAGTCAAAGAACCCTGCAATAAACATTCTGATCTATTGATTCAATACAGCAGCTTCGTCAATATCAGCTTGACGCCGATGAGCTTCACCGCGAGGATAATACGTACTGATAAGCTTTTACGTTCGTCATCCATTGTCTCCATAATTGCCCAATGTTATAAAACTGAGCATAGAAACCAGTCTAAAATCTTAAGCATCTGATTGGCTGAAATGGCGACCAGTCGCCATTTCAGCCAATCAGATGCTTGAGATTGTAGACTGGTTTCCAATTTCAGTTTTATAACCTCCATAGATTATATGTCTACTTTGATGAACACTTCCGTAACGGCTACGGTCAGAGGGGTAAAACGATGAGAAGCGATGGTGGACAAACCAAATTAGCTGAATTTTGACCACCAGTCCGCAACTTTTATCTCTCAACACTTGAAAAAATAGATAAATGAACTATTGCCCTGACCGATTTTTATATCGCTTTGGTCAGTTTAAATTGAATGCGGTATTACGGAGTGTGATATAATTTATGTGTTCCAGTGTGTCATTATAAATTAACTATCTCATATTGGCCCAGCAATTCCCTTACTGACCCAGTTAAGTCTTCACATAAGTTTAATGGATTTAATTTGTTAATTAATAAAATTGTCATTAATCAAGCGAATTCACATCGGCTATGTTATTGGGCCTTGGGCAGTTACATTAGCCCTCGGCCTTCGGCCTCGGGCTAATATGTATACCCTCGGCCAAATAACAAGGCCAATATGCATTCACTTGATTAATAACATTATATTATTGTTATAACAATAAAAACATGTCAGTTAGGAGTGGCATACAATTCCCCTCATAGGAATACCATCTGCTTGTAAATAAACAAGAAGTGGAGTCTGGGCATACACTACTGGTGGTGCTTTAAACAAAACAAAATGTAAATAATTTTTACTAATTTACTTTGATTTCAATATTCCATCACTTCAGTCAGTTATCCACAATTTTCTCTGTAATGCTACAGCACAACTAACATGGTTTCCTTTATATAACCTGTAACATCTGCGCTAAAAACATAATGATCTGCTCCTAAGACACATATTCTGCAATGGATAACCCTTTCCTCCTTAACTGCAAGGGCGAACAGTTTAGATCCAGATCAGCCGGCACATCTGTGCCATCTGAGGAGGATCTAAACTGTTTGCTTTTTGATTTGTTAGGTTCTCTCTGACCAAAATATGACCAGTGCAAATCCTGATCAGACGGCATGGATGTGCTGGCTGATCTGGATCTACACTGGTCGCACATGCGTAAAAAGGCATATAAATGGAGCAATAGGTTAAATCTGTCCATAGGGATTTATTTTATTTCATTCAATTTTGTTGGTGTTATTACCCCTAGAATTTATTCCTTAATAAAATAGCCTGTTCCAATGTTTTGAATGGTTTTCATAGGGATTTTGTCAAAATATTAGAAATTGCCACGTAACTAACTTAAGATTTTTTCTCAAATGAACCCCTTTTCGGGAAATCTTGCATCCAACCCTGCAGTATTTTGGATCAAAACGAAGTCAAAATGTATCCTTTTTAACAATCAAATTTTGTCAGGTCTACATTCTTATCAACCTCCAGTTCTAATTCTGTTAGTTCTATTCACATTTTCAATGATAAACACTGCGAAATAAAGTTTCAATAAAGATGTGTTTAAGTAACAGATCATTAAGATTTTAACTATTATTTACAAACAATCTTTGGTATAATCAATTAAATAACAAATTTTATCTACTATAATGAAACTTGCAATCTTGCAAATTTTAAATGAATAAATACATAATGATTTACAAATATTCCAAGCTTAACACAAATTCCAGTAATACCATTTAGTTTTAACAAGAAAAATGGACTAATGGGTCCAAACTTGATTTGTAAAAAAAAATAAAAAAACAACATAATCACAATCTATATAAATAAAAGTAAAGATATACAAGTATTGTGATATTGGAAGTAGAAATTTGGAATGCTCATGAAGAAAATTCTTATCGTGTGTCTATTATTCAATAGACAATTGCAACTTTTATCACTGCATACTATGAAAACTGTACTTGAATTTTGCACTGTATGTTGTTGATTTTATATACCAACTGCAACAAAATAACACTCCAAAAACAAAAATCAATTTAACCCTTTCCTCCATAGACGCAGCTTTATTGAATAGGCGAACAGTGTAGACCTAGATCAGCTGGCACATCTGTGCCATCTGATCAGGATCTGCACTGTTTGCTTTATGATTCATTAGGTTATTTCTGACCAGTTATATCTGAAAATGCGACCAGTGCAGATCCAAATCAGACAGCACGGATGTGCCAGATGATCTGGATCTACACTGGTCGCACATGCCTAAAAATGCATATATATGGAGGAAAGGGTTAAATATTGTATGTCATGGCACAATGTCTCTATAAATTAGGGGAACTGGGGCAGCCTAGAACCCTCACAAACTGTTCTTTCAATCTGTGAATCAATATTTCATGCATTGATACCAAATGTGCAACTGAGTTGATAATGGAGCAGATAAAGTGGTCTAAAATTATCAAAAACGTTCAAATTGCAAATACATCACAGAAATTGTGTGATTTATTATCTAAGATGGTTGTTTACCATGCCAGACAACAACAGAAGACATACTTAATAACCGAAAACAAAAATTCAGTATGTGAAATGTGTATTGCAAGTGTTGCAAAATATGCATTTTCTAACAAATTTTCAACACATTTTGGTGATTTTTATATAGGGCACATGCCTAAAATACAATAGTTGAAAAATTTTATTTATATTTAGACAAGCTGAATTCATGGTCAAAATCTGGTATAAGAATATGCGATCATTCAATATCATTTAAAAAGTGGAGTACTACCTATATATACATGTATTATCACAATCAGAAATACTAACTTAACACAGATACTTGGATTCTAAATCACTTCAAATCATTTCATGCTTTTAACATCTTTATATTTACATTATTATAAAATGCAGCAAAATCACAACCAAAGCGGTTTGCATAAAATCAACATCTTAACATGTACCTGATAAAAAGTGATATAATTAATAAATTAAAATAAAATGGAAATAGATGGAAATGGTCTTCAGTTAACCTTTTCCTGTATAAATGCACCTTTATTGCGTGGGCGAACAGTGTAGATCCAGATCAGACGGTACATGCGTGCCATCTGATCAGGATCTGCACTGTTGTCTTTATGATTCTTTAGGTTATTTCTGACCAAAATGTGACTAGTGCAGCTCCAGATCAGACGGCACAGATGTGCCGGCTGATCTGGATCTACACTGGTCGCACACGCGTAAAAATGCTTATAAATCATGGAAAGGGTTAACCCTGAATCATGCAAAATGGAAAATAATAAATAATATCACAGTTGGGATGATATCATAAAGCACATTTCTACAATATACAATATACTTTGACAACCTAAATTTTAAGTACATGTACATTTATTAAAATGCAAAACATAAAACAATCATTTCAAAATTCGGAAGAGTTGGGTCACCTATTTGCATATACAGTAAAAACCTGTCTTAAGCAGCCACCCAAAGGGAGTCACAAAAAGTGGCTGCTTAATACAGATGGCCCTCTATGACAGGTAAAAATAAGAGCAAAATATCAGTTTATGACATATTCAAACTGGCTGTTTAAGACAGGTAGTTGCTAAATGGAGGTGGCTGCTAAGGCAGGTTTAACTGTATATGTTATCTTACATGAAATAACTTTCTTATTACATTATTTCTGACATGATTTTGCTTTCTTGCTCGAACCATTAATAAGTTAATACAATGCTCCATATTGTGTATTAAAATATTTCCTTCCAGGCATGAACAACAAAATGGCATTTATTAGATTTGTTAATCAAGTACTGACAAATGGGTTCTCTCTACTCTAAGACTTAACCCTTTCCTTCATATATACGCCTTTATGGCGTGGGAAAAGAGTGTAGATCCAGATCAGCCAGCACATTGGTGCTGTTTGATCAAATCTGCACTGTTGGCTTTTTTAAATTTACCAGACACAACCAATTCAGATCCTGATCAGACAGCACAGATGTTCCAGCACATGTAATGAAATGTGTATATATGGATTAAAAGGTTTACTTATTTTAAAGCCAAAATGTGTGAACTAGCCATTTTGAATATACCTGACATTAGGTTTTAACAAACCAAAACTGTTTCAAAAATGCTTTATGTACCATCTTTTTTATGGCAATATTTACAATTTAACCCTTTCCACCACAGATACACCTTTCTTGCCTGGGCGAACAATTAAGATCCAAATCAGCCGGCACATCTGCTGGCTGATCTGGATCTACACTGGTCGCACATGCGTAAAAATGCATATCTATGGAGGAAAGGGTTAAACCTCCCTTCTTTTGTACAAATCCCTGATTTTAAATGATTGCGGTGTCAACCATCACTGTGAATTTGTTTTTTGTAAACACCCAAGTGCATTTTGCATAGCCTGTCATCAGGTACTTTTTTATTTTCAGTAAATACACAAATCACAGACACTTACAGGGTTTACAGTTTCATGTTCAAAGTTCCAACAGAACACAATGTGACGCCTAAGTACATGGAATTTCGAAGCCCAATGAAAATTTAACAAGAAAGTGAAGCAGGACAAGGAAATAAATCTGTTGCTGGCTGTTTTTTTTTTAACTGTACAAATTCATTCGAACAAAATACTGGCTACTTATGACATATATAAACAGTCATAGGCCTGTAAGAAATTTCATGCAGTTTTTCTTTCATGCCTCAAATTCAGTAAAAGTTAAGAGTAACTGATCAATAAAGTAATATATAATAATATTCCCATAAAAATTATCAGGCATAAAAATGAAATCAAAAAAGTGTGTTTAATATAAAACCGAAGGACAAACTGACACCATCTAAAAATAATATCCAAAATCCATCACCATACACTTCCATTAACCCTTTCCTCTGTAGACACACTGTTTTTGCTTGGGCGAACAGTTTAGATCCAGATCAGCTGGCACATCTGTGCCGTCTGATCAGGATCTAAACTGTTCGCTTTTTGATTTGTTAAGTCATATCTTATCAAAATAAGACCGGTGCAGGTCCTGATCAGATGGCACGGATGTGCCAGCTTATCTGGATCTACACTGGTCGCACATGTGTAAAAATGCGTATATATGGAGGAAAGTGTTAATATTGTAGATTATCCGAGATGCAATGTATCTGCTGTCTACTGGAAGTTGCTGTCTGTCATACCATAATTGTGTTGTTCCTGCTTTAAATGTAGTCTTAAAGATAAACTGAGCATGCTCACATATTGTGGACGGCTTTTAAATAATACAGGAGTTGGCTATTTCAAGCTGTGGAAAAGATCCGTTATCCAGTTATCTGTTGTCTGGTACCAGCCAACCCCAGTCATAAGGTCTGGCTCCCGGCTTTCTACCAGCCTGAAATTAATAATCAAACTTTACCATGAAAAATATTCTTATTATGCAAAACATACAATATCAGGCACAGACTATTTGCATCCAAAACTCCAACTTAAATAAAGAAACTGTCATAATTATGTAAATGGGGTATTAGCAAAAACCATGTATGAAATTACAATACAACATACTTGAAACAGGATTTATTCTGATATCAAGAAAAGTATTGCTACCACAAATAATAATGAGTCTTACATCTACAATGCTGGTTAAAAAATGTTTTATCAAAGCTACACATGATATGAATAATATTCAAAATCCTGATAAAAACAATGGCAATATGAAATAAAATGTTAGTCTAAAAGTAATAAAACAAATGATCAAACTTTAAAAATACAGAAATATTAAAGAACACCAAAAACCTGAAAGTATATAGAGAATTATCTTCTGTCTTCAAAACTTTTACCATAGTTTTTTTGTTTTGTTTTTCTTAAATAAACCGTTATGTTAGTCTTGTGATGAGAGATGAAAGTGGCTTGTGGACTCTGTTGGGTCTGCAATCTAACAATCCACAAGTAATGCTGTATAATGATCAAGAGATCTGAGAAATGAATATTAATGGAATATTCTGATTACAAATGATTGTTTTAAATAGGGGAACCTAGCTAACTGTATGATATTTACATGTAAATATATATTTTGGGGAATCAAACATTCTACTTCCGCTCATTCCCTGCCACCATCTCACTCACCTACCCACCCCGCCCCATCCTATCCCCACTTCTCCCTATACACAGTCTTCAAAAATATGAGGTTCAAAAAAGGGGGGAAAGTTATAAAACATCACAAAATATAATTAAACTTTTCTAAAAAAACAACACCTTAAATAGCTTTGTACATGCGAAGTTCACATCACCTTGCGTGCATTCAAATATCTAACCCCTTCTGTTCAATATCAGTAATGTATAAACCTTTCTGGAATCTAGCTTAAACCATTCAGGGTTCACGATGATGACTTGAATATATTTTATCAACAGAATTATAGATGCAGTACATATTTTCAGTCATTAACCATCTATACCTTTGTTCAGCCTGCAAACAAATCTATTTCAACTATGAATGGAATAAACTAAATCCAAAGAAAGGTCACACATTACAAAAAATGAACATCTTGCCATCAGTGCTGAAGGTTATAAAACTGAGCATGGAAACAAGCCTCAAATCTCAAGCATCTGATTGGCTGAAAAGGCGACCGGTCGCTATTTCAGCCAGTCAGATGCTTGAGATTTGAGACTGGTTCCCATGCTCAGTTTTATAACCTTTGACACATAAGTACAGTCCACCAACCAGCATATCACAGTATAGTCCAGCTTATCCAACTATCAAGCCTGGGTACCACATCACAATACTCAGACTGGCACCCAGTCTCCAGAATCCTGAACAGCTGATTGGTTACTTTTGATCCCTGTCTCCATATTGACCAATCACAATCCAGACCTCACAGACTGGTCTCCAATTTCAGTTTTATGATCTTGGGCCTTTTCTAATTACACTGATGTGTACTACTATATAAATAGCCAAACATAGCACCACAAACATAGAGAACTAGGATAACATTCAGCCACAAAGGGAAAGTAAATACAAACTGTTGCTTTATTTACCTTGACAGTGAACCTACAACCCTGGCTCTACATCAAATCAAATAATTTTCATTTTAATATGAAAGATTGAAGGTTTAGTCGAAGTAAAATAAAATTAAGAACTTAAAGTACTTAACCCTTACAAAAGAAGGAAGGTTTAACCCTTTCCTCCATAGATACGCATTTTTACGCATGTGGGACCAGTGAAGATGCAGATCAGCCAGCGCATCCACGCTGTCTGATCAGGATCTGCACTGGTTGCATTTTGGTCCAAAATAACATAATGAATCAAAAAGCGAACTGTGCAGATCCTGATCAGATGGCACGGATGTGCCGGATGATCTGGATCTACACTATTCGCCCACACAATAAAGGTGTATCTATGGAAGAAAAGGGTTAAGTCAGAGAACAGAATTAATTTCAAATTTAAAGAAGTTTTGTATAACTATTCTGTTACTTGTTAATATTTTATGGAAATTATTGATATACCTTCTGCGCTATGGCTTAAAATTCAATGGAAACAATGATTGCTTAGAAATAACACAATGCTAGTTATCTCTCAAAGCTGTAATATATCCTATACAAGAAACTACTGTGGTCTCACTTTACTTGAATAAATATAGTTTGTGCATTATAACAGGATGAGAAACATAGTAATTTTAGACTCATTTTTCTAGAAACACCATAAAGTTTGCTTTGTGTAGGCCAACTTTAAATTACATTGAAAACTGATCATTACCACATGAAATCAAGACCACCGTAGCACAAATCTGTCACCATAACTTCAAACAGACAATTATATTAAATGAATTATTTCTACTAACACTTTTGCACAAAACATTTACACACTGAATAATTATAGTAATGGAAAAACCAGTGAATAAATGTTATTTCAAGTATATACATACATAGAACAAACTTGTTCCGCCCTGGGCGCAAGATCATAAAACTAAAACTGGAGACCAGTCTCAAACCTCAAGCATCTGATTGGCTGAAATGGTGACTTGTCGCCATTTCAGCAAATCAGATGCTTCAGATTTGAGACTGGTATCCAATGAAAGTTCTATGATCTTGGGCCCTGATTTATTAGAACAGATTCCAGTCTTCAAAAAGACAAATAACATGCTTGAGTTTTGAGACTGGGCTTAAGATCTAAACTGTGAGATTTAAGATCAGTATCAACACTCTAGCTTTTGATTGGTTTATTTGACAACTGGTCTCAATTTCAGCTAATAAGATGCTCGAGATTACAGACAGGTCTCCTGTTTCGTATTCATGATTTTGGACAGTGGTTTCCAACTCAAGTCAACTCTTTTATCCATATATATGGGTTATATTGCCTCAATCTTTTCAAACAAACTTCATATCTTGAATGGAGGTAACACAAATAACAATACTAGCATCTAAAGATACCTACCTCCATTCACTGAAGCTTTATCGCTTGTGAAAAACTGGAAATTCAGACTGGTTTCTTCAGGGACAGTCCGTCTGCAAACAAGGCAGTAACTTATATACAAAGCATCAGCAAATTAAAGGGATATTTGCACTACACTTCTGAAATTATTTGAGAATGCTTTAAAATGTTAATCAGCATAAATTTTTACTCCATTTTATACAACTTTTATTACATGTGTGACCAGTAAAGATCCAGATCAGCAGGCACAACCATGTCATCAGCTCTAGATCAACACTGCTTGCATTTTGTCAGATATAACCTAATGAACAGTGGAAATCCTGATCAGATGACACAGATGTGCTGGCTGCTCTGGTTCTACACCGTCTGCCATTGGTTAGCAGCCATATCCGATGTTGTAAAGAGTTAAGGCATCTTCTTCATTGTTTATGTGCTTATGTGAATATTAAGTAAAAAAACTTCTGAAATAATTAAAAGAAGTATTTCATGGACAAAACCATTAATACATTAACACATCACTATCATAGCAGTATAAGTAATGCAAATATCCCTTTTTAAAAAAAGCTTGCAGGAATAAACAAATTATCAAAGCTAAGCCAAAACAATAAACCTGCTTTAAATGCCAACCTCTCAATTTCTACAATGATTGATTTTATCAAAAAACCTACTAAAACAGTCATAAAATAATAGAAAATATATTATTTGTGCATAGGTGATAGGGATATAGTGTACACACTATAATGAAGCATGTGCCATTATGTATCCTAACTATAATAAAACTAATGAAATCATTGTTAATTACTTGGCTTTAACTGTCAACTCCATGGGATATCACTTTTATCCCATCGGTGATCAGTGTAGATTCAGATCTGCCAGCACATCTGTGCCATTTGATCTGAATCTGCACTATTCACTTTCACATACATTGGGTTATTTCTGACCAAGAAATGACCACTACAGATCCTGATCAAATTGCAGATTCCTACCTTAACCCTTTGCTCCATAGATACACCTTTACTGTACTGCATTGGCAAACAGTATAGCTCCAGATCAGCTGGCACATTTGTGCCATCTGATCAGGATCTGCACTGTTGGCTATTTGATTAGTTAGGTTATTTCTAACCAAAATGCGACCAGTACAGATCCTGATCAGATGGCATGGATGTGCTGGCTGATCTGGATCTACACTGGTCACTCATGCATAAAAATGCGTAAATATATGGAGTAAAGGGTTAAGCTCATGTGCCACAATTCTTTTATATAAGTGTTCTGTTAGACATACAAAATTATAGTGTGACAGCTATCATATTCCTCTTCAAAAGCAAGAAAGCGTGCAAGTGTGCTAGCCTACTGTTTCCAGTGATCAGCAGTGACAGATATACAATATTACTGTGATATCAAACCATTCAACTAATCAAATGATTATTTTTCAATCAATCAATTGATCAATCTATCCATTATAATGAGTGCTCATATGAGATACATCATGATCAAACATGTGTGCCAAGACAATACATTGAGGGCTTCATATTTATTGGTTACAACAATTATATACCAAGACCTTTATTTTAAATTTCTAGATTTTGCTTTTTTCTTGTAACAGAAAACACTTTATTTAAGTTTCTTTTACAATATAGTATTTGACGTACGTTTGTGGTGTTATACTGTTTACTTCTTGTTCAGAAATAACCAAATAAATCAATAAGCAAACAGTGTAGATCCAGATCAGACTGCCTGGTTATTGAATATGAGCTGTATCGCATGAAGTAAATTGAAAATATGACAACATTTGACGATATCACAGCATCAGGTCCCAAGGTTATAAAACTGAGAATGGAAACCAGTCTCAAATCTGAAGCATCTGATTGGCTGAAATGGCGACTGGTCGCCATTTCAGCCAATCAGATGCTCGAGGTTTTAGACTGGTTTCCAGTCTCAGTTTTATAATCACAGCATCAGACATAAAACAAACAAACTACACAGTGCCAAAAGCCAAGCTTTTTTACAGTTCAGACGTTTAGACCCCAGAGAGTTCATTTTCGATATTCATACAGTTTTGATAGGTGTGACATCTAATTTCTACTAACAAGTGTTGCATTATCCAGGGAAACCACTTATTATACTTATTTGGAAACCAGGGCAGAAGATTATAAAACTAAGATTGGAGACCAGTCTCAAATCACAAGCATCTGATTTGCTGAAATTGCGGCTGTCACCATTTCAGCCAATCAAATGCTTAAGATTTGAGAGCGGTCTCCAGTCTCAGTTTTATAACCTTAGGCACAGGACTCAGTCTTAACTTAGGGTGTTATGGGATAAAATATAAAAAGTCCCACCTTTTTGCTGCAAAATTTTCTTCTTTGTCAATATTGATATTAAAAATCTCCCACTTTTTCTTAGATATACTCCCACTTTTGCATCTGAAAATGTTCAATGTTAAACAGCTTGGTATCATCAATTTTTTAACCATAATTATCAGTAATTTTAACCCTTTCCTCCATAGACACAACTTTATTGCTTGGGCGAACAGTAAAAATCAAGATCAGCCGGCACATAGATGATCAAGATCTGCACTGTTTGCTTTTTGATTCGTTAGGTTATTTCTGACCAAACTCCAACCAGTGCAGAACTTGCTCAGACAGCACGTGTGTAAAAATGCGTAAGGAAAGGGTTAAAACTATCACTTTACTCCATATTTATGTACTAGCCAGCTGATCAGGATCTACCTGTAGACAGCAGCCATATCTCATATGAAGCAAAGGGTTAACCCTTTCCTGTACAGATACACCTTTATTGCCAGGGCAAACAGTTTACATCCAGACATTATTAGATCCGTGCCGTCTGATCAGGATCTAAACTGTTCGCTTATTGATTCATTAGGTTATTTCTGACCAAAATGCGACCAGTGCAGATCCTGATCAGACGGCACGGATGTGCAGGCTGATCTGGATCTATACTGGTTGCACATGCCTAAAAATGCGTATATATCCAGAAAAGGGTTAAAAGGAAGCCTTTTTGTAAATTTTTATTCGTTTCCAACTTTATGGACAAATCCAGTGTTAACTACTTGCTGTGTAAAGAGACATATGCTTTATAAAATATTTAGCACTTTCTGGAACTTCTTATCATTTGCTTAAGAGGATAACAACAGACCTTATAGTGAAACCCAGAACTGGCAACTGTTTGAATTCAGCAAACCCAGAACTGGCAACTGTTTGAATTCAGCAAAACCAGAACTGGCAACTGTTTGAATTCAGCAAAACCAGAACTGGCAACTGTTTGAATTCAGCAAACCCAGAACTGGCAACTGTTTGAATTCAGCAAAACCAGAACTGGCAACTGTTTGAATTCAGCAAACCCAGAACTGGCAACTGTTTGAATTCAGCAAACCAAGAACTGGCAACTGTTTGAATTCAGCAAACCCAGAACTGGCAACTGTTTGAATTCAGCAAACCCAGAACTGGCAACTGTTTGAATTCAGCAAACAGAACTGGCAACTGTTTGAATTCAGCAAACCCAGAACTGGCAACTGTTTGAATTCAGCAAACCCAGAACTGGCATAAATGTGTTTGAAATCGGCAATTATTTAAAGAACCCACATATTTTCTAGCATGTTTTTTGTTTTTTCAACAAAAATGTAAAAAATTTAGAAATTCCAAACAATAATGTAACTGGCATGGAAACCACATATTTGTATGCAATATTAGAGGATAGAGCTTCCAAACTATGCTCATGAATTCTTATAAAGCTTTCTTTTGTTGAAATACAATTTAGAATTTAGTTTTGTGGTCTATTTTTTTCTTATCATATTTGTCATATGCTTCTCCAGAATCTCCATCTCTGTCAAAGCAAAGCATCACAAGAAACTCTCAATGTTAACCGTGAGCACTAAAAAAGGCTTTTGATTAAAGTAAACAACAAAAAAGGGTTTGTGTATTTTTCACATCCAATAAAAAACAATGGGCAGTCATTAATATGGTAGGCAGATGGCCAAGTACTATCTACATATGAGAGACATGTTAATAGTAAAGATAGATTTACTCCCTGAGGTCTACAACATAAACACAATAACAAACAAGCATATAATGTACAGCACAATGTTAATTGTATTTACCTTTGCACCCTGTGATGAGCACTGACAGCCTTCCTGGCACCCGGCCTTAAAGGAGGCTTTGGAGCATACATCTGCACCATGGTGGCCTCTTGCTCGGGCTTGTCAAGTTTGAGCAAAGACTTCTGGACGGCATGAGCTTGAGCTATCATGGCCTGATGCTTGGCCTTGCTCTGTTCCAGCAGAACCTTGCTCTGTTGTTTGAGTGCCTGCTGCTGGATAATCTGGTACTGCTTGCTGGACTGTGAGGGTGTGTGGTAGTTCTGGGGAGTCACACCTGTCACCTGATTATATGCCATGGCTAATTCATTCTGCCAATTTGGACCCGTGTCTTCTATAAAACTATTAAATGTAGCATTGGCACTTTGTAGATTTATATTAGTTTGCTTTCTGCGATGTGCTTCTAATGTTTTAATATCTATGGCAGAATGTGTTCGTTTTGGAGCTATTCCTTGTGGAGGTCTATTTTTAGTAACATGGTCCTCCATAGAAACGTATTTATCACCATTCCCAACATCACCATATCCTGCAGCAGACGCACCATTTACATTCTGTGAAGAGGTTGTTTCATGCACAGGCCATGCTTTGTGTGATTCAGAATGTTCTCTGGGACCTGAAGCAGACGTTGGGCGACTAACATCTGATGGTACAAGACTGGTTCCATTGTAGGCAGAATACTGTCGTGCTTGTTGTCTCATTGTCAGACGTTGCAAGGCTTCGGAAATAACTTTCTCGTTGTAAGGATCTGTAAATAAATCAAACATACCCATTAAAAAGGCAGTTGTCATGATGATCTTGACTGAACCCAATAACACTGATCTGTAGGATAATGGGGAAAAGCCTTGTGGGTTGAAATATAATCTGAACTAAGCTCAGATTCTAGCTTTTTAAAATACATGAATATTGTTTGAAATAAAAAGATATAGTATTATGTGGTCTTCAAAACTGCGTCTTTGCTCCATACCCACAAATACTTCAAGAGTCTCAAAAAGAGCAATAAAGGAATGTTGAAGGCAGATATAAAATCAAACCAAACCACAAATCTAAGATTCAGCCATTACCATTCATCTTTACCATAAGATTTGCATATGTTTTCATAAACTTGCAACCAGTGCAAATCAAGTTAAGTGGTTAAGTGGCATATCCATGCAGAACTCTGTTGCATCAATAAATTATTATTATTAATTCAACTCTATATGCGACAGGAGAGATAAACCAATGGTTTGACAGAATGCATAACCATGTGTGAAATAGTTTGTGTACATTTTTGCTTGCTGAATCTACAATCACACCAAGACCTGTGCCGGCCATGTCTGCTCAACATATGCATATTAATTGTGCATTGCATCCCATACTAAAACTTGTACCATATGTACATTGTAATGATGTTTAACCCTTTCCTTGATATATACGCATTTTTACGCATGTGCGACCAGTGTAGATCCAGATCAGCCGGCACATCCATGCTGTCTGATCAGCATCTGCACTGGTCGCATTTTGGTCAGAAATAACCTAATGAATCAAAAAGCGAACAGTTTAGATCCTAATCAGATGGCACAGATGTGCCGGCTGATCTGGATCTAAACTGTTCACCATAGCAATAAAGGTGTATCTATACAGGAAAGGTTAATACCATCATATGTGCTTTAGTTTTATACCAACATTTGTGCAATAACATTGAGGATTGATACGAATGCTCTGGTTTGATGCCAATACATGTGCTGTGTTTGATTCCTTGATATAAACACTGGTGCTGTGGACTGTAACACCTGTTTGATACCAATGCTGTTGTTTGACACCAACTCTTGTGTTATGGTACCTTTTCTGGCAAAATGTTTGCTGAAGTGTATTGAACTCCTTGGTGGAGAGCTGTTACTGTCTTCTGTTGGCACCTTATCCTTAGCTGTCAAAACACAACTTCTATCAGGGAGGCAGAGCCCAAGATCATAAAAATGAGACTTGACTTGTCTCAATGTCAACCAATCATCAGATCAGAAATTTCAGACTGGTCTCCGGTTTTATTTTATGGTCTTGGGCATAGGAATTTAATTTTTAAACAACTTAAGTACAATGCTAGGAATGCATTTTACAACTGTATTCATATTAAATAAGTTAAAAGATATTTAACCCTTTCCTCCATATATACGCGTTTTCACGCATGTGCGATCAGTGTAGATCCAGATCATCAAGCACATCTGTGCCATCTGATCAGGATCTGCATTGGTCCCATTTTGGTCAGAAATAACCTAATGAATCATAAAGCGAACATTGCAGATCCTGATCAGACAGCACAGATGTGCCAGCTGATCTGGATCTACACAATTCACCCATGCAATAAAGGTGTGTCTATGGAGGAAAGGGTTAAACCTTTACTTCATGGAATGGGTCATAATGTTCACTCTGGATTTTAGGATCTTGAGCCCCAGGGAGCTGAGTTAATCATCGAGTGTATGACTATACTGGTAACGGAATCATTCAACTGAAATGTCATACCTTGTAAATCAGGGGTGCTTCCATATGCACTTCCTGTTGCTGTTGTAGGTCGACCCATCACTGCTGATGATGGTCTAGATCTTAGTGACTTATCTGTGAACATTAAAGACATTTAATCACTTAACCCTTTCCTCCATATACACACCTTTAAGGCATGGGTGAACAGTGTAGATGCAGTCAGATCAGCCGGCACATCTGTGCCTGATCAGGATCTGCACTGGTTGTTATTTGATTTATTACATTATGTCCAACCGAAAAGCGACCAGTGCAGATCCTGATCAGATGGCATGGGTGTACCAGCTGATCTGGATCTACACTGGTTACACAGGTGTAAAAATGCGTATATATTGAGGAAAGGGCTAAGAACTAAATGCTTTGTTGCTATTATTTATAATGGACTAATTGCTTATATTTATGAACAATGTCTAATCTAATTCTAAAATTAGAATCAAAATTAAATACAAGTGGTGTGTTTAATTTCTAGTTAATGTCAAATTAGGTTATTCATGTATATTTTTTTTAAAATACATTTACTGTGGTATAAGGGTCTCTAAATGCCATCTAGATCTACACATAAACAAAGTTTACAGATACTGAAATAACAGAATCTAATATTTGTTATTAGTTAAATGATATCTACAAGAAATTTTATTATTATGTAAATGTATGAAAGAGTTACTCCCAATGTGTCACAAAATATCCAGTACTTATAGAAACTGGTTTACATTAAAGTAGTATGCATATTTATTATTATCCTGAGGTGAAAGGAAAACAGTTCTAAGGGGTATTAAATAAAGAAGCAGTTACAACATTTTTGCTCTAACCCTGGGAAATATAAGTATTTTATAATAATCATTTTTTGTCTTATTATTAAGCAAGTACAATAAATAAACTTTGAAAACAACCTCAACATTTCATGAAATTTTCAAAAGAAATAATTTAAATATAGTACTTAAAATAGTAATTAGCATATGGTACTATGAGACCATCCCAAAAGCTGGATTCCAGCAATCACAAGAATAACCAAAACCTTTAACCCTTTCCTCCATATATACGCCTTTATGGCATGGGTGAACAGTGTAGATCCAGATCAGATGGCATCTGATCAGGATCTGTACTGTCTGCTTTTTAATTTATTAGGTTCTTTCTGGCCAAAACGTGAGCAGTGCAGATCCTGATCAGATGGCACAGATGTCCAGGCTGATCTGGGATAACACTGGTTGCAGATGTGATAAAATGTGCATATATGGAGGAAAGGGTTAATCATTATAACTAAAAGAAAAATGCTTATTAAACTTTTATCTAAAAGAGAGCTTTCTATCAACATGGACTACAGTGTAAGGGGTTATACCGGAGACATACCTGACTTCTGTCCAGCACTTGTAGCTGACTTAGGCCTCAAAGAGGAAAGTTTCTGGGTGTATATTTGTACAGCATTAGCATATGAGGCTGCAGAGTTTGTGCTATAGGTGGCAGGACGAGAAGCATAAGCTTGGGAACCAGACTGGGAACTGCTGGACTGGGCACCAGTGTGTGTGTGTTGGGAGCGAAGATCAGCGCTTGAAGTTGGGATACTATGTATAGCTGTTGAGTCAAGAGTGATAAGAGAGATTTAAATTTACACCTACACATAAAAAAGTATAAAAGCCAGGGTCCAGCAAATGTATCAAATCTAAAGCCTCTGATTAACTAAAATTTCAACCAAAATTTCAACCAGTCTCCATTTCAGCCAATCAGATACTTGAGATTTAAAACTGGTTTCCAGTTTTAGTTTTATGATCTTGGGCATAGTTGTGCTTTCAGTCTTGAGTCCAATTCTTGAAAATGATTTGAAAATTTATTATTAACAAAACTTTTAATAGAAAATCCCTTTTACTGGTACCTGGCTAAAACAGGAAAAGAGATATATCAGTTGAATTTAGTTTTATACTGTAAACCTAGACTTCTACACCACTGTTTTTCCTCTGGTATTTACTTTCTAGAATACTCAATTTAATACTGATACAAATATTTGTTCAGAAAGACAAGCATTTATATTATGCAATACAAAGAACTAATGCATTATCAGGGACAAATATCATAAAACTTAGATTGGAGACCAGTCTCAAATCTCAAGCATCTGATTGGCTGAAATGGTGACAAGTTGCCATTTCAGTCAATCAGATGCTTGAGATTTGAGACTGGTCTCCAGTTTTAAAGATCTTTGGCCAATATTAATGTATCCAAGATTCTAGACGTTAACACGGTCACAGATCTGATTCTAGGTTTCCAGTAGCAACAAGTACAGTAGGAGGAAAGAAATAAATATACCGAGCAAGTCTGGATGTCCCAAGTCTGTGTAGCTAACATCTATATAAAACAGTTTGAACACATTTTAAACACATGCATTTGAATTGAGCCAGTATCTGGCAATAGTTATAGTATTTTATAGCATTTTAAAAATTGTTTGTTGATCAATTAATGTTTATTCACTGCAAGTTGTTTTCTTAACTAATTAACTAAATGAAATACTGTGGTATCATTTTATTTAGCTATGGCTTAATTTTCATGTATTTTGTGCTCAGGCCAGTGCGCGAATTAAAAACCTCTGCTAAATTTTAATCAAAAAGTTCCACATACGTATCCGTAACGTGCTATGTCCGAATGGACCTACACTTTATATATAGTTGCCCATATCATAATTTGATATTAATTTGAAGTATCGAATAATTATGTTAATAAAGTAAATAAAATTAGTTATAACTGTCGAATTTCTTTTGGAATATGTTTAATGTTACTTCAAAACCTGAACAACAATTTAGTCCGTGCATTTAGGTCAGGTCACGTTTCACCAAACAGTATCGTTGTCATCTCATTTTTAATTTATCAACACTTTTTTGAGTAACTGTTTCACAATTACTTGACACTTTAGAACATAAAATGGGTACGAAATTTAACATGCCAATTATGATATGAATGGTCCAGATAGATGGATCAAACCGGTCCCGTGTCAATTAGCGGCGCCGAATAAACAGCAGTCCGATAATTGACTAACAAAGGAAGTGGTGATTGACAGGGGCCAACTGACACATGATTAGCTCGCATGTTCAAATAAACAATCGGCATTGATAACTGGTGGGTAAAATATGGATAATAATAATATTTTTTTTGTTTGAAAAATTGGATTTGTGCGAATTTATGTCCGCGCGAAACAGTCTTTTTTGGCGATTGCACGAAATTTCGTGCCAGCAAAATTAAATGATACCACAGTAATTAACAAAATCTCCTTTCTTGAAATTACTGTGAAAGATATTTTAAACATTCATTTCCATTTTCCGGGGAATCTTTTTTTGCCAGGAACGGGCCCAATTAAAGTTTTCTGTTTAAATTCAGAATAAACTTTCAAAACATACAACTCCAAATTCTTGCTTTCAGATCAAGAAATATGGAAAACAGCAAGAACAAAATAATACTGTATATTGGTTTACTGTTCCGTGTTTTTATTCCTTTAAGGTATTGCACCTTTCGCCATTGCTTTGCCATAGACAAAAAAAAAGGCACAATGAACTTCCATCAAGCTTTGCACAAATAAATGCTATAAGTGTATGGTTTTTTTTGCATACGTTAGAAAAGTTAGAACAGTAGAAAAAAAATAGTTAGATCTAACAAATCCCTAAAATTCTATTAGCAATTTATCACAAAAAGGAAGCAACACAAAACAACAATTCAAATGTCAACATGCGTGAAATGATACTGACAACAATATAAAAGGTCCTTGAAAAGAACCTTCAGTTGTGAAGACAGAAATCAACATTTTTATTTTTATGTCATCCACTTTCGCGACCAGGAAATTGATGATCAAACACACTTAACAAATAACTCACATTGTATACATTTGTTAGACCAAAGGACCTTATATATTGTTGTCAGTAACTCATTACTCATCAAGACATTAAAATTGATGTTTAGTGTTGCTTTTTGTGATAAATTGCAAATAGAATTTTAGGGTTTTATTTGGTCTATTTTTCTTACTGTTCTAACTTTTCTGAGCGTATGTAAATTAAATATATAATAATAACATTGGTTTGTGCTAAGTTTGATGGAACTGCATTGTGCCGTTTGAGAAAATTTTATATTTTTTCTTTTTTGTCTATGGCAAAGCAATGGCAAAAGGCGCAATACCTTAACCCTTTCCTTCATAGAAACACCTTTTTGTCATGCCATCTGATCAGGATCTAAACTGTTCGCTTTTTGATTCATTAGGTTATTTCTGACCAAAATGCAACCAGTGCAGATCCTGGTCAGACGGCACTGATGTCTGATGTGTTAAAAAATCTCATGGTTGCAATATTGGTGTTGATTAGAGTGCTTCTTGACATGATTGGTAACTTACGCTAAATGTAAATATGACTTCAGAAGGTAAAATATAAAAAAAAGTTTCCAATATACAGTAGTTCTGAATAAAACAAAAAAAAACCATCAAAGCAAGCTTACATTTTGGAACATCTTCCCATCCTGTGACAGATTTAGCTTGAGATGCCCCCCTGTCTGAGGATGTGACAGTCTTAGCTTGAGACGACCCCCTGTCCGAGGATGCACTGTCTTTACGTTTGTTTAATGTAGCCTGTGACTCAGATCTCAATGCAGATGAAGTGGCACCGACATGTTGCAGAGAATTACCTGACAATTAAAACAAACTTTGAAATTAAATCTTATCCCATAAAATTTCTGTAATGCATTTTGGTTTTCTTTAGTAAAGGAGCTATATATCCATTGTTTACAGCAGTGTGTTTCTTGAACGCAACTATTAATTGCCTGGGAAAATCAGGACACATTTTTTGCACCGGAAAATTGATTGACAAAAATTAACTCTGTTTACTAACAAAATAGTTTTACTTAGAGGGAACCCAGAATACTGCATTTTATCAGGAATGAAGTGTATCATAATTTAAAATATATACCACAGCATCTTTGACAAATGGCTATGTTACATCTCATTGTATGCCACATTTTCAAAACAGCAAATAAAATAAGCAAGTGGGAGTACTGTGGTATCATTATATTTCACTTGAGTTTAAATTTCATGTATTTCATGGTTAAATTTCACTAAGTGTTTAAATGAGCAAATTTAAACATTTATAAGTAAAATTTAACCATGTAATTATACTGTATGAATTTATCACTGCAGGAATATACCATTTGAGGCTTTGGTACAAAAATTGATATTCCGCAAAAAAAATGATACCATGGTAGATGTGCAATGCAGACAAGTTGTCTAACCTGTAGTTGGGACATGCTGAGTTGTCTCCCCTCCTGTTTTCCCACCAAGGAATATACTTGCAGACTTATTGATCTTTGTGTAGGTTGTTAGCACCTCCTCTAGTTCACCTTCACTGTATTCAAATGTAGTGTTAAAATAGTTTTATGTGTGTTAACTTTATACAGAAAACATCAGATTACATTAACCATTTCCTCCTTATATATGCACTAAACTGCATGTGCGACCAGCATAGATCCAGATCAGCTGGCACATCCATGCCCTCTGATTAGAATCTAAACTGTTCGCTTTTTGATTCGTTATTTCTGACCAAAATGCGACCAGTGCAGATCCTGATCTGGATCTACACTGGTTGCACAGGCGTAAAAATGTGTATTTGTGGAGGAAAGGGTTTAACAGAAGCAGCTAACAATACGAAATATTTTGGGTTTTATAAAGGTCAGTTTTTAAAAATGTAACAGTTGTTATGGGTACCTTGCAGTATGAACAAATCTGTCAAACTTGTCCTCATCCAGGCCGTCCATGCTCTCCGCCCGCCGCAGGTGCGTGTGCTTCTTCTCCAGCTGCTTCCTTGCTCGCAGCTGCTCCGTCTCCTGAAACAGAATGTATCTTTTCTTAACCCTTTCCTCAATATAAATGCCTTTTACTGCATGAGCAAACAGTGTAGATTTCTGGTATTGTTTTACACAACTTCACACATTTTGTGAAAACATTAGCAAGGAAGTAAGATTATAAAGCAACTTTTGAGTTCCTTGTTTTTACCTCAAAGTCTGGGATGAATACAATCCATACAAAAACAGTTTTTCACAGAAAAACAGCCCCACTAAGCCAACATCTGCTTGTTTACCTTTCCTCAAAAGAAACACCTTTATTTAGGGGCGAACAGTGTACATCCAGATCAGCCGTCACAACCATGCCATCTGATCAGGATCTGCTCTGTTCACTTTATGATTTGTAACAGATTATTTCTGAGCAAAATGTGACCAGTGCAGATCCTAATCAGACAGCAGCTGATCTGGATCTACACTGAAAGCACATGCACAAAAGTGTGTATATAATATTATGGACGAAAGGGATAATAGTCTAAAAGTCCTCAAGTGATATTAAAAATATTTGTCCATAATAATGTGCTGTAAATGTTTCAAAACAAAAAAAACGTAAATTAAATTTAGTAAATAGCTACAACCAAACAAGAAAGTACACAGCAGATCCAAGTTTCATCATGCTCAAAAAATTCACAAAGTTATACAACAAGAAATTGGCCCTATATCGCTCAACTTAACAGAAAACTAACCCTGCCAGATGGCTAAAAGAAAATGATACAGGACCATCTAAGAAACATTTCTGATAAGAAATTTTAAAATCAGGCTTGCAGTTTCCGAGTAGAAGATTTTCAAATATCTTTATCAAATACCAAAAAATTTACACCTAAATATGCATCAACATATTTTAAGCTGTTCATTTTCAAAAATTTTAATTAGTTTACTTATAATTTAGGTTTCTATTTAACCAAGTATGTGCATTAAACCCATGGTTCTTTTGTTTAACCCTTTCCTCCATATACACACCTTTACTGCATGGGCGAACACTGTAGATCCAGATCAGCTGGCACATCCGTGCCATCTGAACAGAATTTGCACTGTTTACTATTTTATTTATTAGGTTATTTCTGACTAAAAAGCAAACAGTGCAGATCCTGATCAGAATGCACGGATGTGCCAGCTGATCTGGATCTACACTTGTCGCACAAAAATGCTTAAAAATGCGTATATATGGAGGAAAGGGTTAAAAACAAACAGTAAGTATAGTGCTACCAAGGACCATGTACCACAAGTTTATTATCACCAGTGCTCTGATGTACCTACAAATAATGTTCTATGTACATAGAAAATTACGACATATCAAAAGTTAAGAAATTAGTTTTACAAGTGTTCTCAGTTGGCTTCAGAAAACAACACAACATCCAAAGAATCATGCTCACCTCATCCTTTGAGCAAGAATTGAAATTTAAAGTTTTATTTATAATTTGTTTAGATCTCCTGTTTCATCCCAACCTTTTTCAGCAACACTAAATTTGACCAAGATTAGACCAACATAGTTTCTTGTATCAAATTCAGTTTAAGTGCCTTGAAGATATTTATAAATAGTATGCATAATCTTAACATAGCTGTTCCAAATGCAACTGCAAGGCTGTATCCATGCAACACTCTGTGATTGGAGGCATAAAACTTTCCTTTTACTGCCAATCATTCTATTAAGGACTAAATGAATTAAATTATTAAACAAACACATAATGTAGAGAAAGATGCTGGTGCAAAAAAAAAACACTTACTACTAGCTTTCCCATTCTTAAAAAGTCCTGCAAAGATTTAGTATGATTTGAAACTGTAAAGTCAAACACCAAGTCTATCTTACATTTAAAGACAAAAATCTATGTTATAATGCACTAGACTGTGTTTTGTCCCAGATCATGGCTGTGGGTTTTTTGCTTGTTCCAAACAGTATACATAACAGCTCAAGTCCAATTTTGTACTATGTAATCACTGTTGTCTGTAAAGTATATGACAAACTACCCACCCACAACCCAGCACAATGTATGGGAATAAAAAACCTCATTAAGTGCATTACCCTTTACTCCATGTACTGGTTTTATTGTATATGCAAACAGTGTAGATCAAGATCAGTAGCACATCCATGCTGTCTGATCAGGATCTTCACTGTTCACTACATCATCAGAAATAACCTAATGAAGCAAACAATGTAGGATGTGCCAGCTGATCTGGATCTACACTGTTCACCCACAGGTATAGCCCATGGAGTAAAAGGATAATATAACCCTTTCATCCATACAGACATCTTTACTGTGTGGGCGAACAGCTTAGATCTAGATCAGCCAGCACATCCGTGCCATCTGATCAGGATCTAAACTGTTCGCTTTTTGATTTGTTAGGTTATTTCTGACCAAAATGCAACCAATGCAGATCCTGATCAGATGGCACGGATGTTCCGGGTGATCTGGATCTTAACTGGTCGCACATGAGTAAAAATGCCTATACATGGTGAAAGGGATAACTACATATTATCAGTGCTCACGCCGGCTGTTTTGAAATAGTAGCCACAAAATTATTTGCAAAATAAATTAATAGCCAAAGTTTCACACGTTGGTTCCAAATGCATGGGAAATAGCATTATAATTACTTATTTTTTTGTTTTGTTTTTCATTCACATGATTTTATCTATAATAACATCTATGTTATGCAGATTAACTGTTAATTATTACTTTATTAATTTAACCTATTATGAAGATTAATTATTACTTTTAAATTATTAATTTAACCTAGTCAATGAAAATAATTGGCTTTATGTAAAATTATTGACGATTTTTAATAATAAGGCATTCTTCACTATTTCAGACAAAATCAATTGGATTCACTGCTGTGTAAACTTGTTGTTTGTATACCAAAAAAGGTCTTTAATACTTCAAGGCAGTCCTAACCAAACCATGTAAAATATTGCATTAAAGTTTTGGGCAAAATATTTAAGTTCACATCAATTTCCTGCTTAGAATGAGTTTATTTTAATGGGTAGTTGCAAAGACAATTCGGGACTCGATTGATGGTAGGTCATAAAATAGATGTCGCGAAAATGTATGCGAACATAATTACTAATAAACCAGTAGAAAATTGCAATGTGAAATAACATTTCTAAAGCAAAAAATAACCAAAGCAGCTGATTAAACACATTTTATAAGAAAATAGGAAGTATTTTCTCCGTGAACATGGGTAAAAAATCGGCAATTTTTACTAAGAAGTTTCGCCCTATTCATCGCTTCAGGTACAGTATCTGGCTAGTTTTTTGCATTGAGAATGGATTTAGAATTTGGCCTGTATTAACTATAAGATGAGAATTAAAGAACATATCATTTATTCTTAATTCTTAAAATATTTGTCTGCTTTGTTAAACATATAAATAGCAACAGAAACAACCTTATAATTCCCTTGTCATGACGTATATAGATGGAAATACCCAAAGTTTACCAATTACAAACATCAATCATTGACCTGTAGGCAAGGACGCCAAGGTATCTTTAGTGACACTTTGTTAGTTCAATTATGGGATTAACAACCGACAATTATCAGAAATGCGGTGACCACTCAGGGCAAAGTGAATGCAAATTAGCTAACAATATCTTCTCGTTTTTTGACAATTATTTAATCGCCAAATTTTACCGCCAATTCTTTGAAAAAATCGACAAAAACGAAAAATTATCGCAAATGGTGACAATGTCGACTGACAGCGTGAGCACTGATATTATCAAATTCTTCTTTTCTTACTAAATGCTACTGGTGTATTTCTAAAGTATCTGAAATATGCTTCCATAATATATTGTTTTTTATTAAGTTTTCTATCTTCTTAAAAAATGGTCAAAGATCTGTCTGCCCTTGTGTTACTAACATGGGAAAAGTTTGTTTTTGTTTTTTTTATTAAAGCTACTTAAGAAAGAAACTTATATTATGGAAACCTGTTATTAATTCACTTCAAATTTCAATGTCTACCTATCAAATATATATATTGGTCATGCACTTTTTTTGTTCAGAAATATATTTCAAATTGCCCATCTATAATGAAATGCATGAAAAATGACGAAACCAGAGATTGTTTTCTAGGATTAACAAAAATATCATAGGTTATCAAAGAACAAGAAATTTCAGAGAAAAATTTAGTCATAAAGCTCACTTGTTTAACTCTATATATAGGAGGTTTATGGCATGTTTGAACACTGTAGATCCAGTTCAGCCAGAACATCCTTGCCATCTGATCTGGATCTACAATGTTTGCTAATTGGTCAAAACAACCTTATTAATGTTAAAGCCAACAGCACAGATCCTGATTAAACGACACAGATGTGCCGGCTGATCTGAATCTACACTGTTTGCCCACACAATGACAGTGTTTCTATGGAGCAAAGTGTTTAATGCTGAAAATTACATATTTTTGCTTTTTGTATAAAAAGAAAAAAAGTGATAATACAAAAATCTATTATTTTGAACTGTTCCAAAGATGGCATTTGTCAACCATGTTCCAAGACATATAGTCCCCCACAAGATGATAAGAATGCATGACCAACTAAAGTATAAAAACAAAACCAACTGCAACCGACGTTACCAGCTGATTCAGTATTCCTGCCATACACTTCTGTAAACCAAATACATACTGTCATATTAATTGCTAAAACAATGCTTAAATCCCAACACAAGAAATGAATTAATATGTGGCATTCCCAGAAAGCCAACATGGCTCATACAGTTCTTGATCTGAAATGCAAAAAACAACAACAAAGCAGCTATCAATCTATGGCTACACAGGCAACTACAGGGTTTGGCAACATCTGTTTGTGATGTGTCTGGTCTAAAAATAAAATGTAACAAACAAAATTTAGTGCAAAGATCTATTACAAATTATGTCCATGCCATAAATACACATTTATATTAACAATGACAAAAACTCTAAAGGATTATAACTGGATGGGCGTTACTTGTGTCAACCTTCATGTTTTTGACCAAACAAACATTACCTTTCTGTAAACCCAAGTCCAGGAATGGGGCTTAACAATGTAAAATACGACCTTGACCTAAAGATGTTTGTTTCATCAGGACCCTACTGTCATATGCAAAGGGTGACAGAAAAACATTAATTGTAAAATAACCAAAGAACATCCACCGAAGAAAATGAAAATTAAAAAACCATGACCTATTACAAACAACTACCTTAGAAACTGAGACTTTTCTAACACTAATATTGTACATCAGTAAGTTCCATTAATTTGTACAATCAATTAGTAGCTCCGGTTAGGATATTAAACAGCTTTAATGTCTTTGAAGCACCAAAGTTCCAATAATTTCAAAAGCAAAAACCAACCAAATGATTACATGAGCTTAACCCTTACACCTTAACTCACCTTCAATAAATAAAATACTTTTCAGTTTTGTGAATCAGCTAGGTAACAAATGTGGTTTGTTTTGAATTTCCTTTCCAACCACTAGTAACACATTTTTGATTTTCTAACCACTGCTAACAATACCAAAGTTTTAACACTTTGAAACAAAGATGGGAGAAAAATTAATGTCCTTGTAGCTAGGTTAGAAAAGAACTTTTCTTTTACATGCTGGGATAGAACCAGAATTCCTAAAATTACCATGAACAGCACTGTCCCTGAGCAAACTGCCCAGTGCCCAAGATCATAAAACTAAGATCGGAGACCAGTCTAAAATCTCAAGCATCTTATTTGAGACTGGTCTCTAGAATTAGTTTTATGATCTTGGGCACAGGTGCTTATTTAATAGCCACTGATTAATAATCATGTATCAAGCCACAAGCTCACAGCTTCAATTTGTTACAAAGCTAACTCAGAAAAAAATCAACTTGCGATAGCTATACCTGTTTAGTTTCAGTATCTACTAGCAAACTTATAGTAGTTCCGTATTTCTAGAACAAGATAATAGTAATTCATGGTTTGAACAATGATTTTAACATTAAACAGTCCATGAATATATTTTTATGATAACACTCAAAGTACATTAATACTCTTGCTTAGACAAAGCAAAGAAATTCTAGTAGAAAAATTTGTTTTTGTGAATGATGAAAAATCAAAACATACATTGAACCATATCTATTTATACGAGGGCTGTCCGGAAAGTTCATATACTACTTTATTTTTTACACTCAAGCAATACATACATAAAACAAATTTGGCCAACAAATACATAAATATCTAACAAACAAATTTACAAAAAAAACTGTCAGGCTGTGATGAACATTAACATAGTAACAGTCCTTACATCCAACATATATACATAATCACGGAGCACTTTTAAACGTCAAATGAACGTCACGTAAACACTCCTTCTCAAAAAATATCGCCTACACTATTTTACTCATTTCTGATGCCGGCTGACCCATTGCTGGTATACCCCTTTGTACCATTCTCGATCAAAACCAGATATCGCCGATCTAACACCGACGCGAAGTTCTTCCAAATCTGCAAATCTTTTCCCGCGAAATTCCGACGGTTCTAACGCGTTCTACGTAATTCGGCTCCGCTACTTTCGGTCATCCGCTTCGTTTCTTATCTAACACATTTTCATCCCCGCTTCTAAATCTGCTGTGCCACTTAAACACAAGTTGCATTGAACATTTACCGGTCGTATCTGCTTTTGAAATAAACTTCCACGTCTCAGTTGGTGTCATATTAGCATGAACACAAAACTTGATAACACTCCGTTGCTCCGTCCGTGAAATTGACGTCATTTTTTCGAAACAAATGTTAAGCGCCCCCAATGCGTCTAACGGTCGTTTACAACTTGTTTATTAACGTATGACATCATAATTTTCACCAAATGTCATGCAATGATATCAAATAACTTCGCGTAAGTAAAAACACGTTAGGCCTAAAACTTTAATTTTTATTAACTTTTATTTTGAGTAGCTACAGTCATGGAATCAAAGTGCTCCGTAAACCGTCGGTCATGTTACCATGACGATGGGCGTTTTACGAATATTATTGTTATCATGTTTATAAATTTAGAAATATGTAGCCAATACATACTTAAGCAAAATACCAAAACAACTTATTGATATGACTGCTTATAATTATTCTGTAGCCTTGTCTACGAACTTTCCGGACAGCCCTCGTACATGCTACTGTCATTTTTCCAGAAATTTATAAATAACAAGTCACACAAATAATTACAGGCATGAGACTCTGACTGAACGACCAAAGAATATTTAAATATGTCTTTTTGTGATCAATAATACATTCAAGATACAAATAGCTAAATGAACTACCAAATTTCCACTATCAATTTACCTAGAAAATTCAACCCTGAAAACCATCTAAAAGTGTTCATGTAAAATACTTTTTAAAAAGGATAGGATCTTTAAGCCTTTACTTCATATATATGGGTTTTATCATGTTTGCATCAAGTAAAGATCCTCATCAGCCAATTTTGTTTCTCTTTTTTCAAAAAATAACCCAACGAATCAATTGTGAACAGAGCAGAACTTGATCAGACAGCAAAGATGTGCCAAAGATTATTCAGAAAAAAATCCCATGCCTGTATTGCCAAACAAAACAACTCAAATACAATTTGAACATAAGGACATGGCGATGAGATGTATTCTAGCAATACCCAATACATGATATATATGATATACTTATGTCTGACTAGCAAGTCTAGTTACCTCTTGCGATTTTGCTACCAACTGAAAACATTAAATAAATATACTAATATCCATGTTCTGGGACAATTGCTGATTCCTTTGGTTGTCCACTTCCATTATACATATAAGCTTCAAAGATTCTCAGGACCAAAAACAACTATAAACATACTGCTCTGTCATTTTACCATTTAAAAATGAACAGAGGTGAGTATATTGTGTGTATTTCAATCTTTTCTTGAAATCTGGGATGTGGCATTAGAAGTTTGTAAAAAATCAGTCAATTGTTTTTGCCAAATTTTTTCATATATTGATCTATTTAAATGAGCAAACTTTTTAATCTTAACTCTCCCGAGCCCAATTTTTAATGAAAATATGAGACTTTTTACCACATACAGTATTGTGTTTTTCAACATACACAAAATCTGTACTAGAATCTAAGTTCTATATATATATAATACAATACCAATATTCTTCTAGAAAAACAATTATGGTGGATGGGGTGTGATTCATCTATACAGTCAGGGAGATTGGTTGCTATCCCAACCAATATAAGGTTGACTTTCAGAACCTTGTATGATAAAGACTACTTGGCAGCAGCATGTGTGTTCAAAGTATCAAAAATAACAAAAAATAAGGCTATTTCCTCACACAAGTCAGACTTAAAAGCAAAAGCATGTTCTTCAAAATACTATTAAGAAATGTGGTGATGTTCAGGTGTAGCTCAAAAGGCATGTGGTTAAAAAGCTATTATCTACTATGCTTGGGGTAAAAATGAAAGTAACAGTTCTATTCCTTGATCTCTTGAAGTATCATGCAAAAAGAATGGTATCATATGTTTCTGTATATCCATCATTTTGTGACATCATTTTTAGAGCAGTGCCATAATTAGCTATTAGAAAATTGCCCTTTTCAGAGTTCCCTAATAAACATCAACCCCCAGCATCTTTAAATAAAGTTTTGTTGACATCTGCCCTCAATATTTTCCCAATCCTCCTCATTGCAACCCACTTCCATTTGATTAACATAATAAAGAAGTTGCAATACCCCACAAAACAAAATGTTAGCATGTCACATTTTTATATTCATCAATGGTCAAGAATGATATCATTTCAAAAACATTTATTTGAAAATCTTACTGTACATTATTGGTATTTCCATGAACTACATCAACCATAAAATAATTTTCACCAATAAAACATATGAAGCACTCTTTCTGCTGGACACAGTTCTCATATCTACTTAATTCCAGTTACAGATCTAATTACAGGGCCCAAGATCATAAAACTAAGATTGGAGACCAGTCTCAAATCTCAAGCATCTGATTGGCTGAAATGGCAACCAGTCGCCATTTCAGCCAATCAGATGCTTGAGATTTGAGATTGGTCTCTAGATTTAGTTTTATGACCTTGGCCACAGGACTAAGTAAGCTGGGAGTTGTACATGTAGGCTCACCTTGTTGTAAACATGCACGAAATCTCCGAGCTGTTTGGCCAGGATCCTCCTCCTGTCGTTCAGAGCCAGTTTTCTGCTTGGTACAACCACCTTAAATGACTGCTGCAGGTTCACAGCTGCTCTCTTGAGAAATCTCAAAACCAGGTCCTAAAACAACCAAAACTTGTTGTGTCCTTTCAATTCTGCTATTTTGTTAAGAATCTACATGTGCATTTTAATACAGGTAGAAATGTATATGGTAGTTATTGTTCCATTCCAATTAACCCTATTTAGAGCAATTTTCTACATGAAGATAAAATTTCAATAAACTGCAATACTATAGTTGATTTCCTCATAAATTCTTAGTTCAAATTTTACAGGTATTTTGTCCATCTTACCTGTAACAAATCTACCCCACCATCATAAGTTCTCCTTTAATTTAATAATTATTTAGTACTTTCTTCCATTGAAATAAAATTGTATGTTCTTTCTAAAAATAGCAAAAACTGAAATCCCTAAAAACATTGTTGAAAGAACATTTTCCAGTGACAAGGCTTCATATTGAATCATACCATCTGTTCATTAAGGCCATCCATATCATCCTGTGTCATGGAGGTACAATCTGTCATGAGGCGCTGCTGCACTCGTACCAGGTACATCGCAAATGCTGTACGAGCTTGAACTTTACTGGAAGTAAATTCAAATTATGATTTAAGTATAACAATCAATGAAAAACGAATGTCAGGGCAAGGGGAAAGTGACTTTTTATTTCAGTTTAATGTTTTTGGTAAATACAATTCATGCAAATATCCTTGGTGGAAAAAATTCTAGCTAATTGTACAGTTTTATTTGCAACTACAATTTACATATAACTATGTTTCAATTTCCTTCTTTGTCAAAACAAATGAACAATTTGTCATATGATATAACACTTATGTAATCAAATTCTTACATTAAATATTTCCTTAATATTAACTGTCATTAGCAATACAT
The DNA here is from genome assembly GCA_038501625.1 of Corbicula japonica. Taxonomy (NCBI): domain Eukaryota; kingdom Metazoa; phylum Mollusca; class Bivalvia; order Venerida; family Cyrenidae; genus Corbicula; species Corbicula japonica. Next base: position 14,666,603 of record JAZAYU010000006.1, on the reverse strand, counting down.
ATTTAAATTCCAACAGAAAACCTACCATCTAAGAAAAAGAAATTCATATAAACAAAACAACAAACCTCAGTGTACGCCCCTTCTGAAGGAGATCCACCACATTATACTTTGGTTCAGGTGGGGGTGAGGGTGGAGGGGGCGGGGGTTTCTCCCTCATATCCTCATGTTGTATATCCCCATCCAATCTTTCCTCCACTCCAGACAAACCACTACTTTCTGTGTTAGTCCTTGCAAGAGTCGCTAGTCCTGTCCTCCTCTCGGACTTGTGTTCATGTTTTCTATCTTTCTCAACGACGATCTGGATAACCTCTTCAGAGTTTGGTCTCGATGATTCCTTGTCAGATTTCTGCGACATCTGGTTGTTACGTTGGGAGATGTTACGTTCTGTGATGGGCGGCTCCTCGTCTGGTTCATTCTCCTCTTGCTCGTCTTGGTCCTCCCCGGATTCCTCTTGCTCTTGTTCCTGCTCTTGGATACCTTGAACCAACTTCCGTCTTTCTCGTCCTGTAACACATAAAAAGTTTATTTCTGACCAAGAAGTGAACAGTGTAGATCCTGTTCAGTCAACATGGATATGAATTTACACTGATCTGGATCTATACTGTTTGCACATGTCATTAAACCTGTGAAGGATTCTATTTTCCTATTTTCCTTAATTAAACTCTCTAGCAAAATTCACTGTTAATGTGACAGTACGAAATACAGGATCAAAATAAAAATCAATTTAAAATAAGTAAAAGATGTTTTAAAATCAAAGTACATTAAGTGAATAAACATTCTCTTACTTTCGCCTCTACGACGTTTTTTGTTTCTGAATCTCCTAGTTCCAAGTTTTCTCTCGTAGCGTTTGGTGCGTAACATGGCGGCTGCATAGGCTGCTGCAAGCTGAAAGAAAACAACCAAATGTGTGAATAAATTTGTTGGACATGGTGTTAATGTACACTGTATGCAGGGATTAAACTTATGGTCATAACAATGTACAAATTAAGTTTCTCAGAGCCACAACTATTCTATTATAAATAAAGTATGTATAACTTTTTACTCCATGGATATGACTTTAATCAAATGGGTGATCAGTGTAGATCCAGATCAGCCTTTGCATGTGTGCACTTTGATCTGGATCTACCCAGCTGGTTTTTGTCAGAAACAACATGACTCCTAAAGCAGTGCAGATCAAGATCAGACTTCACAGATTTAGCAGTCTGATCTGGATCTACCTGGTAATTTTTTGGTTTAAAGTAACATAAATAATCTAAAGGAGGTGTAGATCCAGATCAGATTGCACAGATGTGTTGAAAAAAGACCTTCAGATATGGTTCTTGTGCACTGCAGTCTGTCTTACTGTGTGATATATTCTAAGAAAGTTTTTAGTCTTTGGCTTTCCTACCTTTTCAGTTATCATCAGGACAAAAATTCCTAAGTAAAATATTACACAAAGGGGCATAACAAAAAAATACATGAAAATGAGTTATGAGCACTCTATTATTGCAATTAATGTTGGCAAGATCTTTCTATCAACCAAGTTTCAAGTCTTTCACTTTTATGCTGTTATCATCTAAAAACCCTGCCACACCCCACCTCTGAAAAATTTATGGAGGTTAAAGTTTAGAAATTATAGTATGTTCTAAAATTTTGTTTTGTGGAGGGCGGGAGAGGGGAGGTACCCCACCCTTCTTCAACCCATCCCGCCTTGAAGAAATTTTTGTCAGTTTGACTTAAGAAATTAAAGAAACAAAAACTACAGAATTACAGGACAAGGCAATGACTATAGCTTGACCCTTTTGAAAGCTAAAAAAAATGAAGGTGAACTTCAAGACACTGCAAAACAGAGTTTATTGTCCTCATACCTCTACTGTGGGTTTTACTGCACCAGTGTTGTTGGCAAGCTGAATATAAGCACTTCTGAAAATACATTGAAAACAATAACAATCACTTGATTTTCAACAAACAGCTTAAAAAATATTTAATATCATTAATAAATCTGTCATGTCTTTACAAAGTTTGAAGTTTATTGATCAAAAACTTTTGCATCTGGTACTGATATAAAATGAGCTTGTACTGACATAAAATGGATCATTTTGGGTTTTTGGTGTGTTTTTTTCTTGTTAGTCCTTGTTTACAAGTATCCTGCATTTTCATTTTCTTTCAACTACCGTATAGTGGGTAATTTCTGCGAGTGCCAAATTTCTGCGTTTCTGCAGTCTTTGGATGAAATCGCAGAAATATATCCAGCAGAAAAAAAAACCAGCAGAAATTTAAATCGCAAAATATTATCTCATTTTCAAGCGAAAATCGCCAGAGTGGACATGTCTGAGATATTCCGTTTCACAATACAGACAGTGTAAATAATTACGATCAATTACCGCACATTGTTATCGTCTAGGCATAGTATAAATGCGACATTTGCTCAAACATTTCTCAAACATTCAATTCAATTGAATAATTGTTTGAGAGTTGTTATTCATCTATGAATAATATCTTTGTAATTTTGGGTAAAAATAAATTGAGTAACAGGTATTGACCCATTAATAAAAATATCTGAAAACAAATAGTATGTGTATTTCACAGTCATGTTATTCTTACGACACCTTACCCAATATGAACCGCAGAAATTTATCCTTCACGGGAACCGAAAACGCAGAAATAAAAAATGCAGAAATTTTTGCATCCATTTTTGATGGCAAAACGCAGAAATTTATTACCGCAGAAATAACCCGCTGTACGGTATAAGACAATAGATGTCACTTATGTCATCTGTTGGACAAAATTTTGTTTTATGATTCAGTTCAAAATATGAAGCAATAGGTTTCCCAAAAGTTACACTGAGAAAATAGCTACATTAAAGAGACAGATAACTTTTCTTTTTTAATACAGTTTAACCTCTATTACTGACACTTCCTAATAGAAATACCTCCCTAGAAAGACAACACAAGTGTTTCCAATATACTCAGTATCCCCTATAGGCCCCAAGATCATAAAACTAAATCTGGAGACCAGTCTCAAATATCAAGCATCTGATTGGCTGAAGTGGCGACTGGTCGCTTGAGGTTTGAGACTGGTATCCAATCTAAGTTTTATGATTTTGGGCCCAGAACAATACCTCAAGAACAACAAACAAATATATTGAGTGTTGCAAGCAAGACTGTTGTAACTTCCTTTACACTGTAGTAAGGACAGTCTAGTTTGTAAACCTTCAAATTATTTAGTTTATTTCCCAGTTTGCCATAGAGAGGTTTCACTGTACATCAAAAAACATTTAAAGACACCTTTTATACACAAAAAGTCATGTAACGATATACTAAATTCATTTGATAGTTTCCAATGCCCATAAAATTTCTAACTTTTACAGAACAAAAACAACAAGTAAAGTAATCAACATGCAATATATCTATAAAGTGTGCTGGACACAACACAGGGTATAGTGAAATCATGCAACAAACTCAATGTAACATCCAACTAACGGGAGATTCATCTAGCAAAATATTATCTGCATATTTACTAGCTTACAATCTCAATGAACAGGAAATGCAGGGCACAAATGACATCACTTTATTTTTCTTATAAAAGTCGTAGTTTCACAAATATTTTATGTATTATAAATAAGAAATCTGGACATTGATTGTCTTCTTTTCATTATGCGTAGATTACTTCCCTTTAGGCTTTAAAGCCATTAAGTGGATTTTTTTTTTTTCATGAACATATCACAATTTTTTTTCCCAGAAGAATGTTATAATATTGTAATAATTTTTATTTCACAACAAAGTTACTGAAGCAATGTGTAATATATCTACATTAATGGGAAGTAACTCATGCATGATGAAAATAACTTGTACTCTCATAATCAGCCAAGAATCGGTTAAACTTTTTAACAAGATCATATGTTAATGGAAGTGCTCTCTGAACACATAGTTTTATATAACAGAAGAAATATGACTTATGATGTACAGGTATAAAGCGTTAAATGGAATTGCAGTAACATGTACTTGAAAATTAAAATTTTATGGTATACAATTCAGGAAAAGACTAATAATAAATGAGCTGTTTTCAATTTGGGAAAGATACAAATGAAGGAACAGTTTTTTACTTTCAAGTGTGTTTCTACTCCCCCCAGCCTCTTCCTTTGATGTTTCTTTAACATTTGAGCTTTTCACGGATACAATAGTTTATTTTGATAAAGACCTCTGGCCCATACACAAACAATCATCAACACAACATGAAAGATCCATTTCAGTACAATATATATTTACTCATCATAAATAACAGATTCAGATAAGTATTAAGTTGAATACTAAGTAAATAGAGACTAAATATAATGCTATACCAGCTTTAAATTAAAGCAAAAATATTAACAAAGTGTAAAGCAATGATAACGTATATTCCCTGTAAGAAAATCTTAATACAAAATATTATTATGTTATTTTTTTATCACTCTGTCAAACCTGACAAAATCCCTTAAAGAGCTTTTCACTACCTAACACTTAACCCATAGACATGACTTTTATGGCATGGATCATCTTGCACAACCACAGGGTCTACACTCTCTACTATTCAAACAAATTTCTGCAACCTTATGCAACTAATGAACTGGCTCAACTTAATAAAACAAATGCAATTCAGGGTTATGAGGGACACTTAACATTTGTAATGAACTACAGAATTAGTATATTTGAATGATACACAAGCTTGCATTCAATTGTGCTAAACATACGCTAACATAATGTTGGAAGTAGGAAAAATAACATGGAGTTTCTTGGAAAATCTGCTGAGGATTTACACTCTGTTTCATGGTCAGAAATAATCTATTGAATCTCAAAGGAACTAATGTAGATCAAGAACAGACTACACAGATGTGCCAGCTGATCTAGACCCACACTGGTTGCACACGGGTTATAAGCTGTAACTGTAGAGTAAAGGACTAACAGTATTTAAGTGTCTTGGCAGATAAATGGAATGGAATGGATATTGTGGAATTCGAATCACTATTCATGCCAAATAAAAATTCAGTTTACTAAGGAAAACATGCAATAGACATCTTGCAAGGCCTGAAAAAGCTGTGTTGTAGGCAATATGTTCACAATTCCTGACAGGAAAAAAATTATCAAAATACTGTTAAAATACTAGAGTTTCAGATCATGTATTTTATGTTATACAGATTTTTAATTAATTTAAAAAATCTTTTTTAAGAAATATTGATAAATAGGACTTGACAGCCCAAAACACAACTGTTTATGCCCTGGCAACTACACTTCTATAGGATATATCTGAGCTAAGAATCCTGACACCCAACAGTTAATTACTATTGGCCATATACTTACAACGTTAATTTTTGTGACACATCACCCCTATTATATAAACCAAGAATCAGTAAGAATAGGAAAAGAACCAATATACAAATTACATGGAAACTTGTGAAAACAATGGGGTTACTACAATTGTGTGAAAATTTCACTTATTAAAGTTAACTACAAAATGTTACAATATTTTGTTAGTAAGTAAATTAATTGGTTTAAGTATTATTATAAAGCTGTGTGAGAAGAAATATTTTAGTTCTGGGTAATTTTTACCCTTTACTCCATATAAACAGCTGTAATCTCATGATCGAACAGTGTAGATCCAGTCCAGCAGGAACATTCATGCCATCTGATCAGGATCTACATGTTTGCTTCAACAAAGACGGAACCAGTGCAGGTCCAGATCATATGGCATTGGTGTGATCTGGATCGACACTGGTTGTGCATAAGATAACATTATCATCCTATCCGCTGGCAAACCCCATACATATGGAGTAAAGGGATAATATAACCCTTTCCTTGATATATACGCATTTTTAACCCTTTCCTGTACAGATCCACCTTTATCGCTAGGGTGAACAGTTTAGATCCAGATCAGCCGGCACATCCGTGCCGTCTGATCAGGATCTAACTGTTCGCTTTTTGATTCATTAGGTTATTTCTGACCAAAATGCGACCAGTGCAGATCCTGATCAGACGGCACGGATGTGCCGGCTGATCTGGATCTACACTGGTCGCACATGCGAAAAAAGGCGTATATATCCAGGAAAGGGTTAAGTATGTGCGACCAGTGTAGATCCAGATCAGCCGGCACCTCCATGCCGTCTGATCAGGATCTACACTGGTTGTATTTTGGTCAGAAATAACCTAATGAATCAAAAAGCGAATAGATTAGATCCTGATCAGACGGCATGGATGTGCCGGCTGATCTGGATCTAAACTGTTCACCCTAGCAATAAAGGTGTATCTATACAGGAAAGGGATAATACTGATATTGGCCATCACAAAGGCAGTTTCTTGCTAAAACCATATCTTATATTTATGACAAGATAAATTAACCTTCAAAATAACACATCTTTTGATGTTGCTCTTTGCTAAACTTGAGAATTTTTTATTTAAATAATTTTAAAGTAAGAGAAAATAAACAAATTGAGAAAGAATTGCAGTTCTACCTCCAAGTAAGCAAAACCAAAAAGCAAACACTTTTTTCAAGGAAAACAAGGCAAATCAAATCCAACAAACAAATCAATAACAAAGCAACAACATTAACTTACTTTGCTCGCGAGCCTGCTGACGTCGTATTTCGTGACACTATCGCTGTTGCTGAACCCTTGTGTCTGGAAAATACAGAAATAAAATTTAATTATACCACTTATAACAAACACAGGGGCTCTAGTTTACCATTTTCATGCTCCTGTATGTATGAGGAAATTTACTACACAAAGTTCACATTTTTAAAAAAGCTATCTGTTCTGGAGTGTACACCACTATTTCAGTTATTTCAGATTGAACTAAAAAGGGAGATCATTGTTTTATGTGCAATCTGAGCTGAGCTAGTAGGGAAATTCCAGAGTCACATACAACATGCAACTCAGTTTCATTCCATCTCATTCCTTTTTTAACATCATTTTTCATTTATTTTTGCTGTTTACTGTGTCAGCTGATCTCAATCATTACTGTTCACCAATGAATAACAGCCAAAGGTGCATACAGTGTAGATCCAGGGATCTACACTGGTGGCACATGCTATTTAAATTGAGTATTGTTAATTATGGCAGAAGATACACACTACTCCACCTCTTAGCTATTACCCATCTTTAACCCTTTCCTCCATATATAAGCATTTTTTACACATGTGCGACCAGTGTAGATCTAGATCAGCCGGCACATCCATGCCGTCTGATCAGGATCTGCACTGGTCGCATTTTGGTCTGAGATAACCTAACAAATCAAATGGTGAACATTTTAGATCCTGATCAGACGGCATGGATGTGCATGCTGATCTGGATCTAAACCTGTTCGCCCATGCAATAAAGGTGTATTTATGGAGGAAAGGGTTAAATAGAATCAAGTTGCCAACATCCTACAATTACATCTGTGACTTGATTATAAATTACAGTGTTGGAACTATTTCACAAACCTTTCTGGATAAAGCTTCTGATGTAGCATCAGATTGTTTGTTGTGGTAAACTGCAGGAAACTCCTGAAATATAGGAAAAACAAAAACTTCAACAGTATACCTAATTTATTTCTACAAGGATTTTACTATTAGACTTCATTTCACCAGTTCAAATACCATTCTAGCAACTTTAGATCTAAAGTTTACTAGAACCCAACATTCACCTTTCACTTTTTAATAGACAGCATGTTAAATAATTATCAATTAATATTAAATGTACTTTAACCCTTTCCTTGATATATACGCATTTTTACGCATGTGCGACCAGTATAGATCCAGATCAGCCTGCACATCCGTGCCGTCTGATCAGGATCTGCACTGGTCGCATTTTGGACAGAAATAACCTAATGAATCAAAAAGGGAACAGTTTAGATCCTGATCAGATGGCACGGATGTGCCGTCTGATCTGGATCTAAACTGTTCACCCTAGCAATAAAGGTGTATCTATACAGGAAAGGGTTAAGCAAAACAAAACAACACATAATTAATTATGTCAACTGTTAAACATTATGAGTTCAACGAAATGCAAACATGTTTTTGTGGCATGATTCATATTGTAATGAGAACATACGAGTAAAGATCCCATGAATCAGCAGTGGGGAATATCCTAACCCATCCTCCCTTGCGCGAGTCTTCCTCTTTTGTTCTCCGCACTATTCTGATCTCCTCGCTGTTCAAACCAGCCATGGCCTTGCTGGTACTCTGAGATTCGCGTCCACTGTCTGACCCTTTCTTCAAACTGCCTGCCGACTGAGGGCGCTGTTTCTGTAAAAAATGAAAAATTGTAACATTCATGACTAGTGCTCCTATTTTAACTCTTTGCTCCATAGATGGGTTTTATCTTGTGCGTGACCAGTGTAGATCCAGATCAGCCGACAAATCTGTGCTGTCTGATCAGAATCAACACTGTTTGCTTTAATATTAACTAATTATATGATAAAATAATTTATAATTAACAAATGCCTAAAATAATTGTTAATCTGAAGCTACAATAATCAAAGCAATGTTTTTATTTTTTTTGTATTTAAGTCTTAAAACAATGAATTCAAATTAAAAAAAATATATCTTCAAGAGTTGTAACAGTTGGAAATATCAGTCATAAATATCACTGAAGTGATTTGATATCCCCCATAACAGTACTTCCAATTAAAAGATTGCAGATTCCAGCCCTCTTCTGTTTATAATGGACTAGGTCACCGCACATTTATATCAAAATTTCATCCAATTTATTTATTTGCAGTTATCTTTCTAATTACATTGTTATTTTTGAAGAAGGCTTATTATAGTTTCCAAAATATTAAAACATGAAAATAAAGGTAAAAGCATGAACAGAACTGTTGGCCTACAATTTATAAATTTAGGGGGGAAAGCTGTATGGAAATTTAATAGCCAAACAAATTTGAAACATGTATGTACTATTAACTACAAAGTTGTAAATATCTACAAGACTATCTACCAGTTTAGAAAACAAACTGGTGTCATAAACCTATATATTTATACCAATACTAAATATCCTTTTCTTTAATTATAGAATATGTTTAATACTGATTAAATATCAGGATCAAGATAAGAAAACAGGGACTGAAGACCAGTCTGCAATCTTAAGCAGCTGATTGGTTGGAATTGAGACTATTCTCCTAACTAACCAATCACGGGCTATGGTTTTGAGACTGGTCTCCAATATTTGGCCAAGTAAAATATTAAGACTGTTTTCTTTTTCTGACACACCAAGCAAATGTCTTTTTTGGCTATACATGAATTGCAAAAAGCATACTGGTTAACACAAACCAACTGTTTGAATGACATATAATGTACAATTGATGTCAACACAGAAATTATGCTGACTTCACTCCAGATGACTGAATTTTCATAAAAATCTCTTGGTTTTTTTTCTTAATCTTGCTAGGGTGATGACTTTCATTCTTACCAATATAACATTTACAGTCTTATCACCATGAAATAATTTACAGCACCAAATAATGTGAAAAGTAAAAGATGCAACAAATCACTTATTGTGCATATCACACACTTCATTTAATTAAAAAAATGGAAACAAACACATGCACTTTTAAGAATTACTGCAAATGTTGTATTAAATAATACACATGTATTATGTATATATAAACAAAAACAAACATTTTATGATAATAAGAACACAGTGTTACTGTAAGTAAATCACTTTTATGAGGTTTTTAGTAACTTTGCTGATTACATGTTTCATTTTACCATTTACTCCATACATACGACTTTTATCCCATGGGCAAACAGTGTAGATCCAGATAGACAAGCACATCAGTGCTATCTGATCAGCTTCTATAAAATTCATCTTTAGATCAATTATGATATTTCTGACCAAGAATCAAATAGTGAAGATTTAGATCAGATGGCACGGATGAAGGCTGATCACTGGTCTCCCGTATTCCATGGAGTAAATGGTTAACCCTTCACTCCATATATATGCATTTTAAGTCATATGCAACCAGTGTAGATCCAGATCAGCTGGCACATATTCCGTGGAGAAAAGGGTTAAATAAAAATCACAAACAAAATAAACATACAAGTATATTGTTCAGATGAGTTCTGTCTAAGGATTATTGACTCAAAAACTGGCTAACAACAAAACAATCAGGGTACAGTCAATATACAACTTGAGCCAGCTCCAACTTACCACTGCGGATGGGGCTGATCTTACTCGCGCTGACTAAAACGCCATGAACAAACATATGCATTACATTAGACTCATTATTAGAAAGTTCTAATACACACTGTCAAATGATTATCTGAAAATATCTGACTCATCAGAGTCTAACCAATAGTAAAATAACTGAAAATCACTGCATACTATATAAATGTACAAAAAATGAACACAAACTTGAAAACTTACAGAAGAATACTATAGGAAATGATGAAAATTAATGAAAATAGTGTTATTGCAGATCAGTGGTTCTGACAGTATCATGACAACAATGCTGTTTCTGTTGCTGGTGGTGATGGTAATGATGATGCTATGGGTGGTGGTGGTTGGTGGTAGAGGTGGAAGTGATGATGATGATGATGATGATGATGCTAATGATAATGATGATGATGATGATGAATGAAGTGATACTGATATTGCTCATCTTTTAATTTGTAACAACTTCTTGCTTTCAATAGTTTCTTAAATAACAGTATATAAATTTTATGTAATATATATAAGCTATAATTAATAACTAAAAAAAATATTAAATGCTAACTACAGTTAATGATGCAGCGAGCTTTATGCAATATACATCTAACATATCATATGCTGACATTCTATTTCAATTATAAGAAAAACATGCATTTGTACCTAAAGCTGTAGTTAGCTTATTATACTGCTATATAACTGAATTACATTATGATAATGAATGAGAACAGGGTTGAAGGTTATAAAACTGAGATTGGAAACCAGTCTCAAATCTCAAGCATCTGATTGGCCGAAATGCGACTGGTCGCCATTTCAGCCAATCAAAGCTTAAGATTTTAGACTGGTTTCCATGCTCAGTTTTAAACCCTTGGGTACAGAAAAAGTATAAAATCTGCAGGTAATAGAGCTCTCTGTGAAATAATGCAAATATAAAAAAATATAAATAAACTGTGATCAGCCTAGGAAATATCCTCACCAATACTTCACTCCATATTTTGTTCTTCTGTGTGTAAAAAAACTCAGATAAGATTACCTGTGAACAATGTTTTTACAGAACTCTTTGTGAGTCATACTGAGACAGTTTTAAAATTTTTAAATTTTTTTAAAATTAGACTCTATAATCGATGAAACCTCATTGTAAAAAAATATGCAGGGTCAGTGCTACTCTAGGAGTAGAAAATTTGTGTTACATTTACAACACATGTCCACTTTTGTAACTTTCTCAGTAATACTCATATTGGAAACTGATATACAAATATGAATCTAAACACAGTGACTATACTGTATGTTTTAAACCCTTTACTTCATATACATGGGCTTTATCACATGTCCAAACAGAAGTGTAAATCCAGATCATTAAGATCTGCACTTCTAGATCTAAAATAACCTAATTACTCAAAAATTAAGCAGTGTAGATCCTGATCAAACAGCACAGATTGCCTCCTAATCTGGATCTACACTGTTCACCAATGGATATCAGCCATACTACAGAATAAAGGGATAATTAATCTCTCTTCCATATGATATTTGTGTGATTCATGGTGAATAAAATGTCACTAGATGCAAATTAAACTTTAATCCTGTTGAATGTGAGATATCACTTTAATTCACAAGTGTTGGTAGGAAGTAATGAAACCATTACCTTAGCTCTGGCAGCCATTTTGGAAGCAATATCTTGATTGCGTCTGCTTTGCTGTAAGGTTCTCATCATTGGGTCATGACAAATTATCCCTGCAAAATGAACACACTTAATAATACTGATCCCCTTACAAATCAGAGTGTAACAACACAAAAATGTGGAAGTACCAAATACAAAAAACTACTCTGACCATCTTCAACTGAGACATGAAAATGACTTCTCTGTCATCTCATCTCCACCTCTGACCTATTCCTTCAAGATATTGACATACCTGTTAACCCTTCAACACATATACACACGTGTAGATCCTGATCAGCGGCTCATTTGTGCTATATGATCTTGAACTGCACTGGTCGTATACTGGTCGGAAATAACCTAATGATTCTAAAAGTGAACTGTGCAGATCCTGATCTTGATCTACACAAGTTGCCCTTGCAATTAAATATCGGAGTAAAGGGTTAAGCACCTCATGTTAAGATTGTATGTTATGTAGTATTTGCATTGTCACTGATTTCCAAATAAAATCATCACAAAAAGATGGACCTCAGTCTTTTGCTGTCTCCTGTATTTATTTTGGGATGAGATAGAGGCTCAACATTATAATCCTAATAGCTGCATGATTCTGTGTAAATATTCCTGTGCCCATGCCTATTGAATATGACTGGAGACTGTGGTATTTTCCAGGTTCGAACTTCATTGTGTTTATAAAATATTATAAAGTTGTTTAACATAGCGTCGGAAGTGATGTCACCAGTTGACTGCCGGGCCGTCACATACAAATAAGCATAATGTTACAAATAGCATATCGATTTCCGACAACAGTCATAACTTAATTGGCCTACTACTTATAATCAGTGAATGATTGTTGTGGAGTGAAAAAGAAAATCACAACAAGTGGAAGATGGATGAACCAGTGTACCTGTGAGGGTGAAGAGATCACACAGCATGTTCCCCTTGATCTTCAGATCCAGTGGACTATCACTGTAATGTAAATACAGTCACACATGTGTTCAAGACAATCTTCAATTAACAAAAAAGATAGTAAACTTTTGTAATTCTATTATTTTTACATGTACTACAATGTTTTTCATCTTGTTAGAAATATACACTTATAGGATAAGGTTTTTTTTAACAAGTTTGTAGGGGTTTTTAGTTAGTGAGCTGTTTTAAAAGGCTGTTGCAGAATGCTATTTTATGACTTTCAATAAGAACAGATCACATTTGAGATTAGAAACTTGAAAGAATGCCTGCTCCAAATTTTGGCACATAAAATTTCTGTGCGCACACATAACAAACAACAGTGTATGTGACCTGTTCCTAGGATCACAAAACTAAGAATGGAGACCAGTCTTAAATCTGAAGCATCTGATAAGTCTTCATTTCAGCCAATCAATTGTTTGAGATTTGAGACTGGTTTCCAATTTCAGTGTTATGATCTTGGGCCATGTAGAAGCACTTACCAGGCAAGTGATGGAGAGAGGTTGACCTCCAGCACCCAGGGCTTGTAGTTGTCATCAATCATTATATCAAAACCATACAACTCTACAACATAGAAAAAGTCAGTTTTATAGTGGTGAACATTTTGTCAGGGATTAGCTTGGGTTTTCAGATAAAGGAGGTTTTTCAAATTTAAAGATAATTCAACTAGAATTTTGATTTTCTGTATGAAACAAATAGAGAAAAACTTCAGACCAGACATTTGGGGGATTATTTCTCCCAAGTTTCCTTCTAAGTGATTTCCTGTTTGTTTTTCTTATGATAAAATATTGATTTTCAGTATGTCATCAGTAAATATAACAATTGTTTTTAAACAAAAATATATACCAATCTCAACCTGCCTTATAAATTGTATCATTAACCAGTTAACAAAGCTTGTAAATACTTACAAAATATCATGTCTGCTTTCCATGGAATCACCAACCTTTCAGGGTTTATGTTTTTATCAAAAACTTTTTTGACTACATGTATATTATATTTATTTGAAGTCTGGCTTGTTGATATTAACTAGATGGGTGTTCAGTTGAACACTTGTGTCGCCCTCTGGTGCTATGTCGGAATAAAAATGCAAGTACAAAAAGGGGCATAACTCTATCAAAGAATTTGGCATCATCATGAGCGTGTTGTCATAAGCAATATAATTTGAAAGTTTGATGTAAAAATATTAAGAAATGACAAAGTTATAGCCAATGTTAAGTTTTCGTGTAAAAATCCAAGTACAAAAAGGGGCATAACACCATCAAATGTGACACTGACCTTGTGAATTTGGCATCATCTCAAGCGTGTTGTCATAAGCAATATAATTTGAAAGTTTGATAAAGAAATATTAAGAAATGGCAACGTTTAGCCAACGTTAAGTTTTTGTGATGGACGGACGGACTCCATCAAAGAATTAGGCATTATCATGAGTGTGTTGTCATAAAGCAATATAATTTGAAAGTCTGATGTAAAAATATTAAGAAATGACAAAGTTATAGCCAACGTTAAGTTTTCGTGTAAAAAATCCAAGTACAAAAAGGGGCATAACTCCATCAAATGTGACCTTGACCTTGAGAATTTGGCATCATCTTGAGCGTGTTGTCATAAGCAATATAATTTGAAAGTTTGATGAAAAAATATTAGGAAATGACAAAATTATAGCCAACGTTAAGTTTTCATGTAAAAATCCAAGTACAAAAAGGGGCATAACTCCATCAAATGTGACCTTGACCTTGAGAATTTGGCATCATCTCGAGCATGTTTTCATAAGCAATATAATTTGCAAGTTTGATAAAGAAATATTAAGAAATGGCAAAGTTATAGACAACGTTAAGTTTTCGTGACGGACGGATGGACGGACGAGCAGACCAACGGACAGACGGACAAAGCGATCCCTATGTATCACCATTTCTTCGAGAGGGCAACACAAAAACAGACACACACACTGACAATAGTGAAGGAAGAGAGGCATTTGACAATGTCTTAAAATAGGCATATCAAGTGCAGAAATTAAGCAAGTTACGGGTTGATAATACATACCAAAACAGTTCCCTTTGAATGGCATGAACATTTTACAGGCAGTGGCTATTGGCAGTTCAACAGAAATGATCGTCTTGATGATCACATCTTCTATTTTCATCATTAAAGCTGAAAATCACAGTAATTGTAAGGTTAAAGTTGATAATTTTATATGAAATCTTTAAATGTATTACTTGGATAAATACTTTTTGCCTTTTTTCCAATAAACTGAATTTCTAACATGAACCAAGAGCCATAACTCTAGTGAAAACAGTCATAAGAAAAAATCCTAACTTTACAATTATCTACTCATCCTGCCTGATCAACTATCCAATTTTTAAAAGAAATCTTCCAGAGTAAATGAGGAGTTCATGACACAAGATTTTAGGACATATGGATATACAGATGTATGTCAAACAATGGCAAATCTATACGCCTCCCTCTTTGTGAAGGCAAAAAGACCAGTTGTATTGTAAATTACAAAAAATGGTTAACATGTAATAATATTATTCTGTTATACCTCTGTTGATAAGATACTGCAAACCAATACTGCTTGCTGATTATGCGACAACAGTACAAATGTGTGTGTATAAAATGCACAGTTCTTGTGTAAGAGTAAAAAAAAGTTTTAATAAAGATTGGTATGCAAGGTCAATCAATACAACCATCATCTGGCCATACTGCAAGTCTAGTGAGCATCCTTTTTATGTAAGTCAAAAGCAGTACAGAATTGGAATAATAGCGAAGACATAGAAAGATGACATACCTGCAGTATCTTTGCCATTTGAGCGAAGATACCTCAGCATAGCACCGAGGGACCATTTGTTCCCATAATCCTCCACATCTGCATCATCATTTCTGAAAGGTCCAGATAACATTTTCACTATACTCAAACAATAATTGAGTAAACTGTTGAATACTTGGTTATAATGGAAACTTTGTGTTAAAACTATGCTTTATTCTAATAAACATCACAGAATGTATGGTTCCATTTAATGAAAAGTAATTTTGTTAAATCCATATAGAGATTGCTACGATGTAGGAATTTCACAATATAAAAAACAATAACTAAAATCTAGTTAACTTAGGCACTAACTTGACATATTCTTCGTTTTTCTTGTTGACACTGTAGTTTGTGAGATGCATGCATTGGTTCTTCATGTGACGCATACTCTTCTCATACTTCACCGTCGCAAACCTGCAATAATATCATATACGCTTAACTCCTTACTCTATGGATTGGACTTTATTGCATGTGCTAACAGTGTGCTGTCTGTTGAAGATCTGCACTGTTGCTTTAGATTTATTAGGTTATTTCTGACCAAGATGCGACCACTGCAGATCCAGATCAGCTTGGATATACGCTGGTGGCACATGTGTTATACACTAATACACAGAGAAAGAGGTTAGCTCCTTACTCTATAGATACTGCTTATACCCTTCAAGTGACCAGTGTAGATCCAGGTCAAACTCTACATTTTTTCAATCCAGTCAGGATATATTCTAGTTGCTTATAAATTAAAGTTATAACATGACCGAGAAGCAAAACAGTGTAGATCCTTATTAGACTGCACTGATGTGCAGGCTGATTTGAACTACACTGGTTTCACATGTTATGCAATATCCATAGAGAAAAAAGGGTAAGCCACATCAACACTTTACATACCAGGAAGACACGAGATACCTAACCTTAGGTACAGGAATAAAATACACTTTTGGAAATATTCTAGGCATAATCACTTTCGCTAGTTTTTCAAATAAATCTTCACAATTCTTTTATTTCCTTTTACTTCTATGTGGATCCCCATCGAATCTTAAATATATATGTTTTCTCTATAATTAAATACACATTTTTTATCATGTGCCATCACTGTAGATGCTGATCAGATGACTAGAATGTGCCGCCTAAACTGGATCTACACTGTTCACCAATGTGATAAAGGTTTGTATAAAGAGGAAAGGGTTAACTTTTATTAATCATGGATATCATGGTTCATATTGATAAAAAAACCCTTGTCAAAAGTCTACAACATAATCTGTTTGCTTTTTCCTAAATACAGGTTTTTATATTAAACAGGTGTTTATATTTTACAGTAGCCAACAGAAAAACCATATATAATAATATTTTTTCATGCCATAATAAGTATCTTATACATTACAGATGTATTCAAACTATTGGTTTGTTATTCCTAATTGCAAAACTTTGGATTTATCACAAAAGTTATGTGAATTACTACTAAGCAAACAATGAATTTGGGACATATTAAGTTATGAAATCCTGGATCCTTTCGAAAATTATCACTTTAGTAAACTGTAAAAGGCAAGACATGTCTTTTTTATTTAAAAGTCAAAATGGGATATAAAATACGAGATAATTACCTTGTGAGTCCCTCTTCATAGAGATATATCTGGAGGGGATCATACGATGTGACGGCAACATACAGCCTTACATCAAACTTGAAGCCATCTATGAGCAAAGGGTTAGCAATGTAACGACACACAATGATGTTCTCATCCAGGGGGATCTGATCTGGCTGTAAACATACAAACATACAAAAACACAGGTTCTCCCAGGAACATGTTCTGCTGTAAATAACTGCATTAATCATCCTTTTGTGCAGAGTAAACCTCATGTTACCCTCAAGGCCTAGCTACACCAGACTAAGAAAATACTACATTTAAGGACTGAATCAATATTTAATTGCACTTATCAGGGTATAAAAAAACAATTGAGTTATTTAAAATATGAAGCCATCTTCAAGCTTATTTTAAACAACTTATGCATGAATGCAAATATTATTAATTCAATAATAATATTATCACTCCTACAAATTTGCATCTCTTAACAAATATTTGGAAGAATTGAATATGACACTGGTGTTTGGAATGACTACATACACTGATGACCAAAAGAATGATGGCACAATTACACACAGCAACTCTTGACTAAATGTGTGTGCTTACATCGCTAACCGAAATAGCGTGCACAGTCCAATATTTAATGAGCAGTCTTCTAATAGCTTCATCCAAGAGCAAATGTTTTTCAATTTAAATTAAAAACAGCCTCAAGAAAAACTTCATATCAGGAAAGTGCAAGTAAGTGTATAAAATACTGGGTAAAAATCAACATGGTACACAAAATGATGTTTTCATGTAACAGATATTGATATATATATGTATGTAGCTTTCTGATTATTTTCGGTGAATTAATAAAAAAACAATTATGCCTCTTACATGATTGACTAGGAAAATACCCCTGCCCCTTGATGAGGCCACTGGCTTGACAATCCATGGACCTTTGTCTTTCAAAAATGCAGCTGTAATGTGAAATAAAATGATGCATTAAGTATAACATATGTTCAGCAGACACATAAGCACAAAACAACTAAATCAACTGTTATAATTATGGTTGCTTTTTAATTGTTTCTGTATGATTTAAACAAAACTCACTGGTTAACAATTTATAGAATTTAAAACAATTTTGAAAAAAATTAAAGCTAAGAAATAAAGCAATAAAACTTGGAACTTCTTCAATTATGGTTCAATAAAACACATATGTATCTTTTATAAGTAACAGTTGAAAATAAGTCTATTTCATGGAGCTCTTGATTTGAAGTACCAAAAGCATGATATAACCCTTTCCTCCATATACATGCATGTTATCCCATGTGTAGATACAGATTAGCTGGCACATCCATGCCACATCTGATCAGACTCACAGTTTGCATCTGGCCAAAAATGACTTAATAAAACAAAAAGCAAACAGTGTACATCCTGATCAGACAGCTTGTGCTGGTTGATCTGGATCTACACTGTTCACACACATGTATGATAAAATGTGTATATTATAAAGAAAAGGGTTAAGTTAACTAGACTAGAAGCAGAGCTAGCACTTGGATGTAACAATTTTTATGCACAAATCTTTTTTCAAAATAACAATTATTCTGTAAACCATAGCAGATCAAAAAACTAAGTTTGATGATCAGTTAAAATCCCAAGGTCTGATTTAATTTTATGATTTTAGGCCCTAGTACTTACTGCAAAACTCCTGGTATTCACCAGGTAAAACATAACTTGATGGAATAATATCAAAGTTCTTCACTCCCTGCAAAAAAAGAAGCCATTTAGATTTAGATATAGCACACAAGCAAACAATATGACCTAAGAATAATTGGAGAAACTTTCCAAGAGGATTTGCAAAGCTACAGTACTATGAACGTTTAATGTTACAAAATTGGCGTTTATCGTGTGTCTATCGTGTACAATGCGTCCGTCTATTGTGCATTGTGCGTCCTTCTAACGTGCATCGTGCCTCCGTATATTGTGTATTTTGCATCAAGCTTTTTTAATTTTATCATGTAACGTGAATAAGTTACTTGCTTATGCAAATTTATGTGATTTAATTTCAACCATTCATCTTATATTTGATAGCATTTTTTTTTAATTTTTAAAAATCTCATACAAAATTTATATGAATCGGCAGTATCATGTATATTTTGTCTACCGTGTATAGTGCATCCGTCTACTGTAACGTGCAGCCATTTATCATATTTTGTGCGCCCGTATATTGTGTATCGTGAGTTTCATTGTAACCTTTAATGTTCACAGTACTGTACGTTATGGCAAATTCACCATAAATAAATAATCAGAAACAATCAGTTCCAAAAACCATCATTGCCCTTGATTTTTTTATTATGTCAAATGAAAGACTGTCTGCTTTTTTTAAAAATCTCAAGGGAGATAAACAGAATATCAAAGAGACTGTGATATTATGCTTCAAGACCCTTTCCAACTTTTATGAAAAATTTAACAATCTGATCAAAATGAATACACTTAATGTGAGTCCAGACGAACACTTGTGTTGTCCTCAGGTACTTTATTAGAATACTAGATGGATGTTCAGCTGAACACTTGTTTCACCCTCGGGTACTTTGTCAGAATAAAAATCTAAGTATGAAAGGGACATAACTCCATTAAAAGTGACCTTGACCTGAAGATTTTTAATATTATCTAAACTCTGTCGTCATAAGCAATAGAATTTGAAAGTTTGATGAACAAACTTTTACCTTGATTTGTTGCATCCTCTGTACATTCTTAAATAATCTGTCCTTTCTTGTTAGCTCATAGGATCTACAAAACAGAAAAGCTCTAAGTGATACTCTAAAGAAATTGACAAAAAGAGACATGTTTTTGTAAAAGTCTTAACCCTTTCCTTGATATATATGCATTTTTATGCATGTGCGACCAGTGTAGATCCAGATCAGCCAGCACATCCGTGCTGTCTGATCAGGATCTGCACTGGTCGCATTTTGTTCAGAAATAACCTAATGAATCAAAAAGCGAACAGTTTAGATCCTGATCTGGATCTAAACTGTTCGCCCTAACAATAAAGGTGTATCTATACAGGAAAAGGTTAAATATCAAATCATCAATTATCATTCATTAATTAAAAGAGTCAACCTAAATCTTTTAACTTAACCTGTCTAACAGACTTTTATCAGACACATTTTAATTCTAGTTAAACCTTTCCTCCATTTATACGCCTTTATGCTGTGGGCGAACAGTGTAAGGATTTGCCAGCTAATCAGGATAAGCACTGTTCACTTTTTGATTCATTAGGTTATTTCTGACCAAGAAGTGACCAATGCATATACAGATCAGACAGCATAAATGTTTGAGCTGATCTGAATCCACACTCACTAGTCAAATGTATGTTAAAATGCCTATAAATGGAGGATCGTCATTTATTACTACAGATAGAAATTTCTTGCATACCAGATCAGATCTTACACTCCCCATGTAAGACGATTTGAGCCATATGATGTGTTTGTTCAATTATAAACAAGAAATAAATCCTTCTGCTATATGTACTATAAAAAAAGAGTTTATAAATAGAAATTGAATAAAAAAGGTAAAATTGCTATATGGTAGTAGTCTTGAAAACGAAATAAATTAAACTTTTATTTTCTTCTGACATTTAAGAGATAACAAATAAATGGTTCCCTAGTGTTTCTGATCAATGCTTACAGCTACTACATATCATGAACCATCTTCAAAGTTCAACTTCAAGGTAAACAGCTATTTAGTTTTCATGAATCATGTGCTTATTAGTTCTTTAAAGAAAATCTTCAAGTTACAGTAAACAAAAAATATTCCACTTTGTTATAATTCAATAAACATTACCTGGGGAAATGATTGATTTTCTGGAATTCTGTCATGCTCCGTAGAGTGAACGGTTTGAGATGTGCACCTGTCCATACAATGTTGTAGTCTGAGCTGTTAGGATGAACCTCATGAAAACCATGGTAGTTGAGGATATTGCGAACTATCTTACATTCCGAGTTTCCAAATTTGTAGGTCATGTGATATCTCTCTGTAAAATATAGAAATCACTTACAAAATAAATTATATATAGAGCTGTAAGTACCAAACTTTTCTATCCTACATGTATGTAGAAATATTAAGCAGATAGAATAGTTCCGTACTTCGCACTAAATATTTAATTTAATTTATTATACTAATTACAGAAAATGTATATGAAACTCTTAAAATATCAAAAAATATTTTGGAAGATCGAATTTCTTGCCAAACAACTCAAATGGTGAGTGTTTGAAGGGAAGAAGTATGTGTTCTCAGTCTGTCATACACACATGCTTGACTGATTACTCAATCTGTTAAAATCATCTCGGAAAACCACTATGCTAACAGGATCTGATTACCAGTCACTAAAACATGCCTTTATAAACAACCTTCCAAACCAATCAGCTTATTGACTACAAAAACTGAAATGTACAAGATGATTGCATAATTGCTGCAGCCCTCTGAACGTTATATTGCACTCTGCTCAAGACATATTTCACTGAAGATATGCGTGTTTCATGTGGTATCGCATTCATATCCACCATAACATCTTCACATCATTTTGCGACCCTTACCAAATGTTTTGTGAAACAAGCTATTGATTGGCTGTTATAAAAATATTTATCGAGGAACAAACACTGAGATTGCTTATATATAGTGTTTTAGGGCCATCATCAGATTAAACATTTTGTTAGCTATGACTCCAGTTAGATTGCTAATACTCTCCTTACTGACAGTTTGACTAGGTATACTTACCCCCTACAGTACGCATATTCAAACGCTTGTTGAAAATGCATTCTGCATTGAAGAGAATGACTGGTGTTTTCTTCCCGTAACCTGTCCATTGTAAGTTCAGAGAATGTTTAGACCTGAAAAATATTTTAATTTGTGTATCATATTCCAAGTTAAATTTAATGTTAAAAACAGTTTGAAATTTATAATGCAACTTAATTTTGGGTTTAATAATTTCAAAGGGTCATTACTCAAAAGATTGTACATGTAATAAAATTTTTGATTACTATTTACAATTTATTTCAAGTATTATTTTTCAAAAAACAAATATTATCAAAGTCACTCTCATCAATAAGATTCAGGTCCAAGTATAATCATGAGAAAGATGCTGAAACCAGCCAACATGTCAGCCATATCATTAAAGGTGGCAATTTTAACAGCTCATATTTAACAGGTGGTCCAACGTATTTGGTTTTTTCGGAAAAGTAAGTGAGGGACATGTTCTGTGCGGAACAAAATGGCGGAATATTTCTTTATTTTGTGCAATTCAGGAGATATTTTGACCTGGTAAGTAGGTTTATATTACTGTTATCGTAATATAAATACACCTACCCGGAGGCCAGACGTGTAAGCTCCACTTGGTACACGTCTGGCCTCCGGGTAGGCGTATTTATATTACGATAACAGTGATTTAAACCTACTTACCAGATCAAAATATCTCCAGAATTGCACAAAATAACAAAATATTCCGCCATTTTGTTCCGCACAGAACATGTCTCTCACTTACTTTTCCGAAAAAACCAAATACGTTGGAACCCCTGATTTAATGAACGTATGTGAATGCTGTGGACCTGGTGTATTTTGTGGTGTGAACCTGGTGTATTTTGTAGTGTGAACCTGGTGTATTTTGAAAGACAAAAACTTATTTTTAATGCAAAAACATCAGGAAAACATCAGGAAGTTCAAATATATTTTGGTTTCATCTTTTGCATAAGGTAAAGATTCTAATTACCTTTCATAAGTTTATGAAAATTTATTTTCAATTTACTTAATTTTATATTTCTGAAACAATCTACCTAAATAAATCTCGTAGTAATTGAAAAGTTTCAAAATATTTATTTTCAACTTACATGTAAATATGGGGCTTTATTAAACCTGTGCCAACCGTCCATAATTTGATACATGAGACCTACGTGTAATATCTTTATGAAAAACGTCACTTTATCCATATTGAAATTCTGATTATAAGGTGGTGTTATTTATATACATAATTAATTCATTAGTTAGAGTTGTGGAACACTTTGATGCTTATACAAATAAACTAGAAAATTCCAATCTGTCACTTATTACATGATGGGTAGATCTATTTTACTTCTACATTTCTAAATGGTTAAAAAATTGATTATTGATCTAAACTTCCACTTTTGTGACATACCTAAACTGTATCTTCTGCAAATCTTTTTATAATCAATGGGATCAATTTAATGATTGAAAGATAGAAACTAAAGAAGTAAGTAAGCCTGATAAATTAGTTTTTTTGACAAGCTCACCAATTTCTTTCTATGCAAACAGTAAATGTTCATGTTTACTTTTTAAATAATTGCAACACTTGCTATTCAGCTGAATATACATTTCAAACTGGATATGACTGGTAAATTACTGGGAAAGTAGTTTTCAAAATACAAGGTTAATTCAGTATCAAACATGCTAAAGTACCACAAAATAGTTCCATAAAGAGCAGTAATGCTCATTTGATTAAAATTACCAAAGAGCCATGACTCCAGAGTGACAGGCAAATCTGGGACCAGTGTAGATCAAGATTAGCTGGCACATTTGTGCTGTCTGTTCTGGATCTGCACTGGTCTCATCTTGGTAAAAATAACCCAGGGCTCTCACTAGACTTGCAAATCAAGGAGTTTTGTCATAGTTTTACCAAATTAAAGAGAAGTTTTTCAGTCAACAGCATTCTTTCTCTATTTAATCTGTACAAAATGACTTCTCCCATAGCTCAAAGAAGGGAGAAGTCTGGTCACTTTTGGGAGACTACTTCTCCCAAGTCTCCCTCTAGTGAGAGCCTTGTAACCTAATGAATCTAAAAGTGAATAGTGCAGATCCCAATCTGGATCTACACTGGTCACCCTGTACATATGGAGTAAAGGGTTAATATAAATGTGCTTTATCTGAGTTGTTCTTCAACCCTTTCCTTCATATATATGCATTTTAACACATGTGCGACCACTGTGATCCAGATCACCTGGCACATCCATGCCGTCTGATCAGAATCTGCACTGGTCGCATTTTGGTCAGAATTAACCTAATGAATCAAAAGGCAAACAGTTTAGATCCTGATCAGATGGTACTGATGTGCCATCTGATCTGGATCTAAACTGTTCGCCCATGCAATAAAGGTGTGTCTATGGAGGAAAGGGTTAAAAAAGACTTTAAAACTACATGTTCTATATTTATAAATGATTTTTATTTGATAAAAGAACTTCAAACATATATATCAAGCTTAAACTGTGGGCTCTCAACAAACCTTGATGTATCTTATTTAGGAGAGAGCATATCAAGTATCATTCAGAAGTCAAGATCTCGCTGTCACTATCGGCATAATTTGTTTACTTATCAAGATAGTGTAACCATTGTATTTTTTATAATCTCTTGATTTCTTAACGATAAGAAAATATAATTTTCTTTGTAACTACTTTTTAGTTCATTGATTAAGTCATATTTTACAGCCAAGATTTCATAAAACATGTAATATTACATTTATAGCCACCCTGTCAGTGTCATAATTCTTTGTCATGTATGAAATAATTTGGATGATATATTCAAATCAGAAAACTCAAATTTTCTTGACTAACAAAATGTTAAGAACTGGCCCAATAAGTAACTATCTTAAAAGCAAATGAGAACGATAAAAGATTCACTGAAATATACAGTAGATGGCCTAATAATGCATCTTTTCAAAAAGTTTTCACAACTTTTTTATGAAGCATTCTTTCTTGGTTGAAACTTAAGCTGCATTTGTAAGATGGGTATGTAATGGAAGAACTCAGTCTTGTAGGACTTGTGTCAACCTGATCAGGAATCCAACAGCTAGCTACTTTACCACTTTTCTTCATATATCCATTAAAACATTTGGTTAATTGGTTACCTTTGTTCTTCATCTTCGCTCTCATAGTCTGAGTCTCCATCACTTCTCTCTCCCGAGTCTGTACCATCAGATGGTGTGAAAGAGCCGTCAGAATCTCCATCGCGATTTGAGGACATATCCTTTAAAATTGGTGTTTCTCCAATACCATTGTTTTTCCCCCACACCTTGCTATTCAAAAACCCTGTAAATAGATACGAGATTTATTCATTCAAAGGTATAGAAAATATGTTGAAAATCTTTTCTGTACACATACTGTTTGACCCAGATTTGCACTGTTTGCTGTTTGGTCATATATAAATTAACCTAATACATCAAAAAGCAAACCATGTAGATGGTACAGTTATGCCAGCTGATCTGGATGTACAGTGTCTGCCCATGCTATGTATAAATGGAGGAAAGTTTTGATCTGACTAACTGCCAGACCGAACTGCTCTTGATTTAGGATAAAGACACAAAAAGGAAGAGGGGGGTATGCATATTTATAACGAAATAGCAGCTATGCGTAAAGTTAATCAAATTTCAAAATATTTATTGAAATCAACAGACATTTCAGTAGACAAGTTACTTTATATGTTTAAATATACTAAGTGACACCAAAAATAATTTCATTTTATGTTACTTTATCAGTTTTCTCAGTTAAAAATTGTTATAGCGGTGTTCGCTTCGTCCATAAAGGCTAAAAGGTTGATAAAGAACTTAAAACAATACATTTAAGTACCAGGATAAGATAATTTTTATGACAAGTTGCAATTTTTTGCTAAATCAAATAAAATATATTAAAAGTTTCACTAATTTTAACGTTTACCATTGTAAACATGATTTTTTTCAATACGCTCTATATATCACCATTATCAGCAACCACCCTGACCAAAGTACAATTGGTACTGGAAAACAGGATAAAGAGGTAATTTCGAAATTGAGAATGGAGGAAGACTGTTCCGATGATAACTGATATGTAGTATCTGTTATGTGAACGAAAACATGTAGTAATTTTGACTATTGTCACAGCATTTCTGTTTTTCAATGTAGCAAAATATTTCCAACTAAGTTCATGGAATTCCTCAAATTCCAACTTCCAAGTCAAACTATATGACAAATGGTATTGATTAAAAGAATTACAGCTCAGCAGAAAAAGTAAGCATGTAAAAGCTAGAGGTTCGAAAACATCAGGGCCCGAAAATGAGGTTTGTTCTTGGATAAATTTGTTGTTTTTTTTCAAGTTATCTGCGACAGAATTGTAAAAATACCAAATGATGCTTATCAAAATGTTTTAAGTTCATGAACTGTTATGAATTGGTTACCTTTTCTGAGTAAACTGTTAAGTTATCACTGAAAATTTAAATTGTTGTTTACACTAGCGACAGCTATGCGAGTTCCAACAGGTGCACCAGTGTAATGCATTGTGGGAAAATATGTCTGCGCCCATGAAAAAGTTTTTGACAAAAATTGTCCCCCAAACAGGGCCAAATGTCAGTGGTGCAATAATATTTTTGCATGGATCAGGTAAAACTTTACTATGCAGTCGAATGCAATCGCTTCTCAGATCTTTCCGATCGTTATTAGCATCTTAAATTGTACCTTGAAAATTTGACAACTGAAAACGGTGTAAAGTAAGTTTCTCCCGAAGAAAAAGCCCCAGACTTATTTTTTTTCAGAGAATGTTATACACAGTTAGGCCACTTTGCTGCAGATTTATGCATCATTTGTGTTATTTATGTTAAAAGTTAATCACAAATACACATTTGCAGTAAACATTAAAACAATTATCAAGTACAGTATTTCTGGTGAATTGCCCACATTACTGAACAGGGCTTTTTCAGGGGTATTTGGGAAAAAGGCCCCTGCTCAAATTGGGATTTTTTTTCACGGTATACACTGGTTTTAAACAGGTTGCAAACATAGATTCAAGAAATGTAGGTTTTACAGATCACTGATCAAAAGTAAACAAACTAATTTTGTAATTTGAAAAGTACCTTGATTACATAGATTCTCTTGTTTGTTTCCATTTTATAGGCAATAAAGTTATTTCTGTTGAAATGGGAATTTTTTCTTGAAATTGGGAATTTTTTTCATGAAATTGGGAAAAATGGTCCCTATTTGGCATTGGGAATGGGGCCCATTATCGGCCCCGTGAGACTAGCTGAAAAAGCCCTGCTGAACTGGTATCGGGACATTACGGTCCATGACAATTACGGACCAGACATAACGGACCAGATTTTTGGACATAACAGACCATCAAAAAAGACGTAACTGACCATATGTATGGACATGACGGACCATCTGTTAGACATAACGGACCATATGTTAGACATAAGGGACCATCTATAAGACAAAACTGACCATCTAAAGATTGATATAGATTGTAAAATTTAAATCTATGAAATTGATATTCCATATTCATCTGTAGATGGTTCATAATTATGGACAAAATTGTAGACATTAAGGACCATCTACAGATAAATATAGAATATCAATTATATATCTATGAAAACATAACGGACCAGATTAACGGGAATTATGGAACATCTATAGATAGATATAGAATATACGGACATTATGGACCATCTATGAAAACATACAGTAAATTCAATTTAAGTCTCCTTTTTTAGCTCGACTATTCGAAGAATAGGGGAGCTATTAGCTCGACTATTCGAAGAATAGGGGAGCTATCCTACTCGCCCTGGTGTCGGCGTCCGTTAAACAAAAAATGCACTTTGGTCCATTACTTGAAAACTACTTATGATATCATCTCGAAACTTGGAATATATATTCACCATCAAATTCTACATCATTACCAACAAGACCCATAACTCTGCTTCCAATATTTTTCAAGTTATGCCCCTTTTTCACTTAAATTTTGCGTTAAGGAAAATATGCACTTTGCTCCATAACTTATAAACTACTTGAGATATCAACTTGAAACTTGGAATATATATTCACCATCAAATTCTACATCATTACCAACAAGACCCATAACTCTGCTGTCAATTTATTTCAAGTTATGCCCCTTTTTTCTTATATTTTGTGTCAAGCAAAATATGCATTTTGCCTCTAACTTTAAAACTAATTGAGATATTGCCTTGAAACTTGAAATATATTTTCACCATCAAAATCTACATCATAACCAACAAGACCCATAACCCTTCTTCCAATATTTTTCAAATTATGCCCCTTTTTCGCTTACATTCAGTGTTAAGCAAAATATACAGTCGGCCCTTAACTTCGTTATGAATGGAGGGATTTCAAAATAACTTGGCACAAATGTTCACCATGACAAGGCGGTGTGTCGCGTACAATACCCATGCCTGTAGGTCCAAAGTCAAGGTCACTGTTACTAAAAATAGAATTTTCTTGCAAAATCGTGTCCGCTCTGTAACTTTGTTATTTCTTATTGGGTTTTTAAATAACTTGGTATAATTGTTCACCATATCAAGACGGTGTGTCACGTACATGCCCAAGCCTGTATGTCAATGGTCAAGGTCACTGTTGCTAAAAATAGAATTTTCTTGTCTAGGCTGTTACTTTGTTATGAATGGAGGGATTTCAAAATATCTTGGCACAAATGTTCACCATGACAAGGCGGTGTGTCCGCACAATACCCATGCCTGTAGATCCAAGGTCAAGGTCACTGTTACTAAAAATAGAATTTTCTTGTCCAGGCTGTAACTTTGTTATGAATGGAAGGATTTCAAAATAATTTGACACAAATGTTCACCATGACAGGGCGGTGTGTCACGTACCATGCCCATGCCTGTAGGTCAAAGGTCAAGGTCACTGTTACTAAAAATAGAATTATCTTGTCCTGGCTGTTACTTTGTTATAAATGGAGGGATTTTAAAATAACTTTGCACAAATGTTCATGAAAAGGCAGTGTGTCCGCACAATACCCAAGCCTGAAGGTCCAAGGTCAAGGTCACTGTTACCAAAAATAGAATTTTCTTGTCCAGGCTGTAACTTCATTATAAATGGAGGGATTTCAAAAAAACTTGACACAAATGTTCACCATGAAAGGGCAGTGTATCGCGTATTATTCCCATCATTGCACTTGAGTGTCTGAAAATGATGCATAGCGGGGCATCCGTGTCCTATGGACACATTTCTAGTTTCACTTATATTTTCACTTAAGTGCACTTCATCAATAACTTTGCAAATACTTAAGGTATCAACTTCAAACTACCATTATATTTTCATTTCAGTTCTTTTTCTGTAACATTACTGAAGTGATTGATATTTGACTAAAAGTAAATGTCTCTAATAAAAAATTACTAACAAGTTTTCTAACAAATTCAGAAATATTTCATAGTTATTCCCCTATTCAGTTTAATATTTATGGTACATTTAGGAATTATTTCTGTTATTTGAAAAGAATTTCTCCCGTACCATTCACTTGTAAATATTTTTCCTGATTGCACATGAATGTATGGCCATAGTTGTTATTGTTTTAATCTTCAAATTGCATTTGTTTCAAATGATTCGAATAGTCGAGCATGCTGTCTCCTCTGACAGCTCTTGTTATTTTTCTGTTGGTTCCTTAAAACGGAACAAAAATTTCAAAATCGCATTGTAACACCTATGAAAGATGTTTCTTTAATAAAGTTTAATTCCCATTATATTATAAATTATATATTATTGTATACGTGGTTTCGAGTATTTTATATGATGAAACATTTTTTTAAATTTTATGTACAACAGTATATCTTATCACCCATCCTCGTATTGTGCCGGATACACTTGTTATTACTTGCTTATTTTGACATGACACCTGTCAATTTTCTCTCAATTAACTGTGAAAAATTCCCGTGAAATTCTTTATAGAGTAATAGCTGAAGGTAAATTGTGTGATCACCCTTGTGAAATTACACAAGGTGTTAGTGACCCACATACACGATACTTAAATTTATTCATTTTATTAAATTATAAAATTATTTTTTTGAAAAGAATTATAAACTATAACGGGTTTAAATTTTTTTAAGTTTCATTTTTTTTTGGGGGCTGAATGATATACCTAAATATATATATTCATTTACAATTCCAATCGGTTCATTTGTAAAGACAAAATGATAATTGCGTTGTCTGCTTGTTTGTACATATTTTTAATAATTTGTAAAAAAATTACCATTTATATTATTCATATTGAGTTTTGCTCAGAGTCCGTTTCTCCAAACTGTATCAAATGCGGTTTTAAGATCAATATAAGCACAAAACAATGATGCTTTACTCCTTCTAGCTTTTTCTAAAAGTGAATTTAAAACAAAAATATTATCTGTAGTAGAGTAACTGTTTTGAAAACTAGCCTGAAATTCGTTAATTATATTATTTTCATTACAATTTGTAGTCTAAGGTTGAGAATCATTGTAAATAATAAGCCCAGACAGCTCAATAGTGTTATTGGTCGGTAATTTGTAGGATCGATTAGGCTCCCTTTGTTTTGTCAAATTGGTCAAAATGTTACAATCAATATATAGTCAAGTCTCATCTTGTATTAAGCTTAACTCTAACTGATTTTTTCGAAATATCGCTGGGCTTGAAACAAGGGGAACCACTCTCGACGATTTTATTTATTCTCTTCGTAAACAATGTATCTAACCTTGATTTCAATTTGTTAACGGAAAATGACTTAAACCAATAATGCATTCATATGCTATTTTTTGCAGACGATATGGTATTATTTACGACAGACCCAGAAAGTTTACAGTCACAACTAGATAGTTTATATATGTATTCAATAAAATGGGGTCTAAAGATTAACATTAATAAAAAGAAAAATTTGTATATTTAGAAAAAGAGATTAATTAAATACTTTTCAATGGTACATAAATGGAGAACCGCTAGAAATAGTTAAATCATTTTGTTACTTAGGTATTAAATTTACCAGTAACGGCTCCATGTATGACGCATTGAAAGCTCTTAGTGATCAAGCCCTTAAGGCAATTCATGGATTGTATTCCGTCTTTGCACGATTAAATTTCGATGTTAAATCAAAACTTGTGTTATTTGATCGTATGGTTGTTCCAATTTTATTGTATGGCGCAGAGGTAACCGGTATTTATAATACTGACATCATTGAAAGATTACATATAAAATTTTGTAAAAAAATCCTAGGTGTTAAAAATCAAACACCTAATATGGCGGTTTTAGGTGAACTAGGGCGCTATCCCCTTAAGATTATTTGTAAAGAAAGAGTTTTGAAATACTGGTTAAATATTTTGTCCAAACCAAACTCCATTATGTATAATGTTTTTCAATCGCAGAATATTAATTTGCCCCATAGTAATTCCGGGGCTAAACATGTAAAACTCATGTTAAATGATTTAGGTTATAGTTACTTACCGTTTAACAGAAATGACGACTTTAATTATTTTCCCATGTTGCAAAAACGTCTGCGAGAACTATTTCTTCAAGAATGGCACGAATCCGTAACAAGTATGTCTAAACTTGATTACTATGTAAAATTTAAGAAAGATTTTAAATACGCAGAGTACTTAGATAAAATTGAAAATGATTCCCTGAGAAAACTTCTCACCTGTTTTCGTTTATCTTCCCATAGTCTTGCTATTGAAACTGGTCGCTATACTGGTATTAGCAGAGAAAATAGAATCTGTCAGAATTGCAACATGGGAGTCGTTGAATCTGAATTTCATTTTTTGTTAGTTTGTACTAAATATAAGGATGTGAGAGATAAATATCTTCCAAAAATATCATGGCCAAATCTTACAAAATTTGAAAATATTATGTCTTCTAAGAAAAAGAAAACTATTATTGGTATGTGTAATTATTTGAAAAAGGCATATGCTATTAGGTAACATTTCATTGTTGTAATGCTTTACGTTTGTTCGCTCATAGTTGTGCATGAATACCGGTATGTATAATTTTGTTCACTGTTCTTAGCCATAGGCATGTGATATGCCGATCTTGCTAATAAAGTTTGTTGTTGTTTGTTGTTGTTTGTAAATATTGGACGGATATTTCCAACAGTCTATACCAACAGCCTTTCACAGGCTGTCATAAAAAGTGTGAAAACCCAGCATGATTGGCATTCTTTCCCCGTACTTCTATGGTATGTGTCACTTTGCAAACGGATGTTAAAAACTGTTAATTTTGATTGCATAAAATGCATTTCGTATTTGTCAACTAATTGTAATTTTGACCATTAAATTATAGCCAATATATAATCAAAGAAATATTACTAAATACCGAGAGTCTTTATTGGCAATCATGAAAGTGTGTCATAGATATGTAATTTATATTCTATATCTGTCGATCTATAGATGGTCCGTAATGTTATGTTTTCATTGATATATAATTCATATATTTTATCTATATAAAGATGGTCCGTAAGGTACATATAGATGGTCCGTTATGTCTTATAGATGGTCCGTAATGTCTTACAGATGGTCCGTAATGTCGATAAATATGGTCCGTTATGTCCTTTTTGATGGTCCGTCATGTCCCAAAATCTGGTCCGTTATGTCTGGTCCGTAATCGTCATGGTCCGTAATGTCCCTAATTCACTGAACTGATCCAGATGTCAGAGTATTCTCCCCCTTGACAGTCCCCCCCAGACGTTTCCTCCCTGACAATACGCTCTATATATAACCATTACTGATATGGCCTAGATTGGCAGACGTTATGGCCCAGGATTTATTTTAAACATGTTTTATTGCTCTTTTTTAATACAACACACATTTGAATAAATTAAATTAGAAAATGGGTTGGGCTACAAGTTATGCCATTATTAGAGAGAGAACCCATACAGAATGTTGGACTACACAGCCCAGATTTTAAGATGATTCAGCAAATAGTTAAAGACAATACAACCCAGCATTGAGACCATATGGGCCAGATAGGCTTTGCAAAGAGAAAAAATGCCTAGGCTAGGAGAACCTATGCTAGATAACACAAATAATTTTATCTTACAGGCGATACTGGAACAGGTATACAGGAGTGGGTGAACACTGCTATTGGAGGAGAACAGTCAACGTTTACTTTTCCACACATGAGAGTCCTGTATCCCACTGCTCCACCTAGGTAACATTAACATAACATACTGTTTACTTAACATACAGGTTTTATTGTGTTGCAACCAGTGTAGGTCAAGATCAGATGACACAGCTGACCTTTAAAAACTCTTCCTTAATAAATGAATCTTCTAACACTGTTTTAACTTTCTTGATACCAAGAAACTAAAAAAAAATAACTACTATACACAATTAGGTAAACATTGAACTTATTTAGTATGTAAGTGTTGATTAACAATCTTTCAGTGTTTTTTTTTTTTCAGAATAATTGAAAACCTGATACATTGTATGTTCATGTATGCTAAATAAATGAAATTAGAAAGCCATATCACAAGCTTGTTGTTACCACATATTATTTCCATATATTATTTCCAGACTGTACTCTCATCGCTTCACATGGTTACATTTTACGGAACAATTATATGATTGCATATAACAGATCTTTGTAAATTTCTCAGTAACATTAGCTCAATGGTTGAATGCAAGTCTTACAACCACAATTTCATGAGGAAGTCTATAAAGTTTGCT
The DNA here is from genome assembly GCA_038501625.1 of Corbicula japonica. Classification (NCBI taxonomy): domain Eukaryota; kingdom Metazoa; phylum Mollusca; class Bivalvia; order Venerida; family Cyrenidae; genus Corbicula; species Corbicula japonica. The sequence goes on along the minus strand of JAZAYU010000006.1, from coordinate 14,633,040 downwards.
GAAGGTAGATTTCTTAAATACAGGTTTTTCTAGTTTACAAAGAACTGAAACAAATTTATATTTTCAGACAATACACACCTAATCTTGGACAGTATTCCAATGTTTGGTATGACCGCATGTTGATCAGTCCTGACGTACCTGATGATGAATCAGTTGACATGATGGCAGCATCTCTTGTTGATCTTGTACAATCTGAAGTCTCCCTTGGTACACCTCTTAACAGAATTGTCATAGGTTGGTAAAAAACTTACTTCCTGATTCATGACTTGCTGATTTGTTCACATGTGAAACTTTAACCCTTTCCTCCATAGACACACCTTTATTGCGTGGGCGAACAGTGTAGATCCAGATCAGCCGGCACGTCCCTGTCATCTAATCTGGATCCTTGTCAGACAACACAGATGTGCTGGCTGATCTGGATCTACACTGGTCGAACATGCGTTAAAATGCGTATTTTGGAGGAAAGGGTGAACTGGAAAGCCCTAGAATGCCACGCTAAAAATAGTGGGATTGAATGAGAGTTTACTACAGAAATTTTGACATTTGTCACCCATCCATTTTTTATGTGTATATGATGATAAATTTATATCAATATGAGAACATGACAAGTGAGTATTACTGGTATTTACAGGTAGCTAGGAAATGACTTTGTATTATGGTATTTCATTGTTAATATTTGTAAGATTAATCTTATATATTTAGTCACTTCATTTTAATCAAAAACAACAGTTTATGTTGTTTTAAACAAACATCTCCAATTGTTGACATGTTATTGTGTTGTCAGATGTGATGTGACACCTTCTGCCTATTGGGAAATAATCACAGAATTCTAACACAACCATCGAGATTCTTCAAAAGCAATGCATTGAAGCAACAGTGATTAAATCCATGATATATCATTGCTACATGTCTGTATTCCTTTCCTGACATCACTTTTCAATTTTGATGTCATAAACTGCTTTATAAATGTACTTAGTGAAGTATTACCATTATTTTGAAAAGCATATTAGTGTTAAAATTGAAATAATACATAGCCCCTGGCGGTATATTGCAGGATTTATCTCAGAGATGTCATTAAGTAATTCAGATGTGTAGATATATTTCACTTGGAGCTACATCCCTTGTGATATATATCCTCTCGCATCTGAACTCTGCCCCATGATAAATTCTGCAATACATAACCAGCGGCTATAAATTATTTTGTAAAGCTGTAGTTTTCAAACTTATGTTAAAAGTCGCAGGATATTCAGGTCAGCACGAAAGAGGAATTTATATTTTGAACTGTGTTTATACTTTGCCCTGGCTGTATGTCAGGGCCAAAAATTATTCAGTTCTGGGACAGGTTGTGATTTTTTTCTTTGGTGACTGAGATAGTTGTCCATTTTAACCAGTCAGCCACAGATGATAGGAGACTTGTCAAAACATAGCTTTCAAAGATCATGTGGCCAGTTTGACTTTAAAACCTGATTAATGATAAAATATTTAATTGTGGAATTGTCTTAAGCATTAAAACTTTTCAAATTTTAAACCTTTACTCCATAGACACGCCTTTACTGTGTGGGCGAACAGTGTAGATCCAGATCAGCCAGCACATTGGTGCCATCTGATCAGGATCTGCACTGTTCACTTTTTTATTCTTTAGGTTATTTCTGACCAAAATGCGACCAGTGCAGATCCTGATCAGAGGGCATGGATGTGCCGGCTGATCTAGATCTACAGTACACGCAGCGCGGATTTATTTTTTTCCGCTCATCCCCGCGATTTTTTTCATCACGGACTGAGTAATTTTCGTCCCCCGCAATACGCGGACTTCCACTCGTCACCGTGATCGTGTAAATTCATCACGGCGATAAGCGGATGCCTCTAGGCAAGCATTTACCGCCGCGATGTCGCGGAGGATCCGCCGAGGTAAATCGCGCGAACGTGGTTGCATTTTTACGAACGACAAAGTAAAACAATTATTATTTACCGAACGCTACATGTACACTGGTCGCACATGCCTAAAAATGTGTAAATATGGAGGAAAGGGTTAAACAAAAATATCAAATAATGCTGACATAAATTACTGAACATGCTTACAGGTGGTTTTTCCATGGGAGGAGGGATGGCGTTGCAGCTCGGATACAGATATTTACGAGACGTAGCTGGAGTGTTTGCCTTATCATCCTTCCTGGGCACACAGTCATTGGTCTATCAGGTATAACTGGTTTGTTTTATCATCCTTCCTGGGCACACAGTCATTGGTCTATCAGGTATAACTGGCTTGTTTTATCATCCTTCCTGGGTACACAGTCAATTGTCTATCAGGTAGAACTGGTTTGTTTTATTATCCTTCCTGAGTACACAGTCATTAGTCTGTCAGATATAACTGGTTTGTTTTATCATCCTTCGTGGGTGAAAAGTCACTTGTATGTCAGGTATAATAGGTGTCCTCACAGTCACTACTCGGTCAGATATGAGAGGTTCGCCTTATCATCCTTCCTTGTTACAGTCACAGATCTGTCGGGTATAACCTATCTATTGCCTTACTATCATTCAATTTTAAGCTGTGTATAATAGGTTTGCTTTATCATCCTTTGTGGTAACATGTCAGCCTAAAATATCATTCTTCCTGGGTACATAGTCACAGGTTTGATGGGTAAAACATGTTTGCTTTACCATCCTTCCTGAGTACACATCCACTTGTCTGTCAGATATAACTTGTTTGCCTTATCATTGGTCTGTTATTGGTATACATGTAAAAAGATGCGATAACAAAATCTGAAACATTTTAAAATTTCCCTTGACTGCTTGTGTTTTCTGAACGTGACTGTAGATTTGCACCTGTAATACTTAACAAATACGTATCATCCTTTTACTCCATAGATCTGACTTTTATCGTGTGAATGAACTGTGTTAATACAGCTCAGCCAGCTCATCCGAGCCTTCTGTATAAGTATCTTGCATGAGTGTGAGGTGACGATGGAAAAATCTGTCACCAAGGGGGAACTGTTCACCTGAGGTGACAGATTTTTCTATCTTTACCAAATGCCCCATGCAAGATACTTTTTCTTGCATACCTTTTACTGTTCATAACATTTGTGAACATGTATACAAACTAAATTTTGTTTCCTTACGCTGAAATATTGACGTAAGCGTAAACCTTATTTTCTAAATGACGTCACTAACTTGAATAAATTACGCCAGATATTTGAAGACATGACTTCACTCGTGTAGCACGCAAACGTTATCTTTTCCCTAGGGAAAAGATAAGATTTTCTTTCCCCGGTAAAACAAGCGGAAATACTTATCCGGTATGCAAGAAATCAAGATCTACACTGTTTGCTTTTTGAATCTAATGAATCTAAGAGTAAACAGTGTGGATCAAGAACAGGCAGCACAAACGTTCCAGTTGATCTGGATCTACACTGCTAGCCCGTTAGATATCAGTCCATATTCCATGGAGTAAAGGATTAATCATGTTTTCATTTCACTTCTAGGCAATCCAGAAAGACCCAGCCAAGTTACCTCCCTTGTTTCAAGCACATGGAGAAAATGATCTGTTAGTCATGTACCAGTGGGGAAAAGAGACTTATAAACGCATGTCAGAGCTCGGGGTACAGGGAGAGTTCCATTCTATACCTGGAATAATGCATGACTTAGATAAACAAACCCTCATTAAGTTAAGAAACTGGATAACAGAGCGAGTTCCTCTTGAAACGGAAGTGTGATATTGCTTTGACTGGAAGGATCTTCTTTATGCTTGTTTGGATGGGATTTTGCACCTTTTTATCCAAATTCTTGGCATTTTTAACATTGAAAGCTTACAAGCCCCAAACCGTCACAAATTACATGCCCTAAGTTTTTTTATTTTGGGTAATAAACTTTTTAAAAAAGCGGACCATTATCTCGGGTTACTGTGTAATTAACTTAGTTGATTTAGCCTGGGAAAATGTTCTGTTTTAACTTAACGATGAAAAAAGTAGTGCCTATCCCCAGTAACAAACTTTGCTGATTTACACAGGGTTCTTAAGCAACATAAGATTGGCCAGGAGGTTATGAGTGTTTGTTATTAGCATTACTTTACAGTTTCTTGTAAACAATGTTTTGTTATATGCATTTGTTAATCAGGGAACTTTTACTTGTGTGATGACATGTAAAAGTATATATTGTTATTGTCTTAGATATTTAGAGAATGTTTTATACAGACTGTCTAAAATACTGCTTTTTTCTACAAGAAACCTGTAAAATGTTGCCTTGAAACTTGATATTTGACAGAATTTGTACTAGGAGAGTGGATTTCTAAAGCTTTACTCCATATGTACACAGTATTCTGGAAAAGAGAAGACTAGAATCATAAATAGTCATGATTTGACAGCCGTACAGGCCTATTGGTTTGATTATTATTTAAATATCTAACCAAAAACTCTGCGATTTTCTTACCTTACCCCACAAAATCTCCTACATTGACACCAGTTATGCCAGTTAAAAGCGTTGCATATGCCGTGATCGCGGCGTAGTGCCGTTCGCGAAAGCATACCAGGTTAGCCAGGGTGAAAAAGCAAACAGTGTAGATCCTGAGCAGATGGCACAGAGGACAACTGATCTGGATCTTCACTGTTAGCCCCTGTGATAAAAATTGTATACATGGAGTAAAGGGTTAAGATCATCCAGTATTAGCCATGTTATTTGCCTTCTTTTGGTTATCAAACATCTATGACATACATCAAACTGCACTGATGTGCAAAGCTAGTCAGGGTTAAGACATGCTATAATCATCATACCTAAATCCAGCATTGTAAATAATTGCATGAAAATAACACAAAACAGTGTGACTGAATTCTAGATAAGGAAGGAGTAATACTTGTATTGTATTGCATTAAGTTCAAATGGACAAATATAAGTTTTGTGCAGTTCTTTCAAGAAAATCAAAATTTCAAAGCAAATTGATTACAAAGCTTTTAATAGTCAGTTGTTAATTGTAATTTCCAAATTCTAAAATATGTTTTTATGTTAAATTAATTGTTGTTTTAACCCTTTTTCTCCATATATTCACATTTTAATGCATGTGCGACAAGTGTAGATCCAGATCAGCCAGCACATCCATGCCTTCTGATCAGGATCTGCACTGGTCGCATTTTGGTCAGAAATAACCTAAAGAATAAAAAAGTGAACAGTGCAGATCCTGATCAGACAGCATGGATGTGCCAGCTGATCTGGATCTACACTGTTCGCCCACGCATTAAAGTTGTGTCTATGGAGGAAAGGGTTAAATTGTTATTGCCTCCCTCTCATGGAGGCTTTTTTAAAAGCAGTGTCTCTGGTGTTTTTCAATATTAAAGATAATTTGATGCAATATTTTTCCAAAATTTAGCACACAAGTAATGTTTAAATTACTCCCATGGAGGAATAAAAATGCTGACTTTTCATAACTTACTATTTGCTTGACAGACTGAAAGATAGTTCTACAATATCAAAATACAGCAGGGCTCTCACTAAAGGGAGACTTGGTAGAAGTTGTCTCCCAAAAGTGACCAGACTTCTCCCTTCTTTGAGCTATGGGAGAAGTCATTTTGTATAGACTTTATAGGGGAAAAAGCTTCTCCGTAATTCAGTAAAATTATGACTAAACTTCTCCCTGAGTCTAGTGAGAGCCATGCATTATATACAGGTAGTGAAAGAATATGTTTGGCATTTATTTATTATTGAAAAGGACTAAGATTTATAATGACTGAGCTTGCCTCTTTAATGGACCATTTGAAAAATGAGTACATGTATATTATTGAAAAGGGCACCTATTATTATCCACAAAAGTTTTACAGTCTCTTACTTGACTGATAGTTATCCAATCTTCACCAAACTTGGTCAGATTGTTTGTAGCTCTAATATCTCAGCCAAATAAAAAACAACTAGTAGATTGATCCTAGGACTTTGCAGTTCTAGGCCCAAGGTTATAAAACTGAGCATGGAAACCAGTCTCAAATCTCAAGCATCTGATTGGCTGAAATGGCAACTGGTCACCATTTCAGCCAATCAGATGCTTGAGATTTGAGACTGGTTTCCAAACTCAGTTTTATTACCTTCAGCCCAGGTCTTTTAATTACTTATTTTTTAACCAAACAAGAACTCAAGGTGGCCATACCATGTGGTTTTTGACATCATTTTTGGTAAAAAGGAAAAAATCGTTGTTTCAAATCTTCGAAGCCTTGTAATTTTTTTTACTAGTTCACCATTTTTGACGAAATTTAGCACATTCTAAGGGGAATGTTAAAGACTATCCACTGTAATTAATACATTTATTGCCTTATGTCTACTTTTTTCTGTCTATTCTGGGCAAATAATGAAATTAAAGGATACAAGTTTTATCAGTAATTGCTATGGAAAGCTTTTGTGCAGTCTTCACTGATATTGGTCAGTATGTTCAACATATTATCTGCTAAACTTTTTAACTTTCCAGATCACAACACAGGCTCTGGATTAAAGCAATATCCTTTTTCTCCATTATCAACCATTCACTGTCTTGGTTAGTATGATTTTATGTCATAAGAACTTGGTTAAGCTTGGTAACTAGCCAGATTGCCTCAGTCAACCTGTAATTACCTCCCTTTTATTGCCAAACCAACAAATCAGCAATGTCTGCTCTCTGACGGGAGTATTTTTTTGCATCTTTTCGCGCTGTTGCTTGTTATTGCTTATGTTTTTATTAGTAATTTGTTAGTAATATTTTTATGCAATATTTTATTAAAATATATAATACTAGAACAATGCTGACCTTTTTTAAAAAATGCATTCCTTATGTTACATAAAATATAGACAATTTTCAAAACTCCTTAAATTGGTCAAAATCAAATTTAATTATATTTGCAAGAAGTTGAAAAATTGGTCAGAAACATATATTTTGGTGGGGTTTATTTGTGATATACATGTATATATATTATAATCATCTTTGTTGACATAGTGTTTTTAAATACACCCAATGGGCCGGGTGTAAACTTTCGTTACATATTTTATATTTATGTTGTTCTTTTGTATATATACACATGTCACGATTATAAACAAATACTTACTTACTTACTTACTTATACCGGTAATGGTATTATAATTCTTGTTAGAATATGTAAACATGTGATTAAATGCAAAACTGTGTTGGCATTAAAGAGTCATCATCATTCACTTGCCAGAAAATCTGCCAAAACTGGTAATTTATACAAAAAAATTAATTCAAAATTACATATCTATACTGTAAATCGTTTAGAAATGATTGTTTACAACATTTATCATAAATTATTTAGGAATTCAATAAACTTGACTGGCTGTGAAATGTGTTGATTCTATAACAGAATTAAACAATTTCTAATAATTGTAAATCTGCTTAAAAATGAGTATTCTTTTTCATAACTAAACACTTGTAAAAATCATCATTTTCTTTTTTTTTTAAGTGCATTATTTTAATAACTGTACATATAAAATATATTGATCTTGATTCTATTTTGGAATAACGATTGATCTTAAAATAAGTCATGTGACTTCAATACAAGTATTAGTGCTTTTCCTGCTTTTGTTGTTGTAAAATTGTACCATTTAATTTCAATTAAAATGATGACTGCTTAAAATCTGTTCAGAGTTTTATTGAATAGTCACAGAGACTATGAATTAGTGATAAATGATAGATGTATGTTAACCCTTTCCTCCATAGATAAACCTTTGCGTGGGCAAACAGTGTAGAACCAGATCAGTCGGCACATCTGTGCTGTCTGATCAGGATCTAAACTGTTCGCTTATTGATTTGTTAGGTTATTTCTAACCAAAATTAGACCAGTGCAGATTTTGATCAGACGGCACGGATGTGCCGGCTGATCTGGATCTACACTGGTCGCACATGTGTAAAAATGTGTATTTATGGATGAAAGGGTTAAAGTGTTGCCAAATAATTTGCTTTCAGTACTGTACCCAACAGCTGATTTATAATTTGAATCCCACATCACATGAACTTGTAAATTGTTTAGAATCCCTGTGTGGTCATCTGCAGTTGTCAACCTGTTTACACAACATGGTGACCATAAGATAACATTGTTTTAAGTGGCAAGATGACAATAACTGATTCATACTATAAGACACACAATGCCAAGTTGACTCAAACTAACTCTTCATATGCTAAAAATGTTGGAACCATTTAGTTTCTGGCACGAAGATCATAAAACTAAGATTGGAGACCAGTCTAAAATCTCAAGCAACTGAAATGGCTGAAATGGCAACCAGCCATTTCAGCCAATCAGATGCTTCAGATGTGAGACTGGTCTCAAGATTTAGTTTAATGATCTTGGGCCCAGATAAACGTAGATCTATAGTAATCTAGTCAGGGTCTACAATGTTTGACCTTTAGTAAGTAAGCAAGTTCCTGTAAACACTTCTATTAAATGGACTAACATTAAATGGACAGGCTCAATTTCAAGAAGGGATGAATCCATTAACTAAATGAGTGGGTTAAATGTTACAGTTGTAACTGAAGAAGTAACTTGTTATGACTAATTACTAATAATTCTAAAACTGCAAGTGATCATGACCCTGTCTCAAATCTTAAGCATCTGATTGACTGAAATGGAGACAAGTCTCCAGTTCATCCATTCAGATGCTTGAGTCTTGAGACTGATCACCAACCTCAATTTTATAATATTGGGCCCATGTATAAGTCCTTTTTTCCTGAAAACTCTAGCTAGGTAAGCTGATCTACTTTTAAAGTGTCATTTCAATCAACTTTTTAAACCATTACCTTAGTTGTGTTAATGTGAATGCCATTAAAAAAACTTTTAAATGTATGGACCAATCCTGGAGATAATAATATTTATTCAAAGTTTAGTGACAACAAGTGTGTGTGAAACAATTAAACTGCTTTAAACAAATAGCAATACCATTATTTTATGTATCTGTAACTGCTTTATGAAAATCTGTCAATTATATTGCACCAAGTTACCTCCCTATTGTGAAAATTTACAAACTCTTGCATTTACAATATATCCTTTTCATCCCAAGTCAATTTGCATAATACAAAACATTCCTTTTAAATGATTAACCTTTTAAGTGCTTTTGGCATGTTTTCGTCCAGTGCAGACCAAAAAAAAGCCTGCAGATCTGTAAATAACAGTAAAACCCAGACCTGGAGTTGAATAGATACTCCAAGTAGTGGCGCACTGTTAAAGCGGTGTAGTCATAGTCTACCCTCATCCTGGGTTACAATATTAGAATATTTTAACCCAGCCTCATCCAACTACTGAACGCTTGACTTGTTCCTCATTTAAAACAAATGGCAAACGGAATTTCAGGGCTAGGCGCTGTCGCCGCGATGGTGCGGGTTCGCTCCCAGGTAGAGGCAATATCATTTGAAATTCATAGTAGCGCTATTTGTGCAGTGGCGGCCGTAAAAAGTCTCCCTGTACATATAGTCAGTACTGTTATCAGTAAAATAAACTGTTACTGATGTCGTGCAGTGATGATTACGTATATCAGGGCTATCCGATCAACCTTTTTGGGGTTGTCCCGGTTAACTCAGTTGGTTACGTCGTCGGAACTTCAGGGCTAGGCGCCGTGAAAATGCGGGTTCGCTCCCAGGTAGAGGCAATATCCATAACGAATTCAAGCGACATTTGATATCATTGGTTAAAAATATTGAAAAAATTTTGTTCATATCTTGCTATTTTGATCAACTAATTCAAATAGTGCCCAGACTATCTTAGATCTGTATGTTAGAAGCATTTGTTAAAAGCAGGTGACGTGAACCTTGTAACAGTTAAGATCTTAAATGCTGAATAGCAGGCACTGCATTGCACCTGCACGATATTGTTTTGCACTGGCTTCGTTCCACGTCTGTCTTTTATTGTTCGTTCTGAAACGCGATTAACTTTTTTCTATCCTGTCCTAAGTATCTAACAAAAAATGTGCACGTAATGCTTGGAATCGTTCCGCTCTGCTATACTTGGTACCATGCGCTAAGAGTGATTTGCTACATGTTTAGGCGAAATAAGCCATAATTTGTGTGAAGACTTTCACGGAACATGCTCAAATGGCATGTTTGAAACATCTCATTTAAATTATAAATTCTTGTCTAGCAATTGATCACATTTAGATACGGTTGATATCCCTTGGGCAATCGTGCTGTCTGATCAGAATCTACATTCAGAAATAACCAAGTGAATGTTAAAGTGAACACTGTAGATTCTGGAGGCTGACATCGATCTACAATGGTCTTACGTGAAATGAAAGCAGTATCAATAGAGTAAATGGTTTAATTACTGTGAGATGTATACTTCGGTTGTTATTCTCTGCTGCACATTACGGGCTCCATGACCAAAGATCATGAAACTGAGATTGGAGACCAGTCTCAAATCTAAAACATCTGATTGGCTGAAATGGCGACCAGTCAGATGCTTGAATCTTGAGACTGGTCTCCAGTTTTAGTTTTATGATCTTGGGCCCAGAGTTCGACACCGACGTCTATTGAGATAATCGCCAAATCGTTCATTCACTGTTCCACTATGCTGCGCAATCAAGGGCCCAAGATCAAAAAACTTAATCAGGAGACCAGTCTGAAATCTTAAACATCTGATTGGCTGAAATGGCGACCAGTCGCTATTTCAGCCAATCAGATTCTTGAGATTTGAGACTGGTCTCCAATATCATTTTTATTAATTTGGGTCAAGCTGTCATCTTCCCACGAACTGAATTTACCGCAACTGCTGATATTGTGAAAAAGTTTAATCAATAATTTTTACTTTCTTCAATAACCTACTTATATACTCTCAATATCTAAATAATAAGAAAATGATCAAAAGTTAAATATATTTATTCCCATGAATAAACAAAAAAAAACGAAAGTGAACAGCAACTTAAATCGGGTCTAGTTGTGTCTAAGCCGAACATAACAAATATGAAGACCTATCTCAGATCTCAGTTTTATTATTGTCGGTCCTTATTTAATTTTAGACGAATTCGCTTTAGAACGAGGACATTACGGTGTGGGCGTAAAAGTCGGGTTAAACAGGGAATAACTCAGCATCAGTTTTCTTATTCTTATCAGTAACATGGCGACGATTGGTTACGCCGCTTGCAGCTTCACCCCCACTAGCCCATTTGTAACTGTCATTTTGAATTTGTTTAAAAAGTAAAAAGTAATTAATACTGGATGCTAATGATGACTTTATTGTTGTTGTTATTGTTGCTCAGCTGATGGGTTTTAGGGGTTGGGCGGAAGTGATAAACTGACATAGCTTCAAATATTTAGCATTTTAAGAGTAACAGTCATATTTGCGCGTTCGAGTCAAGTACTAATGGAATACAGATACAGTAAAAAAAAAGCTCTTTCAGAACACCCCAAAATCAAGACTACTTTCCAATGTCCTATTTACAGTGTTTTGCACTATTTTCTTTCTTAAAATAAATAGGTGCTCGTAATAGCGAAGTTTCACTGTACATTTAATCTGGATGTTTAATTATTCCCAAATTAAATAGTTTACTAGGTTTTACTTAAATACGTTAATGTAAGAACCATTAAATCAACTATTTGTTTTAAATTTGAATAAGTTATATCTTTTCAATGTCTTTAAATTAGACAGAATTCTTGTCCTTGGTGAATAAATATGATAAGTTTTAAAGGAAGTTTATTAAGAATTCCGTGGCGTTACGATATGCTTAAATATCGATACTTTTAAAATGTTTTAAGTTCATTTCAATGTCATCTATTTGGTTTTAATGATTTTACGTGATTCAATTTAACAAAAATTGGGTCAAGTTTCTGTTATTTAGAATTACTATTGATGCGAAATATGAGTAACTATTGAAAATGTTACCATAAAAATTGTTTAATTTCAAGCTTACCATGCTGGTTATATTGTTATTTTTCTTGAAAGGACAAATATCTTAAAATCAGTTTGATGGCAACTCGTTTAAAATTATTCAACTTTGAAAGCAGGATATTTAATTGGTTAATCCTTTAAAACGTTTGTTATTTACCCGTTATGTTGCCATAATAAACATTGCATGAACAAATAACGGTTTTATTGTGGTGCACTTAAAAGCTAAAAAGGATACCTTTATTTGTTTTTCGCAATCTCCTGTAAAAGTTTTAGAAACAGGATTTGTACTCGCTAAAATTGTCAACAAATAAAATAGTTTTTTTTATTGATTTCGCACGCGCATTTGTCACGGTTATCAACACAACAGAATCGTTACGGGTGATCAGTAAAAGTAGTAGTTTAATTTATAGGGATCAAGTTTAACCTAAATAGCATTCTATCTATTTCTCGTCGATATATTTGAAGTTTTGTTGCGTGATTTAATGTGAGAGACGACCAAGTGCATAGTTTGTTTGTTAGAGAAGATAAAGTAAGAAGCCGATAACGTTAATCGATGGAATGAATAAATAAAAACCACTGGTGATTTAGTGGTCAGTTATGTGGATGGAATGACCAATTGGGAATTATTTGTGCTGCGACAGAAAATACCTGAATAATTATTATTAAACGATTCTTGGAAATATCAATAAGTAATTTTACACGATTTTGACCCGGTTGATCAGTTTTCTTTCCATATCTATTCTGTATCAGGGTATTTCTTATACATCATAATATACAGATATAGAACACTGAATGTATAATGAAACATTGATTTACGTGTAATGGATTAATAATGGGTAACTGGCATCGATGAAGAGTGCACGAAAGCGATTTATATGCCTGTGATATAACACAAATATTATGAATGAAGTGTTTTAGAACAAAACTGAATTAAAATATGCCAGCATCATCGGACAGTGTGAAAGTAGCGGTCAGGGTGCGGCCATTTAATCAGGTTGGTGCTGTTTTCACGTTATTGCATTATTGATATAGTTTAGCTGGCTTAGTATCTCAGTGGCTCGAGCCGGAAATACTCCGAATTGGGTCTCCCAAATAGTGCCTTGGTATTGTTTCTTATAGACCATATCGAGTGTGGAATAAAAAAATATGATCGGCCTTATTCCGTCACTCGTTTTATATTCTTTTTTGGAAGGTTGAGATGGTGGTATCTTTTGTCAACTCTGATATCAATGTGTTCATGAACACTTATTATTTTGAGCAAGTGTGTGTTCCGATCCGAATTATAAATGGTTAACAGAATATTTGTCCATGTTGAATGTAGTATATAACAGAAACATGTCTTTATTGAGTTTGTTTAATCTTACAGGACCCATTTATTTGCCAAGTTCTCTGCGAATATTTTATTTGACTGATTAGGATCTATTTGCATACCGTTTTACACGAATTTGGTTGTCGATAATGATTATTTCATTACTTGCAAATCTATACTAAGTCTTAAGCATGATCGAAACTCACTTCAAGTTTCTTTAAATACCCGACCCATATATTTGTTAAATCATAAACTGTTCGTATTAATGCCAGTTTTGATAGATTGTTAAAAACTTCCGCTTTATCAATTTTTAACTGTGTATCAGCCAAATATTTCGATAGTTTTCATATACACTTCCAAAATATTGTTACCCATGTGATTTATCAATATTTAATTGAAAATCTATCAATTATGCAGTTGCTGCGACCTGAAGTTTTTACGAATGAATAAAATCCACGAAATATAGAATAATACGAAAATCAGGCTTTAGCAACTTGAAAACCACGAATTCAAGAACCCACGAAAGCGACAATGCCTTTTACAGAAAACCATCCAATTTAATGCCGTGAATTCACAATCATTCACAGACAGCATCCGGCGTATGCACCGAAAATATATGAACTTATAATTTTCATGTTAAAATGTTAAAGAGAAAAAAAACTGCGCTCGTAGTATATGTCATTTATGTTTCAATTTTCCCCAAATGTATGCGACTTTCTTGAAAGACCATGCTCTTCGTTTCGTGAATAAATTTTCGTATATGGAATGAATTTTAGTTCATATCCATTTCTTTTGATAAGGTATTGTCAGACTTATGAAAATACGAAGTCTTATTTTTCAGTTGTTTGACGGCTCAAGGTTCCTTATGACTAATTCCTCAAAGTGTGTTATCAAGCTAGTTGAGCGACACATGACCCAGCATCTTATTTTCTTGAAATTTAATCTGTTGATATTGCTCGCATTGGTTAACTCTTTACCCCATGGGATATGGCTGTTATCCCATGCGCGAACAATGAAGATCCGTACAAGCTGACTTATCTCTTCCGTCGATTTGGATCTACAATGTTCGCACCTTAGTCAGAAATAAAAGAAAGAATGTAAAAGTGAACAGTTCAGATCCTGATCCCATGGTTCGGATGCCGAGTGCCGGCTAATCTGGATCCACACTGTTCTCCAATGCGATATAAGTCGTACTTATGGACTAAATGGTTAATGTGCGGCTTTAGACCAGGGCCCAAGATAATAAAAATTAATATTGGAGACCAGTCTGAAATCTATAGCATCTGATTGGCTGAAATCGCGACCAGTCGCCATTTCAGCCAATCAGATGTTTGATATTTCAGACTGGTCTTCAGAAGAAGTTTTATGATCTTGGGAACGGCTCAGCACAATACCCTTTCAAAAATCACATTAGTCGTCTCGTCAAAAGGTGGTGCGTGACCAATAACAAAGTAAATCATTGTAAAACTAGGAAGTATTTTGCGCACCTTGTTTTGACCTTTAAACAATTAATCAACCGCTTGAGATTACGGACTTCTTTGTTCTTTTGTTGAGTTCAAAATGTGAAGATTGTATCTTCTTTTAACACTTCAATCTCATAAAACACGCGATAGGCTATTTGCATACATAATTTATTCTACTATAAAAGTATTTTTATTTATAAAAGCGTTATATCACATGGTGGCTTTGATCTTTTCTTTTATCTGACCAATACCACGAGTCAAGTGTCGATTTCGGGATTATTTTAGTCAGTGCCCTCTTGAAATTCTAGATTTTAGTAACTCTCATGAATTATTTGCAAAATACTTGTGGTCTTGTTTACATGCCTGTAAAATTGATAAGTGAGTGACTTGGTAATGGGTGCGTGTGTCGACGATGTCATTTAATTAGAAATCATTCCATATTTGTTTATTAGCAAATCATGCTTATTTCTGCTTTAGATTAACCACGGCTTTACTTCTTAGATACTAGTCTAATGTTATGTGCGAACTCTGTAGTCTGATCTGACCGCATATCTTAACAGCCTATTTGTGGAGGCGAACCAATTAAAATGGATGCCTCATTTTACATGTGGTAAAACATGGTTAAGTTAAGAAGAAAAAAACAACAATAAACAAAGATTAATTATATTTTTTAAAGAATATAAAACGCTATGCAACAAACACATAAGATCGCATTAATTAAATCATATTTCTCAGAATAGTAACATGGATTACGATGCATTGAGACATATATTTGATCCGTTATCCTTCAATACTGTCAAGTCGTTCTTTATTGTTTAAATACAATTACGAAATGTTTGCATTGCAAAGAAAATAGTTTACATTTCCTCGGTAATCGTCTTTAACCATATAAGCCGCATTTTTTTCTTAGGACATAACACAGTGGCATTCATCCGACTAATGTATTAGAGTCCTTTCAAGATTTGCTCACATTGTAGTCAATAATGGTTACAAAGGCCTTCGTAAGTGCGATCAATTAATTTTGTTTGTCTGGCTTCTTTGTCTTTTTGCAAGTCATATTTGTCTTGTTTCTGTCTTTTTTCATTCAGATTTCTCAAGATTTATGTATTATCTCAATTGCAAGAAAATAAACTAAAGCAAAATTCAAAATTTTGTTTGGTATTTTAAGGAAGAGGTCGGTGAGGGCAAACATTGCAAATGGTAATTGAATGTTCGGAAAATACTCATTGCCAGCTAAATTTTAGTGAAAATATGCATTTATCTCAGGATGTCAAATTTTGCGCGCTGAGTTCATTCAAATTAATGCTCTAAACATTTGCATCAGAAAAAAAAACACATTTGCACCAGAACTCTGAAATCCATGGACAATATACATAAAAACCCATACATGTACCGTGTATATTATGCTTTATAATGTATGATTTTGATTTTTAAAATAACTGTAGTACTCAACTTTCCTTAGAAAAAACCTTCAACGTCCTATAATAATAATAATAATAATAATAATAATAATAATAATAATAATAATAATAATAATAAATTCTTTATTTATAGATGGTAACTCTTAAGTTTTGTACAAAGTAAAACAACAATAATACAAATCTTATTTTCAAGAGGCCATCATGAAATATTGTAACTACACACACACACACACACACACACACACGCACACGCACACACACACACACACACACACACACAATAAATTAAAATGAAATAAAAAAAGATGAACAATACAAAATCACATATGTTAATTGGGCAATATTTTGAGAAGGCAAAATATTATAATGTAATACATTATAATACATATACTCAAGAGTAGAAAAAAAGCAACGACAAGTCATTGAGCAGTTACCAGTTTGTGTGTATATCTAGATACATTTTAAGAATTTATTGTCAATAAATGATGTTTGTATGATTTTATGAATAAATTCAGGGATAAGGAATTTTTAATGGAAAAAGGAATTTCATTCCAGATAATCATACCAGAGTAACTAAATGTCTTTTTCATAAATTCTGTGTTTAACTTTGGATGGACAAGACATTGCATTGAGTTAGACCGAAGATTGTAAGACGTATTTTGTGTAATTTCTATCAGATCGTGTAAATATTGTGGGGCTAAGTCGTGGAGGGTTTTATAAACAAGAGAGGCTGTGTGATATTTGATACGGTCATTAAATGATAACCACTTCAGTTCACTAAAAAGTTCTGTATTAGTTGATGAATCTGATTTACCGAGCACTAATTTGGCAAAACGTCTTTGGAAGTTATTTATCCGACCTTTGTTGGTTTTTGAACATTGTCCTAGGAGCATGTTTTCAGCCCCTTAATTAGATATTCATCAAAACAGAAATTTTCGTTAAAAAAATCAAGTAAGAAACTGTGTATACTTTCACTAGCCTAGTTGTGGTAAAGCTATACAGTTTGACATCTATTTCAATATTGTGGTTGTGCGACCTACACTAGCAGCCGAAGTCTACTTCCGATGTCGAATAACAATCTGTAATCGGAAAGCGAGTCTGATTACCGAAAAAAACCCTTTCTAGAATTTAAAATCATATTGTTGAATTTATTTGCATACAGAGAGAGCGGAATGCAGGTTCCAAATGCATTGTGTCCATGAAGGACAAGTCAACCACTATCAAGAACCCGGAATCTGGTGACACGAAGACATTTGCATATGACCACTCCTACTGGTCACATGACGGCTTTACGGAGACACCTAGCGGCATTTATGAACCGGATTCTCCTAACAGCGTATATACAGATCAGGTTGGTTTTGACAATAACTAATATAGGGTTTTGTGCACAACTCGATCTCGGACTTAACCGAGGATTTGTAGAGTTCTAACAGAGAGACTTAAACCAGGCTTAAAAAGTAACGTACACTGCCAATATCCAGACTTAAGAGGTTGCACACACGGTCAGTAACAATTAACGATAAATTCAGTATTTCAAAAACTGTCCACAGCATTAAAGAATTCTTTTTTGTAGAGCCTAATCCGATTTTTGCTCAAATGCTCTTCGTTAATGTTTAATAAAATATCTATTTTAAAACACGTATGTCCTAAGCCTGGCTTTCATTTACAACTGAACAGGTTCCTTGTGTTAATAAATTGTTTGAAACTTACTTCATCCGTGCTAATTTAAAGAACGTTTGCTAATCTCGCAACTGATGTTGCTAACACTTTGCTGTTGTTGCTATCTCAACAAAAATATATAAATTTGAATCTTTGATACATTTGATATCGGTGAGCCCAGCAAGTCTTAATTTGATAAATGTTTAACAATAGGGAGGTGCATTTTATGCATTGATAAACACTTAAGGTATTTTACTGTTGCGGCGTTGTTTATTTCTATTTCATGTTTCTCAACTTCAAAAGAACAAGTTTTTTAAATAAATAGATATAAAACAAGATTATTTACAGCTTTATCACTATTTTATTATTTCTTCATATTCAATTTCTTTTAAATAAAGTCTGCAATAATCTGTTGAAGCAAGATCAATCGTAGATAAATAAACGAGGTCTGACGACATTTCATTATCTTCTTGCAAATCATTTTAAATTTAGTTTGTTTTCATTTCCTACCGAACATGTTGTATTTCCGAAAATGTATGCAAATGTAAATTCTATGGTCTACTTGATGACAATTATACGGCTGGTAAGCTGGGGGTGAAGAAGTATGAAAAAGTAAATAGATTTTGTAAAACGCTGTTTGAAAAATCATTGAAAATAAGAATTGTTTTTTCACTTAGGCCTATTTCTTATTTGATTGTTACAGATAAATCGGGCAAGTGATTATTGTTAATGTAAAATATTTGTAATTTAAGCATTTACCTGTAATTGCATGCACCTTATTGTTCCGGTGCAGTTTAAATAGAAAATTATAGCGATCTCCCAGTAATTTAGAATATTTTTCGGCTTTTGAAGGGTTGATATGAATAAAATAAATGTCACGTTTATACAATATAAATTTATCAAAATGTAAATAAAATAACAGACCTGTAACATAATCATTTAAAGATTGACAATATTTTCTGTAAATTATTAAATTCATGCAGATAGAAATTATTTAAACTTACCATCTGTAATAACGTGTGAAACATTACGGTGGATTAAGGCCAGGTCGTCCCATATTGTATGTTAAGATTATCCGACCTCAAAATTAAAAAAAAACCCTGAGAATGGAAACCAATCTCAAATCTCAAGGGTCTGATTGGCTGAAATGGCAATTATTTAAGTCTAAAAAAGTAAAAATGTAAATTTTGGTTATATAATTGCTTTTCTTTCCCAAATTGCAGAAACAACTTTACAAAGATCTGGGTCAAGGTGTGTTAGACAACGCTTGGCAGGGTTACAATGCTGCCCTGTTTGCGTACGGACAGACCGGATCCGGAAAGAGCTACTCGATGATCGGGTATGGGGCCAATAAAGGGATAGTTCCAATCACATGTGAAGAACTCTTCAAGGTCATTGAGGAGAACAAAGACGACAACAAGCAGCTAAGAGTTAGTGCAATACTTGATTTCTTACATTTGGTAGCTGCTGATGCAAAATATAATTGAGAATTATAATAATTGTACAATGATTTTACGTTTTTTTTAATTACCGACTGTAGATAATGATAACGTTCTGATTCTTTGTGATTTATAAAAGACTTTAATGGCCTGCTTCCAGTATTAACACAGCGATCATGGCTGAAGGTTATAAAACTGAGATTGGAACCTCATTGGTCGCCATTTCAGCCATTCAGATGCTTGAGATTTTAGACTGGTTTCCATGCACAGTTTTATAACCCTGGGCACATATGTTCGAACCATAACCACGTTAAGCTGCGATCAAAGTGCATATAAAATGAGGAATTCGTTTGAATTTATGCTAGGCAAGTAAAAAAATTTAAATGCTTGAATGTTTGATATGTAATATAACTGTGTTATTTAATAATTATACACTTAGAAGGGCAAGAACTTTGAAACTATTGATATTTATTTGCTGGTTTCAGGTATTTTTCAGCATGCTCGAGATCTACAATGAGCAAGTACGAGATCTCCTGGTGAAGGACAAACCTCCACAAGGGGGACTTAAAGTCAGACAGAATCCTAAAATGGGATTTTATGTCGAAGGTTTAAAGGTACGAATAGAAATATGAGCATCAATTTATTGGAATTCAGATAAACCCGCGAAGGAAAACAGAAACATGAATGTGATAGATTATAATACTACATGTATAACATGACATCCACATGTTAAAAAACAACATAAAATAAAACAAAAACAGTCATCGCATGTATGAGGCGTATTTATGCTCAGAAGCACATAACACTATTATATTGATGTAAGCCGCGATGCTGTGAAACAAACCGTATATTCGAATTCTTTAACCCAGACAAAATATTTTTCCAGCAAGTTCCTGTGCGAAGCTACAAAGAGATTGAAAAATTAATGGAGTCTGGGACCTTTAACCGCACCACCGCATCGACCAACATGAACGCAACCAGTAGCCGCTCCCATATGGTCATCACCATTAGGTTTGAACAGGTAACAAGGTTGTTAAAAAAAATTAACAGTAACATGTTTTAAATGAGATTATCAACACTTGACGATGAAAATTCAGTCAACAGAATCAAAATTCAAGTGGTAATTTTGAATGTTCATGGTTTTTACAAGTCAAACTTTAGTGACGCTATTCCAAAACTCTTGAAACTGTTCTTCTTTGAATGTCATTGCATAACAGGATGGTTTGCTCCTTGCCCGCATGTATCGCTTATTAGAAATATAAATGTACATCAACAATAAATAAGGCAGATAAGGGTATCTACACTTCATATTGCACTCACTCTGCAAGACAAAGCACTTGAGGTGAATAGTCTATGCTAGTTTTATCATCCATCATGCTTCTACATGTGCTGAAAAGTCAGTATGGTAGATAAAGCCCAAGACCATAAAACTGAGTTTGGTGACCAGTCTCAAAAATCAAGCATCTGATTGACTGTGAAAAGGCGACTGGTCAGATGCTTGAGATTTGAGACTGGTCTCCGGATTTAGTTTTATGATCTTGGGCCCTGGTCCTGCACCCACACACGCATGTATTCAGTCATAGTATTCGGCACATCTAACGGATGCAACTAAACATATAGATATACTATCTCTAGCAATGTAGATGTCTACTTGTAGATCTATAGATCCTTGATTCTTGTAGGTAATCATCAATGTGAGTGGACAAAGTAACACCCGTAGCAGTGATATTAACCTGGTAGATCTGGCAGGGTCAGAGCGCGCCGACTCTACCGGAGCAACCGGGGACCGGCTGAAAGAGGGATCGGCAATTAACCAAAGTCTTTCAACACTGGGAAACGTGATCAGGTAACATTGAATTAATTATCACTGTTAAGTAGTTTAGATAGAAGTATTACTATGGGATATTGTGGTGTCGAAACTAAGTGGTAGACCGAGTAGACTGTCAATCCAGCAGTCGGGAGTTCTATAAACGAGAAACTTAAATACATGTACCTCGAAAGTAATTCACCACTTACATGCTTTCCATCGGGGAGGGGAAGTGGTGTACTTTTAGCCGATTTTCCACGACTGAAAAGTTCTAACAATCAGTGAAATCGTTGCCACTGTATCATATCACATCATCATGCTGGCGCGTCCTTCAAACTTTGAAACCTTGGTGCCAATTTATCAATTCAAGTCCAGTTGTAAAAATATTCCTATTCAACTCGACAATGGGCCTATATTTCAAATAACAATAAATTAAGAACTTTTATTTTAGAGACCACCTCTTGTTCAGCAGGTTTACTAGAAATTCGTGTTCAAACTGAGTCGTTCACGAAAAACTTGAGTCTCCAAGATTGATTTATTTTAGCAGTAAACACTGGGGTTTTGGTCTTGTAGGCATGCGGTAACACAATCTGCACACAAAAACTCACTGATTTACTCATTTATTGTTTGCTTCCGTGCAGGTGGTAATACAAACAGTTGACACCCTAAAATCACCGACTGACTCAACAAATTATGTGTTTTTGCAACAATCATCATTTTTTCACTTGAGAGATATTGTTTATGAGATGTTATCTCCTTTAGAATTTAACGCATTTATTTTAGATGATGATCAAAAAGCTGATAAAATGAAATCTAAAAAGAATTATCCTAAATCCTTTCATCCATGCCTTTCGTAAAGATTAACCGGGTATGACATGAAACGGGAACTACCTCTAGTTAAGACCTATAGTTAGAAAATTGCGCCTCTACAGGACAGCACTTATACGAGTATCAGACGGCTCTAAAGTTTCTTTATCTCACAGACACTAACGCTTTATTGAGGATTTTCTATAATTCCTGAAACAGATTTTTATGTAATAATCAAAATTAAATTTAAAAATTGAAATCCTTTAAATGATACTAATTTCTTTTTTAAAATAAGCTGGGAAGTTGGCAGAAGTAAATTGCTTAAAACGTTTAGATTTTCGCTTCGATTCTGATAAAATAAAAACAATCGGGTCAGATAGGGTCGCTGTTTACAAAACAAATTCGTCGGTTTAAATAAAGTTATATTTTCCTTTAAATGATACCGTTGTGTAACAGAAAATAAAAGGGAAAATGGCATGACGAAGAACGGTAGAAGCCGTACTGTTTAAAAGGTTGACCTGTCGCCATCCTGGAGACAAAACAATACGGGGCAAAATTTAACGGGCAAGAAAACGTGCTGACGTAAGGAATTACGGTTTTCGTCTTAATTTACTTTTAAAAATTTCGAACCGACTGGTGAGCCCGTTCGGTAAAGTTTCTTTGAGCTTGAAGGTTTGATTGTGGTCTGGATTGACAACAGCTTCGCTGTCGGCTCATTTGGTGTAGGTGTCCTCCATCTATGTCAATAACATTATCTGGTATATATATATATAGAAAGTCGTAAGCTGTTGTTTATATCTCAGACGTCTAGCTGCAATAATGCTAAAAGCATTTTTTTGGTCCATTTTGAGCAAGCTTTGGGGTTTTTTTTAATTATTGTTAAAAGCATTGAATGTCAACTCGTCTTTTTACAGGAAAACATGTTTTGTGATAGAAAAATTCATAGTGCATGGATCTTTATAGTTCTCAGAGCACAATGATTTATCGACCAATATTTATTTTCTGCATTAAAATACCTGTTGTTGAGATGGAACGTGAATGCTCTTATCTTGACAGATTTAGGACATCTATTTTACAAGCAAATAAATACTTTAATCGAGACTACCCTCTGAGAGGCTTCAAAAATCTCATTCCTTTCATATTGTTGTATGTTTTTAACATGTTTATTGTCATGAAAGATCTGCTTCCTGGAAACGAAATCATTTATTCATTTCATTCTGATAAATTCAGAAAACATCCATTATGAACTTCTCCGACGTATATCACCTTTTTACGCGACTTTCGTCCGTCCGTCAACGAGCTGATTCCCAGTGAGACACATCGGCACTCAAATAATGTAAAGAATCGTATCAATGTGCGATGCCGTACCATACTACTTCTTGATGTCTTATCAAAGCTCTCATTGTTTAATAGAAACAATCATTTAAATTAGCAACGTTTCTACCAATTGAAGATGGAATAAAAAAATTAACGATAGTCTTCTGTTTCAGCGCGCTTGCCGATATTGCCATGGGAAAGAAGAAAGTGCTGGTACCGTACAGAGATTCCGTCCTCACCAAATTATTACAGTCAGCCCTAGGTGGCAACAGTCGTACAATCATGGTAAGTTCTGACGTCCTCACCAAACTATAACAGTCATCCCTAGGTGGAAACAGTCGTACAATATTGGTAAGTTCTGACGCTGTTCATGACTGGGAGCAGCGTCAACAGAAACCTATTAGGTTACAAGACGCGCATTCGTGGCTTTGTCCGATGCGCAGCACTTGGCTTGAATGATATGAGATATATTTTTATATTAATCCTCCAAATTTAGGCTAAGTGTTCGGGATTTAAACGTCCTCTGTTCATAATTGATAAAAGAAGAACAGTAAGAAGACCTTTACTCCTCGAGATATGGCGGTTATCACACGGCGAGCATTAGATTCTGATCAGCCGGCACATCACTGCCGACTGATCCCTTTAGATTAATTATGTTATTTTTTACCAAGGGGCGACCGTTGTAGATCCAGATCTGATGGCACAACATTAATTACTAATTGTATAGTGTTCAGTTTTTTTTAATTTAAATAAAGCACTGAAAACAAAAACGATTTATAACCTAATGGTAGATTATTAATATTGAAAGTACTGGATAAAGTTACCCATGACTGTTCCTGTACCAAAAACATAATATTGACATTGGCAATGAAATATTTTCAAATAGTTTATAAACATTTATTCAACACAGCAATTAACAGGCAATTTCACCTCCGCCTTGGGTTGAACGCAAACTAATGCATAAAATACCACTCGAAACAAAATTAAATTTATAAGCTTATAACCACCCAAATTTATAGAAAGATTCACATTTAAGTTACGTTTTATTTTTTGCATGTATTTCATCATCTGGGCTGAAGATTATAAATTTGAGGTTGGAAACTAGTCTCAAATCTCAAGCATCTGATTGGCTGAAATGGCGACTGGTAATTGGCTGAAATTTCAGCCAAGAAGATGCTTGAGTTTTGTAACTGGTTTCCATTCTCAGTATTATAACTTGGGGCCTGGGTTCTAAATAGGCGTGATGTTATAAGGTTGATCAGCAAAGCATCCGGTTCGTCTATACACACTCCCTTAAGCCCCGGTCACAAACCGACGTGCGTCTTTTTTGTCCGTACGTGTTCTGCGGAGGTTACGTTCGCGGCGTTTTTTGGTCGGACGTGGCAAGAGCAGGGAGGACGCACGTCACACTCACGGTTGCGCAAAGTGTGAGTACGTGGCCCGCACGCCACGTCTACTGGTAAAAGGTTGCGCGCATCGTACGTTCCGTAGGTGGTAAGAGTTGTACGTGCTGACAACGTGCTTACAACGCAAGATCTCCGTGCGATTTCCATGTCAACGTACGGAGGCAGTACTGCTCACGTACGGTGTTCTTACTCGCTCGCCCGTTGTTTGTGCGTGCGAGTGCGGTGAACGTGAGTTTATTTCGGTCGCTGTTGGTTGATATATATAAGGACTCGCAGAGGCAGTGCGTTATGCGCTCGTGGACGTACAGGGCACGCATGTCACACGTACTGGTGGTGAATCCGTAGCCCGCACGCAGCTCGAACGCAGAGAAAGTTTTGCATGCACTAAAAATGATACGGCGTCTCTGCGTGCTCCCAAATCCGTACGGAGGCGGTACTCACCACGTACGGATCCCTGACTTTGGCCCACGTTTTTGCACGTAGACAGCACGCACTTGCATGTGCGGCGGGTTGTGACCGGGGCTTTAATGGTTGTCTTCTATAACATTTATTGGTGATTTAATATCTTTTATATGTACTTCTAAAAATTGCATTAGTTGTCTTCTATTTTATTTAGTGATGGTTTTTATATATTTCATGTACTTTTAATAGTCATATTCATTTTAACGTCCAAACACTTAAAATACATTTGTTTGTTTACATCTTCTCTCATTTTGGTGGCATTAATTTAATAATAAAGTCGGGACGTTGGGCAATCAGTTCAATTCGTTTAAAAACTGTTAAGTGAAATGTTTTGGGAATAAAGATATCTTGAAGGTCATTTCGGACTGGTTTTGCGTCACTTTGATTGATAAGAGGTTAGTACAGTCAAACCTCTCTATTCAGGCCATCTTTAGGACTGGGCAAAACTGGTCTTATTATTTGGATGACCATACGTACAGGGTAGAAATAGTGCAAAATCGTCAATAGTGGTCTTTGAAAGACTTTGAAATAGTGGTACTATTATTGTCTTAATTTAAGAGATGTTTTGCTGCAAATCGGTCTGCGTCCAATTAAATTGACGATCGCTATTAAAAAACAATAACAAGTACGTAAAACAATACTGGCATCAAAGAATTGATTAAATCCAAATCGTTGTTACCTTTCCTATTCAAAGACTTAAGGACACCACCTCGCTATCTGCAATTAATCAAAACAAGACCCCCATGAGGCGGAGAGGCTTGAATTATTGATGTGACACTCTTCAAGATCAAAGTAAACACGTTTGCAGAACAATTAAATACCCGTAATTTATTGATGTTTAATCACAAATTTATAGTTTTTGTCTATGTTTACAAACAGAGTCGGCATGCCACGTCAAGTGCTTTATAGTTATAATTAGGTGTATGGCCATTTGCTTATCGTTGTCAACTTGCTGTCAAATGGAATAAATTATTTACAACCTGAAAGCATCCGATGTAGTAGTTCAAAGGGCACAATTTTAATCTAAATATCTTAAACAATTGTTGATTGTTTTATGTTATGGAACCAGTTACAGAGCGCAAAAGTAAAGATAAATCAGTAACTCATTTTATTACCTGTTTCTGTTTATTTTTATAGATACCATTACATAAATATTATTTATCCTCATGAAATATTCCCTTATTAAATATAAAACATCATTCATGACTATTACAAACCTCATTGTTTCTGTTTTATATGATTAGATTCCAATAGACGTACTATTTGCCATAACTATTACATTCCTCCATATATACGCATTTTTACGCGTGCCGTCTGATCTGGATCTGCACTGTTCGCATTTTGATCAGAAATCACCTAATGAATCAAAAAGAGATTAATTTAGATCCTGATCAGACGGCACGGATTTGCAAGCTGATCTGGATCTAAACTGTTCGCCCTCGCGATTAAGGTTTAGCTATGAAGGAAAGGGCTTTGATCGTATACATGAAAGACCTCAAATATTTCGGTAACAGTTGTATACATTGCCGTACATCACACCTTATTTCTAAACTCTGAGCATACTATATAAGTGCTTCCTGTGCATAAACTAGCACGGTTTAAATCGGTTCGCTTAAAAGAAAAGTTGCCGTAAGAGATGTTTGATTTGTAAAGTTATAGTGTGTCTTGGCAGAAAATAGATTTCAAATCCGAATTATCGAATTTATGGGGAAATACAATATTTTATATACTTTGTCTCGAACTTCAAATTTAACCAAAATCGTCAAAGTAGCCGATTCAAAACTGCACGGCGTGCGTAGTCAGCTGGTCAACAAGCCCTAAGATATTAAAATACCGTGGCCAATGTCCAAGGAGGCTAGTGTGTCCAAGATGTATTACCCAGATGATTCTTAAAACCACATCTGATTAAACGTGGAATGTACAAAAATCCAAAGAACGCATTTAACAGGATCGTTTACAAAAGAACGATCATTAACTCAGTATTTTGCATCAATAGAGATTTAACCTATTCTGGATGTAATAGTTTTCTGCTTGAAGCATTTAAATAAAAGAATTTGAACATGAATATATGGTTATAGTATTACATGTTTTTGTCATAGTTGAAATTCGTTTCAATAATAGGGTATAAAGTACAATGTCACGATCTTAAGTACAAGTACCAGTATACATCCAAACTCTAAACACAATCCAGACCATCGGTATAGGTATACACACACTAAGCAATTTTCGGACATTTGCCCTTTATCAAAATCACAGAACAATACGGCTAATAAATATAGATGTGCCTAAATTCATATTAATTCTTTGTCTGGAAAGATCTGGACAGTGCTCTGGGTCTTGTACATTGTTGAAAAAGGGCAGGAATCCGAAAATCGAATTAAAGAGTGAAAATTTACAGACGGTTATTACATGTACTGACCTTTCCTTTTGAAAGAGTGTTTGCATTTGAGAAACCATACGAGCATACTTTTTGAAACAGCAACATATAATTTCACGGTTTATCAGCAAAGAGTTGACAATATCCGTAAATAACAAAAAATAATAGTGGGAATGCACGCCCTTCTGCAGTAAGAGACTACCCTTCTTACTGTCAGGTTGGGGTCGCCGCTTAATTTTCTCTAATTTTTATTTGAAAACAAAAAGTATGATGCAATTTTTTGGAAAGTTTTCTGTATTGGCTCCTTTCATTTCGTCACACGTCAACCTCAATTTCTCGAATCCCCGTACCCACAAAGTTTCGTCAGCAAATAACTGAACTTTTGTCACAAATTGTCACTTAATGTTAAATTATTTCAACAGATTGCTGCGTTGAGCCCGGCAGATATCAACTACGACGAGACCCTGTCAACAATGAGATATGCCGACAGGTAAGTAGGATGGTGATCATTGCTAGTCTGAATTTCTGCGAAAAAAAAAGTTTTTATTAAGTCGGGTATGTTCAAATACTGTACAATAGCAGGAATTCAAAACTAACCGTATAATACAAAATATTTCGAATACGGAATCATAAGTTTCAGTTTTGTTAAGTAGCAACATGATAGATGGTTTGATGGGCTGATCTTGTGGCATGGCAACCTTTTCTGAACCGAAACTACGTTCAGTTAAGAATCACTACGTTCAGTTAAGAATTACTGCGTTCAGTTAAGAATCACTACGTTCAAATAAGAACCACTACGTTCAGTTAAGAATCACTATGTTCAGTTAAGAATCAATATGTTCAGTTAAGAATAACTACGTTCAGTTAAGAATCACTATGTTCAGTTAAGAATAACTACGTTCAGTTCAGAATCACTACGTTCAGTTAAGAATCATTACATTCAGTTAAGAATCACTACGTTCAGTTAAGAATCACTACGTTCAAATAAGAATCACTACGTTTAGTTAAGAATTACTATGTTCAGTTAAGAATCACTACGTTCAGTTAAGAATCACTATGTTCAGTTAAGAATCACTATGTTCAGTTAAGAATAACTACGTTCAGTTAAGAATCACTACGTTCAGTTAAGAATAACTACGTTCAGTTAAGAATCACTATGTTCAGTTAAGAATAACTACGTTCAGTTAAGAATCACTATGTTCAGTTAAGAATAACTACGTTCAGTTAAGAATCACTACGTTCATTGAATTACCTGAAGAACTTTGCTTAACCGAAAACGACATGAGTACTTCTAAATCAAACAGTAAAATAACAATTTTCTTATAATCAAATTTGTCAAGATTGTTTAAACCTTTACTTCATTCGCCTTTAGATTTATTAAATAAATTTTGACCAAGAAGCGACCAGCGTAGATCCAGGATCCAGATCTGGAAATACTCGTCGCCCATGAGATCTCAGTCAAATCCCATGGAGTAACAAGTTAATGAACATGACTTGGATACCAGGTTCATTAAACTAAGATTGAAGACCAGTCTCAAATCTCAAGCATCTGATTGGCTTAAATGGCGACCAGTCGCCATTTCAGCAAATCAGATGCTTGAGATTTGAGACAGGTCTCCAGATTGAGTTTTATGATTTTGGACACAGGGCGAAGAAAATCCAGAATAAGGCGGTGGTGAACGAGAGTCCAACAGACCGTCTGATCCGGGAACTGAAGGAGGAGAATGCTCGTTTATTGGCCATGCTGAAGAAGCAAGGGGGCGGGGATACCACAGGTAACGGGGCTGCGCATGCACGAGAGGCCTATTTTTTAGTTATGTTGTCAAAGTCACTTTTGTTGGACTTAAGTCGTTTTAAATTTCGTTTTTGATAAAAGTATTTTTTAATCTATCTTAATTGTATTTTCAGAAGAATAGTTAAAAAGAACACTGATTGTTAGAGGAGCATGTATCAAAGAATCGAAATATATCATTTTTTTACATTTTAATTATTTGCTGTTTTCTTTTTTGTTTTTTATTTTAATTAGGAAAAACTGGTAGGTATAAGAGCGCACATCGCTCTTTTGTCCTGAACCTTTCAATCCATTCATATATTATTGTGTTCCTGCAAAAAGTACACTTTAAAAAAAAGTACAGATTGACACCTTATATCCCTGCCTTTAACAATTTGCTTCCTTGTGTAACATCACAGATTTGACAAAAACGCTTTGCACAGTGGCATTCCCTTCATTCACTGCTATCGACCCCATTGACCATACCTTGCAACAGAACCTGAGCGATTTGCTTTCAATTGTTATTTTTCTTCATTTTAATATTCAAAGACTACAACTTTTAGAACACATCAGAATAACTAGAAAAAATATTGGTTGTGGGTAATAGCAGAATACAACAGAATAACTGGAAAAATATCGGTTTTGAGTAATAGCAGAACACACCAGAATAACTGGAAAGAATATTGGTTTTGGGTTTTTGCATTTGATAAGTAGTATAGAAATATTGTTCCGGGTTGCTGGCTTTCTTGGGTTAGTGCTGGGCTACTTTTCTTCAAAGTGGAAGTATCTTATAAGAAATAGACGCACATTTGTTAAATCTTCTTCTAGCTATTACTTGACTAATTTAGTAAAGATTTTTTATTTCATTACAAGCATGCCGGTAACTGTATATGTTAAATTCTAACATGTTATTTATAACTGGAAAGTCACGTGACGAAAACGCGTAGAATTATAAATGAAATCCTATTACTAAAGAATTGGTTAAATGTACTGTTACTTAGAATTTGTTAAAAAAAATCATGAATTTTGGTTAGATGTAACGTACTTCAATAGGGGAATCATTTAAAATCAATTATAGCTTTTCTTTAAGTTAATTTGCTTCTGAAAAAGCTGTGTATATCGCGTGACTTTCTACTTGTAACAGAAATCTTATACGTTAAAGACAATACTACATCCCTATAGTAGTTGTGGGGAAAAATTGTGCTATTTTCTTCAATAGTGGTCAATGCAATGAACTTCACTTGAAAATACAGAACTCTACCCACCATCAAGTTCGAGGCCCGGACAAACGTATTTACATTACATTACATAAATTATCATAATATGGTCTCTAAATACCACTTTATACAATTTTTAAATCTGAAACCTTTTACTTGTCCCCCAAATTTCCCTTGACAATTATATTATAATATTATTATTATAATACAGCTAATTATATTCGTGCAAATCATTGATTACCGTAAAACGATAGGGCAATGTAGTATTGTCTTTAATAAGTGTCACATAATTACTCGTACTAACATCGTTACGCTACATCCTGTCGGAAAAAGAACTTTCCATGTTAAGACGCTTACATTGCATAATTAAACAATTTGCTAGTTGTTTTCATCTTGAAAACGGATGTTGTTTTTATGCAACGTAATATTTTGTTAATGAGTTTCTGAAGGATGCTGAAGGATCAGGGGCACTTCGCTAGTATGGCTAAATCATGGGGAAGAACATTCATAAACGTTTATATTTTGCTATGAGATTTATAAAATATGTACTCGTATATATCCTTATTTCACCTAACTAACTCACTTATTGAGCCATTTCTATTTTTAATACGCTAGTAATATACGTGTCTGCGAGTATTTTTTATATTTCAAGCAATAAGTCGTTAACTTTCAAATGGTATTTGCTAATAAGACAGTGGAAACCAGCCATTATACACAGTTTTTCATTCGATGCTTGAAGATATCTTGGGAACATATCACAGTCCGATTTGCCAAACAATTCTAAGAAACTCAAGGAAAAGAGAACTCATTTATTGTCCTAACAGTTAAGCAATTAATAGCTAACCCCTATTAACGTTGATATAATGTCATTTCCTTCACTGGTGGTTTTCAGGGAACAAAGTCATTTCATGCTGGCTCGAAAAACAAATTCTCACTTTTGCTTGTGCGCGAGGGCGAGTTGCCTTTAATAATTATATTTTTATGTACCAACAATAATAAAATATATACAAACGAAAGGAGAAATATCTACGAAGGGTGATAGTATGATTGTGTTTGTGTAGAATACTTTTGTGACGTTCATTAAACTTATAATATGTATGAGAAAACCCAACCACTCTAATTGCTCTTTTCTTCGAATACAAACTTAGAACGATTTAAAAGTTGTTCCAGTCCAAGTTTTGGTTTTGCACTATGTCCTTAACCCTTACTAGATGCACATTGCGTTCAAGATGAAAGAATTTTACCCGCCAGAGTTACTTTAAGCATTAAATTTAGAAGTTACTTAAGATATCGTTTTAGTTTCAATTAAATTCTCAATTATGTATGGGTTTCATAGCTTTTTTATATTTTGTTCTGCAGAAATTCAGATGATGTTGGAAGACAATCAGAGAAAGATGATGGATATGCAGATGTCATGGCAACAGAGACTGGAACAAGCAAGGTTGGTTTCATGGTCCGAAGGTTATACAACTGAGAACGGAAACCAGTCTCAAATCTCAAGCATCTGATTTGCTGAAATGGCGGCTGATCGCCATTTCAACCAATCAGATGCTTGATATTTGAGACTGGTTTCAAAGCTCATTTCTTATAACCCTGGAGCCTTTTTCATTAGGTTCAAATACCTAATGCGGCAGCTCATTTCAACTGCTGAACATTAATAAATTGCTTAAATATGCTAATATTTATTGATCCTGACCTCTGAATCGCTTTCCAGTGCTCCTGCAAGAGTTGAAAATTGGGTATGACCGTCTTTCGGAGCATTTATGAAATGGGAGTGATAATTATGCAATACTACCTACGGATGATACGAGTATTCTTTATATTCTGGAGTTAGCAAGGGCAAAATATTACTTAGTAGATCTTAACTTGGACAAGGTCAGAGGATATTTAGACGTATTTCTGATTACAAACATGCTATAACTGAAGCTGTTTGATTTTTAATATGAGATTTTATTTACTACTATAGACAGGAATGGGAGCGAGCTCAACATACAGAAGTGGGCGAGACACATACGGAGTGGATGACATATCCCTACATTACCAATATAAATGAAGATCCTCAACTTTCGGGGGTCATCAAACATGTCTTCTGTAAAGGTATGTGTCAGTAAACATAGCCCCTAAAATATGACTTATCGATGATTATGCGAGAGAGAGAGAGAGAGAGAGAGAGAGAGAGAGAGAGAGACATTTATATCATCAGAATCACTCAGAACACAAAATATTCCAGTTTCTGAAAAAATCCCCTATATAAAATAGGAGAAAGAGGAATTTTGTTAGTTTTTTTTTTCTTCAGAAAATGGAATTTTTGTGTTCTATGTGATTGTTGTAGTTGCAGCTCCTGATGCAGATAGTCCTTTTATTAGCTGACATTGACCAAACTTTGCACTAGAGCTCTGTTAAGTCTAAAAGCTATACTTACATGAACGGCCAAGAGAAGACCCCAAATGTGTGTCGAAGATAAAAAAAGATAATTAATAAGAATATTCATTAATTAGGACATACCTTACCTATACTTTATAAAAATGGGGGTTTCTACCATTAGTTATTCAGCATTATACGAATAATGCATATCAAATTTACTTCTTTGTAACAGAACATGTTGTATTTCGTCACCTTAGCGCAAAACGGTATGAGTGTCATTGAAGTAAGAAGTTATACCGCTTTTGCCCTAAGTTGACAATAAATGTTATTTAACAAAACTTTACAAGTTTCACTTTGTACTTTTGATGGGCCAAATCATCCCGTAAACTTCTGCTTTATGTGAGATTTATTATGTTACTTTATATGTATCAAAAGAGAAAAATAAAAGAAATTTCGAGTGGTCTTGCTAATAAACTTTCTGCAGCCTTCAAAGAATGTATTTTTAAACAGGTTTATGTGACTTAATGACACATTAATTGATTTCAGATAAAAGAGAACTTTTTTTTCGCAGCATAAATAAGAAAATGGTTGGGACTCGAGACTTCTCTCCAGATTTAGTTTTCTGATCTTGGGCATGACGTGACAGTATATGCTATATATTTCTTTTAAAAAATTTCAATTTCAGAATGCACTAAGATAGGGAGGTCAGGGTCGGGCGACAATGCAATACAGATTCGAGGATTAGGGTAAGAAAGTCATTGAGCAACAACACATGTTTAACTGATTATGGATACATTGACAGTCACGTGATGCTCTGTTGTTATAACCAATAATGATCTTATACCAGGTATAGGCGAAATAATTATTTTACCAGTGATCAATATTCACCAAGA
The DNA here is from genome assembly GCA_038501625.1 of Corbicula japonica. Lineage (NCBI taxonomy): Eukaryota > Metazoa > Mollusca > Bivalvia > Venerida > Cyrenidae > Corbicula > Corbicula japonica. The sequence goes on along the minus strand of JAZAYU010000006.1, from coordinate 14,599,503 downwards.
AAACATGGCGATTTTAAATTTTTGCAAAGAAAACTTTGTTTATCCCTTTGCTCCATAGATACACCTTTATTGCCTGGGCGAACAGTTTAGATCCAGACCAGCCGGCACAATATATCTGTGCTGTCTGATCAGGATCTAAACTGTTCGCTTTTTGATTCGTAAGGTTATTTCTGACCAAAATGCGACCAGTGCAGATCCTGATCAGACGGCACGGATGTGCCGGCTGAATTGGATCTACACTGGTCGCACATGCGTAAAAATGGGTATATACGGAGGAAAGGGTTATTTTTAATTATTCTTGTCAGTCACATGATTTTTAAGTTACCGATGACGTACTATAATTATTATTGTTTTCCGAATTGTTTTTCTCTAACATTTTATAGTTTGTGACTTTAACATTATCCCTTTTGGAAGATCAGTGGTCTAGGGGTAGAGCGTCGGACTCCAGATCCGGAGACTGCAGGTTCGAGTCCCACCAGGGATGAGGTTCGTCTGCAGTTTCCTCAATCCACATTCGGCGCGAGTACTTGTTGGAAACCCAGGAAGCAGTTATCGAGCGTGATTAATATAAGTTGGAATAACTTGTTTCACAATCGATGTAAAATAAATAAGTTAAAAACTAAAACTAACATTATCCCCTTCGCATTTTAAATTGTTTCAGAATACAACCAGAACATGTGGAGTTCCTAAAAGACGGACAGAAAGTATTTGTCAAGCCCTGTACAGAATCGGCTGTAGTATTAGTTAATGGTATCAAAGTTCGAGAGAAAACACAGCTGAAACATGGGGTAAAATTTAATTTTGTGTTAAAGGAAACGTATGTGTCGATGTGTTTGGATAAATTTTAAAATAAAAAGTGAAAAAATATTGCAAGTTATTTATTGGGTTATCTTTTTACATTTATTTTGAAACAAAATGTATATAAATGGTACCAAAGGATTTTAATTGTGAAATGTATTCAGTCAGAATTATTTGTCGAGTGTGTGGATAGATTGGCATTTAATCACCAGATAACTTGCAATTGTCTGTTGTAAGGGAATTGAAGGGAAAAGAGTGAGGTGTTGACATCAAAAAACATGTTTTAAACCACGTATTCCTAATGGCAGCGTAATTGTGGTGATGCAACGGGTATCTTGTTCGGATGATCTTGCTTGCTTATTGGTTAAAATCGTTGTTTTTTTTTAACTTGCCATAGGATGAACCTGCAACTCATTTCTCTGTATGTGCTGTATGAGGAAGATGTATTCTCTATGTGTGGCTCATTATAATGTTTTTCATATGTTATATGTGTTTGGTAACCATCAAGTATTCGTGCGATATAGATAGACAATAATTGAGTTATTTATTTTGTAGGAGCGTTTGACATTCGGTTCGGCCAGCTTATTCTTATACATTGGATTCCCTGATGAAAGAGGAAATGACAATTTGACTTCAAAATATGATTTTGATTACTTTGTAACGGAAAAGGCGGAGCATGAGGGCGTGTCCGTCGATTTGACCACTCCTCCCGATACGCACGAATGCTCTCATTTGACAAACAAGGTCCTTTTCCAAGATTTTGTTGATTTGATGCCGAAAATTGCCGAAGCTAACGCCATAAGCGAAGAATTGAAACGGGTAAATAAAACTATTAGTGTATTTATATATGAAACTACAGCAGTATTGGAACAATATATAACGTAAACATTTCATATTTAAATCGGTCAGAGAGTTTGAACTTAATTTATTTTTGTTGAATCAAACGATTCTTCGAAACGAGTCTGTGATAAAACGACGCGATTCAGGGAAGTATTATTTCGATAAAGTCAGACGATTTAGCGAAGCATTACTGTGCTAAAGTCTGACTTTTCAGCGAAGCATTAGTTAATTTTAGTCAGATGATTCAGTGAACCATTACTATGATAGTCAGACGATTCAGCCAAGCCAATCATTAGCGAAGCATAACTATGATAATGTACAGTGGTTCAGTGAAGCAGTACTATGATAGTGTACGATGATTCAGTGAAGCAGTACTATGATAAAGTCAGACGATTCAGCGGAGCATTAGTTAATTATAGTCAGATGATTCAGCAAAGCATTACTTTGATAAAGTCAGACAATTTAGTGAATCATAACTATGATAGTGTACGATGATTCAGTGAAGCAGTACTATGATAAAGTCAGACGATTCAGCGAAGCATTAGTTAATTATAGTCAGATGATTCAGCAAAGCATTACTTTGATAAAGTCAGACAGTTTAGCGAAGCATAACTATGATAATGTACGATGATTCAGTGAAGCAGTACTATGATAGAGTACGATGATTCAGTGAAGCAGTACTATGATAGTGTACGATGATTCAGTGAAGCAGTACTATGATAGAGTACGCTGATTCAGTGAAGCAGTACTATGATAGTGTACGCTGATTCAGTGAAGCAGTACTGATAGTGTACGATGATTCAGTGAAGCAGTTCCATGATAGTGTACGATGATTAAGTGAAACAGTACTATGATAGTGTACGCTGATTCAGTGAAGCATTACTATGATAGTGTACGATGATTCGGTGAAGCAGTACTTTGATATAGTAAGACGATTCAGCAAAGCATTACTATGATACATTTTTTAAATAGACGATTCAGCGAAACATTACAATGATAAATTGTTGATAACTTAGTAGGGGACATTGTAGATAGTATTCACAAGCTACTTTAGGATGTTTAAAGATCCGATCTATTTAGCAATATGTCTAAACCTTGTGTAACTTATAAATTAGCATTATTGAGAAATATTACAAATATTTACTACTATAAAATAGATTCTTAACAATGTTTATGTTTATACACTAAAGGTCTTTCAAACGTATAACCAAACAATAAATAAGTATTTAATAACAGAAAAATTATTATATTCTATTTTTGTAAAGATGATATATGAGGAAAACATGATTGTGTTAATGCCAAGATCAATATTTAAGGCCTGATATACTGTGAATATAATAATTGTTGCAACGTAAATTAATTCATATTCGACTTTAAGGTGGAACGCGCCTCAATTTTTTTTTCGAGTTTCCTCACGCCTTTCCGATTCATTACATTTAAAACTTGTTTCTTTTAGAACACCAAATTTGAGGCGATAGTCCGTAGTGAATCCAGCCATGATCCAAGAGGTGTTGCAACAGGAAAAGAAGTGATTGTGAGAGTGACGAATACTAAAACTAAAAAGGTTTATTATACTTAAGTTTGGCATTAGAGTCTAGACACCACAAAAAATTTATTGTTCCATTACTGGTTATAACGATCTTCACTTGACGTTGTTGTTCTTGACTTGTACTAGGCAGATCGCATTGTTGAAATATTGTTTTATCTCCTTGGTACTCGTCAAACAGAGTTTTAAAAAAGTGAAATATGCATATAAGGAATTGACACACTCACAAAAAACACGCAGCGAAAAAGAAGAGAGAACAAGAGAACATGTTGTTATAAGATTGTCAATTCAAATAAGACGCCACAAACAATTAACGAAAAAGATAACCCTTGGGGTAAGAATTTTATTCAACATTGTTCAAATGACTAATATTTGTGCTTTTAATAGGCTGCCAAAGCTCATCTAGATCTTTTTAAGGGTAGTTTAATAATATTTCTTAGTGCTGGATGCAATCCTTAGAAGTTTAGTCGTAGAACTAGTGATTTCATGGACTTTGAACGTTTTGTTAAGTAGTATTGCCAGCTATTTAACTCGAAACAACCATGACATAACGTTACACATTTTTGACCGTTGGCATCCAACTACATGCAAAAAGGGTGTTATATTTTCCGATAGAAAACAGATGATGGTGAATTTTGAAAGCCACCGAACACAATAAATGATGAACTTTTGTAAAAGTGATGTCGATATTTTAAAACAGTCGTTTCTCCAGTTAAAACGCATTTTATTGTCTGCGCTGTTGAGAACATTGAAAAAAAATCCCGGATTCAGAGCATTAGCCAAGCTAAGTTTTACCAGTTTTTGCGCAACTTAAGTCAGCGACTGATCAAGAGACGGACCCAGTTTTTTTCACGAGAACGAGACGAAAGAGCTTCTATAGCGTTCACGGATAGAATGATTGGAAAAGATCCATAGAACAGAACGTCAACCCGAAGATAATAAAACCGGTATTTATCCCTCTTCCTTTACCACCTGTTGGGCCAAACTCAAACTCAATAGTATGTTAGAATAATCAGACTACTAAGACATCTGTTATCTATATTTTTAGGTTTGGATTTGGTCTATGAATAAATTTTACAACCGGAAGGACCTGATGGATGAACTTTACCTGAAATGGATGGACGGAGAGAGGGCCATTGTTTCCAGGGACAAAGATCCATTTTGGGATCCAGTGGAGGACATATTCCTCGGAAGGTAGAATATGGGAATGTTTTTGCATTTTAATTCATTTTATTGGTTAAGTGACTCAAAGCCAAAGATTTGACAGAAACACTTGAACATTTGTATAGGATACCACAATAATCGAAAATCTGTGGCATGCGTGTTCCAAAAGAAAGAGTATAGAAGTATAGATGTGAGTGATTTCCTGTATACATACTGTGATAATACTTACATACGGCACTAGTAATTTATGTCGTGTGAGGCACTGTCCATCACTGATTGAAATGTTAAAATTCTAAAAAGATCGTCAATATTTTATTAGTTTTAGTTTTATTTGGTATTTTGCGTCCAAACTTATTTTTCAAACTTTTAGTGTGTTGAACCCGATGCTATGCTATCATTTCTTTGGTACAATGCTACTCTGTTATGGCGTTTCTAGATGGATTTTTATTATTAATAACAATTACTTAATTTGGTTAAACTTGGTAATTCTTACATTTCAGTTGCCACATAATGTTACAAAGCTTAAGCTACTGTGCAGAGACGGATGAACATTTTACCGTGCACAATTACCATGGTAAAGAAGAAGCCGTTATTCAGATACAGATTTTCCCGTGCAATACACATGGTCAGGTGATGGGGGACGAAGTAGTGCTGGAGCCTAAAGACCTGCTGGGCAAGTCCCTGAGCTTTATGCTGAAGATACCTCAATGTATGAGTATACGATGGGTGAACGAGGATCATACTCGAGGTGTCGAGTGCAGGTAAAGTTCTAAACATTATCCCAATATATATATGTTATTTATGCAAATTGATATGTTTGTTCTGCTTTACATCTTTACCAATTTACATTACATGTATTATAAATTAAAAAATACACTTGATATTCGTGTAAATATGATAATTTTACAATAATATTCACGACTGCAAAATAACTTTTTTCCCAACACCAGTTTCGACTTTTGTCGTCATAGGCAAATTGAATTATTGACATAAATAAAGAGATCGCTAAACAAATATCAAGTATAAGCACAGTGCGACATTGTTTAGCCATAGCGTTTCTGAGTTTTGCCTTACTCGTGAAAGGCTTTGTATATCCAGTAAAGCTCATATACAGAACCAGAACCGGAACTGCCGAACTTTCATTTTTTATCTTTTTTTTTCAGATTTACAGTCCCTTTTCAAAAGCCAGATTCCACAAAAGCTGTGTGGCACAAGGGATATGTAGAGTTCGACTACAACAAGCTATATACATACAAGCCAATGTCACAAGCTATTTTAGATTATTTTCACCATAACTCTCTTGTGATTGAGTTATGGGGCAAACAAAGTATGTTATTTTTAATATATTTCACCTCCGTACTGTGTAAGATAATGTCATACTTATGTGAACGCATCTTATATATTACTATGGGAATTAATTGTCCTTCCTATGTAAATACCAACTACCTGTATCTGTGCCCAAGGTTATAAAACTGAGCATGGAAACCAGTCTCAAATCTCAAGCATCTGATTGGCTGAAATGGCGACTGGTCGCCATTTCAGCCAATCAGATGCTTGAGATTTGAGACTGGTTTCCAAACTCAGTTTTATAACCTTCAACCCTGATTTCTGTTAACTGTGTCCATTTTTTGAAATTGTTTATTTATAGGCATTATATATCATTCTTCGAGCTTTTTTGTTAAGTTTTGTATGGAGGACGCTTTTTCTGAATATCGTGTTTTCTGATATATGCGTTGCTTTATTTTGGTTCAATAATACTTTTAAAATTGTGATTGTATTTTTTCTCAGTACAGCATTAAATTTGAATCATCAATTGTTAAAATGCATAATTATTTACGCTGGAAGAAAGCTCACGCACTATTTTAGCGTGTTCTATGTTTTTCATATTTTCAGTTAGCGAAGATCAACAATTACATTCAAACGGGGCATTTTCGGAGGATGAAAGTGTAAGCATTCAGTTTAGAGCCAATTTAGAACATCTTGCTTATTTACAGCTGTCTGCAAAACTGAGTCTATGCTGACCTTTTCATGCATTTCTAAATCTTTAAAACATTCTAGGTTTAATTCTGTATTAATTATTAACATTTCGTTAAGTTATCCTTTTACCAACTAGAAGAGTTTAATACCTTTTACATTTTAATAGAATGCTTTGATTTAATTTAAAATCTTTTTTATATGGAATAGAATTGCTCGTTGTTTCATAAGAAACGTTTGTAATTATTTAGGCATCAACAACCGACATCCTAGCGCAGTTGAAGTCGAGAGTAAGTTATCATCAAACCAAAAGACCCTGTCTAATTATTTATCAATGTACAGCTATTATTTACTAACCAATATGGATGCTTGTTTAGTGATTATTAGATCTTACGATTTTTATTTACAGTATATATATTTATGACAATACTGCTAGTTTTAATATGACCGTATTGTACCGTATGCACACCAACTTAATAGTGAAGGAGTTTTATAGAAATTAATGCATGTCATAACTAACATGAACTATAGCCTTGAATTTAAAACGGGAGATTTTATTTTAATATTTCATGAGAAATACTGTATCCAGTAATACATATGCTACTCTTGAACGTGATTTCAATACAATGTCATGGTGATAGATATTTAGTTTAATTAACAGTATTGGCAATAGAGAAACTTTCTTGGTTGTTTTGACAATGACCTTTAACTCTGTAAAATGCATGTTGGTAGATCAATGCTGTCAATGGACACTTGTGGTTTGATCATTAACATTCACATATGTAGGAAATTTTTCACTCATTCACAAATACTGTCTCAGTATGCTTCTTTGCATAATATACGTTATTCTTGGGTTTTACTTTGGCAATGCCCTGTTTAAATGAAAAATACATTGACATTATAAAGTTAAAATTATTTTTTGCATACCATCATGGGGAATATAATAACTATTATCACACGTACTAACACAGTACGTCTTGTACTTACCTTTTTGGAGTTGTCCCGGTTAGCTAAATAGGTAACGTAATTGGCATTTCATTGCTAGGCGCTGTCGCCGTACGGGTTCGCTCCCCAGTAGGGGCAATATCATTATTTGGAATATTACAGCTACAACGTAGATTATTTGTGGATAGTTGTGACTATAGTTCAGCATACACTAAATAAAACCTGCTATCTAATTGGGGAAACCCTCGAGACTAATAGAAACATAGCTGATATAGCCAAGGAAAGAAAAAGAAAGAAATATTTGTTCTGCTACTGTTAAAACCAGTTTCCGTTTCACAAGGTTATGGATTTTAAGGTTTCACCGTTTGCATGACTTAATTGAAATAGGCAAAGTGAGTCGTTGATAATGAGTAGATTCTCAAGTATTGTTCAAGATAGAAAGTCTCTCCCTAGTATTGTTTAAGTAAGAAAGTCTCTCCCTAGTATTGTTTAAGATAGAAAGTCTCTCCCTAGTATTATTTAAGATAGAAAGTCTCTCCCTAGTATTATTTAAGATAGAAAGTCTCTCCCTAGTATTATTTAAGATAGAAAGTCTCTCCCTAGTATTATTTAAGATAGAAAGTCTCTCCCTAGTATTATTTAAGATAGAAAGTCTCTCCCTAGTATATTTTAAGATAGAAAGTCTCTCCCTAGTATATTTTAAGATAGAAAGTCTCTCCCTAGTATATTTTAAGATAGAAAGTCTCTCCCTAGTATTATTTGAGATAGAAAGTCTCTCCCTAGTATTATTTGAGATAGAAAGTCTCTCCCTAGTATTATTTGAGATAGAAAGTCTCTCCCTATTATTATTTGAGATAGAAAGTCTCTCCCTAGTATTATTTGAGATAGAAAGTCTCTCCCTAGTATTGTTTAAGATAGAAAGTTTCTCCCTAGTATATTTTAAGATAGAAAGTCTCTCCCTAGTATTATTTAAGATAGAAAGTCTCTCCCTAGTACTATTTAAGATAGAAAGTCTCTCCCTAGTATTATTTAAGATAGAAAGTCTCTCCCTAGTATTATTTAAGATAGAAAGTAACTCCCTTGCTAACATATTACACATTTACATTGCCTTGAAACAAAATAACCCTAAACAGGATGTAAAATTTGCAAACGGCGCTCATGCGCAATTCATAACATCTGAAATCGGAAACTACCGAAATCGTCTTTAAACTTCATCAGAAAACTATGCCTGCGCCCATGGTTATAAAACTGAGCATGCAAACCAGTCTCAAATCTCAAGCATCTGATTGGCTGGTCGCCATTTCAGCCAATCCGATGCTCGAGATTTGAGACTTGTTTCCAATCTCAGTTTTATAACCTTCAGCCCAGATATTGCTTAAGAAAAACTCTCAATACTCTATATCAAACATAGGTATTAGGGAAAAGTAATAATGTATGCTGACCTATATTTGTAGACACTTGTTTGTACATTTTGTAGACATAGTCTTTTGTTTATGTAATATGCATGAATGTGAATGGTTGTCCTTTTCGGTAAATTCGCTATTTGTACACCTTCAAATTTGTTACATTATTTCGATTCTTCAAATATTAAACCCCTTTGATTCAACTCTTAATATCCTAAACGATTTCACTTGATAAAAACCAAATGCTATTGAGGTGCTGATGAAGGCGAAATGGAGAAAACTTGTCATGTGACACACTTATTAAATATATAATTGTTGTAACTTCTTCCTATATTTTTAATATGAGAATGCTTATATTATTTTCCGTAAGTAACAAACGCATGCAATAAAGTTTGTAGCATCTTCGGTAAAAGGTTAGTTGGTTACTGGTATTGATAACAATGTATTGTTTAGAACTGACATCTGTAATACACTTACAAAGTTTGTGTAGCCATCTGATTTTATTATTTATAAGTCATTAAAATTAATTAAGTTTTGATTTAAAATTTAATTTAAAAAGTCAGAGTCATACTACTCATGGGAAGTGTATACTCAGCTCAAATAGCGAACTTACATGGACCAAAAAGGATTTAATTTTATACTTGCATTTACAAAAAGGTTTAGGTCATCAGGGAGAAATCTGTTCGCTATTTAGTAAATACCTAACTTATACTATCCCGCCGACAATAAAAAATCGCCAAATTTAATTAGTAACTGGAAACACACCTTGTGTTCTATTACATTTATTGGTGATATTAAAGCCTTGCTTGTCTTCTATTTAAATTTATTGGTGATAATATATTTATTACATTTTTGTATATTTCTTAGTAACGAAAATTTAATTTACTTCTGTCAAATATAAAAATAGCCTCATCCAAAATGAAAGAAAAGACTCGTATACTAATAGTAAGTGTTTACTGTGCAGGAGAATGAGTCGGAAGTGCTGAGAGAAGAATGTGATCAGCTGCGAAGAGATAACTTCAAACTGAAACAATCACTGATGAGAACAGAAGAGAGACTTAAGCTTCTGGAAGTGAGAAGTATGTGTTTGTATTGGATTAAGGTGATCCATGAATAACGTAGAGTTATTAGAGTACCACTCTACGTTGTGATCTTAATTCTGGTTTAAAATTATACCTCCAAATGTTACAACGCTACTATCTATTTTCGGCACACGGATTATCCCTAGAATAATAAGATATCCACAATTATTACTGAATTTCACTTAAATGCATTTTATTTATCTCTAAAAGTTGGTATTTATCTTTAATACACTATTAAAAATGTACATGTATTCCGCTTTTATAGACATAAAGCAATAAAAATGAACCGATCTCGCCCGACTTTAGAAGTACAAATGTTTTGAAATTTTAAGATAGATTTGTCTTGATTTTCATTTCAATAATTTCTTTTCAGCATATCTTAAATAAAATTTATTAGTTACTTAACAAAACAAATTTTCTTAACCTGTGCGATTACAATTTAATAAAATAATTACTTTGACATTGTTTAATCACTGTAATTATTTTAAGTATAAGTTACAATATCTTGCAAATTATACAAGTCAGGGTAAGCGAACAATTCATTATTATTTTCAGCTAATATGAAGCGATCAAACAGCAAAGACAGAAACGTCAAGTCTAGTAGAGCACCACCCGAGGCGGCCCAATCACAGGCGGGCTTAGATGTAGAATTTGCCAAAGCTTTGAGGGACTTCTTTGTAAAAATGAGAGATGTTCAAAATGGAATGGCGGAGACAAGAAATTATGGTATGTTTACAGTCTTGAAGTCGTTATTTTATGAACTTATTTAAACTACATAACTATTATTCACATCCACTGCCAACGTGTTTTAGATGTTCTAGCACATATAGTCAAAATTTCTGCAGGACCATGCTGACAATGTTATGCTTAGTGTATACATAGACCGTTCTATATTTTAGTTTTATGTTTCTCATACATTCAAGTACCCTAAATCCCTTAAACTTAGTTTAAGTGATCAATCTATCATATGTTAACCGCATATTAATGTTTTCTTCTTTTTTCAGTTATAGAACTTGATCTTTTATTTTAAAGTTTTTGGTGTTAATCACCAAACAGCTTTTGAAATTCCCGATTAGAAACTAGAAACCTTTTCTCAATATGTTTTAGTATCAGCAACTAAAGAAAAAATGGGTGCTAACGGGATCCGGAAGTCGTTCGAAGACCACGAAAGGAAAATAGTTGTCATCGATGATACAATCAGCGAGTGCCTTACCGACCTGAAAACCAGCGCAGCCGCGGCTCTGAGAAAATCTAGACCAACTTCCGACAAATGAACAGCAAACAATTCTTCAAGATCATGTACTAACTTTCGATAAACAGCTGCATTTGATAACTATATGAACGGATTCTTCTTTTTGAAAGGAAAACTTAACGATTTCGAATAATTGAATCCATATATTAAGTCAAATGTGGCAAGTTCACCTTATGAATGGTATCTGATAATTAAGGGGTAAGCATAAAGCTACGGATTGAACGATGCCTTGGACTCACGAAAATTGAATGAACATGAATTAAATCACCCAGAAATGTTTAGAGACATCAACATAAGTGTTTCACGAATGACGTACTTGACAGTGCCTTTAAAGAAGAGAGCATTACCTTTTGGAATAAATCTTTGTTGTCTGTTAAAGAACACACGTTTGATAAACGATGTATTGTAATGATAGAATGGTATTGGTGACCAGGGGTATAGAGGATTTGTTCAGTTGGAGTAGTTTTTGATGAAGGTGCTTCAGCTGCTTCCTCTGGTTCATTTGCAATGACTTGTGTCGTTGTTTACTACTTGAATAGGATCGGGTGGTCTGGGATTCGAGAGTCTTACAAGCTGACAATAGCATTCAACAGTCATAGAAAAACATGATTTAACGACCAAAATGAGAACATAAACCCCATACCGCATCACTGGTTATGGTAAAGTTCCTTTTTAGTGATTTTGATGAACACATGCGAATATTCGATTTGGCTAATTGTTAGCTAGGTGTGAAGACCAGTTAAAAGGAAATGTCAGTTATAGCGTCGGAATGCATTTTGCCTTACTTCTGAAATAATAAAGCATAAATAACAATTTATTACTTAAATGCATTGCTTGTGTGATACATCGGAGTGTGCGACTTGTAAACAAGAGATTATTGGTGTTGTATAATATACTCAACAAAAATAAAAAGTATCCACTTTTCTATCTTAAATTTTGTAAAATTTGAAAACGGAAACTGAGAATTCTGTATGTGAACAACTTTGCATTTCTGTTATCATTGCAAAGAGAAAAAGTGTTCTTGAAAATATGCAGCCACAACTTAGTTATCTTTCCCTTTGTTGTGATGAGGGTTCCAGGAAAAAGTCAGTTATTCTTTAAAGTATTCACATTAGTTTGAATTAAATCAATCTTTATACATCTTGTGATCAATAAAATCACAAAACAATCATCAATAAAACAACTAGTCCTCGATAAACAACGCTAGAAATCCCAACCATTTCCAATTACCTCCCTTTGAATTGAATATGTAGTGTTTTGTAATCCATTATTAATTGTTATTCGACTTGCCGTTGCTTAGATCTTGGTGTGGAAGATTGTGTTTATGAACAATTGAAATTAAAAACAACTGAGATTAACCAATTAAACACCATTCAAAGCGTTCCTGATTAAATGAAAATATGTTAATAAGAATATAAGCATAAAAAGTAGATACTTTTTATTTTTGTTCAGTATATATTGTTTATGAAATGATTTGACATATATATGTACAAATGATAATGATATTTAAATGGCATTTATTTAAAATCAATCAGTATGCATTAAATCAATCAAATAACCGAATTGTGATTATTTCCTTTCAAATATATGAGCATGTAAAAGGTGAAAATTGTATGATTCCATCTGATGCTTTATTAGTTTAATTAGAAAAGAATCTCCGAGCATAATGTAATAGTTAGTGACGTACATGTACAGAACGCTAAGAAACAAAGAGTGTGACTGTGTGGGTAGGCTGTTTTTTTCTGAATGTGGCGATTCCTGATATGCATATTTCACCTTTTTGCAATTCCACTATCCACATAGAAAAGTTATAGGGTAGACAGATGATTGTCTATATGTAAGAACTTGAGTTATAGGTGCTAATGGGCTCGTTGACAACTCAGAACTCGTGACCCAAAGGGTATTCAAACTTAGCTATGAGGCGTAGCGAGCGAAGTCGAACATTTCTATCTTGTTACATCACAAATAGTTTAGAGTATCATTCTCGACTCCAAGAACCTTTTCTGATTTTTATAAGCTATATTATTGACAGTAGTTCCGTTTATAACTGTGAGAGTCAGTTGTATTCACTCGTCACCACAGTTAATTAAAGTAAGAAGAGTCTTTAATAGATAGTGATAGAGAGAAAACAGCGCACATGTAATGCACATATCAGTAATAATTTTGAAGGAACAGATAAGACCGTCATAAAATATAAGTAAAGATGTGATGACAAAATAATTTCTGCACAAGGTAGAAAGCCTAAACAGACAATGTATGGCATAAACAAAATTAATATACATAACTGAGTACGTGTAAACCAAAATAAAAGTGAAGATCTCATGCTACATTATATTTCACTTATTTTGAAATGTTATTTTTGACATGTACAACCTCAAAATAAAGCTTGAAGTATTAGCTCTAGATTCTTGCTTACAAGATAATATGCAATTACATAGCTAGTGTCAGTTCTGCGATCCCCAATCAAAAGTTGCACACGAATCCAGTGATTTAAATATTGTAAAATGTAGGCTGAAATTGCTGTTTAACATGACGATATTCTAATAAATAGTATGAAAGGGGCGTGAAACTAAAATAACAACGGTTATTTTCGTAAAAAGTGTTTTAGCTTTAGTGTAAATTTTGGTCGTTGCGATATCGTCAGGTTGGTGTCACGAATCCTGGTTTGTGTCTTCAATGTAGAAATATCACACGATTCTTGCTTATCGGAACGTTAGTGAACTGCACGTTACCAGCTGGTTTTAATGATTAACAAAATCTACAGTGAAACTAAATATTTCAAATGAACAAAAATTATTTTAAAACATTAGTAAAATCAACTAATTGAATCAGCTTATTTTTGTAAAGTAAAAATTAAGTAGCTTATAAATCAGTTATACAACAATTTTTATATTACAATATATGCCACATAAAAATATTGTATCAAAATTTAAATAAATTTTTTCCATTTTTCTTGCTTTAGATGAGAATAGACATGAAAACAACACTTGAATGCTTCTAACAATTCATTTAGATTTTTTCTTTCTTGTCTCCTCTCTATTAGAACAAATATTATCTGTCTTAACTGATAGCATCGGCTGTGTGCAAAACGTGTATGTGAGAAGTATCAACGTATTGTCACTAAGTCATATTGGTAGTTTATTGTTAATTTGAAAAGAAATATAAAAAGAACGACAAACTACACCATACATATTAAATTTTATTTTAAGACATACGGAACAGGCCACGAATCATTAACCTCTATAGTTAAAAATATTTTCATTTAAACTCCATTGACGTTCAAAATTGCCATCACCGTCACCATAATTTCATTATGTAGTCTAAAAATAATATATTAGTAAATATGTTTAATTAATGCAGGATACATATATTGCAGGCAGTTAACCTTTATACTGAATAAAGACATATGTTTAGTGCAGGTTACATATATTGCAGGCATTTAACCTTTATACTGAATAAAAACATATGTTTAATGCAGGATACATAAATTGCTAGGCAGTTAACCTTTATACTGAATAAAAAAAATGTGGTGTAATATGCATATCAGGGATGGCCACAGCCAGCAGACACAGCCTCCCCACACAGCCAAACAGTAGAGAAGAAAAGAGAACATGGTATTACAATATGAGGACATATGAAAGACATATGTTTAATGCAGGATATATAAATTGCAGGCAGTTAATCTTATACTGAATAAAGACATACGTTTAATGCAGGATACATAAATTGCTAGGCAGTTAATCTTTATACTGAATAAAAACATATGTTTAATGCAAGATACATAAATTGCAAGGCAGTTAATCTTTATACTGAATAAAAACATATGTTTAATGCAGGATACATTAATTGCTAGGCAGTTAACATTCATACTGAATAAAGACATATGTTTAATGCAGGTCTTTGCAGGATACAAATATTGCAGGCCGTAAACCTTTATACTGAAAAAATGACGTATGTAAACAAAACTGGCAGTGAAAATTGTTTACTGTTTTTATCAGTCTGCAAAAGACATTTCCGCGTCTTACCCATGGTTATGATAGTGGCTAAGCTTTAATTATAGTATAAATTGCCCATCATTGGAAGTAAATGCCATCATGATAAAACAAATATTTTGGACAGGATATTCTTGATATCACTAATAGATTATCAAAGCAAATTATTAAATTCCATTTAATTACTGGAATAAGTAATGCTTTTTATAAAATAAAAAAAAAACAGATTAAAGTTATCACTACAAGCACAGCTTATAATGAATCAAATGGTAATTTAAAAAAAAATCTTTAAATGTCTCCTTAACTCATTGACAGCAGACTAATTTTGTTACAATTTATCATGAAAGATAGTATTTAAATCACATCGCCATTGTGATGTTATTGCCTCTTCTGGGAAGCGAACCCGTAACGCTACCGAATGAGCTAGTCGGGACTACACAAAAAGGGTTGATCAGATAATCCTGATAAACGTAATCATCACTGCATGATATCGGTAACGGATTATTTTACTGATAACAGTACTGACTATATGTACGGGGAGACTTCTTACTTCGTATGAAGTTACTGTATTGGTAAAAAAGGTTTCTATATAAAAATGGAGATTTAAAATATATTATTTGTTTTAAATATGTTGTATAGTTAAATAACCATAGTAAGCCAGATGTCCCTTGTTTAGACAAAAAATAGGTTAAGGAAAAAACTTATAAAAAATGTCAAATATTTCATATTTGCATCAACTTTTCTCAACGGTATAATATTCAAACGCGCGTTACGGAAGAAACGGTCAACTTTACAAATTTCAAACAAATGTCAAATGCGTAGAATGGTATGGGCTTTCAGAAAAACATACCCTTCAAAATTCTCCAAGGGGGTTTCTATTTACAATTTCTATTGGCAAACAACCATAAGCCATCATGAATTCTTGCACCGGCTGATTTTTTCTATTCTTTTTACAGTTTGTCACGTGTATCATATGTTTAAAAGTTATCAAAATTGTTACATATTTAAATGGATATATTTAAAAAGATAATATGATATATATGTCATTTTCAAAAACGATCAACTTGCATTAATTATTCATACACGAACACATTATCTAACCCATTGTTTTTCCATGTAAGATTTTAAACAAAGGTAAATGTTTGATATTAGTTTATTAATCATAGCAAATTGCCTTGTGGTTACCATTTCATACAGTGTATCACTAGTAGTTAGCTCAAAATTAAATCATCCTGTTGATTGTTAGTTATTTTTAAAGAAATATCGGGACTTTGTGGATGATGCATTGAAATACATTTTCTGTAGAAAGCAAAAAAGTTTCCATGTTGTGTCCCCCAAGGATCAAGAATCCTCTTTACACGACCATCAATGCTGATGTGATCCACATCACCGTTGCCGTCACTGACGTAACCAGAACGAAATGTAAAGAACGGGTATAACGTAACGTCTTTAGTGAAGATAAGGTCGGACACATGTAAGTGAGTTTCTGTTAATGTGTTGTCAAGTCGCATAGAGGCGAATCCATTATCTGCGTAGGAGACCTTCATATTAAGCAGATGCGGATCGACAAGCACTTCCGTTATGGGTGCGCAAGACCTAAATGACGTATTATGTCTCTGACCAATTAGGACAGTTGAACCAAACGGTATCCAATCTAAGCCATAAGGGGTAGTAGGCAGAAGCCGAACATGTCCATCTTGGTACAACACAAATATTTCCGAGAAACTGTCCGCAGTCCAAGGAACTTTTCTATAAATTCTAATGTATGTTGCATTGTTGACAGTCGTTCCGTTTAAAACTGTTACAGTCATTGTCTCGTTCACTCGCCACCACATGTCAACAATGACACTTTGTATTACAGTACTGTTATCATTGAATAAAATCGTAGTTTGAACCGGTTTCAGCCGTCGCTTGTTCATAAAGAATTCTCCAATCGAAAACCCAACATTGGAGCCTTGGTTCGACACAACCTCAATTCTTACTTTGTTTCCAGCACCCTCCTTAAAAGAAAAATCTGGAGTTGTGAACGATACATTACCATTCACAGCTACCCTATGTTGCCATTCTGACCACGTGTTGTATCTGCCGTAGTACTGAAACCGGAAAGACAATTCACCGTCAAATTTTAAAAAATTCAAGTTGATATTTGTTCCAACTTCTGAATCTATAGACCCAGTGCTAGGCCCTTCTAGTTCAAATTCAACTTCTATCCAAGCAATACGTGTTTCATCATGTGAATCAGGCGTGATTTTCAATTGCGAATGTGGAGTAGACTGTTGAAGACTGTCAGATAGGCTAACATCAGTGTATTTCCAAAAGTCTGAAACTATTTTGCAATTCCTCCAGTCCGGCCCTCTAGTGTTTTCAGACGAATGGTATCTTGGTAGACTTGCAGTTACGACATAGGAGCTTAAATTGTCATGAAAAATAGGAATGTTTACGTTGCCTTCTTCAGCGCAGTTTGTCTTCGTGCTTTTCTGAATTGCTCTAGCAAAGGTCTTCGGCGGTGGTGTGGGTTGAGAATATGGGATTTCTATCTCGTTAAGACAAACCACTGTACAATTTATTGACGCGGCTGATTGAGAATTACTTAGTTGGATAACTAAAGCGTCGATTTCGACGCCATCTTGGTCTGCATCTAGGACAGTTATCTGCAGAATGTGACGTCCGCTCTCATGGTTCGAGTACATGATAGGATAGTTCTTGAAGCGCTCCCATCCGACACCGTTGAAAACTTCTCTTTCGGTATAGAATTCTCCAACCACGTTATTATCGAAACTAACACGTATTCGGTCCGAATCACCGTCATTAGAATAGCGTAAATCTTTAACTGTGATCTTAGTGTTCGAGTCCAAACAAATTTCTGTGGTAATAATGTCTCCCGCGTACAGATGCACCGACTGGTATCCAGATGCGCGTTCTCTGTCCGTCAGTTTCTTGTCACTTCCGGTCATGCTCTCTGCTTCTAACGCAATATCTACATTATCGCTACAGAACCAGCGATATGTTACTCCTGCTAATAACGCAAGCAGAGCAGTAAAGTAAATACACGTTTCCATCACTGGTTCAATATATGTATCGGTACAATCACTGGTTCAATATATGTATTGCAGGGTTCAGGTTTCTGGTTGGCTTGCAAGGAAGAATCTCTTGCCTGTAAAAGTAGATAGGAAGCTTTATTTTAATGTGTCAAGTTAGTAAATCGGTAAAACCAAACCCGACTGCAAATATTCTATTTGTTTTAATAGACACATCAGCCCCCGATCAGTTCAACGCTCTGTTCAGTAAGGGTATTGCATTTCTCACTCGTTTAAAGTTCCTTATAAATTATTATGTTTATCATCATCAGGCATCTTGTAAACCGTCCCGTCAGAAACCATAAAGCCATTTTCCATTGTGCTTTTATTAAGTTTAAGTCTGCCAAATCGCTTTTTCACACAAAATAACTTGAATAAAAATCTGAGGTGGGTCGTTCAAATATTTAAGAAGAATCTACTCGCTACCAAAATGTATTGTACAAACTGATGTGTGTTATAGCAGTCAATAATGTAAATATCCAAGGCATAATTACAGCAACAAATACATGTTTTTGCCAAGATAATTTTGTAATTACTTCACTTTATCTAACTTATATGTTTCTTTGAGTTATGTCTAATTATGTCTGATAACATTTCTCATTTACATCGTGTTCTTGCTGATTTAACTTTAGGTAGTAATTGAGTATCTAACTTTTTTGCTTGATTCTAGGCAGTGTCTGTTGGATGTAGCCATTCCTGATATGCATATTTAACTTTCTATATATTTGTATGCATGGGTTGGTTGAAGTTAATACGCCAAAAAAATTGTATTTGTTTGTTCATATGAGAACCTGTTGGGGCAAACGTGAGGTTGGTGCACCCTTTAACCTACTAGTTTAAACTACCAGTGGCAAGGTAGTTTAGCACAAGGCGGTAACATCTCGTTCTCATTTTTGTCCATTGTCTGTGATCATATTATAAACCCATGCTCACGTTTCCTCTATACCTTCTTTGCTGTGTGGAAAGGCTGTGTTTTCTAAATGGCGCTTTTGCAGATGGGCATTTTTTTCTTTAAATTTTCTAATCAAATGTGAATAATATTTATGAAATCAATCATAATACAATAAAAAAGTTGAATGGAATTCAACATGAAGTATGAGTAAGATCCACTACGTGTACATCTCTGTCTTACAGAGCTAGACGAAAGCAATACCTTATAACAAAAACATTTATAAATACGTCGTCTAAATTGAAACCGAAAGGAGAAAAATAAAAAAGATAGATTTAGATATCTCCAAAACCTGTGTGTATGACAAAAATTCTACAATAATCTGCACTGCAATGGTTAGTGCACCTGATGCCCATTTCATTTTAACTAATGATTGCTCCGCTATTTCATTTCGGCGGATTCGTGATACTTATGTTCCTGTGGCCCAGATAAAACCTGATATATATAGGCATTTTGTCGCTCTAATTATGCCTTAAACACATTTTAATTAATGTTTTCTAGCAAAAATTTCCTCTTTTTTATGAACGGACCACCTTAAAATAGTGCAGTAAAATGAAGTTTAAGGTATCTAAATATCACATCCAACGGCAACTATATATAAAGTGCGATAAGTACCCGATCGCTATTCATAGTTGCATTTGGATGTCTGATGTTTTAATTACACTGGTTTCAGATTAAAAATATTTACTCACTTTTATTGTTGTAAACAACGAAATCCCATGTTTCAATTTAACATAAAGGTATTGTGCAGTTAGTGTTACATGTAAACGTCCTTGATAATAGTCAGTTCATTTCATCGGTTAGGTATGCTTATTAGTTTTTTATTACCGCCATTTGACGATATCTGAATAGTTATTCCATTTTGCAATAATTGGATAGTCTTTTCGAGAAAGTTATATTAATGTCAACATAACATTGTCAAAAAGAATAGTAAACAGTCAATATAAGGATTGTACTATCTTCTTACATCTTCTTACAGATATGGTGTTCTACCTTAATCTGAAATGAATTTACTCCTTTTGAAATCCGATCTATTTACGTTACCTGAATTCAGCTTTTTCGTCACCAAATCAATAACACAGTATTGCACCGAATGTTGATTTTGCGTTATGGGAAACTATTTAAACATGCATATTTTTTCTATTAATATAAATACTCTTCCTTTATAATCAATAACTGTTTGTAATATTTTTGTGATGGCTTGATTTGTTAGTCTTACCAACGTCTTCCATCAATATTCATATAATGTAAACAATGCATTTTGCGATGTTCAAGGAATGGTAATAAAGCTTCATGATCAGGGTGTAGGACGTGGCACTGCATCCGAAGATAGTTAAGCGAGGAAAATGTTGCATTGGGATAAAAATGGCGGTTTAGTGGGCATATTTTAAATAAAACGGATTTATTTTGCGAGGTAAATGCCTTCATACTATATTTAATTTTAAGTCCATCCGTACATTCTGCGACCAGATGAATAAGGTACCATCGACAATTTGTTTCAGGAACGCAGGTTTTGTAACAAAAAGTTATTGAAGGTTTTATACAGTAACGGTAATGTAAACACGCCAAAAATGTGGTATTTTAGGATGATCTTCAGACATAATTGGGTTTTAGCATTTTATCTAGTCAAAATAACATACTCTTTTGTCTTCTTGGCTCGTCCACAATAAGCAAACCCCCACGCTCGAAAGAAAACAGGACATGCCATTCTCTGGCATTCGAGGATTGGGACATTCCCTTTTTGGCATTACCTGGATATTTTTACTGAACAGGTTTCTCATAAAGCACTTGCTTATTCACAGATTTTATTACGTTTTTTTTATATTCTTGTTTATGTTTCTTATATAAGAACGATCTGAATATTAGCAGATTAAGTTGGAATATCATTTATGATGTATAAGGCATAATTATATACGACAATATATCTAGTTTCCTATACATTAACCACACCATCGAGCACGCGCACAATAACATAGTGGTAGAATAATTTTTTTTGTGTAAAGTATATGTAAGGTCCGGCACGTACCGCATACCGTTCCGTACTCCGTACTTCAGGATCTGCACGTTACTGTAGCAAGTCGATAGACGACGTCACTGATAACGTCCAGACGGGCTGGACTAAGTATATGTATACAACAAGAAAAAATTTGATGCTAGGCATCAAAGTCGGCGGGAGAAGGATTTCCATGTAATTACAACACTGTAATCACACTACTCTGACAAAATCTGAATGACTGAGAATATTACGTTCTATAACTACAAAAATCGGAACACACGCAGTGAAACGGAACACACGCAGTGAAACAGTAAACATCCCTAACCGATAGTCACATAAACAAAAACACTCTCATTCACTATCGGCTCATTTCATGTAAAGTGAGTGTATGGAACGACAACTCTGCGAAGGAGATTGAAAAAAATCAAAGCACTGAAAGTGCTGCAAGCCAGCGGAGCGTAAACATAATCAAAATAAAACAAACACATAATGTTCAATGTAACAGGCATTCCAGTTTTATTCCAGTTATAAAGATTTATAATAATATTAATGATATATAATAATATATTATATAATGGAAAAAAGAACTTTCTGGTGCCAGAACCTGAGCATAAAAAGAATTTTATATGAAAATCAATTATTGTAACAGATAATCTAAGATTATAATGTACAGATTATTCATGACAAAATTGGGAAAGTTACAGAATTTAATGTAAAAATGCCTAGGCATTTAGTACAAACACTGATGATGCAAGTATTGGGAGGGTGGGGATTTATTAAAGGCACATGATTGAAATTGAGAAATATCCAACTTGCTGAAACAGATAAACCATTTCTCTAAGTACAAAATGGGGAGATAACCCCAGAAATAAGGTAGCTGGAGTTATGTAACTTGTCGGGTCATGACCTGTGCACTGTTAAGTAAGTGTGTTAAATTCATTTTACTGTTCTTTGCAGAAAGTGAGAAATATCCAACTGGCAAAAACAGGTTAACCATTTATCTCTTACTATAAAATGGGGAGATAACCCCAGGAATAAAATAGCCAGAGTTATGTAACTTGTAAGCGTCATAACCTATGCACTGTTAAGTGAGTGTGAGAACTTTCAGGCAAATGCCCTTAGTAGAAATTGAGAAATATCCAACTTGCCGAAACAGGTTAACCATTTATCTCCAAGTACAAAACGGACGGACGCACGGGCGGATGGACAGACGGATGGTTCAATCACTAGATGTGGGTGGGGGGTTGGGGGGCATAAAAACACCAATAACTCAGATAGAACAATCATTGAAAATTATCCAATTCAATAGTTGCTAGAAATGGGAATATTCAACAAAATAAAACCGGTCAAAATATTAACACAAAAGTAATTTTTGGGGAACTATTTAAATAAATGAGAAAGGGAACATTAAAAGCAATTGAACAGGACAAATACAAAAACATTACAGGATACATGTAACTTTGATTGAGCAATACCAGGATCAAAATACATCACTGCCCAGAATACCTAGCCCTGGGTTCATGCAACTCAATATTTACACAAGCACCAATTTTGATGAAAATTTTATATTCATGCTTTATAGCAATACATCACAACTTAATGGCCTTATAAATGTCATTTAGTAAATGAAAGAGGCACAACACATTTTTTGTGTTAGTCATATAGTATGGAAATTGTTGGGTTAGCAAAATTATATTTATTTCATATATTATTATAGCTTATTTCTTTACCTTGTATGTCTCTTGATTATTTCCACTTTCAAAAAAAGGTGAAATATGCATATCAGGAATCGCCACATTCAGAAAAAACAGCCTCCCCACACAGTCAAGAAGAAGAGAGGGGGAGAGAGCATGGTTAATAAAATAATCAGTTTCAAAAAAGACACCACTAACAATAAACAAAAATGAGAACCCGAGGGGTTACCGCCTTGGAACGGTCAGTGGCAAATCAAATTGCCACTGGGGGTTTAAACCAGGTTCTAGGGTGCACCAACCTCACACTTGCCCCAACAGGTTCTCATATCACAAAACAAGTACAAGTTGTCTTGGTGAAAAGACTCCAACCCACTTATCTGCTTAACAATGTTGCATGCAAAAGCACACAAACATATAAAACATAAGAAGCTAAGAGCATTGCAAAGCCGAAAGGGGTACTCAATGATCTTACCGAGACCAGAGCTCCTGGAGTAAAATCAGCAAGAACACGATGACAGGGATAAAAGAAACAAATCGAGTTTCTAGGTTCTTTTAAGAAAAGATTTCCCCAATAACCTTCATAAACTCTTAAACCCCTGCCACCGTCGTGCAACCAAAGAGGTAAGCATAATGATCAACTGTAGAAGGGTTAATCACCAGGCCTGCAGAGCGCTGTAAAATAGCATGTTGGTAACCTTTCTTTTTAAATTTACAGATGGTTTTTACGAATAACCGGGAGAAATTAACACTGCCTTTAATCTTTTTAAGTTTATAAATTAAATCTCCATAAAAAAACTGGTTGTGAAATACCTTGTTGCAAAAGTGATTTTAAACTGCATTTGTATTTATGAATTAAATCTGGGTATCGGCGATAAAACTTGCAAAAGGTTTTCCTTAATTTGTGAAACCGATAACCTTGTTTTAAGAGTTTTTCTGTAATGCAAAGATTACGTTCATTGAAATCATTAACATTGTTGCAAGCTCTTGAAAAGCGAACAAGCTGTGAGATATAAACCCCATAAGATGTTGCACGGGGAACATCGCCGTCTAAAAACGGAAAATTTACTATATTAAAATTAAAATCATCTCTTTTATCATAAATTTTAGTAGTGACATAACCATTTTCAATGGACAGTTTTAGATCGAGAAAGTTTGCTTGCTTTTCTGAAGTGTTCGCTTTGTTAAGTTGTAGTTCTTTGGGATAAATCTTATTAACCAGTAATGGAAAATGGTTATTGTCTATATTTAATAAATCATCAAGGTACCTCGAGGTGTTGTTAAAAGCTGTAATTATATCATCTTGATGTTCAGTAGAAAGAGATAACATAAAGTCTCTTTCATAACAGTATAAAAACAGATCAGCAACAAGGGGTGCACAATTAGTACCCATTGGGATGCCTATTACTTGTTTATAAATAGAGGTACCGAATCTAACATAAATATTATCCAGTAAGAAAGTTAGCGACTCTATAAGGTCTTGACAAGTCCATAATGTATAATTATCATAAGAACCATCTGTAAAAAATGCCCTATGTTCATTACAAGCGACGAAGGTTTTATTTTCTCTAGCAAACGTTTTTTTCAATGAGACTGGTTAGTTTGTCTCTTATTAAATTATGAGGGAGCGAAGTGTATAATGTTGAGAAATCATAAGTAGACAAACAGAACGCCCGAAAATTATTTGATTTAAGCTTTTTCAAAACGTCATTTGAATTTTTAATCGACCAAAATAAATTTTTGCCAGAAGTTTCAAAAACCTTATCACAATACCTAATTACGTGTTCTTTTATAGCTGTAAGACAAGATGTTAAGAGCACGGATAATTTAGTAGTAGTGCAAGAACTAGAGTTAGCAATAAATCTTGCTTTATACGGTGTTTTATGCATTTTAGGTAACCAATACATAGTAGGTACTTTGTCTTGTTTCGGCTCAATACTGATTCTAAATTTTGTAATTTGTAGAGTGTGTGCAGTAACAATATCACTCTCAGATGAAGAAGTCAGTATATAAGCATTAGTGCTGTTCAGTTCTTCAGTTTGAATATTAATATAGTGTATTCGTCACACTATAATTACATTATTAGAAGCCTTATCAGCAGGTGTTAAAACAAATCTGTTATGAAAGTCTTGAATTCCTTTTTTCAAATGACGAAAGTTAAAACGAGGTCGAGGTGGTAATAAAGCAATGTTTCTTTCATAAAATGATATACGGGTGTCAATTGTTTTGAATATGTGCTTTTTCCAGTTAGAAAGTGCATTAGGCTCGGCATGTTCTCTTTTGCACCATTTATTGCAAAATAAGTTCAAAGACTCAGCAATTTCTGCACGGCATGCATTAAAGTCAATTTTGGATGATATTCTATATTTGGGACCTTTAGAAATTAAATTACGAATTCTAGAGTCTTTGATTAAATTAAGATCACCGGTAACAATATGACCGGCAGGCTTATAGCAATATTTAGAAGTTAAACACTCTCAAGATTTTGGTGTATTTTCAATGATCTGTAAATCCGATGTAATTTTATTGTAATTAAAAATTATATTTCTAGTTGGTTTGTTGTATTTATAACAAACCATAGGCGATTCAGTATTCTTAAAATAAATAGGAACAGCCGATTGAACTCTTTTATCTTTAAATATACTAGGAAGGTCAATAAAATCTATTCCTTTATTTAAAAAAGAAATTTTAAGGAAATGTCTTTGATGGTCCGATTCCAAGTCAATATGCGGCCTGAGAACATGCCGAGTATAACACTGAATAAGACTAGCAACCTCGTAAAATGGATGGGTTCTAATGACGATGTCGTCGGCTTCCTCATCCAGTTTCTGCAGACTTGATATAGAAAGAGAAGCCAACCTAGATAGCATAGCGTGTCTGCCAGATTGTTTTAAAATAATATGTAGGTCATGAATAGAACAACGAATACGTGATTTTCTTTTTATGTTTCCATTAGTTCTGCTTCCGTGCGACCTCGATTTTTTCTTTTACGTATTTCAAGTAATTCAAAGACGTCAAAGTAAATACACAGGGACCCAGTGAAAGGCTATTTGATCTTGGTTTCATGTATAACAATATGTCCGAGGGAGCCAGCATTACTGAGCATTATGTTAGTGTAACCATATTTTAAGGAAGTGTCCAACCTTATAAATCAGATAAAGGTGCTCTTTATATTCATTTCATTAGCTAGAGCCTTTAACAGACACCCTTTCCCCACTGTTATCTGTCAACTCTTTTTAGACCCTTTTAATGCATGCACCACATCTATCTGATCTATATCTACACTCTTTGAATCTTGATCAGGAAGTACATGTACCTAAAAGATCTAAACATTAACAGACTCTGATTAGCCAAACTGATATGTAAGTTGATATGGTCTAACCTTGTCACACATGGAATACAAGCTGTATGGAAAGAGTAGACATAAACATGGAATACTTGAGGTTTGCAAAGCAAAATCCATTTCTAACTTCAACCCTTAACTCCATATATATACACCTATATGTCATAGGCAAACAGTGGATCTAGATCACCCTGCATCTCTTTGCTGCTTGGTCAGGATCTGCACTATTCACTTTCAGATTCATAAAGTTATTTCTGAACAAGAAATGACCAATGTAGATCTGATCAGATGGCACAAATGTTCAGTCTGATCTGGATCTACACTAGAAACACATGCAATGAAAGGCACATTTATATAGCAGAAAGGTGCTCTGATCAATAATATTTAGTTTTGCCACTTAGAATGACCTGAACAATCTTTCTTAGTGAATATTATCATCTTCAACTAAAATTTCAGAAATTACTCTACATCATAAAGCTATTTCAGTTACTATAACTAAGTTAATGCATATAATATATATAATTATTCCTAGTTTGTGGTCAGAAATATTAATACGAGTTCTTTCAATGCCATTTAACTTGCAAATTATTTTATTAGAATATAACATTAAGGGATTTCAAAAGCTGCAGATTCTTGCATTTTGATGCAAGCATATTTGAATTTTTTCACTTTTGACCCCCTGGCTAAGTTTAATATGTTCTTTCAAATATGTTTTTTATTCACAAACGTATCACATCTAATGAGCCGGCGACTGTTCTTTGCTCGTGAAAAGAGTCTTTTCAGAGATGCAGGGATTTCAATAGCTTTTGAAAACCAGGGGTCGTTTGTCCCTGTTGAGAGTTTTTAAGGGGTCATAATCAAATAGTTGCAAGTCATTAGTCGGCGGCAATGAGCCGCCGACTATATTTGTGCTTACTTTGAGAATTTAATGTGGAAGGATACCAGCATAATTTCAGTAATGTTTGTATTTTTGTTCAGATATACATTAATGAGAGATGTTTTGCAAAAAAAAGTATTCACAAATTGTTAAAGAATTGCACCATTGGAACTGGTTGACATCGCTTTGTAGGATTTCTTTGATTTTTTTTTAAATTTTCAAATAATAAGTTCTCCTGGGCACGTGACTATTTTTGTGGGGATAATAGCATAATTTCAGACAAATATTGCATATGTGCAGTCATTGTATGCATAAATGTGCAATCAACTTTACTAAAACAGTTTGGCATATTTTGCATATAATGATTTGTATAAAACCAGCTGCATGGAAACACATCTGATTATTGTTTACATTTTCTGGTGAGGATGTAGTCTTACTAAAGATAGACACTTCAAGCATTTGGAAAAAAAATTCTGTATCACACTGGCAGTAAAACACCGTCCAGGTTTACAAGTCTTAACAAGGTAAATAATTTTTTTACTAGAATGGTTTAAACTAGCTTCCTAAGTCTCAATGATATTTTTTCAATATGACCACTATAAACATGGATTAAAGAAACTGGTATTTTTAATTTTTAAATTATCTAGTTTTTGCCAGGTAATTATCGCAATAACAGGAAAAAATTATGACGATCAGTTTGGATTAAACTTTAAATTTTGGCTAATCAGAGTCTGTTAATGTTTAGATCTTTTAGGTACACGAACTTCCTGGTCAAGATTCAAAGAGTGTATATATAGATCAGATAGATGTGGTGCATGTATTATGAAGAGATTTTTTGTTGTAAAACGACTTTTGCGTTGTTATTCTCTTCTTCTGCGGTGAGCGCTTATTTGACAGCTGGAGTTACACGAATTTATTGTTGTTATACACAGAGTGGTTGTTCTACACAAAGTCTTTTAAGGTTTCTAAGCTTTTATTTGTGGTTTTAACAATAAGTCCACAATAACAATTTTCAAAGTACAAGTTTTGTTTCACTAAGTAATGTCTTAAGATTCCTAGCTAAATTTCCCTTTTTAATTTTAAATTTCACAAAGTCCTTTTTAACAGTTCACAAAGTTTTCACAAAGTATTGTTTAATTTAGTCACAAAATTTAAGTTAATTCATTCACAAAGTTTTTGTTTGTTCCTTGGTTCACTAAGAATTTGTTAATGTTATCCTAGAAAATTTCAGTTTATATACCCTTTTTCAAAAATTGACATTTACAACTTAACAATTGAGATTTCGACAGATTAAAACAAGTAAGACCTAAAGCACATTTAAACAAAAGGTGATAAAAGCTTCAGATTGATAACAGGTGACAGTTCCTTACAATTTAAAGGAAATAAAATAATTATTAATCAGATATTAATCATCAAGGGGAAGGTCTAAAATGCAGAATATTGCGCAGAACGCAGAATGCAGTCAGCAAATTAGGGGTCTAAAATGCAGAACGGATCTGCAGAACGCAGAATGCAGATAATGTATTGGTAATAGGGCATTGGGGTCTAAAGTGCAGAATGGTTCTGCAGAATGCAGATTGCAGAAAATGCGACACTGCAGAATGCAGAACAATAGTCAAAAGGGCAGAAAGGTAAGCAGAATGTAGATCAATATTTGTTTGGTTAGATCATTAAAGCCATAACTATTCAAACCTTTGTATTTTTGCCTTTGAAAAGGTGATACATGTGATGATCTTACGACATTAAACCTGTAATTTTTTTTATTATAAAAACTAGTTAATTTTTTTTTTATATCTGGACATTCACATGATACCATTATTATTTAAGGCTTATGATAAACCCTTTAAGTGCTGAGCACAGTATTGGTCACATTTGTTTTCAATTAGCATCCTGCATTCTTCATAAACAAACCAGGGTCTACACTGATGGCCATTCACAAATGAGTACTAAAGAAATATATAACAGTTTTGACCTATTTATCACCAAGAAAACAGACCTCAGGCTTATAATCTAAATTGTATTATTATCCGACACTCGTTTTGCAATCACATTACATTTGTATATGATAATTATGAATATATAATTTTATTATCACCAGAGAAACACAATAAATAAAATGCATGATAAATAAAAGGACAACACAGATAATTTCAAATAAAAGACAAAAGATAGGAGTTGGTCTGAAAAAAATGAAATTCAGATAACTAACTTAAATTTTATGATAATGAGTTAATTTAAGTTTGTTTAATTGTTTTAATTAAGGTCACAAAACAAATTACTTAAATTAATATTTAAAAAAATAATGCTTGTTCTTTAACATACAAATAAATCTATAGATCTTATGGCCTCTATCTGGTAAGTGTCATACCAATAAACTGATGATGTGTCATGGTCACACTTGGTAGGATCTGTTATATTGTTGTTTTATGACAGGAAGCCCCAAGTCTTAACCTGTTAGATAACTGTGTAGTAATGTTTCTTTTGTGCAACATTTAATAAATTCTGCAAATTAAAATTTAAAAAAAATCAATAAAAGTTCATTATTAATTTTGTAATATTAATTTAAGAGTTAAACACAATTATAATATCTGAATTAGTATTATATATAAATGTTTGTCTCTTTAATTTTATTAAAGTTGTTTAAGTTAAATAAGTGACGGTCATAACTTAGTATTGTCTGGGCTGCTAACCAATTATTGTATAAAATGACAAAAGGAACAACAATTTGAAGAAGGCAATGACCGCACAAATTGCGGAATTAGGGTAAAAAGCATATGAAAGATATAAATTCTCTTTAATGCAAGATTGAGGATTGATATCAAATCATCGATAAATCACACAATCATGATCATCTGCAATACCAAAATGATGCTGTTGCTAATGATTACTTGGGCTGACAGTTAGTCGAGAATGATAATAATCAGGATGTCTTTTTTTCTTTATTTTGACTTTTAAAATGTCATGGACATATTGCAAATCATGAAACTGATTGCATTTCACATGTTTATAACTGTAAGCCTTTATGTTGAGATTCTATATCTTAATATTTTAATTGTGTTAGTTATTTGATAAATTAAAAAAAACAACAACAATAAGACATCACTGTTTTGAACTAAATGAAATGCTTAATTTTAATAAAACCTCAACATTTTGGAAGCATGCACTTCACATTGAAAAGGTGTGAATAATTTTGGCTTTAATGATCCAACAAAAGGTTAATCTGCAATCTGCAAATTGTTCTGCATCATTTTTAATTATCATTCTGTGTTTTGCAGTGTCAAATACATTTTCTGCACTCTGCATTCTGCAGAACCGTTCTGCATTTTAGACTCCTTGTTCCTATTACCAATACATTATCTGCATTCTGCATTCTGCAGATTTGTTCTGCATTTTAGACCCCTAATTTGCAGACTGCATTCTGCGTTCTGCACATTATTCTGCATTTTAGACCTTCCCATCATCAAGTCTGGCTGCAGGTTCTCAATTTACTTTACTTAAAATTAAGAAAGAGTAATATGTATTTTCCCTTTTCAACAATTTACAAAATAAGTATTTTTTACAATAAATTGATATTAATTTTCTAATTTTACATTTCAAGTATCACATATGTATTGCTTTTAAAATAAGGTACATTTTGATACTAAACATGTTATAATTTGACTTTCTATATTTAATACCAAATAATTTATTATGATAAAATACAAAATAATGGAAAATCTACATCATAATAACTCCTCCCTGGCTATTTGAACTTTGGACCCCAAAGTTGATGTTCAGGAGAAAGTTAGGGTTTTACAAAAGACAGAAACATGTCTCTTGGTGCCACAATGTCCACATGTGTTTTCGGATTTTTCTGCTGGGCATTGTTCTGGTTTATGGTAGGTGGTGCTTCCACAGTTGTTGCAATCAAACGGTCTTTGTCTGAGGAATCTGCTTTCTTGCCAACTGTCACAGGTGAACAGAAGAATCCCACATACATAAGTAGATAGGATTTTAACATCATCCTTTGACGTCTTGAACATATTATACGATTGATCCACCACATTTTCTGTTCCTCTTCAAGCAATTGTCTTAGTTTTGAAATTTCAGACTTAAAAGATGTTTCATGAGTTTCTTGTTCAGCGTTGACTTTTGATGATGCTTGGAGGATGTTTAATTCATTTTGCATTTGTTTGATTTGATTGCACAGATTACTATTTACTTGCTTCAACCTAGAGTTTTCTTTTTTCAGAGAACTGTTCTCCTGAACATTAGAATTGAAACTACATAATTTTTGCAGTTCATCATTATTTGAATTTTGAAATGGCATCATCTGACAGATATAACTGGTTGCCACGTTGTTTCTTTCACACATTTTTGTGCTTGTTTTTGTTTCTTTTAAGTGACACTTAGAACTCCTGCAGAAATCTGCATAATGTCCATAGAACCCACATTTGTAGCACCTCCTATTTACTGCTTTGCAGTGATGGTTGAAATAAATGCACTCACCGCATTGTCCACATTTCCGGTTAGCATACCTTGCTTGCTTAAACATTATATTACATACTGCAGACCTAGTTGTTCCAGGGTGCCACATTCTTTGATCCGACGTTTTTCGTCTTTGATCCATGGTTCTTCCCTCGTTTGTTCTGGCTGCTAGTTGTGATTTTCTGTTGCTGAGGATTAACTTCTCGCTTGACAAGAGGTAGCTCGGTGTTGTACCGCGGATTCTTCGCCAATTTATTATGAAGAGATTTTTTGTTGTAAAACGACTTTTGCGTTGTTATTCTCTTCTTCTGCGGTGAGCGCTTATTTGACAGCTGGAGTTACACGGGTTTATTGTTGTTATACACAGAGTGGTTGATCTACACAAAGTCTTTTAAGGTTTCTAAGCTTTTATTTGTGGTTTTAACAATAAGTCCACAATAACAATTTTCAAAGTACAAGTTTTGTTTCACTAAGTAATGTCTTAAGATTTCTAGCTAAATTTCCCTTTTTAATTTTAAATTTCACAAAGTCCTTTTTAACAGTTCACAAAGTTTTCACAAAGTATTATTTAATTTAGTCACAAAGTTTAAGTTAATTCATTCACAAAGTTTTTGTTTGTTCCTCGGTTCACTAAGAATTTGTTAATGTTATCCTAGAAAATTTCAGTTTATATACCCTTTTTCAAAAATTGACATTTACAACTTAACAATTGAGATTTTGACAGATTAAAACAAGTAAGACCTAAAGCACATTTAAACAAAAGGTGATAAAAGCTTCAGATTGATAACAGGTGACAGTTCCTTACAATTCAAAGGAAATAAAATAATAATTAATCAGATATTAATCATCAAGTCTGGCTGCAGGTTCTCAATTAACTTTAATTAAAATTAAGAAAGAGTAATATGTATTTTCCCTTTTCAACAATTTACAAAACAAGTATTTTTTACAATAAATTGATATTAATTTTCTTATTTTACATTTCAACTGCTTTTAAAATAAGGTACATTTTGATACTAAACATGTTATAATTTGATTTTCTATATTTAATACCAAATAATTTATTATGATGAAATACAAAATAATGGAAAATCTACATCATAATAACATGCATTAAAAGGGTCTAAATAGAGTTGATAGATAACAGTGGGGAAAGGGTGTCTGTTAAAGGCTCTAGCTAATGAAATGAATATAAAGAGCACCTTTATCTGATTTATAAGGTTGGACACTTCCTTAAAATATGGTTACATTAATATAACCCTGGCTCCCTCTGACACATTGTTATAAATGAAACCAAGATCAAATAGCCTTTCACGGGGTCCCTGTGTATTTACGTTGAAAGTGGAAATAATCAAGAGACATAGTACAAGGTAAAGAAATAAGCTATAATAATATATGAAATAAATACAATTTTGCTAACCCAACAATTTCCATACTATATGACTAACACAAAAAATTTGTTGTGCCTCTTTCATTTACTAAATGACATTTATAAGGCTAATGGCATTGCTTTAAGTTGTGATGTGTTGCTATAAAGCATGAATATAAAATTATCATCAAAATTGGTACTTGTGTAAATATTGAGTTGCATAAACCCAGGGCTAGGCATTCTGGGCAGTGATGTATTTTGATCCTGGTATTGCTCGATCAAACATACATGTATCCCGTAATGTTTTTGTATTTGTCCTGTTCAATTGCTTTTAATGTCCCCTTTCTCATTTATTTAAACAGTTCCCCAAAAATTACTTTTGTCAATATTTTGACCAGTTTTATTTTGTTGAATATTCCCATTTCCACCAACTATTAAATTGGATAATTTTCAATGATTGTTGTATCTGAGTTATTGGTATTTTTATGCAACCCCCCCCCCCCCCTCAATTTCTACAAAGAGCATTGGCAAGAAACATAACTCTGTGTACCTTTTTTCTGGGATTATCTCCCCGTTTTGTACTTGGAGATAAATGGTTAACCTGTTTCGGCAAGTTGGATATGTCTCAATTTCTACTATGGGCATTGGCCTGAAAGTTCTCACACTCACTTAACAGTGCATAGTTAATGACGCTTACAAGTTACATATTTCTGGCTAGCTTATTCCTGGGGTTATCTCCCCATTTTATACTAAGAGTTTATGGTTAACCTGTTTCTGACAGTTGGATATTTCTCATTTTCTGCAAAGAACAGTAAAATGAATTTAACACACTTACTTAACAATGCACAGGTCATGACCCTGACAAGTTAAATAACTCCAGCTAGCTTATTTCTGAGGTTATCTTCCCATTTTGTACTTAGAGAAATGGTTTATCTGTTTCAGCATGTTGGATATTTCTCAATTTCAATCATGTGCCTCTAATAAATGCCCACCCTCCAAATACTTGCATCATCAGTGTTTGTAATAATGCCTAAGCATTAATTACATAAAATTCTGTAACTTTCCCAATTTTGTCATGAATAATCTGTACATTATAATCTAAGATTATAAATATGTTACATTAATTGATTTTCATGTGAAATTCTTTTTATGCTCAGGTTCTGGCACAAGAAAGTTCTTTTTTTCCATTATTTAGAACTAACTTGTGATTTCTTGCTGTTTTAACATTGTGCTATCATTTTACATTTGTATCATGACAAACTTCGCTACCGGGGCATATGTGTTGTCCAAACACAGCTTCTTTTTTGTTGTTGTTTTTTTGTTTTGTTTATTTACAGTGAAAATTTTACTGCAATTTAACTTATATCACATATCTATATGTCATTCAACATAGACAACCCACATTGTTGCAAGCACATAACATGTCTTCTATAGGAGTTTCTTCATTCTGTTTAGTTATTATAAATCTTTATAACTGGAATAAACCTGGAATTCCTGTTACATTGAACATTATGTGTTTGTTTTATTTTGATTATGTTTACGCTCCGCTGGCTTGCAGCCCTTTCAGTGCTTTTATTTTTTTCATGTGACGATTTTTGAAAACGACAGAAGCCCGTACTATCGGGATGTTGATTGTTTCTTTGCGTATGTTCTGATTTTTGTAGTAATAGAACGTAATAATCTCGGTCATTCAGATTTCGTCAGAGCAGTGTGATTACATTGTTGTAATGACATGAAAATCCTTCTCCCGCCGACTTTGATGCCTTGCATCAAAATTTTTCTTGTATCTTGTGTTTATTGAACTTAACTACTTCATTTTAATATGTGTTCAGTGGTCTAATAAGTAATAATTTCATAATTAAAATGCAATAGACACAATATTTATCTTTATTCTTGCAAAAATAGACCATGTTTTCTTCATCAAAAGAACCCAAGCTCAAGATCAGGAACAGTCAAATGTTGAAAAAAACTAATTTGCTTGCATCAAAATGCAAGAATCTGCATCTATTGAAACCCCTGAGGCGGGAAAATTAAGTCTGACATGGTTAATTTTCAAGTTTAATCCAAACTGATCGTCATAAATTTTTCCTGTAATTGTGAAAATTACCTGGCGAAAACTAGATAATTTGAAAATTAAAAATACCAGTTTCTTTAATCTATGTTTGAAGTGGTCATATTGAAAAAAAACAAATATATTTCAACAATTTTTGAGCAGCAAAAATTATAGCTTTTCCAAAAGATGCTGCATTATTTGATTTCATATCTGGGACATGCTAAAAATAAAAACATCTTTAAGCTTGGCCATATTTCTCTGACTACGGGCTGTAGTCTGCATGTCCTAAGCTGTTCAGTTCATTAATCTGGACATTATCTCCTGGCCATATTGTCTGTATATCATTGAGACTTAGCAAGCTAGTTTAAGACATTCTAGTAAAAAAATAAAATATATAATATAAATAAATATATAAATAAATAAATAAAATATTTACCTTGTTAAGACTTGTAAACCTGGATGGTACTGCCAGAGTGTGATACAGAACTTTGTTTTCAAAAGTGCTTGAAGTGTCTATCTTTAGTAAGAGGTATCTGGTCAACTCGTACCTAAGTTAACTCGTACCTTAGTCAACTCGTACCCTTTTTTGGTCAACTCGTACCTGATCTTTGGTCAACTCGTACCTACCCAAGTCAACTCGTACCCTTTTTGACATAAATCGACGTTATCACGGAACGTATACGTATCAGCCTTTATATATCGTAATACGAAATCAATAAAATGATTTATTTCTGTGCCAAAACTTGTCGAGCATTTCTTAATGAAGTGGTTATTGACTTTCCGTTTATCTCTTTGCATTTTTTTATGACACACACTTTCCAACTTGAAACAGGTGGCCTAATCGGGACGTTTTCACACATTTATCGGTCATAGGAAATACTGTTTTGATAAGAATTAATTTCAATACTTAGGACTGACACTTGCCTCAGGCTATTATCTGCACCTGCATAAACAATTAAGCGTGTTATTAACAATAAAGAGATCGTAAAACAAGAGTAAATTACTTTGAATACAGGTATATAATTAATTAAAATGAAAACGATACCCGTTATTATTACAGAGGAGCCAGGCGCGTAGGAGCAATTTTTAACATTGGAGCCGCGGAAGTGATGATGCTTGCTGCAAAAATGCAAAGTGGTATATCGACAAAATACCGTCACAAACTGTTTGAACGTTGCTTTTAAAGTTCCCTTTTCATCTATTTTAATATATGCGAAATAAAGATGCATTAATAGCATGTATTTGTGCAAAGTTCTATTGAACTGCATTTGCTGTTCAAGAGATTATGGTAATTTTCTTGTTACTGATGAACGTGCAATGATTGTAGACGGCCATTACGCAGCGTGTTTTCACACTTGAAGTCTTCAGCTACGTTTACGCTATTTATCGCTTATCAAAGCTGCTCAATATAGCTCGTGATTTTAATTTACATTTTAATTAGTTTCAATTCATTTAAAACTTACTTATAATTCATTTAGATTGTCGTGTTGGGAATATATTTGAAATGTCGATTTTGAAATATTTCATCCTATTACTAAATATAGAAAATTCAAGCTTACGGCAGTATTAGCACATTCAAATAGTTTACCGAAATGATAAACATAAATTAAATGTTGTTTTTTTCGGCAGTTTAGAGACGTGACTTAATTTGTATGTATTTTGTATTTCTGCATGTGAAGCTTTAATTTTGTACATGTATATGGGGACAGCAAATAAGAATCAGTTTGTGTAATTTTGTCTTTTTCACATGTATGCACAGTTCATTGTATGTTTGAAATAAATTCCGACCAATCTGCGCAAACGTGTCCGGCAAATCAACGTACGTAAAAAAGAAAGTGTCTGTGGTCAATTTTCGCCGCTCGATGATAAATGACGAAAATTTAACTGGCGAAAATAAGACTTAAACAGTTTGTGCCAAAATTGCCACTGTAATAAATTTTTGTCCATGTCTGTGTTTATTTGTAATCCTTTCAGGATTTCACGTACTATCTGTCATGTTAATTCCACTTCCGAAAAACTCAGTTTGCACCATTTTCATAACTTTCACAATTTGAATTCGCACAAAACATTAGAAATTTGTTCAAACGAAAGTGTTCAATATTTTAGGGAAACACAGTCAAGTTGAGATCACCGCAGTTGTGTGTAGTTTGGGCAAAACCCCGTCTGTGTTACGTAACAAACCCGTAAAACAATCGACCCGGTATATAACAAACATCAACAAACAGACCACTGAACGATTAAAAAAGCAACGTACCATAATTTTATAGTATTATTACGTTTTTTCCCCCGAAAAACAATCTCACCAATTATGTTCCACAAGATCACACATAGGTGTAGACGCAGTGCAAAGGTCAACATTTCTGACCGATTATACGGAAACTACGTCTTGCAATGTACAATTAAAAACAATGGATGACCAGTATCACAATTGTACATTTATTCACACATTTGTTTCCGAACAAAACTCTCACGAATTACGTTCCACAACCTCTAACAGGTACATATACAGTGCAACAGTCAACATCCCTGACCGATTATACGGAAGGACCGGCTACCGTTGTTTTCAAAATAATAGTCACATGCTCAGGAGAACCTATTATTTTAAAATTTAAAAAAAAATCAAAAAAATCCTGCAAAGCGATGTCATCCAGTTCCTATGGTACAATTCGTTAAACATTTGTTAATACGTTTTTTTGCAAAACAACTCTCATTAATATATATCAGAACAAAAATACAAACATTTCTGAAATTATGCTATTATCCCCTCAAATATAGTCGCGTGCTCAGGAGATTTTATTATTTAATTTTTTTTTAAATATCAAAGAAATCCTACAAAGCGATGTCAACCAGTTTCAATGGTACAATTCGTTAAAAATTTGTTAATACTTTTTTTTCAAAACAACTCTCATTAATACATATCTGAACAAAAATACAAACATTTCTGAAATTATGCTAGTATCCTCCCACATTAAATTCCCAAAGTAAGCACAAATATAGTCAGCGGCTCATTGCCGCCGACTAATTATGAAATTTCTTTTAAAAGTATATGCCTGTTGTAGAAGTGACCTATTGCAATTCGAAATGCAGTTATTATTTGGAGTGTAAACATGTTAAGCAATCTGAAGAATAAAGTTTCTCGAGTGAAGTACCTCCATTTGCAGAATAATTTAATAATCAGCATCTTTAAGCAACACTCAAGTGACAAAATCACAGACTGGAAGTTAGCAATTTATGATTTGCACATCATATTGGAATTATTAAATACAGAACACTTGGAAGCAATTTAGCATTTTATCCGCCTGGCTTAGTATGAATAAACTTGAACATCTTTAAAATTTTACCCAGTATACCGGCGTGTAATATCCTCCGAAATTTTCAGCAATGTACCGCTTTGGAAATAATACACGTAGTTTGAAGTTTTACTTTAGCAGTTATTTTGATATGTGTTTTGATCCACAAATTTGTTATAACTTGGCCTTACTCCACGCTATCTCAAAATGACTTTTTTTCCTAAATGACCAGTTACGATGTTTTCCTGTGCTACCGTTGAAGTTTTAATTTTTCCTTTACGGTTTGAGAGTATAACATGAGGAGACGAGGCAATATATTGATGCATATTGCATGGCGACCGGACATGCATTTTTATCTATCAATTATATACACAGTTACCTCCCCTTTTTATAGTTGCTATTGTCTCTTCAAAAAAGCAGATCGTAAGCGAACTTAATTATTAAACATTAATAATGCTATGACTAGTTATAATGTCATGTCATATCATGATCATTTTGTACACTTTACTAAAGCCAAACAACGGCATCCGGAAAATATCTCACTCAAGATCTCTTTCTTATAAAAAAAAACGAAACATATTTGTAACCATGCGCATATGCTAATTACGAAAGGTAATGTTTTTTTTTTATGAAAACACATTTAGTAAACATATCCATAACAATAATAATCATATTCTTTAATCAAATCTGTGAATAAGCAAGTGCTTTATGAGAAACCTGTTCAGTAAAGATATCCAGGTGATGCCAAAAAGGGAATGTCCCAATCCTCGAATGCCAGAAAATGGCATGTTCTGTTTTCTTTCGAGCGTGGGGTTTGCTTATTGTGGACGAGCCAAGAAGAAAAAAGAGTATGTTATTTTGACTTAATAAAATGCTAAAATCCAATATGGAAGTGCCCAGATGTCTGAAGATCATCCTAAAATACCATATTTTTGGCTTGTTTACATTACCTTTACTGTATAAAACCTTCAATAACTTTTTTGTTACAAAACCTGCGTTCCCGAAACAAATTGTCGATGGTGCCTTATTCATCTGGTCGCAGAATGTACGGATGGACTTAAAATTAAATATAGTATGAAGGCACTTACCTCGCAAAATAAATCCGTTTTAATTAAAATATGCCCACTAAACCGCCATTTTTATCCCAATTAACATTTTCCTCGCTTAACTATCTTCGGATGCAGTGCCTCGTCCTACCCCCTGCATGATGAACACCGACATTTTATGCATTCAGAGATTTCATAGAAATTTCAGATTTATCGGCTAGTTTTAAATCAAATTTGTTTTGTTTTTTATCTTAGACCGATATTAAAAATTGCAGCCAGCTGACCTGTGGGCTGTGTGCACAGGTTATATAATAATTGTTATGATAATTAACATTTATAAAGAATACAAAAGGAAGCAAAACGGAATATAACATGATTAGCTAGATCATGGCCTAAGATCAAAAAACTAAAACAGGAGAAATGGCAATCAGTCGCCATTTCAGCCAATTAGATGCTTAAGATTTGAGACTGGTCTCAGTTTTATTATCTTGGGCCCTGCTGCCATATAAATAAACTGTTTGTATTCTGTCACAGATATCCATATTTAATTATAGAATACAGCTGCAGTTTAAAATCACTATTAGGCCTACAAGAAGGTATTTCTCAATCAGTGTTTTAAAAACATTCTTTAATTAAGGAAGGAGGCTACCAACCTTTCTGTTTGCACGACGGTGGTATGGGTTTAGGAGTTTATGAAGTTTTTAGGGAAATCTTAAAAAAATAACGTAGAAGCTAGATCTGATTTTTTATTCCAGCCATCATGTTGTTGTTGCTTTGACTCTATGGGCTCTGGACTGAAGGTTATAAAACTGAGCATGGAAACCAGTCTCAAATCTCAAGCATCTGATTGGCTGAAATGGCGACCAGTCGCCATTTCAGCCAATCGGATGTTTGAGATTTGAGACTGGTTTTCATGCTCAGTTTTATAACCTTTCACACTGATCTCAGTAA
Organism: Corbicula japonica; assembly: GCA_038501625.1. NCBI lineage: Eukaryota > Metazoa > Mollusca > Bivalvia > Venerida > Cyrenidae > Corbicula > Corbicula japonica. The sequence goes on along the minus strand of JAZAYU010000006.1, from coordinate 14,559,401 downwards.
GGTCACCAGCCTGTTTCGCTTGAAAATGTAATTAGCATGTAATATTTCAAATACATGTCTACGTACACTGTCGAGCTGATGGATGGGTTGGAGCTAATTTACCAAGAAAACTTGTTCTTGTTTATTCATATGAGGACCTGTTGGTTAAACATTGTTAAAAGTGCATTAGAAAAAGTAAGCGTATGCTAATCAGGAACAACAATAATAAAAACACAGCCTCCCCACGCAACCATAACACAGAGAGAAAAATATTAATCATTGATTAATAAAATGCTCAATTTCAAAACAAGAAATATCTTTAAAAAAGATAAACGGCGTTGACGAAAAAGATTTATATATGATAGATTATAGATTTATACATGTATATAAGAAAGAAAGAAATACAGAGAGGCGAAGCAGACACAGTTTAGTTATTTATTTTACTTGTTATAGCTGTTGACGAACCCTCCCTGCCTTCTTAGTATGACCTAGAGATTAAGCGACTGAATCATGACAATTCATAAATTCATTGAAAGTGTCTTTCAAAAAAATGTTGAAGCTGTTGCAACAATTTCATACAGTGATAACAAGTCGATTAAAGAAGCAATGATCTACATTTATTCAGTTTCAATAAAATACCTCTTGTAGAGTTAGAACTCAATATGAATAAATGTCCTTGAAATTTAATAAAAAATTAAAAATAAATACAAACAGCCTGTTACAAGAGTGAAATCTACTAACTTTTACGTAAATTAACTTTTAAAAAAGTGCCCGTTCTGAGTATTGAACCCGGTGCCTCCGTTTTCGAGGCGAGAGTGTTAGCCACTACACTACAATGAACTTGTATTTTATACTTGAAATTAACAATCAGTATCAAAGGAACTAGAAAGGAACCAGTAAGAACTAGAAATGTCTACACATCTCTTTCGTTTTACACTGTGTATTGTATGCAATCGTTTACCTGACATCCAAGAATATTCCATATAAAATTGTATTTAAGCCATCAATATTGACTTAACTGGTTATTTAAATCGTAAATATGTTTTTTCTCCAATACAACACCCACTAACAACCAATCGAAATAATCTATTTGATTTTTCCGCTGCATAATAATAAAAATCCCACTAGATACCTCTCGACCCTGCTAGATGCCTCTCTGGTGTAAATAGCTACCAATCGAAATAGTTTATTTCATTTTCCCTCTGCATAATAAGAGAATACGAGTATTATTTACAACATTTCATTGGTCGAAAAACTAGGTCAAAAGTGAGCTTAGACAGCTAACGCCGAATAACGCCGAAAAAGACACCGCAAACAATTAACTACAATGAGAACCTGAGTGGTAACCGCTCCTGGGACGGCCAGAGGCAAACTATTCTGCCATTGGTGATTTAGAATAGGTTCTTTGGCGCACCAACCTTACACTTGCCACAACAAGTTCTCATATGAACACACATGCTCAAGTTGTCTTGGTGAATTAACTCCAAACCACCCATAAAATCGAAAATTTTGCTTAAAAAACGAACCTATATTTACATAAGAACTAAATTGAACTCGTTTCCATTTCAAAGAAATTTATTATTTATCGACTAGCATTAAATCGAATTTATGATTCATACCGTAGAACTTAAATTAATAAGGTTACTGTACTCGAAAATTAAATTAATAAGGTTACTGTACTCGAAAATGTTGCTTGAAAAAAATTCTTTCAGTATAAACAACCAACACTTAAATTAAAGATGAAGCTATACGTTTTGTTGAGCTTACTAGCACAAACTCGACTATGTTTATGGTCTGAAATTTAAATTTAACAGAGGCTTGAATTTTCACGAACTTTTAACAAAAAAGCTTCAAATGGCTGAAGTAGTTTCAAAGATATGGGAAATGTGCATAAAAACTGTAACACAATATCTAAGTAAAAAAGAACTTAACTCGAAAAATTATTGTAGAAGAAATAAGGGTCGTGTTAGTAATGATGTAAATTATGATTTTGAAAAAACAATTCAAGTTTAAAGTTGATATCTGGAATACAAATTTACTTTCAAAGCCATGAACCAAATTCAGAAACTAGACTTTGGTGTTTCGAGGACCACATGTGTCGCCTGCTTGGAAAAAGTTGAAATGTTGGCCTCAGTTTTACCATACATTTTGGACTAGAAAAAGCGGTCTTAATATTAGGGTGGTCTTAATTTCGGGGTAGAAAATAGTGCAAAACTGCAAAATGGGACACCTTTAAAGTGGTCTTATTAGCGAGCTGGTCTTAATTTAGGGGAGGTCTTAATGAAGGGTTTTACTGTATATGATAAATATTTAATTCAAGTTGCATTGCAATGCTACAAAATTATTTGTTATGATTGATCAGTTAGTATAGATCTTTTTTTATATTCAAGTTACTAGCAAAATAACGTTTCAGGTTAAAATCATTTAAATGAGCACAACTCAAAGCAGATATTACTTCATTCATGTCATATATGAAGTATTGTGTCAAAAAGAACAAAATTTAATTTCATTATAAGGAATTAGGTTTCAGGTTATCTTATTTTCAGAGATGATTTCTTAATGCAGATGATACATTCCAAGTATTAAGTTAAAAGGACAAGTACTTTCAAAGGTATAGGCATCAAAGCCATTTAAAAGGGGTATAACTCAAAATATAATAAAACGAGAGTTATCATTCTTGTTTGTCAGAGATGGCTTTGTTTATGCAGATGATATATTCCAAGTATTAAGTACAAAGTAAAAGGCAACAATAAGTTTCGCATCAAAGTAATTTGAAAAGGGCATAACTAATTATAATGAAACAGGAGTTATCATTCTTGTTGTCAGAGATGGCTTTGATCATGCAGATGCTATATTCCAAGTATCAAGTTAGAATTTAGAATTATAAACCATAGACTTTTGGGAACAAAAAGTTTGTTTGCCGAAATGGGACTTGCAGAAAATAATTTATGCTCCTTTTGTAACCTTATGCCAGAGACATTGGTACACCTCTTTTAGGAATGCAATATGGTATCTAATTTATTGGCAGAATAAAATTGGCTTTGGGTTAAAAGGAAATGTGATTTACAAACGCCAAACTTAACAAAATCAGGGCTGAATGTTATAAAACTGAGCATGGAAACCAGTCTCAAATCTCAAGCATCTAATTGGCCGCCATTTCAGCCAATCAGATCCTTGAGATTTGAGACTGGTTTCTATGCTCAGTTTTATAACCTTGGGCACAGAATACTTTTGCCAAAAGTATATATATATACCAAAAATATACCAAATGCAAAATGAAATATACTGAACTTACTGTTGAGGTTTTTAAAATCCAAGTAAAATGTTTGTTTGAAACAGAAAAGACGGTGGCTTATAAATCTTTCACGTTGGAAAAATTTGAAAAATATTGGGGTCCTTTCAAAGGTAAGTGACAGGTAAGCGAGACTTTTTCTGGTTATAGCATCTCTCTCTCTCTCTCTCTCTCTCTCTCTCTCTCTCTCTCTCTCTCTCTCTCTCTCTCTCCCTCTGTCTCTCTCTCTCTCTCTATCTATCTCTGTGTGTTTTCTTTTTTATGGTGTTTTTTTTCTATTGTATCTTTATTCCAAATTAAATAAATTACTTTATTTGTCTTATCAAGATTCAAGATTCAGTAGTTTATTGTGATGTAGGCCTCCGGCCAATACACAAACACATCAATACAACATGATATAGCTAATTCAGTACAAGTGATCTCACAATACTTTTAACATTACATAATATAACATTCGAGATGAGGCAATATTAAGGTGAATACTTAATAAATAGAGAATATTATATGCTATACCAGCTTTAAATTACAGCAAATTATTAACAAAGTGTTATGTTTGAAAAAAAGCTTGGCAGAATCAGTAATACTGTTCAAAAGGAGGTCTGTGCATAATGCCAATAAGGGCAAACAACTCACTCGGCCTTGTCGAAACGAAAAGCAAGGTATCTGAGTGAGAGAATAAAATTTAACAACAATACAATTATATAGCAGCGTCATAGTATAGTAAAAAAAACTCATTGAATTTTAACAAGCGCCATAATGCAAATATAATATTGTAACTATGACAATATGCATTATATATCATCACCTGACATACTTAATGAGCCTAATGAACTATACAACAGTTGAATGGAGAACAAAGCTATGGTAAATAAATGATGCCAGACTTTTAATAGTTTGATCGTTTTGAGAAGACATAAGAATATTAAATTTATTGAGATTTGGATTCATATAATATTTCTTATCAATATATCATTCACGTAATGATTTATAATGGACATACAAGGATAAAATGATATTCATTTTCAATTAGATCATTACAATAGAAACAGGTTCTTTGCTCTCTTACTAAACCAATATGATTGCCTTTTTCTATAAGAAGTGAATGCGATGATGTTCTTAAAGAAGAAAAATAGAATCTAACTTTTTTAATATCAATTATTTCGAGATACCTTTCGAAATAAAATTTTGTTTTAAACAAGCAATATGATGAAAGCTTTAATTTTTGTTTACATTTTTCTGACCATTGTTGCATATATTGGCCCTTTAATCTTTGTGAATATTGGTAAAGAAACAATACCGAAGTTCCAACTGATTGTGCTTCCTAATTTAATAAGAGACAAACTAACCAGTCTCATTGAAAAAACGTTTGCTAGAGAAAATAAAACCTTCATCGCTTGTAATGAACATAGGGCATTTTTTACAGATGGTTCTTATGATAATTATACTTTATGGACTTGTCAAGACCTAATAGAGTCGCTAACTTTCTTACTGGATAATATTTATGTTAGATTCGGTACCTCTATTTATAAACAAGTTATAGGCATCCCAATGGGTACTAATTGTGTACCCCTTGTTGCTGATCTGTTTTTATACTGTTATGAAAGAGACTTTATGTTATCTCTTTCTACTGAACATCAAGATGATATTATTACAGCTTTTAACAACACATCGAGGTACCTTGATGATTTATTAAATATAGATAATAACCATTTTCCATTACTGGTTAATAAGATCTGCCATAAAGAACTACAACTTAATAAAGCGAACACTTCAGAACAGCAAGCAAACTTTCTCGATCTAAATCTGTCAATTGAAAATGGTTATGTCACTACTAAAATATATGATAAAAGAGATGATTTTAATTTTAATATAGTAAATTTTCCGTTTTTAGACGGCGATGTTCCCCGTGCAACATCTTACGGGGTTTATATTTCACAGCTTGTTCGCTTTTCAAGAGCTTGCAACGATATTAATGATTTCAATGAACGTAATCTTTGCATTACAGAAAAACTTTTAAAACAAGGTTATCGGTATCACAAATTAAGGAAAACATTTTGCAAGTTTTATCGTCGATACCCAGATCTAATTCATAAATACAGGTGCAGTTTAAAATCACTATTGCAACAAGGTATTTCACAGCCAGTTTTTTATGGAGATTTAATTTATAAACTTAAGAAGATAAAGGGCAATGTTAATTTCTCCCAATTATTCGTAAAAACCATCTGTAAATTTAAAAAGAAAGGTTACCAACATGATATTTTACAGCGCTCTGCATGTCTGGTGATTAACCCTTCTACAGTTGATCATTATGCTTACCTCTTTGGTTGCACGACGGTGGCAGGGGTTTAAGAGTTTATGAAGGTTTATGGGGAAATCTTTTCTTAAAAGAACCTAGAAGCTCGATTTGTTTCTTTTATCCCTGTCATCGTGTTCTTGCTGATTTTACTCCAGGAGCTCTGGTCTCGGTAAGATCATTGAGTACCCACCCTTTGGCTTTGCAATGCTATTAAATTCTTATGTTTTATATGTTTGTGTGCTTTTGCATGCAACATTGTTGAGCCAATAAGTGGGTTGGAGTTGTTTCACCAAGACAACTTGTATTTGTTTTGTGATATGAGAACCTGTTGGGGCAAGTGTGAGGTTGGTGCACCCTAGAACCTGGTTTAAACCCCCAGTGGCAATTTGATTTGCCACTGACCGTTCCAATGTGGTAACCCCTCGGGTTCTCATTTTTGTTAATTGTTAGTGGTGTCTCTTTTGAAACTGATCATTTTATTAACCATGCTCTCTCCAACTCTTCTCTTCTTCTTGACTGTGTTGGGAGGCTGTTTTTTCTGAATGTGGCGATTCCTGATATGCATATTTCACCTTTTCCTAAATGTAACCAAACCCGTTTCTATATAAATTTCTTTTCACGGATGTAACCCAATTCGAATAGCCTAAACTATCGTAATGTAATAACATAGCATAGCACTTTTTCACATATCTATTAGAGGGCATCGACAAAATAATATGTAAATGGAAACGAGCACAATCTCCCAGCACTGCGGCATTACAAGCTTGCAGCGGTGCTGACATATATCTTTTACATGCATATAAATGTACTTTTTCTATTGAATACATATAATAAATCCCCCAAATCTCAGAGCCATATAGTAAAATTGGAGCTATTTTTGCATCAAATAATTTAAAAAAAATACATTCCTCGGCAAAGGGTGTAGATGGTGGAGAGAGGATAACAATGTTACCAAAATACGCTTTGCCTTTTCTGCCATATTTTCTGCCAATTTATACAAGGATAGTTGGCTACTAAAAACATACCTACATAACAAAAGCCATTAACAGTTTCTAATTCTTGATTGATGTAAAACAATTTTTCATTCCTGGACAACGGACCACCATTTCTAAATACTACAATTTTAGTTTTTTCAATATTAACAGTCGGTACAATAATCATGTAAAGTATTTAATTGCCTTTGTAGACCGATAACCGTGTCAGCTGTCAATGCTACATCATCCGCAAATAATAACATAAGTATTTGAGAAAATCTGGAGTAAGCTGTATACCACTCAAACCACTATTTTTCATAAAAATCGTGTAATTCATTTATAAATAGAGAAAATAAAATTGGTCTTAAGTTACAACCTTGACGTAAACCAACAGGACAATCGAATGTATCGCTAAAATCAGCATGGTAACGTACACATGCTTTCACGGAGCGGTATATACCTTTAATAGAGTTAAGAAGGCGGCCCTTTATTCCGTGTTGGTAAAGAATATTGTACAACTTTGACCTATTAACACTATCAAACGCTTTCTTTAAGTCAACAAACGCTACGTAGAGTTTTCTCCCCCTTTTAGACAATTGTTTGTTTGCCATAGAGTATAAAATAAATCCGTAGAATAGCCTTTGCGAAAGCCTGCCTGTGCTTCCGTAATTCTGTCGTACGCATTCGCAAAGAACGTAATCCGTTTATTTAAAACATTAACGTAGATTTTACTCAAAGTATTTAGTAATGCAATACCACTAAAATTGTCAGGGATATTAAAGGAACCTTTCTTGTGAATAGGAATAAGAACTGATAGTGACCACCGATCAGGGAATGTTCCAGAAACAAAAATTCTATTGAATAATTTCCTTATGTAAGGTAATAGAGGTTCCGTAGCATATATAATATGTTCCGGTAATAAATCACTTGCAACTGATTTCTTTAGTTTCAATTCTTTAATACAAGCAACGATTTCACTATCCGAAATTAAATAATAATAATAATAATAATAATAATAATAATAATAATAATAATAAATTCTTTATTTTGAGAAGATAACATATTTGGCATAGCAAAATTTACATTCATACATACATACATTCTTATAATATAATTGAAAGAAAGAAAAAAAATAAAGTTACAATAAAATTTCAAGAACAATATGAAAATGCTGAAAACAGACATATTTAAATGAAAAATTATAACAAAAGCAATTATAACAAAAGATTCATGACCCAAACATCTTAAACATTTATACATAATCACTGACTGTTCAACATCATTTAGATTGTCAAATTCTTCATCCATATTATCAGAGGTTTCACTTTGTAGAGATCCATTGTAATTATCTTGGAAAACCGATTTGAAGTGATCGTACCAATTTTTAGTGGAAACATTTGAAATATATCGTGCACATTGAACAGCAGCCACCAGCTGACCGTTTCTCTTTGATTTTTTTTCTATTTTTCTTCAAATTATACCAAAGGTTTTTTAAGTAAAGCAACAATATGAACCGCTATTGATATCTGTCTATTATTTGTTGAATTTTCAAAAATCCTGAATGACATAAATGCTACGTTTAAAATGATAGGAAATCGGAAACTAGCGCAATCGTAATTAAATTACTCTTAGCAAAATCTGACATTGAACATTTAGTCAATGCTCGTGAAACAGATGATATCTAACTCTTAACCTCCCGTCCGTTTGCAACTTCTTACATATTGTTTGTTTCATTGTTTCAAATTGCTAGTAACAATGTCAAAGAATTAATGATAACAGTGCTTGCATTTTCCTTCAAATTATCTAGATATCGGCAGCACAAATTAAAAGTTAACTATTATTACACAGAGTCAATTCCAAACATACAACAACAGTAGTTAAATAGGAAAGTCAAAACCCATGCTTTATGGATATTGAATTCGTAAATTAGAAAATCAAAAGCAATGTCATGTTTCTACTTGTTTATTAAAAGAAAAGCTGCTGGTATGACATTCTACAGCGTTCTTGATAATCAGCCCTTCTGCAGTTGATCGGGTGCTAAAAAAGAAAAATTAGCTTTCGTCAGGATATTTTAGTAGAACGCCCCTGGGTGGGGGTGAGCGCATTTTTGAATTTTGCCTAACCACGTCAACATATACGAGCATCATCATCGTCAAGAAAACGCCGATCACGCTTTAAGTCATGCGACTCCTGTAAGAACTGCCGCTCCAATGAAAAGACGCTGTGTTCTAATTCCTAGTAAGGTTGTCAATCAATTTTTTGTCGATGTGGGTTGATTCTCCTAAATACTGAAAATTTCGTTTTCAGAGATTTGAATGGTTAATGTAGAACTGAAGCAATAACAAAAGGCGTGGCTTAAAGTAAAGCAATCTGAAGGCGTGATTAACTATGAACAGCGTTCTGTCCATTAAATTAAAAAATTTCAGCCTAAAAGCAAAGAGAGATGGTTGATGCTAATTTATTCTTAAAGTAATGTCAGGGCTCTGTGTATTATGCATTGAAATACATTTCCGGTAAAAAGCAAAGAAGTTGCCATGTTGCGTCCCCCAGGGATCTAGGATTCCCCTCACTTGGCTCTCAACACTGAACTGGTCCACGTCACTGTTTCCGTCACTGACGTACATTGAACGTAGCGTAAAGAACGGGTATAATGCTGCACTGTTGGTAAAAATGAGGTCGGATACGTGCAGTTGTGTTTCTGTTAATGTGGTAACCAACCGAACCGAAGCAAAACCACCGTCTGCATAGAAAAGTTTAATGGTGAGCAGATGTGGGTCAATAAGCATGCGCTTTACAGTTGCGTACGGTCTCAGTGACGTATAATTGCTCTGACCAATCAGAAATGAGGAACCAAACGGTATCCAATCTAAACCATGAGGCGTAATGGGCAACAGTCGAACATTTCCATCTTGGTACATTACAAATACTTGAGAGACCTCGTCCTCAGTCCAATGAACTCTTCTGTAGATTCTCATGTAGGCTGCATCATTGACAGTCGTTCCGTTTAAAACTGTTACAGTCATTGTCTCATTCACTCGCCACCACATGTCAGTAGATACGCTTTCAACCACTGTGAGGCTGTCTTGATACAGAGCCGTAGTCTTGTCCGGTTTCAGCTGTCTTTTGTTCATGAAGAATTCTCCGATAGAGTATGCAACAGTGTTGCTTTGACCCGATGAAACTTCTATTCTTAATTTGTTTCCGGTACCTTCCCTAAATGAAAAATCCGGCGTTTCAAACATTACATTACTGGTACCATTTTTTGCGACCTCACGTTGCCCTTCCGACCACGTGTTGTATCTGTCGTAATACTGAAAGTGGAACTTCAGTGTACCATCAAACTTAAGAAAATTTAAGTTAATGTTTGTTCCAACTTCTGAATCCATAGACCCAGTGCTAGGCCCTTCCAGTTCAAAATCAACTTCAATCAGGGCAATACGTGACCCAGGAAAGACAGTTGATTCAGGGGTTATCGTCAGTTGCGAAGTTTGAGTCGACATATGTGTTATGTGAGAAATGCTTACATCCGTGTATTTCCAAAAGTCAGAAACCATTTTGCAATTCGTCCAGTCTGGTCCTCGTGTGTTCTCAAATGACTGATATTTCGCTAGACTTGCAGTTACAACATACGATTTTAAACTGTCATGAAACACCGGAATGTTGACGTTATCTTCTTCTGCGCAGCTTGTCTTCGTGCTCATTTGCACTGCTCTGGCGCGGGTTACCGGTAAAGGCGTCGGAGGGGAATATGGAATGCCAATCTCGTCAAAACAAAACACTTGGCAACTTACTGACGCCAGAGACTGAGCGTTATTCACTCGAATAGTAATAGTATCCACTTCGACTCCATGCTGGTCTGCATCTATGACAGTAACCGTTAGAATATGACGTCCGCTGTCTACTGTCGAGTATTTAACAAGACTGGTTCGAAACATCTCCCAACCTTGACCGTTGTCAAGTCCCGGTACGGTGTCGGATTCAGTTATTACAGCCATATCGAAACTCACACGAATCCTGTCCGATCCACCATAATTCGAGTATCGGAAATCTTTTACAGTTAACTCGGTGTATGAATTCAAACAAATTTCTGTCGAAATAGTGTCTCCCTTGTACAAGTGCACAGTTTGGTATCCAGATGCATGTTGCCTTGCCGTAATTTGATTTAAATTTTTCGTCATGCTCTCCGCTTCTATTGAAATATCCGCATAACTACTGTACACGCGCTGATCTAATACTCCAGATGCTCGTTCCCCTTCCGTCAGCTTCTTGACACTTCCGGTCATGCTCTCTGCTTCTAACACAATATCTACATCATCGCTACAGAACCAGCGATATGTTACTCCTGCTAATAACACAATCAGAGCAGTAAAGTAAATAAATGCTTTCATCTCTGGTTGGACATATGTACGAGTATTGGTTCAATCACTGGTTCGATAAATGTATTGCCGGGTAGCCTTTGCCGGGTTCAGTCTTCTGGTTGGCTCGCAATGAAGAATCTCTTGTCTGTAAAAGTAGACAGGAGGCTTTATTGTGATTTGTCAAGTTAGTAAATCGGTCAAACGAACCCCGACTGCAAATATGAACGGACCACCTTAAAATAATGCAGTAAAATGAAGTTTAAGGTATCTAAATACCACATCCAACGGCAGCTATAAATATATATAACGGAAAGTGCGATAGGGACCGGATCGCTATTCAAAGTTGCATTTGGATGTCTGATGTTTTAATTACACTAGTTTCAGATTAAAAATATTTATACTCACTTTTATTGTTGTAAACAACGAAATTCCATGTTTCCATGTTTCAATTTAACATAAAGTTATTGTCTAGTGAGTTAGTGTGACATGTAATCGTCCTCACTTTATATAAACCGATTGTATCATCAGCCGGATATAGCAATCTCATTGCATGGCTGCGATATAAACAATTCGGAAATAACACAGCGTCAACGGAATTATTAGGATCATTTTAAGTACCTTCAACAAAAACATGTAAGTTATGTTTTGCATAGTCATTATTTGTTGTAATACCATTTGTTTTATACAGGGATAAAAACTGGCAAAATTGCATTTAATCACAACAAGGTCTGGCAAATAACCGGCCCACGTGATTCTATCAAAATATGTAACCTTCCTTGTCAATAGTCAGATTATTTAATCGGTTAGGTATGTTAATTAGTTTTTTTATAACCGCCATTTGACGATATCTGAACAGTTATTCCATTTTGCAATAATTGGGTAGTCTTTTCGAGTCAGACAACAAAACTTTATCAAAAATCGATCTTTTTCCGGATATGGTGTTCTACCTTAATCTGAAATGAATTTGCTCTTTTTGAAATCCGATCCATTTACGTTACCTGGACTGGAGGTTATAAAACTGAGCATGGAAACCAGTCTCAAATCTCAAGCATCTGATTGGCTGAAATGGCGACTGGTCGCCATTTCAGCCAATCAGATGCTTGAGATTTGAGACTGGTTTCCAATCTCAGTTTTATAACCTTGGGGCCTGAATTTAGCGTTTTAGTCACCAAATCAATTGCACAGTATTGCACCGTTTGTTGATTTTGCGTTATAGGAGACTATTTAAGTATGCATATTTTTATTTATATAAATACTTTTCGTTTATAAACACTAACTGTTTGTAACATATATTTTTACATAAGTTTGTTTGAATGTCGCCAGTCGTTAAAATGTGAAAATGGTGGTGGCATGATTCGTTAGTCGCCTAACTCAAGTCTCTCATCAATATTCATATATGTAAACAATGCATTTTGCGATGTTCATGGAATGGTAATGAAGCACCATGGTGAACACCGACATATTATGCAATCAAAGATATCTTAGATATCATAGAAATTGTTATGGTGTGCGCGGGTATGTGGGTATATTGATCAAGTAACACTGAGTTCGTTACATGTTTATTCAGTGAGGCCTTAACAAGAAGTGTCTGCTATATGAGAGAGCATGAATATATAAGGGTCAAGATAAGTTAACTCTGTGCTAGATGAATGTCTACTAAGTAAGGACAACGGAGTTGTCTACCATTTAACAAAAATTTAAGGTTTATCGTCTAGCATTAAACCGAATTTATGATTCATACCGTAGAACTTAAATTAAAAAGGTTACTGCTCCTGGGTCGGTCAGAGCAAACTATTCTGGCATCAATAATTTAGACTAGGTTCTTTTGCACACACTTGCCACAACAGGTTCTCACATGAACACAAATGCTCAAGTTGTCTTGGTGAATTAACTCCAAACCACCCACAAAGTTGAAAATGTTGCTTGAAAAAAAAAACGATAATATATTTACATAAGAACTAAATTGAACTCATTTCCATTTCAAAACTTATTTTGCGCGTGTCTGTCTGTGTTAATCCGTCATCTTTTAACATTTTGGATGTGAATTACGAAACCTCGGTCCTTTACGCCCTATCTTTCGGTAGAAACAACCAACACTTAAATTAAAGATGAAGCTATATTTTTAATGTTGATCTCGCTAAACACGAATTTGTCTGTGTTTATGGTCTGAAAATAAAATTTAAAAGAGGCTCGAATTTTTACGAAAAAGCTTCAAATTGATAGCTGCAGTAGTTTCAACGATATGGGCAATGTGCATAAAAACTGTGAGACAAAATCTAAGTGAAAAAGAACTTTATTGAAAACTTATTGAAGTAAGAAATTGAAAAAAATATTGTAGAAGAAATAACTGTCCTGTTAGTAATGAAGTAAATTATGATTGTGAATATACAATTCAAGTTTCAATTTGATATCTGAAGTACAAATGTACTTTTAATGGAAAATTACTAGTTATCATTTTTGGAGTATAACCTCATGAAATATTTATTATGCAATAATGGGGGCCTACCGATATACTGAGTTACCTCCCATTGAGAGTGGTTTCCCTTGCTGATTGGGTAGTTCCGGTTTAGAGGCGGTAATAAGGCGTAGCGTTAAAAGTGTAAATAAAAAGTCTCGAAGTGCTTTTGAAGTTAAAATGCATTGGCGAATTAACCCCTCCAAAACGTAAAATAGACATAAAGAATAACCATCATCTTTGTAAATTAATTTTAAGTTAATAACTAAATGCAACTTTACCTATTTACGTAACTTCACTTATCCTTTATGAAATATTTGTTTGGCTGGCATGGAAATTATAGCTTTTTTTAAAACTTTCACTTAAGTATTCAGCCAATCATCGTTAAGTCATTCAAACAGTGCTTATTAAGAAAAGGGCCTGGTGTTTTATGACCATGTTACGTAATCTAATTAGCAAGACTGGGTTTTACCAGCTGGAGGTGTGAAAAAGGCCTTTTGAAGTTCAGTTGTAGATTTGTAAGAGGCTCAAAACGTTGCTTTTGGGGGTAAAATTGTTGTTTTAGAAAATAGTGACTAGAGATTAAATATCCTTATTAACTGTCACATTAATGTTTGAGACCCGAGAAATTGATTATATGATATTGGCAACTTAAAGCGCTCCGAACTGAATTAAATAAAACTCGGGAAGTTTTACCCAAACATATATTTATTTATTGTTATTAAATTGATTGTAAACCTAAATGAACTTAAAATTTTCAGAAACAAAGAGATAGCGTGAAAACATTATGAAACAATATTTGAATATGTTCTTAATTGTATAAGAATAGGAAAGAACTTTTTGGGAAAAAAGCAGTATATTGAAAAATACGTCAATACGCACATGGCAAAACTCTATTAACCGAATCGAGTGCATTCAATTTGTAGGATAAGGTTCAGTTATTTAAAAAATCTATTAAATTTCTGACAAAAAAATGTTGCATCGGCATGAAAGAACATTGATATAAGTGAACGGGCGTTTCATTGGTAGACGTCAAACTTTATTTTATATCATGTGTTATAAATTTTACTACCCTTTTTAAGGTTATCCAACTTTTTTCCCCTCAAATCTGCAATTTTTAAGCATAAGAAATGCGTATTTTTTACTCTTTAATAGATACCGAAGGGGTCGAACACAACGATGTTTAACAAAAACCTCTCCGGCGTATTAAAATGGTTAGAAGAGAAAATTTAATATTATGCGCTGCACTATAAAAAAAACTATCTATTTTTCCATTCAATTATAATAATCAAACGTTTTTATGCATTATGCTGATCTCTAACCAACCAGACCCTATTAAAACATATTTGAAAGGACCACGGATGATTACTGCAGGTCTGTTTTAATTGTCAATCTCAGACCGGAACAACCAATTTACAAAGGGAGGTAAATTAAGACAGAATATTGAGATAACTCTGTATATCGGTAGGACCCCATTATGCAATAAGAAAACAGGACACATGAACATACAAAAAGAAAGCACAAAATGTAAAATGATACGTAAGGCATACACAATATATAAAATTAATTCCAGCAATTTTCATAATGCGGTAGAGACACAGTTCATAATTGTATATCTACAAGTATTACAGACACAATTTCTGTAAGCACGACACGACCCGGACTGTTTTTCATTGGATTCTCGGCTTAACCCGCGAATGAGCAGTGCATACGTCACGCTTGGCCCATGATATTAACTAGATAGGTGTTCAGTTGAACACTTGTGTCAAAGGGGCATAACTCCATCAATGTGACCTTGACCTAAAGAATTTGGCATCATAACGAGCGTGTTGTCATAAGCAATATAATTTGAAAGTTTCATTAAGAAATATTGAGAAATGGCAAAATTATAGCAAACGTTAAGTTTTCGTGTCAAAATCCTAGTACAAAAAGGTTCATAACTCCCTCAAATGTGACCTTGACCTAAAGAATTTGGCATCCTCACATGCGTCTTGTCATATGTAATAACATTTGAAAGTTTCATGAAGAAACATTGAGAAATGGCAAAGTTAGAGCCAACGTCAAGTTTTCGTGACGGACGGACGGACCGCCCGACGGACGGACAAAGCGTGTGTATCGCCTTTTCTTCGAAAGGGCGACACAAACATGAGAATAGAGACCAGTCTCAAATCTCAAGCATCATTGACTGATATGGAGACGTGTCTCCATTTCAGCCACTAAGATGCTTGAGATTTGAAGCGTCCATTACAGCAAAATAGATGCTTGAGATTTGAGACTGGTCTCCATTCTCAATTTTAAAATCTTTAAACTGTTTATCAACTTCGGTCTAGACCCTTTTTATTATTCATGTTTCAAACGTAAGGTGCGTTCAATTTTAAGAAAGTGTGTGAACATTTTAATATTGTTCGCGCTCAGATATTTTTAATGTCAAAGAAGTTGATATATCGAGAGAAACAGCTAAACTATTACAATGTGATCTTGAATAAATCTCACTTTTTACAAAACTTTTAGTGTTATAGATTGATGATATTGCTTTTACTTTACTTGGTGACATATTACTGCCAAGGAGACAGATGCGAGTTTGCCTAAGGTTCATGATATTTATTAATCGGTAGCGGCTGGATTGTTTTATATAGAAATTTATTTTAATGACCATAGCGGTAGTTTCCGTTTTCACAACGATATGAATTATACGCGTTCACCGTGTGCATGACACGATCGAAATCGTTGACCATCATAAGCTGATTCACAAGTATAATTTAAAAAAAAATAGCCCGTTTATCTCTTGCCAACAGATTACGTATTTTACATTTCCATGAAACAAAACAACCGCAAAGGACATAAAATATCTAAACGGTGCTCATGTAAAATTCATAATATGTAAAATCTGAAACTACCGCAGTCGTATTTAAGTTACTCTTAGCGAAATCCGACATTTAACATTAAATCAATGCTCGTGAAACAGATGATATCTAACTCGTAACCTCCCGTCCGTTTGCAACTTCTTACCATATTGTTTATTTCATATCTAAATACTTTTTAAAGGGAGATGTGCAGGGTCGAGCAGGTGTACTCGGTAAAATCGTAAACAGATCGATCTATGTAACACTTACGTGTACTTTTCACTAAACTCTACATTTCAACCCCTCCAGGAGAATGTTCGGTTAATTTTAACATTTTACAGGACCTGAAAACAATCCGCTGAAGAAATCCCTATACAAAAATACATTCTACATTTAGCGATCATAGGAATGTCACGCTTACTAATCGTGGTGGCCAAGGCATTTTGAAACAAATGGCGACGTCGATAGTCGGCAAGGTGCACCGAATGCGTATTTTGGTTGCAGTGATCACGTGACAATCCCCAAAACCACCGCGGCTTTACGCGGGAAATACAAAAATAGCTAACCTATGCGCGTCCCATAGGATAGGAAACACCATTTATATATCTTTTTTTTTTATAAAATATTGGTTTTAAATATTCAACTGATTAATAACCCTTTTCGCAAATCTGTTCCATTCATCAATCCCGCACATCTCCCTGTAGCTAGTAACACTGTCAAATACTTTAAAGAAAACAGTGCTTGTATTTTCCTTTAAATTCTGTGGATATCGCCAGCACAAATGAAAATGTAACTGTTATTACACAAAGTTAATTCCATACATACAACAACAGCTAAAATACTTTAAAAAAAGGAAAGTCTCAACCCATGTGTTATGGATATTGAATTCGTAAATTAGGAAATCAAAAGCAATGTCATTTTTTTTACTAAATTATCCAAAGAAAAGCTGCTAGCATGACATCCCTACAGCGCTCAGTATACTTGATGATCAGCCATTCTGCTGTTGATCGGTCGATACTCGTATAAATGAAAGATTAACAAACTATCGTCATGATATTTTAGATAAACGCCGCTGGAGATGGGTTGCCTTTTTCGCATTTTGCCTAACAGCGTCAACACATACGAACATATTATATAAGATCTTCAAGATCAAGAAAGAAGTTAAATAGTTCCTACCTTGAAGCCTTGTTTCAATAAATAGCTCGAAACTCGTAAACTCGTAAGATAATGTATAGCTGTCTAATTACTAAAAAACTGTGCATGGTAATACAGTATGGCGTAGCGACGTTTATTATGTAATAAATATATTTTATTATATAACCATGAATGATTTAAGCAAAGTGCAGAGTTAGTGCGGAAGATTGATACCTAATTCCGTATTGGACAGTGTCGTTTTCCGATTCTGTATTTTGCAGCCTTCAGTATTCTATGTGACGTCATAACTTCGTCACATTATGTTGTAATTTTCCGGCACATACTGAACTCTAAAATAGGAAATTTCCGTTCTACAACTGTAACGATATTTTACGTCATTCATATTTTTTTTCTACGCCACTCATAAATTTACTAGCGCATTACTGTTTTTATTTCTACTATTGTGTAAACCACGTTTTTGACTAAAATTTTGTTTGTTGTTTAGTTTATTTTAATTTGTTTTGAGCGAGAATGGTTTATAATAAAAAAGAAACATTATGACAGTATGCAGTCTGTAGGTTCGTATTACTTCTCGTTGCGTATGTAAACCACATCACGCTCGACCTTCGGTCTCGCGTGATAGTGTTTACATACCCTACTCGAAAAATACAAATCTACAGATTGCATACTGTTTTAATATTCGACATATATCTTAAGGTTTTTACTCTAATACAAAAGACATCAGAAAGCATCGAACTGTCGCATAAACGGTCAGCCTAAAAGAAATCCGCTGAGAGATGGTTGGTGCTCAGTTATTCTTAAAGTTATGTCAGGGCTCTGTGTATTATGCATTGAAATACATTTCCGGTAGAAAGCAAAGAAGTTGCCATGTTGCGTCCCCCAGGGATCTAGGATTCCCCTTACTTGGCCTTCAACGCTGAACTGGTCTACGTCACCGTTTCCGTCACTGACGTACATTGAACGTAGCGTAAAGAACGGGTATAATGCGGCACTGTTCGCGAAGATGATGTCGGATACGTGCAGTTGTGTTTCTGTTAATGTGGTAACCAACCGAACCGAGGCAAAACCACCGTCTGCATAGAAAAGTTTAATAGTGAGCAAATGTGGGTCAATAAGCATTCGCTTTACAGTTGCATACGGTCTCAGTAACGTATAATTGCTCTGACCCATCAGAAATGAGGAACCAAACGGTATCCAATCTAAACCATGAGGCGTAACGGGCAACAGTCGAACATTTCCATCTTGGTACATTACAAATACTTGAGAGAACCCGTCCATAGTCCAAGGAACTCTTCTATAGATTCTAATGTAGGCTGCATTGTTGACAGTCGTTCCGTTTAAAACTGTTACAGTCATTGTCTCATTTACTCGCCACCACATGTCAATAGATACGCTTTCAACCACCGTGAGGCTGTCTTTATAAAGGGTCGTAGTCTTATCAGGCTTCAGCTGTCTTTTGTGCATGAAGAATTCTCCGACAGAGTATGCAACAGTGTTGCTTTGATCCGAGAAAACTTCTATTCTTAATTTGTTCCCAGTACCTTCCCTGAATGAAAAATCCGGCGTTTCAAACATTACATTAATGTTATCGGTTTTTGCGACCTCACGTTGCACTTGCGACCACGTGTTGTATCTGTCGTAATACTGAAAGTGGAACAACAGTGTACCATTAAATCTAAGAAAATTTAAGTTAATGTTTGTTCCAACTTCTGAATCCATAGACCCAGTGCTAGGCCCTTCCAGTTCAAAATCTACTTCAATCAGGGCAATACGTGACCCAGGAAAGACAGTTGATTCAGGGGTTATCGTCAGTTGCGAAGTTTGAGTCGACATATGTGTAATGTGAGAAAGGCTTACATCCCTGTATTTCCAAAAGTCTGAAACCATTGTGCAATTCCTCCAGTCTGGTCCTCTGTTGTTTTCAAACGATGGATATTTTGCTAGACTTGCAGTTACAACATACGATTTTAAACTGTCATGAAACACCGGAATGTTGACGTTATCTTCTTCTGCGCAGCTTGTCTTCGTGCTCATTTGCACTGCTCTGGCGCGAGTTACCGGTGGTGGCGTCGGAGGGGAATATGGAATGCCAATCTCGTCAAAACAAAACACTTGGCAACTTACTGACGCCAGAGATTGAGAATTATTCACTTGAATATTAATAGCATCCACTTCGACTCCGTGCTGGTCTGCATCTATGACAGTAACCGTTAGAATATGACGTCCGCTGTCAACTGTAGAGAACATAACAAGACTGGTTCGAAACCTCTCCCAACCTTGACCGTTGTCAAATTCCGGTACGGTGTCGGATTCAGCAATGACAGCCATATCGAAACTCACACGAATCCTGTCCGTTCCACCATCGTTTGAGTATCGGAAATCTTTTACAGTTAACTCGGTGTATGAATTCAAACAAATTTCTGTCGAAATAGTGTCTCCCTTGTACAAGTGCACAGTTTGGTATCCAGATGCATGTTGCCTTGCCGTAATTTGATTTAAATTTTTCGTCATGCTCTCCGCTTCTATTGGAATATCCACATTACTGCTGTACACGCGCCGATTTAATACTCCAATTAACAAGACGATAATTATTTTATAGTACATCATCATTTACACTTTTATTATCTGTTTAAACAATGTTAATTAACTGCTAATTAAAAGCGTTTATATACCTTACACGGTGACTCAGTAGCTTTAAACACGTTGACAGGTTGTTGTGCATTATCTATCAAGAATTTGTTTGTTAAGGATCGACATGGACGTTCAAATGATAAAATACCTAACGCTCGAACGTAGTTTGCGGATTTATTTCGAAACACCTGCGCCCAAAACCATAAAACTAAATTTAGAGACTAGTCTCAAGCATCTGATTGGCTGAAATTGCAACTTGACATATAAAACGGCATTTATCTCAGATCCAGTTTTCTGATTTTTTTTCAAGAAAAAAAGCAAATAAAATTTTAAGTTAAGGGCGGTTACCGGAATTCGGAGGTATTTGGAGGGTTTTGGTACAATAAAATACCAAGGCAAAAAATCGGTAACGTGATTTGCGGATGACTTCGGGTTGTAGAGGATCCGGTTTATGAAGTTTTTACTGTAAAAAGAAACTGCAGTTTAGGACTATCTGTATCAAATACACCTCATACGCCTACGCCTTGATTAATTGACTTAATAGAACACACGTTGGGTGAAGCAACTAAAACATAAATGCACGCACTTGTGGTCAATTTTAACACTGCTCTTGCAGTTTTTGTCTTACATAATCATTTGTCAACATCTAATATCACATCGTTTGCAATTTAAAAGCCATTCCTTCTCAATACATATGGAATGTCATACAATTATGCAAATATGAGGTTTGTATAAATAGCCATTAGACCTGTTCTTAACTACAAATTTTTATTATTCTCCCAGTCATCAGGGAAAAATTATAGCGTTAAGTTGCCATTTGATAAAGTTGTCACAAGAGTTACTGAAATGTCTTTTTTTCATTTGTTTTTTAAATTGTCTTTCTTTCCAGAAAAAGGTTGAAACTTGTGAAGTATGTGAAAAACTTACACTGAATTTAACAAGCTTTCAAATGACAAACCATTGTTGACATAAATGATAATTTTGTAAGAAAAATAAACAGATCAGCAAGTATTAATTTTATTTTATAACACAACACAACAAGGTAATTAGAAATAGTTTACAATATTTTAAATAACAATTCAAAGTAACAGAAACATACAGATATTAAAAATCTGTATATTTGAACACATAGTGGATTGAAAGACTCGTATTGGGCTTAGATTACCTCCCTTTGAACTCATTTATAAATGCTTGTTGATATCGAGCAGCAACTTCACTATTTCTGGATGTTTACTGTCTCCAAAATCATTCATTTGATTTCCAAATATACCAACAGTCTTCATTTTTTCAGGAATAGTAAAACTTACACTGAGTTTAAATAATGTTATGTTAAATAATGTTATGTTTTTCACTGTAATATTAAGTCTTGCACACATTTCTGTTATCCTCTTAATCATTGATTTACTGTAGAGGATCAAACTTTGAATTTAACAGTGCAGTTCAGAAGCAGTTTAGGACCCAAGATCATAAAACTAAGACAGGAGATGGCAAGAGCTTCTGGGCAGAATAAATCCCACTTACTCAATGTGAACACTATTTAAGGGTTTCATTTAACACTGGGATCCATTTTAACAATATGTTCTGGAAAGTGGTCTCTTAGAATAATGCCTTTATCTTGATTCACATCCAGTTCATCTATAAACCCAAACCAGTAAATCACCATACCAGGACCAAATCTGTAACAGATACACAAAACTGGTAAATCAATATAACAGGACCAAATCTGCAACAGATACACAAAACTGGTATATCAATATAACAGGACCAAATCTGCAACATATACACGAAACTGGTAAATCAATATAACAGGACCAAATCTGCAACAGATACACACAGCATGTAAATCAATTTATAAGGACCAAATTTTTACAGTAACACAAAACATGTAAATTAATATATACTCAAAGAAATTAAAAAACATTTTTTTATCAAAAAATATACTTCGTGTTTAAAGAAGTTGCATTTCAAATTCTTTAAGTATATAAGGACCAAATCTGCAACAGTAACACAAAACATGTTCTAAATCAATATGACAGGGCCAATCTGCACCTGCAAATCACCCAACCTTGGTGAAACAGGACCAAATTTGCAACAGTAACCCAAACCCAGTAAAAAAATGGAATATTATAACAGTATGCAGACTGTAGGTTCGTATTTTTTCGAGTTGGACAAGTAAACAACATCATGAGAGACCAAAGGTCAAGCGTGAAGCTGTTTAAAAACCAACGAGAAATGATATAAACCTACCAATTACTGTCATAATGTTCCTCTTATTATATACCCTTTTCACCAAAAACAAATTTAAATACACTAAACAACAAAATTTTAATCAACAACATGGTTTACTTTTATGTTGTTGTTATTTTTTCAATGATTTCCAATACTGTGGATTCACTAATATTCTCAGGGTACTAATTACAATGGATTTGGTCAGAAGAATATCCACTTATCTAACAATGTACTCCAAATATACACCTTTATTGCATGGCTTAACAGTGTAAATCCATGCTGTCTTATCAGGATCTACACTGTTCACTTTTTGATTCATTAGGTTAGTTATGACCAAAAAGCAACCAATGTAAATCCTGATCAGACAACAGGGATCTGCACAATCAGGAAAACGGTGTCCTGGAATAGCTGACATCAATTCTTGAACAAGAGTGCCAAAATGCCACAAAATACGCCCGTCAAAAAGTTTGGCTAATTTGCCACATTTTTCGTATAAATAAAGGGCCATAACTCTTAAGTGCCTGAAGCAACTTGGCTGGTTATTGAACTTGGCAGAGATATTATGCCCACCAACATATTCACCAAGTTTGATAAAGACCGGATGAAAACTCTTTGACTTAGAGAGCGTAAACCCTTATTTTGGACAATTCAAGGGCCATAATTCAGAATGCATGGGAGGATTTGGCTGGTTATAGAACCTGGTAGAGATATTATGCCCACCAACATATTCACCAAGTTTGATAAAGACTGGATGAAAACTCTTTGACTTAGAGAGCGTAAACCCTTATTTTGGACAATTCAAGGGCCATAATTCAGGAGTGCCTGGGGGATTTAGCTGGTTATAGAACTTGGTCGAGATATTATGCCCACCAACATATTCACCAAGTTTGATAAAGACCTGATGAAAACTCTTTGACTTAGAGAGCGGAAACCCTGTGGAGCCGCCCGCCCGCCAACCTGCCTGCCTGCCGCAGGTGTTCCCATAATACGTCCCGATTTTCAAACGGGCGTATAAAAAATGTCAAAATGTTGAGCAGAAAACTTATTTGCTTATTATTAGGTATTTAGCATTTACAGTAACATTGTATGGCCAAAATGTGTTACAAAATCACGTTAGTTATGAAAAAAAAAGACAAGTGTATGTTCTGTCCAAAATATAATATCAACTTGAATACAAAAAATACACATTTTCCTGTGTCTTGCCTGTATAAAAGTGATCTGACACATTCATATAATTACCATTCCATGATAAGCAGGATGTAGTGCTGGTAAAACTATTTCGTCAGCCTAATATCAAAACCTTGAACGAGGTTTTAAACTCATGAATTATCCACCAATCAATATATGTTATTTCAACAAATACTATCTTGATCCTTTCCCATTGGCATAGAGATGTGAGATTTTGACAGATTTCGCCTACTTTGTATTTCGGCGTTGCCATAAATAAAATTTTGTCGACATGAGGTTTTGATATTAAGCCAACGATTTGTATGTCCACATACAAAATGAGTATAACTTTATCCCTTTCCTACATATAGTTGCCTGAATGGCATGGAAAAACACTATAGATCCAGATCAGCTGGCACATCTGTGCTGTCTGATCAGGATTTACACTGTTTGCTTTTTGATTTATTACTATATTTCTAACCAAAAAGCAAACAGAGTAGATTCTGATCAGACAACACATATACTGGCTGATTCGGATCTACACTGTTCGCACTTGCGATGAAATGCATATATATGGAGTACTGTGCCCAAGGTTATAAAACTGAACATGGAAACAAGTCTCAAATCTCAAGCATCTGATTGGCTGAAATGGCCACCAATCACCATTTCAGCCAATCAGATGCTTGAGATTTGAGACTGGTTTCAAATTTCAGTTTTATAACCTTCAGCCATGGTGTGCATGTTACAGCAATGTACAGACCTATTCCAGTAACTCCAGAACTGGTCTTTAAGGTAAGTTTTGTGACTTTGTTCATCTCCAAAGGAGGCCTTACTCTCAATCCAGTTCACCACATGCCCATCAACAGCTGTGAACAAATTAACATATGCATTTAAGCAGCTATTTCATCATTTTAAGCAGCTATGTCTTCAACATTAAAGATTAAATACAGTAGCCTTTATTTGTTCCCTTATCACATTTACAGTTCAGAAAAGAGTTTTCAATCATATCAAATAATTAAAGAGGTAACAATGTACAGTAAAACCCCACATTTAGAACACTGCAAATCAAACCACTACTTCAAGTCCTTTGTTACAGTTTTGCAATAATTTCTACCCCAAAATGAAGACCAACCCACTATACATTCCACTTTGGTCTAGACCAGAGAGGGTCTTAATAACAAGGTTTCACTGTAGATCAAATCAGTTTTTTCAATTCAACACCTGTCTCACAGTATGGTAATTTTACTTGACACTTGTTGAACTTGGCACTTGCCAATATTTACCTCTAACTTGACACCTGCCTCACAGTATGGTACTTTTACTTGACACTTGTTGAACTTGGCACTTACCAATTTGTACCTTTAACTTGACACCTGTCACACATTATGGTAATTTTACTTGACTCTTGTCAAACTTGGCACTTACTATTGGTGCCTCTAACTTGACACCTGTCACACAGAATGGTAATTTTACTTGACACTTGTTAATCTTGGCACTTACCAATTAGTACCTCTAACTTGACACGTGTCACACATTATGGTAATTTTACTTGACACTTGTTAATCTTGTCACTTACCAACTGGTACCTCTAACTTGACACCTGTCACACAGTATGGTAATTTTTCTTGACACTTGTCAAACTTGGCATTTACCAATTAGTACCTCTAACTTGACACCTGTCACACATTATGGTACTTTCACTTGACACTTGTCAAACTTGGCACTTACCAACTAGTACCTCTAACTTGACATCTGTCACACAGTATGGTAATTTTACTTGACACTTGTTAAACTTGACACTTACCAATTGGCACCTCTAACTTGACACCTGTCACACAGTATGGTAATTTTTCTTAACACTTGTCAAACTTGGCACTTACCAATTGGTACCTCTAACTTGACACCTGTCACACAGAATGGTAATTTTACTCGACACTTGTCAAACTTGGCACTTACCAATTGGCACCTCTAACTTGACACCTGTCACACCGTATGGTAATTTTACTTGACACTTGTCAAACTTGGCACTTACCAATTGGCACCTCTAACTTGACACCTGTCACACAGTATGGTACTTTCACTTGACACTTTTCAAACTTGGCACTTACCAATTGGTACCTCTAACTTGACATCAGGAGTCTTGTCATATCCTTTCAGTCTCATTTGATCCTCACCTGAAAACATTAAAGTTCAACTTAGAAAACAAGTTTCAGATCATTTCTGATAAGTGCAAGGAAGAAATTGAAGGAAACATAATACAAAATATCAAAAATATTACTCAATTTTATCTTGTATATAACCTTTGAGCAGTTTCTAGAGAAATGTATGTGCTGTATATTGGTACTTATTTCTTAGGCAACCTTGATATTGCTCAAATGTGTGAATGAAGAATTTTAACCTTGATTGCTTTAATAAGACAGTGACTACTTAACATATACTTAATTATTGATAAGAAATCCAGCTTCAGAGTGATCAATAAGATTAGTGATGAAAAACAAACACAAATCATTAATGATTAAGCTAACAAGTGATCAACAAACTAGTAGTGACCAGTTGCTAAGAACCTTTATTGCATGGGCGAACAGTTTAGATCCAGATCAGCTGGCACATCCATGTTGTCTGCTCTGAATCTAAACTGTTTGCTTTTTGATTTGTTAGATTATTTCTGACCAAAACGTGACCAGTGCAGATCCTAATCAGACGGCACAGATGTGCTGGCTGATCTCGATCTAAACTGGTCACACATGCGTAAAAATGCGTATATATGGAGGAAAGGGATAAACAAACTAATTATACCATAATCCGACAGCTCAATTTTTCTAGTTTCGGTCTACACTGGTCACACATAGGCTATAGCAAAATAATAATGTGATACCTATGTATGCCTGTCCCAGTCTATCAAGTGTTCTATTCAGTTTGAACTCATACTCATGGCCGATGGAGCTAAGTACAGTTAAGGTGATATAGTACCTATCACTGTACAGAATGTATACACTGAATAATGTATTTAATCTCAGAATATAAGTAAATACTTGATCAATAAACACTTGCAGTCAATATCACATTTATGCTTAAAAATATATTGTGTAACCAATAAACAGCAAAATTAATATAAGAATTTAAACTTTGTAATCCCATGTCAAACCCAATGCTTTAAAGGTATTAAAATTGCTAACAAATCTTTCCAGTCAATTATACAAAGGATACTGTTTGATGCTGTCACAGAGTGGCCCATAGTGATCATCTCCGAGTATACACTGCAACACAAACACACTGTTAACCCTTTCCTTGATATATACACATTTTTACGCGTGTGCGACCAGTGTAGATCCAGATCAGCCGGCACATCCGTGCCATCTGATCTGGATCTGCACTGGTGGCATTTTGGTCAGAAATAACCTAATGAATCAAAAAGTGAACAGTTTAGATCCTGATCAGACGGCACAGATGTGCCGGCTGATCTGGATCTAAACTGTTTGCCCTAGCAATAAAGGTGTATCTGTACAGGAAAGGGTTAATATTAACTGAAATAATGCAAACATTACCCAGAAGACTATCTTACTAGAAATTTCAATTACGTTTTGAACCAGCGAGCAACCTCCATAAACACCTGTTGGACTGCAATACTTTAAAAGGCAACGAACACGTTTTTTGTCACGAGACTCCTGTTAGAAACTGCCGCTCCAATCAAAGACTCTGCGTTCAACTTCCAAGTAAGGTTTTGCTGCAAATCAATTTTGGTTGTGGGTTGATTCTCCTTGAATTTTGAAAATTTTGTTTTCTAAAGATCTGAATGGTACATGTAGCACTAAAGCAATAACAAAGGTGTGGCTTAAAGTAAAGCAACCTGAAGATGTGATGAACTATGAACAGCATTCTGTCAATTAAACTTTTCAGCTACTTTTCAAATTAATTATCAGATGCCGTGCCAAGCGTTTGATGTTTTGGTTGCAAGTTTAAATCTAACTGAAATCAAAAAATTGCAGTACATTACATAAACTTTGGGGAATGATGGGAGAAATAGTTTCTCAGATGTACCAGATGTCCCAAGTTTGTCCCTTTGATGAGCCTTTCTGCTCAATAAAGAAAGCCAAAAACTAATAATAATTTCTCTCAATTACTGCAAACAGCTTCTCCCATTTCTGACAACCCGAGTCGGTCTCTGAAATTGGCATGTGTTACGATCCTTCAAAACAGACAAAATAGCATAAGCCACTACTTAAAAACTTATTATTATTATTATTAAAATAAATAACCAAAATCATTTTTAACTAGAAATGTGTCCATAGGACACGGATGCCCCTGCTATGCATCGTTTTCAGATACTAATGTGCAATGATGGGAATAATAGCATTTCAAAGACAGTGATGTTCGAGTAATTATAAGAATATGCATAAACTTGATGATCAAGTAAATTATTTGTATTTGTGGCAATGTTGTCTTCTCATTACGGAAATGTCTGTGAAGAAGTTGGTGTCAATGCAATGCAATGTCATAGTGAACATTTGTGCCAAGTTATTTTGAAATCCCTTCATTCTTAAAGAAGTTATAGCCTGAACAAGTAAATTCAAGTTTTAGTAACTGTGACCTTGACCTTGGACTTACAGGCATGGGTAATGTACGCAACACACTGCCTTGTCATGGTGAACATTTGTGCCAAGTTATTTTGAAAACCCTCCATTCAAAACAAAGTTATAGCCTGGACAAGAAAATTCTATTTTTAGTAACAGTGACCTTGACCTTGGACCTACAGGCATGGACATGGTACACGACTCACCACCTTGTCATGGTTAACATTTCTGCCAAGTTATTTTGAAATTACTCTATTACTAATGTAGTTACAACCCTGACCATAAAATTCTATTTTAGTAACAGTGACCTTGACCTTTGACCTACAGGCATGGGCATGGTACGGGACACACCATCTTGTCATGATGAACATTTGTGTCAAGTTATTTTGAAATCAATCTATTCTTAACAAAGTTACAGCCCGGACAAGAGAATTCTATTTTTAGTAACAGTGACATTGACCTACAGGTATGGGCATGGTACGCAATACACCGCCCTGTTATGGTGAACATTTGTGTCAAGTTACTTTGAAATCCCTCCATTTAAAATGAAGTTACAGCCCGGACAAGAAAATTATAATTTTAGTAACAGTGACCTTGACCTTGGACCTTCAGGCTTGGGTATTGTGCGGACACACTGCCTTGTCATAGTGAACATTTGTGCAAAGTTATTTTGAAATCCCTCCATTCATAACAAAGTAAGCCCGGACAAGAGAATTCTATTTTTAGTAACAGTGACCTTGACCTTTGACCTACAGGCATGGACATGTTACGCGGCACATCGACCTGTCATGGTGAACATTTGTGCAAAGTTATTTTGAAATCCCTCCATTCATAACAAAGTAACAGCCCGGACAAGAGAATTCTATTTTTAGTAACAGTGACCTTGACCTTTGACCTACAGGCATGGGCATGATACGCAACACATCGCCCTGTCATGGTGAACATTTGTGCCAAGTTATTTTGAAATCCCTCCATTCATAACAAAGTAACAGCCTGGACAAGAAAATTCTATTTTTAGTAACAGTGACCGTCAACTTCGACCTAAAGGTTTGGGCATGTACGTGACATACCGTCTTGATATGGTGAACAATTATACCAAGTTATTTAAAAATCCAATAAGAAAAAACAAAGTTACAGAGCGGACAAGATTTTGCAAGAAAATTCTATAGTAACAGTGACCTTGACCTTGGACCTACAGGCATGGGTATTGTCACAACACACCGCCTTGTTATGCTGAACATTTGTTCCAAGTTATTTTGAAATCCCTCCATTCCAAACGAAGTTAAGGGCAAAGTGTATATTTTTCTTAACACAAAATGTAAGTGAAAAAGGGGCATAATTTGAAAAATATTGGAAGCAGGGTTATGGGTCTTGTTGGTTATGATGTATATTTTGATGGTGAAAATATATTTCAAGTTTCAAGGCAGTATCTCAAGTAGTTTTAAAGTTATGGGCAAAATGCATATTTTGCTCAACACAAAATATAAGAAACAAGATATATTCCTATTAAAACTAATGTAAATGGAAGTATCAAAGGGCCATAACTTCTGAACGGAACATGTAAGAGCAAAACCCCACCTTTATGCACAACAACATATCAGGCCAAGCATTGTGGTAAAGTTTCATTTAATTGCCACCAGTAGTGTAGGAGGAGTTGCGTTCACGAGATATACTCCTATTAAAACTAATGTAAATGGAAGTATCAAAGGGCCATAACTTGTGAACGTAACATGTAAGAGCGAAACCCCACCTTTATGCACAACAACATATCAGGCCAAGCATTGTGGTAAAGTTTCATTAAATTCCCACCAGTAGTGTAGGAGGAGTTGCGTTCACGAGAATATCGGACGGACAGACGAACGGACGGACAGGAGCAACTCTTAATGCCCGTCGCCATTTCATGGCGGGGGCATAAAAAGGATGTTCTGACCAAAATAAGTCTGTTTTGACTGGGGGCCATTTTACTAGGGTTTGTTTTAAATGGACTTTCTGTAGAAAATACAATACAATGGAAATCTTGCATCAGTACACCTAAGTCAACATAAGAACCCCTTTAAAAATCAATGCTCTAAGTACTTGGTTTCAACATGATCAAGACTCTTTTAAAGTTTTAAAAAGAAAGCATATAGAGCCACAAAATATGTTACCTGTTGAATTTCTACAGCCAGATATGGTTCCTCAATTAGTGAGGGTTCTTTCATCAACTGTGTGACAAATGCCTTTGGTGCTAAACAAGGAAACAAATACATGTATCTGATTTTTCACTCTCACTAAAGTCAGATCTTACAAATTGTAAGATCTGATGACTGCCCACAATACCTAGATTTGCTTTAGTAGTTTTCCCCAAGTATATTTTTAGAACAGTCAATTCATAACGCTATCAGCAAAGGTAAAAAAATGACCTAAATATGTAATATCCAGTGTAAATGAACGCAGTAATATATAAAATACACCAATCTTCAGTAAAATATGTCTTTATGTTAACAATATATACAATACAACGTTCATCATGCAATTTTGTGATTTTGTAGGTGACAATCTGATGATT
This sequence comes from Corbicula japonica, assembly GCA_038501625.1. Classification (NCBI taxonomy): domain Eukaryota; kingdom Metazoa; phylum Mollusca; class Bivalvia; order Venerida; family Cyrenidae; genus Corbicula; species Corbicula japonica. The sequence continues at coordinate 14,528,903 of JAZAYU010000006.1, read as the reverse complement.
TGTAAGGTTGTTTTTAACCCTTTCCTGTATAGATAAACCTTTATTGCTAGGGCGAACATCCAGTTCCAGATCAGCTGGCACATCTGTGACCAAAACGCGACCAGTGCAGATCCTGATCAGATGGCACGGATGTGCCGGCTGATCTGGATCTACACTGGTTGCACATGCGTAAAAATGCGTATATATCAAGGAAAGGGTTAAAGCATATTTAAGTGACTCAGGAATTCTATGGTTTTTCTGGAAAAAAAACATTTTAGAATTTATATCAAATAAAAAGAAAAAACTTTTTCCGAATAATTTATGCTTCCATACAATAATTGTCATTAATATCAATCAATAAAATTACCTTTAATAATTTTAAAATATCCATTTTCATGAAACGTATCAGACAACCTAAACATCAACTATAACATTTTAGATCTGCTTTTTAGTTCTGATTCTAATGGAAGTCTGTAATATTGTGAAAATAAATGCTTCTTTTACTCCAATTTTCACATCCATGCCATCTGATCACGATCTACACTGTTCACTTTTTTATTCATTAGGTTATTTCCGAGCAAGATGGAACAAGCTCAGATTCAGATCAGAAGTCATGGACGTTCCAGCTGATCAGGATCTACACTGATTGCACATGCATAAAGATCATGTATATAGGGAGAAATGGGTTAACCTGAAGTGTGACAATTATAACAGTAACATAGCTCTCAACATATTCTTTGAATAGTGGCATTTTAAAAAGATTTTTTGTTAATTTTATTTTTATAACTGATATAATAAAATGTCAGTGAACAAGACAAACATACTCACCAGGTTCTCCATTGAATTTTGAATTGGAAAGGTGACGCTCCAGTATTATACGTCCTAACAAGGCAGGAGATAAATCTAGCTGAAATTTAAAAATCTCAGTCTAAAAATCTTATTATACTGCAGTTGCAAAACATTTATGTTTTGTATGTTCAGGTTACGGCTGTGCCCAAGATCATAAAACTAAATCTGGAGACCAGTCTCAAATCTCAAGCATCTGATTGGCTGAAATGGTAACTGGTTGCCATCTCTGTCAATCAGATGCTTGAGATTTGAGACTGATCTCAAATTTTAGTTTTATGATCTTGGGCCATGAAGTGTCTCTGATTTACTATAACAATATAGTACATGAAAACAGTGAGCAACTACAGTAAGCATGGTTGTCATGAAGGCTAATGTAAATTCAGCAGTCTTACCTGGTCTGATAGAGTTATCAAGATTTGTCTCTCCCCATTTTGCACACCTTTCACAAACCTTAAATTGAAACATCTTTAACATTAAAAATATTTTAATTTCAAACATAATTAAAGTGTAGTAATTCAAATAAAAGTTGTTGTATATCAGGCAGTAGATACTTCCAAGTTTAAGATTCAGAGCTGAAGATCATAAAACCAAGATTGGAGACCAGTCTCTAATCTCATTCGACAAGTCACCATGCTTAAGATTTGTGACTGGTCTACAGATTTAGTTTTATGATCTTGGGCCCTGGTTAGAATACTGAGTAGTGTTAACAGCCTTGTGAACAATTGATTATCAGTTGCTGTGAAGGACAGCAGGTGGGTATTTCTATAAACTCAGTGAGACTTTGCCACTGCATTCCCTGGAGGGTCACCAGATCAGCAATGACATTAACAGGTTTAAAGAGGTAGTCGGAACAGACATAACAACCATGCAAGTTAATCATGTAAAACCAATGGATTTATAAGGGAATGCTTGAAATGCTTGAAAGCATTATGGGCAGAGTGAACAGGTTGGCTGCTGGCACCCAACCATCCAGCACTGCACCTGCTCAGCAGCTGACCAACAATGACATAAACCAGCTGAGTTTACCATTGAACTGGCAGTAATATAACATTTGTGACCAAGATTATAAAAGTGAGAATGAAAACCAGTCTCAAATCTTAAGGATCTGATTGGCTGCATTGTCTCCATTTCAGCCAATAGATGCTTGAGATTTGAGACTGGTTTCAAATCTCACTTTTATAATCTCAAGCCCTGAGCTCAAGATCATAAAACTAAAACTGGAGACCAGACTCAAAGCTCAAGGATCTGATTGGCTAAAATGGCAACTGGTACCCATTTCAGCCAATCAGAAGCTTGAGATTTGAGACAGGTCTCCATACTCAGGTTTAAGATCTTTGGCCATGTACTGTGTAAGCTTTAGCACAGGAAATTTTGCTGCATATCTAACTCAGAGGCTTCTTCTTAATCAGTTTAATGCAGCCACGATGAAATTCCAATACAACTGGAATGGATGTGGTAACAAGAGAAAATCAGAAAACGCCCAATTAGGAAGATGAAAGATTATTTCAAGATATGCAGCAAAATGACAGTCCTGTGCAGAGGTTCTTTATTTCAACACTTCCATGTTGATTTAACTTGCTTCCATAACATTAAACAAAGTGTATTTGCAGGGCACCGATAGCAAGGAAATAAAGGGAAATCAACTCAAGCACTACCATATAACTGAATTTTCCTAGTATGTGTGCTTACATGTCATAATATTTTGCGACAGCCTCCGGACTGTAGTGCAGGTAGTGGGTCTTCCTCATCTTCTTCTGATAATCCTGAGAAAATATGCTGCCTAGAGCATTCAAGCTTACACTGAAATATACAACAAGATAGGTGTTAAGTTGAACACTTGTGTCACCCTCTGGTACTTTTTCAGGATAAACATTCCAAGTACATAATGGGGCATAACTCAGATAAATGTGACCTCAACCTAAAGATTTTGGCATTATCACGACCGTGTTGTCATAAGCAATATTATTTGAAACTTTGATGAAGAAATATTAAGAAATGTTTTATTCAATGTTAAGTTTATGTGATGGATAGACTGATGGACTGCCAGGGTATTCCCTATATATCGCCTTTTCTTAGGCAACACAGTAAAGGCACTATCTGATTTGGTAAATATTTAAGCATATAGACTGCCCAGGATCATAAAACTGAAATTTGAGACAAATCTCAAGCATATGAATTATGATTGGTTGAAAAGGAGATTCAGTTATATCCTTTGGAGTAAAGGGTTAAAGAACAAAGTGTGCTATATGCCAATGTATGCGAAAACCAAATACTATTGTAAACTTAGACAACTAATGCTCCTGAAGTACTTAGGTAAACAAGAAACCTTTGGGACAGTGTTTTGAACATCTGTTTTCTCTGGCTTAAAGATAAATGCTATCTTGTAAGGAAACATATACTGGACTTAGAGGAAGCTAAACAAGTAAGAATTTAAATGAGAGATAACTTCAATGAAATATTTGCAACTGCTCAATTGTAAATTGTAGTTTTCTTCATGATATGTTAAAGAAATTTTGGAAAGTACCAACAGATGGCATAAAGCAGAATAACTGTATATCATACCTTGGGAACTTCTCTGCAATCAGTGGCAGGGCATCCCGGGATTTGTACATGTGCATTAAGTGAATTATTTCATTGTAGACTGCTAGTTTCATTTTTAGTCTTCACAACTGTTGTCACAAGAACTTCTTTCTGAAAGCCTTGTAAGCTGTATATGAAAACAAAAGTTCAACTTATGCTTTGAAATCACATAGAATAAGATCAATGTCTGCTATAGCACAATATTTTATATATATATAAATATGTAACTTTCTCTGTTTATGTCTGCAAGAGTCACCTGCCGATCTGAACAGTCTTTGAATAAACATGTATATAACAATTCCTTATATCAAGCCTGCATTGTTTACAAAGTTACAAGTAGTTCTGTATTTTAGGGAGTGGCTAGAAAGGTACATGTAAGTACAGTCTGCATCCTGTCATGCAAACTGCACAGTTGCTAATTTATATATTATTCTATTTTTTTATTTCCATTTGGCTTTTCAATGTTATTAGCTTCTTATGATTTATATGTTTGTGTGCTTTTGCATGTGTAGTAGATTTCATACCAGTGGCCTCGGTAGCTCAATTGGTAATGCGTCGGCATGGTAAGCCGGTGGTACAAGGTTCAAATCCTGGTCAAGGCTACTCTTCCTAGACCAAAATCTGCCACAGTGGCATCTTGGACAGGGCACTTACCCTTGGAGATCTTTCAGGTGAAGCATGACCCGAACCTAGGCAGAACCTTGCGAACATTTCCAAGTTAGTTGGAAATGTCTCGTAAAAGTTGGGAGGAAATGTAGTAGATTTCTACCAGTGGCCTCAGTAGCTCAATTGGTAGAGCGTCGGCATGGTAAGCGGGAGATCCGAAGTTCGAATCCTGGTCAAGGTTACTCTTACCCAGACGCAAATCTGCCACACATGCAACATTGTTGAGCTGATGGGTGGGTTGGAGTTATTTCACCAAGACAACTTGTACTTGTTTTGAGATGTGAGAACCTCTTAAGAGTGAGAGGTTGGTGCACCCTAGAACCTGGTTTAAACCCCCAGTGGCAATTTGTTTTGCCACTGACTGTTCCAAGGTAGTAATACCAAGGGTACTCTTTTTCGTTAATTGTTTGTGGCGTCTTATTTGAATTGACAATACTTATAACAAACATGCTCTGTCTTTCTCTCTTCTTTTTCGTTGTGTGTGGATACTGTGTTTTCTGAGTGTGGTGATTCCTGATATGCATATTTCACTTTTTTTAAGATTTGCATACTTTTATAATATAAAACATATGACATAAATTTATTAAATCAATAAGGGGATAAAACTAGAACTTGGAATAAATATTGATTGCTGGACCTCTCAAAGTCAGAGGTGTAGAATTCCACTTGACCGTTGTCATGGAGAGTAAATGATCGGTTGGGTCAAGTAAAGTGGCCAAAACACTCGACTGACTGGGCGAGTAAATTTTTCAGCAATGCACATGTGTTTTCTTCGGAAAATGGAATATTTTTACTTACGAGGCTGCAAGTGCATGTATTTTCATATGCATTACTTATGAACAAAAACACGCTTTTCATGTAAAAATATATATCCGAAAACAAATGTGTTTGTTTTATAATATACGTATACCCCATGTTGTCATGTTGTATATAATATAAATTAGTAGGGGTTGAAATGTCTTTGTTTTTTCCACCAGAGGGGTTGAAATGTCTTCAATAATTGGGGTTGAAATGTCTTTAAAATTAAGCTTTGAAATGTAATAATAGGGGTCGATATGTCTTTATTTCATGGGTTGAAATGTCCAATGGGTTATGGGTTGAAATGGGTATCTGGTCATTTCGTAACCTTACCATTTCGTAACCTTACAGTTTTGGTCGATTCGTAACCATTGTCTTGGTCATATCGTAACCATTCAAAAATCCTTTGGTCAGTTCGTAAGCGCTATAATAAAGCTACTGAAATCCTAAACGAGGTGCTAATGGGACCATTCACACCTCGTTGTGGTATCAAATATCTTTGATCAAACTATTTACTGAATTGTTACGATTTGACTGAAGGATTTAGTATTTGTACTAGATGCTCTACAAACATCAGCATCAGTGCTGATACTGATAAAGCAAAATGTATGAAGGAAATTGAGCAATTAATAATTTTGGATCAGATTTCTTAATTCGTGATTTCAGTTAACGTTTATAATTTTATCTAAATGTTTTCACTTAAACTTTTAAATAAATATTGTTAAATCTTTTTTGTTTCTTATTAATAATATTGAAAATAATTGAAAGGTAAAAGATATTTTTCGAAATATTTTAACGACCACCGTTTTAATAATGTATTCTAGTTAACCTAAATTTATTACATTTCTTTTCAGATGATCACTTCAAGATGAAAAAATATAAGATTTGTCTAAATTGTTTTATTGTTAAAGTTTCAAGTTTGACGTTTAACGATTTTGTATTTTTTATGATATTAAAATTATAAATTACCAACTGTGTGTAACATGATCGTAACCCTGGCACTGAATCAGTTTTGTTGTGTCACCACTTTGTACAGGAGGTGTGACATTCCTGAAATACTTGTCTAAGTCCTGAAAATTAATGCCTCATTACCGATTCTCAAATGAGCGATCTCAATTTATAGCACATTCCACAGTGTTATATTTTCAAAACAGTGTGTTAATTCCTTGAATATTGAGAGAAATCCAATTCATTTTTATAACTTTATTTCAAATGCATATCACAAGCAAACATGATAAACAAATTCAATATCTTAAGCCCCATTATACAAATAAATGTAACAGACAGTTTGAAAGGATAAATTTAATTAATCTACAATAATCATAAGTTTTAATACATTAATGCTATTCTAACCAGAAACATTATTTTTTATGAATTATTTACATATATGCAAAAGACGTGTATTTAGATATACATATATAAAAACATACTATCTAGCACATGTTAAACAAGCACCATATAAGATATAATACAATATACACAATACTAACAAACATAAATAATAGCACATCTCATTTATTTAGTGAAATAAATAACTTAAATGATAGCACATGCACACCATGACAATTTTCACCAACAATCATAATGTACATTTTTATTATTTAGCATACACTCGTGACAACTTCTCAACTCCGCTGACATCCCTCCTTAGAGGTATTCTGCCCATGTAGAAAATATCTTGGATTCCATCTGTTTTGTTGTTTTCTTCTGGTGTTTGTGAGTTTCTTCATGGAGACAAGCTTCACTTGTGTTGAAACAAATTTAGCCTCTCCATGAAGAAGCTTGACAAGCACGAAGAACATACGGTGGAGGGCTCTGTACTCGGGTGTTAAGACGTCGGTGATACCCTTCAGAGTCGTTGTTCGTCCTGACGGCGTTTCCATATACAGACCAGTCGCAAGGGGCCCACGTAGCATTTTCTATCCACTGGTCGTTATATATATTGGTTGTTATAATTATAATTTTAATATTTAATGTGCTAATCAGTTGGATTTATTGCAATTACTATTATCACCTCCGATCTTGATTATTGTTTTATTTATTACACCGTTTTAAAATAATACCTTCAATTTGATACCTGTAAAAATCACCAACTAAAACCACATTTTAATTAATATTAGTTGCATTAAACCTTCTGTTTAATTTTCAATAATAAAATGTATTTGTTGGTTTCAAGAATAAATAAATGTTTATTTTCAAATGTTATTAAAAGAAAATCTTTTCATAAATATCAATTTCTAACAATTGTAAAATATTTAAATAATTAATGTTTTAGCCAGTTTTGCCATTTGCAATGTAAGTGCCCCCTTAATTGACATCTTATAATATACTTTATAATATAATGATTATACAAAGATCATTTTTATACATATTTCAAAAGCATAAATTAAAAGGTTACGAATTGACCAAAGGATTTTTGAACGGCTACGATATGACCATGACAATGGTTACGAATTGACCAAAATTGGCGGTTACGAAATGGTAAGGTTACGAAATGACCATAATTCATTGAAATGACATTTTAGGGGTTGAAATGTCCAGGGGTTGGAAAGTCTTTGTTTTGAAGAAAGGATTGAAATGTCGAGGGATTGAAATGTCCGACACGCCTTTCAAGCATGTATACGAAAATGAAAAAATGATCTCCTATTTATAAGACTACCTTGTACACCTTTCGAATACCAACATTGGGTACGAAAGTTTAGAGAACGAACATATCATTATTTATTGTATCGTAACTGGTCATTGTAATGATATATACTTACACGTTATTATAAACTTTGAGCTTAAAAACAACAGAACTATTGTGAATCAAAGAGATGATATTCGGATGACTGTAAAACCCTTTCTCTCTTACGATTAGCCAGAGTGACCTCCCATGAATATCGTACTTACTTAATTGCCTTAATGCACATTATGTTTTTTTTCTTTTTAGTCATTTGATGAAATAAAATAACAAACATTTTGGACAAAATGTTTGTTTTTGCTGTCTAAAGAAGTAATTTTTAGCGTATACACGTATCTTTTACGATCAACTGTGCTGAGAAACTGAACATCCGCTGCAGCCTCAGTTTCATACCAGAGGGATTTCCGAATTTGATTTCGGATAACAAAATTTTGTAAACATGTGTCATCTCATCTCTAAGCTAGTAAACAGAATTGATCCAGATGTTTGCAGTTACCTTTGAAGTTTGGGGACAATGAATAAAATGATTATATTTTGTGATGAGCAGAATGCGTACTAGGTCCGAAGCAAAGTTATCCAGAAAAAAGTCTTCCGGTCTATCCGAATCAAATGCCATTATAGATTTGACAGACGATTTACAAAGAAATGGAGAAAAATTAGTCACAGAATCTATGACATCCTGTAAGAATTTGTACTTTGAGAATACATGTTGTTTTCTGATATTTTATACTGGAGTACAACAACCAAGTATCCAGATTAATATCCGAGCGCTTGGGTTATCGCTAGACTGGCTGGCATGATGCCCAGTAAATATATCCTTATCTGTTTATCAAGTCAAAAAGCAACACAATCTTCATGAAGGGTTCACTTTGTCGGTCCTTCCGTCACGAAAACAAAACTGAAAATAACAGTTACTGCTTTTTATTTATATTTCTTCAAACATACAATATTCTTTATGACAACAGGGTCTTGAGAGGACTGGGTTTTTATCCCACATCTTTCTCACTTTTTGACAGGTGTGGTGCTCCATTGGTAACTCACTGGTCTACCAATCTGGAGGATGTGAGTTCGAATCCATAACTTTTAAATGGGGGCAACTGATATGTAAAGTTATCTCAATATAATGTCTTGAGTAACCTCCCTTTGTAGCGCATACCTGTTAGTGGGTAATTCTGGTCTGAGATTGAGATTCAAAACAGAATAACTCAGCAATCATCTGCGGTCCATTCCATTACATTTTAATATATTTTATTTTGTGTAAACCTTTCCTAAGGGCTATTTTCTTTAATTTATTTAGGAGCACTTTAATTTGCCAAAATTAAATAAACAATGTCTCGGGTCTAAAACAACATTGTGACAAGTAATTGGCATATTTTTAATCCTTAGTCAGTTTTTTAAAACAACACTTTTACCCAAACAAGCAACTTTTCAACCTCAACTCTGCCAACAACTTACCTTCAAAAGGACCTTTATCACACCTTCAGCTGTTAAGATCCATGTCTTGCTAATTAGATTACATAACACGATAATAAAACCAGGGTTCTCCCCAGGCCATTTTAGCGTACCGGACCCGCTACGCTAAAATTTTAAATCCATAAATCCGCTATCCCTAAAATTAACCGCTATGCTTTAGAAGATCAGCGCTACGCCTAATTTCCTGCTGATAAAGTTTTAGTGTATTCCAACAAACACAGTAAAGTGTGTCAATTATGTTTATTGCCCGAAGCGTCTGAGATAAATCCAGTCAAACGTCACGTGATCTGTATCAGTAGACGCTCGCTATATCATGCAGTTAACACTGATACATTATTAAGACGGTCAAGGTCGTAATCATAGTGAAGCAGAAGCCGTATATTGGAAAGATTAGAATAATTGCAATTACCTGTGCGATGCATGTGTCAATTAAGGGATTAAGTGGATGAAAGATACTACTCGCGATGATAAAATGATTGCTGTAAATTAACTGAACAATTGATGGGCTGGTAATTGGCAGTTAGCGAGAATGTCGGTAGCATTTGATGTGTTTTGGGTAAGTATTGATGACAATACATTTTTGTTCACAGTTTTCTTAGCAATTTAAAGGTGATAAGTAAAATATAAGAACTGAGTGCTAAACCAGTGAGCCTTATTCTTTAGATCCCCTTCTTGAAAGGCAAATAACAATATAAAGCTAGTTTATTTGTCTTGTCTGTCTGATAAAAAATGCTTAAAAAATCACAAATCTCTCCTCAACTTGGTCCTTAAACATAAGAATGATAGGTTTTCTGTGAACTTGACCAATGATTAAACTTACATAAATCAATATATTTGATGTAATAAAATAAATGTTCTTTTATAAATGCTTTCTTTATTATTTAACCAGCAGAATGGCTTAGAATAGCATGAAATTATAATAAAAGAGGGTAAAACTACCAAAAACTTCGCCGCAGGCGCGCGGGAGGGGCCACCCCTCCCGCACCCACCCCTTACGCATATTATGAGCTATCCCTTAAAAAATTTCTGGGGAGAACCCTGAAAACACCAAGCCCGTTTTCTAATTGGCCCAATAAGTCAAATTTTAAAAAGGATAAAGTTAGGTAAATTAGTAATTTAAAAGTTGACTTTGTTATTAACTTAAAATTAATTTTCGAAGATGATTTCTATTTATATGTCTGTTTCACATTTTGTTAATTTGAGGTGACTCTGTATATCAGTAGGCCCCTATTCAGTATTGCTTGTTGTGATGCCATAATTTGTAGGTCAAGGTGATGTTAGATGGAGTTGTGTCCCTTCTATTTTCTTGCATTTTTATTCTGAAAAAGTAACCAAGGGCGCAACAAGTGTTTAAAGACATCGGTTATTTTAGTTGGCGGTCAATGTTTTGATAGTGATTATGCATGAGTAAAGCAAGACGATTAACTGTAAAACAGCTGTTAGTGTATTTACTGAAGTGTTAAAACTGAGGCCCGACTGCTAAATCCGTAATAGTTTAATGAACAGGACAATCAATAACTTATTAAATAACCAGATATGGCGACTTGCATGGGTATTTAAACAGCAATGGAAATGCGCGTTATGGTTAGTTGATAATTTGTAAACATTGATGGTGAAAATATAATTTTACTACGTTTATACACGCATGCGGTTGAACAATCAGATGGGATTCATAATAACATCCCTTGGTTTGACAGCTAGAAGTATTGTTATAAGTACAGTTGCACATGAAAAGCATGTATAATTATACAGTATAAATTGAGAAGGCTGTACCTTTCCATTTAAGTGAACACTTATATGTGAATGTCACAAGATGGCAGATGATGTTTAAAAAGTACTTTAAAAAATGAAAGATGCAAATAAAATAAATATTGATCTAGTAAAATAAAAATAGTTCATTTTGTAATTTTAAACAAAGATTTAGTTATAGAACAAACTATTTGTAACTGTTTAAGTTGGTATAGTAATAGGAATTGCAATCTACGTCATATATTATGCACCAACAAGCATACAAACATGATGGATTCATTCATTTATCTTTCTGTATGTGGAGTTGTAGGAATCTGTTTTTGTGTCACCCTTTCAAAGAAAAGTAAATACATAGAGACCACTTTGTTCATCCGGTCCGTCTGCTCTTCATAAAAACTTAACACGCCAATAATAATAATAATGTTTCTTCTCTTAATGTTTCTTTACCAAAATTAAAAATTTTATTGCTTATGGCAACATGATAATGTGGAAGCCAAAATGTTTTTACATCTGATGATCAGTTAGTGAGAGATATGAGAAGATTTTACAGTTAGCTGTTTGGTGAATTGAAAGGACATCCTTAGTTTTTAAATTATTTAAACTTTATATTGGAAGTTTTTTAAACTTTATTTTGGTAGTTAAGTTTTTTTTCTGTGAAAAAAAAATTCTTGTAAGTTATTAAATAACTTCTTTGTCTTTGTTTTCAGTGAAAAAAACCTCTCATGCTGTAAAAAGTGATTCAAAAGTGAGAACACCAAAATTGAAAGCAAAGAACAAGCATGCTGCTCTTACACCTGTTAGAGATGATTTCCTGCTGTCTCAGCACTTTGATTCCCAAGTGGTTGTAGGATGGGACTGTAATTCTCCAGATACCATTAGAGGAATTAAAAGATGTAAGTTTTTTAAACTTTCGTGCTTATTGTAGACAGGGCTTTTTTCACTTCCAGGGGAAGGGGCCCATGCCCTAAAATTTCGGGGAAAATAGTGTGATTTTTTCTCCAAAGGGGAATGAAAAAACCTAACATAAAGTTACATTTTTGGGGAAAACTGCATGATTTTAAAGAAATTTTCTGAGGGGAAGGTGCCCATAAATGGCCCCTACTGAAGAGGGAAAAAACTTGGCTGCACATCACAGTCCAAGCAGGGTCTATACTGATTGCTAATATTGAGTTAATAAATTTCAGGAAAACTCCCCTATGAACAATGAATTGACTGGTTCAAAGTACAAAACCAACTCGAAATTAAGACCAATGCACTAAAAAAACGTGTAATCTAGTTCCAAAGAAGGTCTTGGTAGCAAAGTAAGAGCTGGAAACATTTTACAAGTCACTTGTCTGGAAGTTGTAACTTGTTTGTCTCTTTGACTTCATTAACACACTGAAAGTTCAGTAGATATAAATGGCTAAGTCTAAAAGTCTGAAGTCATAAAATACTTAGAATGTGAAGGATATAGAAATTATGAACACATCGTTTTATGTACAGTTACAGACGAAGAAAATGGCGATGATGTTTCAGACCTCGTCATGCAGCTCTGTGGAGATGAGGTCAGTGCAATCTATTGTTGAACTTCTTAAACCTTTACTCCATATATACCTGATTAGTCACAATTGTGGACAATGTAGATCAGGATCAGGATCTACACTGTTCACTGTTAGATTCATCAGGCTATTTCTGACCAAGAAGTGATTGATGCAGATCCAGATCAGATGGTGTGGATATGTCAGCTGATCTGGATCCTCACTGGTCACATATGTGAAATAAAACTCATATAAATGGAGTGAAGTAATGAGCTTAAAATCAGGTTAAAAAAGAGCAGCTCAATCTGTCAAATTTTTCTTTAGAACCTCAGTCCAACAAATCTTAGTTCTGTTTTATCTGTATCTTGACAAGCAGAAGTATTTTTACCAGTAAACATGTATCCCACCTGAATTTTATTAGAAGATAATAAACTGAGGTCTCAATTTATTCCCTTACTCCATGGCATATGGCTGTTAACCATGGGCGAAAAGTATAGATCCAGATCAGCTTGCACAGAATCTGCTATGTTTGCTTATATATTGATGACCAAAAAACAGTTGAGATCCTGATCAGACAGCACAGATATGCCGGTTGATATGGATCTACACTGTTTACACAAGCAATTAAACCTGTATATACAGAGTTACACAAAGCTGAAAACTTTGATTAACTTCTACCTGAATTAGAAAGCTCCCTTTTCCCATAATCTTAGCTGATTCTTTTGAATTAAGACTATATAACTATAAGCAATAAGATATTCATATATGTAAATAAGGTCAACTTTGTCTTGCTTCATATACATAAATGTTACTGAATATTGGAGATGTTTCTTTGTTTCCTATGATACTTTATACTGTAGTAAAATCCTGAACAAATGCTTGTTTTACCCAGCATGAAGGAATATTGCCTACAAAGAGAAGTACACCACCATTGTTGGGTGTGTGGCGGGAGGACACAGAAGACAAACTGCTCGATGATCATCATTCCAACAGGTACTTTATCCATCTCTGACAATATAATAAAATTGTTCGCCATTTTATTCACCTGTGCAAGGCTCTCACTTGATAGAGACTTGGGAGAAGTAGTCTCCCAAAAGTGACCAGACTTCTACCTTCTTTGAGCTATGGAAGAAGTCACTTTGTATAGACTATATAGGGAAAGAATGCTGTTGACTGCAAACTTCTCCATAATTCAGTGAAATAATGACAAAACTTCTCCCTGATCTGCAAGTCAGGTGAGAGCCCTGCTGTGCAGATCTGTTTGCAAGCTGAGAAGTTGTTCATCTTGAAAATATTTGTGTTGACTGGTTGGAGAGCTAGAAATTATTGTAAGTGTTAAATATGTAAAGAGAGAATATGTAAGCCACAATGACCATGTGTAAGACTCCTCTATCTCCATTCTTAATACATTTCCCAGTTGAAATGTCAATGATTTTTTTGCCCAGGTATGCTTTTTGTGTCGCCTGCGATAGCAGGTAGACACATAGGGATGCTATTGTCCGGCGGCGTCGTCGTCGTCGGTGCCGTCGTCCGGTAGTCCCCCAACTTTAATCTGAAACTTAATGTTGCCTATAACTTTGAAAGAACTTGACCTATTCACTTCATACTTGGAATATATCATCAGCATGAACAATGCCATCTGTGACGACAAGAATGATAACTCCAGTTTCAATATTTTTTGAGTAATGCCCCTTTCAAATGCAACTTTAATCTGAAACTTAATGTTGCCTATAACTTTGAAAGTACTTGTCCTATTCACTTCATACTTGGAATATATCATCAGCATGAACAATGCCATCTGTGACGAGAAGAATGATAACTCCAGTTTCAATATTTTTTGAGTTATGCCCCTTTCAAATGCAACTTTAATCTGAAACTTAATGTTGCCTATAACTTTGAAAGTACTTGTCCTATTTACTTCATACTTGGAATATATCATCAGCATCAACAATGCCATCTGTGACGACAAGAATAATAACTCCAGTTTCAATATTTTTTGAGTTATGCCCCTTTGTAATGCAACTTGAATCTGAAACTTAATGTTGCCTATAACTTTGAAAGTACTTGTCCTATTCACTTCATACTAGGAATATATCATCAGCATGAACAATGCCATCTGTGACAACAAGAATGATAACTCCAGTTTCAATATTTTTTTAGTTATGCCCCTTTCAAATGCAACTTTTATCTGAAACTTAATGTTGCCTATAACTTTGAAAGTACTTGTCCTATTCAATTCATACTTGGAATATATCATCAGCATGAACAATGCCATCTGTGACGACAAGAATGATAACTCCAGTTTCAATATTTTTTGAGTTATGCCCCTTTCAAATGCAACTTGAATCTGAAACTTAATGTTGCCTATAACTTTGAAAGTACTTGTCCTATTCACTTTGTACTTGGAATATATCATCAGCATGAACAATGCCATCAGTGACGACAAGAATGATAACTCCAGTTTCAATATTTTTTTAGTTATGCCCCTTTCAAATGCAACTTTAACCGGAAACTTAATGTTGCCTATAACTTTGATTATACTTGTTCTATTCAATTTATACTTGGAATATATCATCAGCATGAACAATGCCATCTACGACAACAAGAATGATAACTCCAGTTTCAATATTTTTTGAGTTATGCCCCTTTCAAATGCAACTTTAACCTGAAACTTAATGTTGCCTTAACTTTGAAAGTACTTGCTCATTCACTTCATACTTGGAATATATCATCAGCATGAACAACGCCATCTGTGACGACATGAATGATAACACCAGTTTCAATATTTTGGAGTTATGCCCCTTTCAAATGCAACTTTAACATGAAACTTAATGTTGCCTATAACTTTGAAAGTACTTGTCCTATTCACTTCATACTTGGAATACATTATCAGCATGATCAACAACATTGGTAACAAAAAGAATCATAACTCCTGTTTGATTATACTTTGAGTTATGCCCCTTCCAAATGCAACTTTAACATGAAACTTAATGTTGACTTTAACTTTGAAAATTCACTTGATATTCGAAATAAATCATCTTCATGAAAAGCATCATTATGAAGAACAAGAATGATAACTCCTGCTGGACTATTTTATGAGTTTTGTCCCTTTAATATACAACTTTAACATGAAACTTAATGTTGCCTATAACTTTTAAAGTACTTGTCCTATTCACTCATCGAATATATCATCTTCATGAACAACAACATGGGTTACAACAAGAATCATAACTCCTGTTTGACTTTTTTTTTTCAAATGCAAATTTCACATGAAACTTAATGTTGCGTATAATTTGAAAGTACTTGCCCTATTCATTGAATACTTGGATTGTATCATCAACATGAACAGTGCGATCGACAACTACAAAAATTATAACTCCTGTTTGAATATTTTTTGAGTTAAGTCCCTTTCAAATGCAACTTTCACATGAAACTTAGTGTTGCCTGTAAAATGGAAAGTACTTGTTCAATTCACTTAATACTTTGAAAAACTCATCTGCGTGCACAAACCAATTTTTGAAGATGATAACTCGGGTTTCACCATTATTATAGTTGTTCCCCTTTTAAATGCAATTTAGATGACACATGTGTTCTGTGGTCTAGTATTGAAATCAACTTAAATAAAATATTTTTATTATATATGATTAAAAATAGGCCCACATTTCAACTTTTTCCATGCAGGCGACACATGTGTTCCGCGGAACACAACATTCTAGTTCAATCTTTTATTAGTAATTACATTGTATGTTGTTTATTCAACATTTTTTTTTCACGTATGAACTTTTTTTTTTCAAGTATGCCTATGATTGCCACTTGATTCAAATACCTTATTTCTAAACTAAATTTAAAATAAGTGTTTACTGTTAGAGGCAAGCACATAAATCATTATTTGATTTACTGGTGACCGATTCTACCTAATAATTTATATCTTATGAATTTGAACAGCAAGGTGATTTCCCTGTGATGATATTTTAGGGCTTATTGGAAAACCTTGTTTTGTTAATATAAACAGATGGTAATAGTTTCATAGCCAAAGAATTTAGTTAAATGTTAATGCCAATCTGATTGAGCTGCAAAGAACAACAATGATAACCAAACTTTAAATTAATTAACTGGTATGCCATTCCTTTGCTGAACAGAACTATTTAGTACAGTGCTACATGTTTTATAGCACCAATAATTGGGCTTAAAAACCTCTTTGTAACCCTACAAACATAGTTTGAAGGCAGAATGTTAACAGTATTCTACAAGTGATAGACTACCTGAGCTGTTTCTTATTTCAGATTAAGAAAGCGAGCCAGACAAAGGAAGAAGAGTGGTAAAGAGTCATGTGTTACAAACGACCTACTGAATAAGCTGTCACTGGCCTTTAATAAATGTCCAGGTAAAACAAATCTTCATGAAAGAGTGCTCTGACTAATTCATATTACATCCATGATGTAATAGGATATGAGAAAAAAAAACATTAACAGGAAAGAATGATTAGTGTACATTTATAAACTTGGGACTGGCAATGAATTTTGTTTAGTTGAGGATTTAGTTGTTTGTCCATGTTGCTAAATTTTAACTAACCTGAATCTGTGATACCAAAAAGTATTGTCTTCAGGGGTTGTGTATAACAAAACAATTTACTTTGTCACTGCAACTAGATATAGACTACTAATGAGATACCCAATTCTAATAAACTTTGTCTATTATATTGTTTCTACAACTTGGACTAATTACAAAGTATAAATCTCTAGAAAATCAAGAAGTATTGATTCATGTAAACCATGTCACTTTAATGTCCAGCCAAGTTGAGGGTTAACTGACAGATTTAGGGATAATATGACATTTGTGGTAGTGCACTGATAAAGTTTATACATGTACCACTGTACTTTTATACTTTCCCATTAATTTTGGTGGGAGGCATATAGAATTGCACTGGTCAGTCCATACATCATACGTCCATCCTCCAAATCTTGATGCATCAACTCCTCCTAAATGATTAGGCGGATTTTTTTTTTCAAACTTGCACAGATGATCAAGCAGGATGTGTAGATGATTGTAAAGAAAGGATTTTTTCCTGTGGCCATTTTTACCAGACTTATGTCCCTTTGTTATTACAAATGTTGTGGAAGCATTCAGGCATCAGCGTCCGAGGACAAATTCTAGTTTGAAATTAATTATTTCCTAATATCTTGCAGAAGATGATAAAGAGAAGAATGATGTTGTAGAAGCTGATGCCTGTGAGGAAGAAACAGCTGCCCTACACAACT
This sequence comes from Corbicula japonica, assembly GCA_038501625.1. Classification (NCBI taxonomy): domain Eukaryota; kingdom Metazoa; phylum Mollusca; class Bivalvia; order Venerida; family Cyrenidae; genus Corbicula; species Corbicula japonica. The sequence goes on along the minus strand of JAZAYU010000006.1, from coordinate 14,511,351 downwards.
GTTCAGATGATTTGTTCGGTTCTGACATTGACACTGTTGTTGAAAACACGCTTGTTGTCAAACGTTCCCATGTCTCTCCAAGGGTCTTAGAAAAGAAACTTGATAAAATTGACACAAAACCCACAGGTGATCTTTCAAGAGATAAAAACATAGAGGAGCATTTTGAAACACAGAATACTGATACAACAGCACTGAATTGTGATATTGAAGAGGACTGGAGCGATGATGAATTATTTGAAGACAACTCATTCAACATCGTGAAAGACACGCAAGTGCAGGCTGATGAGAAGAAATTTGTTTCTCCAGTGTTTGGCCTTAAACGAAAATCTTCGGATGAATCTTTATTACCCAAGACCAAAACTACAAGATACACTTTCCAACTTGGTAGAAAAGAAACTAAGAAGCAAAACATTATAAGCAATAAAAACTTCACCAGTCTGCAAAATAAACATTCAGATAGAGTAGTTGGTGCTGCACCTGATGCTGTTGTTGTTACTACTACTTCAACGAAAATGTTCCGAAGTGGTTCTTTAACAACCACAAGCATTTTGAAGCAGCCCATTATTTGTCAGGTGTCTTCTTGTAACAAACCAGTCCCATCTTCAAATATAAAGTGTTCTCAACAAGTTATTGCAAGTCAGTGTGCTAAACCTGTTATTTCAAATAGTATTGCCAGTAAAAGTGGGCAATCAATGTTAAAAACACAGAACTGTTCTCAGAAACAAGTCACTGGAACAAGTGTTTGCTCATCTAGTAATTTTTATCCTAAAACTGTGTATAAGTCAGTGCCTGTTGCAACCCAGAACACAAACTTAACAAAACCAGTGTCAGTGAACAATTCTAAGCCATCTACAGTATTATATCAATCTAGCTGGCAAAAGTCTCAAAAACCTGAGTCTTTCAAAAAGCATAACAGTTTTTCAGGCTCACATTCGCCGAAGTCGGCATCGTCTCGGAGAAGATCCATGTCTGGATCAGGTTGTGATGACAGGCCTGGAGTTAACAGTACTACTACTGTGATTAAACCAACTAGTGCTTCAAACACTTTAAAACATTCTGCATCTAGTAATTTCATCAGTAAATCAACTTGTAACAATGTGAGTGTTAATTCTTCCAGTAAAACACTGCAGCCGGGTAGTACAAGAACCAGTATTAACATGCTAAGTACTGCTCAAACAGTAGTCAGTGGGTCACAGACTGCCAAGACCTGCACAACACTGCCGACAACATCAGCGTTTTCTAAACCACTACCTGTAATTCAGGAGGTAGAACAATCCCGGACAGGTCTGGATGGATTTGATACGAGCTTCAGTGATGAACTGTTGTGCCAGCTGGCTGAACCAGATGAGTTATTAGATAGCCAGGTTGTTCTAGACAATACTGTTGCCAATGTGAGAGTGACACAAGTTCCTGTGAAATCTGTTCAAACTACCAAACAAGTACCTGTGAACTCCAGAGCATCACAGGCTCCTGTGAATAAGGTCAAACCTATCACACAGGGACCTGTGAGCTCAGTACAGTCACAACCTGTAGCAAATAACAAACATCGAGTTACAAAGATGTTGGCCGATGCGAATTTGAAACCTCACGGTGTAACTATAAATAAAACAGCAAATAATCAAAACATACTACACAATGAAAACAGTATGATTGTAAACAGTGACCCTGATGTAGTGCAGCCTACTCAGAGTGTAAAGCAATATAAATTTCGATCATGTGGAAATAAACCAGGAGTGATAACTAGAAGCAGTAAAATCAGTCAATCTGCCAGTGCAACAGAGAAGAGTAAAGATCAACCACTCCCTGTGCAGACAAAACAAGAGGACAAAGAAGCAGGTAAGTGTCCTATGTTATTATGTCTGATGTATAACATCAGTTTAACTGTTAGTTTGCATTTATCATGTGAGTGGGGTAAAGTTTAGTTGCCTACCTTGCAGGGAAACCATTGGCACACAACTGCAGGTAATAGCCTTTATAGTTTATATAAAAAAGGGATAAAGAAATGCAAGTAAAAGTTTGAAGATGGTTGTAGTTTTTCCTGTTTCTCCCAGAGACATTGTTACATAATCCCATTATGCAACATTCAATACAGTACTGTACCAAACAAACTGGAACAAACAGCAGCAGCTTATACATGTATAACTTACTATAACTTGGTTATTTCTGAAGAGCCTACGTTGTACATTGTGACTTTACAATAGTTGATCTTTAATAATATACAAGCTGAAGCAGGTGATATTGCTGCAGGTGATTTTATGTCACATTTGACTTGCTCTAAGACTATGTATCATTATCTATCCAATAAAATAATCCCTCTTCTTCCAGCTACCAAATGTGGACAGATTGCTAAAATGTGATGTTTGATGTGATGTTTGTTTATTACTGTTGAGTATTAACCTTTAGCCCTTCTGTCCAAATATACACATTTTTACGCATACGCAACAAGTGTATATCCAGATCAGCAAGCACATCCTGATGTGCCAGCTGATCTGGATCTACACTTTTTGCACAAGCAATAAAGGTGTATTTATGGAGGAAAAGGTTAACTTATAATGGCCAAAAAAAACTTGCCTTTTTAAATACTTTCAGTTGCACTAGGACAGTATTCTGAGGACTTGTTTGCCAGTGATGATGACGCTGATTTACTGCTGAACAATGATGATTTACTGCTGGATGATGACGATAGCTTAACCGAGCCCCAGATACTGGCTATGTTGGATGAAGCAGAATGTATGTATCAGTTAACTCTTACCTCTATATATACACATTTTTACCTGTGTGTGACCGGTGTTGATCCAGATCAGCCGCACATCTGGCTATCTGGTCATGATCTGCACTTGTTGCTTTTTAAGTCAGAAATAACCTAATAAATCAAAAAGCGAACAGTGCAGATCCTGATCAAACAGCACGGATGTGATGGCTGATCTGGATCTACACTGTTCGCCCATGCCATAAAGACGTGTATATGGAGGAAAGGTTTATATTGTTTTTAAACAGAATGGAGGACTTTGCTGTTTTAACCCTTTACTTCATAGATACACATTTATCACATCGGCAAACAGTGTAGATCCAGATCAGCTAGCACATGTGCCATCTGATCAGGATCTACACTGTCCACTTTTAGATTCATTAGGTTATATCTGACCAAAATGCAACCAGTGCAGATACAGATCAGACACCACAGATGTGCCGGCTGATCTGGATCTACATTGGTCGCACATGCGTTGAAATGTGTATATATGGAGGAAAGGGTATATTGTCTGGCAAAGTTTACTGTCTGTAAGCATAGCAGTTCAGGCCACTAGAGCAAGGAAAACTAGATTTCTATTCCCCATTAGTGCACCCAAGGCCATCTGATTGATAACAGTATTACCTATGAGCAAGATTATAATCAGCTCATTGCCTGAAATTTATTTGTCTCCAAACAAACTACATGTAGTCAGGGCTCTCACTAGACTTGCAAATCATGTAGAAGTTTTTTCATAATTTTACTGAATTATGGAGAAGTTTGCATTCAACAGCATTCTTTCCCTAAATAGTCTATACAAAATGACTTCTCCAATAGCTCAAAGAAGGGAGAAGTTTGGTCATTCTCCCTCTAGTGAGAGCCCTGGTAGTACGAACCTAGGATTTAATTTTCAAAGTTTTATGATCACAGGCCCTGCTGTATGTTTGTTTAACCACTCTGAATACAGTTTTGTGTGTTCTGGTAAATAATACCTGTAGGTGTTAATACTGTTAAAATTAACATTTTTAAAAAGTTTATCATCATAGCAATGGCTTGTTTTCATTCCTTTTTAGGCAACTGTTAAACTTAATAATGAACTGCAGTAAAATATTTTTACTTAATACAGTAAAATCCCTTGTTTATACCATGAAGAAGTCCCATTTTACAGTTTTGCACTTTTTTCTACCCCAAAATAAACGCCACCCAATGATTAAGACTACTTTTTCCCAGTTCCAAAAGTGGCCTTAATAATGTACATTGTAAAACAATCTGCTGAAATGTAAACAAAGAGCATAATAATTGGCTCCTGAGTTTTAACGTGGTAAATGCAATACCTTTAACTTTGTTGTACTAACAATCGGACCACTCATGTTGGAACTCTTCTGTCTTTTTCAGTGCTTGCAACTCAAAAACAGAACAATCAGAAATCAGGAGTGTCAAATGTAAAGACAAAAGAGAAAGAGACCTCTCACATGTTATCGAAATCTAATTCCTCAAATAATGTTTTGGAAGCAATTACAACAGGGTGTGTTGCAAACATTGACACAGACCCTGCCAAAACTCGAACATCTGACCACGGCTCAGAACCTAGCAGTAGTCAGAGTTCTAGTCAGACTAAATATTCTGCAGAAGACATTGAGAAGAAGAAACAAGAGGCCATGGAACGAAGGAAGAAAAAACTCGAGCAAACTAAAGTAACCAGGTGAATTCATAAATACTGGAAGTGGCTGCTAATTTCTGTGGCTCTAGGAAAAGTACACAAAACAAGAAGCCACAGAATGGAGAAGTTGGGAGAAATGGTCAAAAGATATGTACATGTATCTTAATTAGAATAAAAAATCAAACTAAAGTAAATTACAACTGGAAGAAGACATAAAGTAACATGGCAGAAGTCATTATGTTTGAAGAAAGTGGTTCATTTTTTATGCAGTAAACAAGAGAAGTTTTGTTAGCCGATGAAATAAATGAAATCAAATGAGACAGAAAAATTCCAAGTTGAATGCTGGTTAGTTTTCTTGTTGGCAAATATTTCTGAGTTCCTGTGGAATACAATTTGAAATAAAATTTTGGTGCTACCTTGTTTTTCTACAACTATTGCTAAGTCAATCATTTGAATGCTGATACCAGAAAATTTGCTTTAAAATATGTTTTACTTGCTGGAATAACTCTGACAGTAAGGTGCATATTGAAATCATCAGTAAGACTTAAAAGCTGCAGGCAGCTACGTATCTATTCAAAGGCTTTCTGTTAACTCTTTATTGCATATAAATGTATAATTGTGTGCCTTTTTACACGTGGGCAAACAGTGTAGATCCAAATCAGCTGGCACATTCATGTCTTCAGATCAGGATCTGAACTGTTTGCTTTTTGGTCAGAAATAACTGAAAAAATAAAAAAGCAAAATGTACAGATTCTGATCAGGCTGCACGGATGTGCCGACTGATCTGGATCTACTGTTTGCAAAAGCCATTAAGGCATTTATAAGGCCCAAAGGGTTAAAATAGTGTGATCTGCATATGTTGTTTCAAGATCACAGGTGATTACACTTGATTTAGCCGTTAATTTTTTTTATTATAATTTTGTAATTATCAGTAAACATTGCACACTAAGCATCAGTGAGTTTAAGTTTTTCTTAATAAACCATGTTTATGACTTCACTTTGATAAGTTTAAGCATGTAGAACAAGTAAGGGATCAATAAAATAAATTTTGTGATGCCAATTTAACCCTGCTAGCTATCCATGTGGTAACCCTGCGGTGTGGTAGGCTAACCTACTGATAATGGAACCAAATATTTTTGTTCATTTAGCTATATTTTAAATGCATATGAAACCCTGTGGTGTGAAAATCTAAACATTTACTGCTAATGGACCCAAACTAATCGAAGTCTGCCATGCTTATGCTGCCATATTCTGTAATGAAATAAAGTCTACTAGATTTTGCTCCGATATTAAAGTAGAAATTTGTAATGGTTTTGGAACAACATTAGATTCAATGGGTTAATTTGACATAGAGGCGATCTGGATTTCAAATGGTCTAACTCGCATTCAAACCTGTATATATGAAGTAAAGGATTAAATACATGCTTGCTTTGTTTAAAATGTTTGGGTAGGGTTTGTTTTAGGTTGGATAGAATTGTAATCCATAAATGTAATGAATACGTAGTACCAAGTCTTCTAAGTTATGCAAGTGAAGTTGTATAGCTAGTAAAGCTGTTAGATATGTTACATAATGTATGCATAGCAACATTTTGATGAGAACAGGTTTGTTTCTCTTCTTAAGAATTGGTCATCTATATCACAACTGTTGGTGTTTGTTTAAAAATAAAGAACTAATGATAATGTTTTGTTTGTTTTGTCTTTGATTTCAGAAATGGAGCTCTCTGAAGGATGTTGGATTAGTTAATTCAACACTTTCCTCCATATGTATGCATTTTTATGCATGGGTGACCAGTTTAGACCCAGATCATTTGTGGCTATAATTATGCCACAAAAATTTAGATCAATGGCTTCAAGAACATAAAATAGTCTACCTTAAAATTTCAAAGCTTCCTATTCAAGATTAAAATTAAAATGGTGTCTGCTTACTTGAACAGTATTTGCAGTAATAACCACGAGACTGGATGAACTGATTTCCGTTAATTAAGCCTTTCCTCCATAGACACACCTTAATTGCGTGGGTGAACAGTGTAGAACCAGATCAGCTGGCACATCTTGTGCCATTGGATCAGGATTTGCACTGTTCGCTTTATTTGTTTGTTAGGTAATTTCGGACCAAAATGTGACCAGTGCAGAACCTGATCAGACAGCATGGATGTGCCAGCTAATCTGGATCTAAACTGGTTGCACATGCGTAAAAATGCATATATATGGAGGAAGGGTTAACATGTAAAAAAAGCCTGGAGAATCCATCACAGATTTGAATCAATGAGTTTTTTATTGCCTTAATACCAAAAATGACCTCACAAACCATGTGGTATGGCCACCTTGTACAAGTACTTGTTCAATTAAAAAAATACCTAGCCAATTAATCATGTATTGTAAAAATATGCTTCTTACCATAATGTACATGCCTAGTTTTTGTCTTATGCCCTGTTGATAATCAAATTATGACATTTGACAATATGCATGCATGGTCACTGCTCTGACACTGGTACAAGAATTCCATTCAACACATTCTGATAATAAGAGGCCATACCAGCTCTTGAGGTCAAGGTTCACACTTTCATTTGGAATGGATCAAAACTGATACCGTCAGACTGCCTAGATATGAAGTTGTGCTCAATTCTGGGGTAAGATGGTGTGGGTAGTGATAACTTATTGTCCTTTACTGCCCATAATCGGGGTCAATGAAACTGAGCCTGCAATATTTTCGTATTCATCAGATTCAGTGGCCTCTGGGGTGATCTTTTATTTCTGAGATTGTACCAGCATATGATGGCAACAGTTGAAGCTGCAAATGGATTCTTAAACAATCTGCTAGCTATAAACAATATCATAGTGCTTTTTGCTTCTCGTACATTTAATCCCTGCAAATTTTCTCTGATGACTGTAATTGCCCTTATTCAAGTAAAGACCATTCCATTCCAGAAATACAAATCCAGCAGATAATGGGCAGTAAATACCTCATTTCACAATTTAAGCGAAATTAAAATGTTTTAAAATAGTCTTTATTCCTTGAGCTTGAAGACTGCAACCATTGTTAATACCAGAATAGATTCTGAAATATATAAGCAACACCAAACCTTTTTGGATTTCTTTATTTCTAGTTTGTAGATATGCACAATTATTATCTGTAGAGAGGGTAACCATAACTATTCATCTGAACACAATGTCATACTAAAAACAGGATTTTATCAGATTAATACTTTTACTGAGATCAGCATAAATATTGTTTCCTTTGTTTTACCTTCAGAGTAACTGAACATTTGAACGGTCAACTTGAACATGGAGCTCTTTGTACTATGTGCAAAATACCCAGTTGCTACAAGTCACTTGTTTCTAATGGATAACTTTATAATGTATCATTTACCAACTTCACTGGGCACAAAAGTTTATATTCCCCATGATGTAATACTGTCCAGTTTAAAAACCATAATTATAATATTTCAACAACATAAAGATAATTAGTTTTTAACCCTTTACGTCATATATATGGGCATTGTTGCATCTGCATTTAGTGTAGATCCAGATCAGCTGGCACATCTGTGCCTTCACTGTTTACTGTTATGATCTGTAAGGTAATTTCTGTCCAAGAGGCAGCCAGTGCAGAAACATATCCGCGCTGTTTGATCCTGATCTACACTGGTGGCACATGCAATATATATGTATATATGAAGAAAAGGGTTAATCTGCAGAACTGTATTACGAGACAACTTCTGTTTGTTTTAAATCTTGTTTGACCTCACTATGTTTCTTACATATGCTACTAACAACAAGAATATAACTCTATCCATGTAACAGATGACAAGACAATAAAGCAATAATTCTAATTTTGCGACAAACATCAAAGCAATTTTTTTAAAGCAGAAATGAAGTCTTTTACAGTAAGAACTGAAAACAACAAAGACCGCTTGGAGAACACCAAATAAACTGTGCTTAAGATTATAAAACTGAGATCTGAAACCAGTCTCAAATCTTAAGCATCTGATTGGCTGAAATGACGACCAGTCACCATTTCAGCCAATCAGATTTAAGACTATTTTCCATTCTCAGTTTTAAAATCTTGGGGCCTGGTATTTCTTAATAGGTGATCTTGTTGTCTTTTTGAGATTGGAGCAGTGTTTAAAATATCAAAATATCTTTTTGGCTGAAGAGGCCTCCATTTTGAGGTGTTTTTTAACCAAAGATTGGCTAAAATTGTGTTTGAGCTTACAATTAACCTTTAAAGAATTGCTTAGAGCAAATTTAACTAAATTCTATGGAAATGACTAGTCAAGTAAGACAATTTTGTTTACAAACTGGATCCTCAAAGTCAATGCCCTTTTTGTAGGAAAAAAAACCCAACGAAATTAAGAATAGTTCTTTCACAGCTTTTAAATTAAAAAATTCTTAGGGAAAATAACATTACCGGTACAGGTGTTGCAAAAGTTCTTTTATTTAACCTTTTGCTCAATTCATGCTGGTTTATGTTTGAACAGTGCCATGCCATCTGATTAGGGCTACTTGGTTTGCTTCTTGGTCATTAACAATAACCTAATGAAATAAAAAGCGAACAGTGTAGATCCTGATCAGACAGCACAGACAACTGCCATATCCCAGGAGGTAAAGGGTTAACAGGAAAGTTATTCAATTAAGTTCTTCTTTGTCCAAGTCTTAAAGATCATAAAACTGAATCTGGAGACCAGTCTCAATGACTGGTTGCCATTTCAGCTAATAGATGCTTGAGATTTCATACTGGTCTCTTAAAATAGTTTTATGATCTTGGGCCCTATTCAAATGTAAATAAAATGATTTGTTATACTTTGCTGCAAATGAACAACCTATTTCACCCTTTCCTCCACTGGCACACCTTTATTGCGTGGACATGGTGTCTGATCAGGATCTGCAATGTTCCCTTTTTGATTTGTTAGGTTATTTCTGACCAAAATGTGACCAGTGCAGATCCTGTTCAGACGGCACAGATGTGCCGGCTGATCTGGATCTACATTGGTCGCACATGCGTAAAAATACGTATTAATGGAGGAAAGGATTATTCTATTTAGTAAATGAACAATCTGGTTATTATGGACAAGTTCACTACTTTATTGCATATTCCCACTTGTTAAGAGCATGAATGTTTATGTACAGCATCTGAATAATAAATAAATATTTAAGAAAATAAAATAAAAAAAGATGAAAGTAAAAACATATCAAACTACATGTATATCACTTCAATATCTTTGTAGTTTCATGTAAGTAAACATAAAGTAAAGTAAAGCTGTATTTCTAAAAGCCTTCAAATACATTATGCCTTTGCCCACCCCAAAAATATGGATTTACAAACATTTAATTCAACACATATTTATAATATACAATACCAAACTTCTAACTCTAATGGATTCTCAGACAATATTCTAAAAATATATTCACTCCAACTTGTTTTGGCATGTTTAGGTCAAAGCATCACATCACAAATATTACAAACATTTAACAATCTCTGATAATATTTATGTCTGCCATTAATGGACCAATGAATGGCCTCAGATAAAAAAATCCATGTACACTAGTCCTGCCTCAAGTCACATATGCAGTCAGTGTAGAAGCATCCTTGCAGTCTCATCTAGGTTTATCAGCCAGTGTAACACAATCAGACAATGAGAAAACAATGCTTAACCCTTTACTCAAAATATACATCTGTTATCTCATGGGTGACCTGTTTAGATCCAGATCAGTAAGCTCATCTGAGCCATCTGATCTGGATCTAAAATGTTCACCTCCAGGTCAGAAATAACTTAATGAATTTAAAAGTGAACAGTTTAGATCCTGATCATATGGCACAAATGTGTTGGCTGATCTGGATCTAAACTGTTCTACCAAGAAAATAAAGCCTTATCTATGGAGTAAAGGGTTAATGATTGCAGTAAATGGATAAAGGATCTAACCTGTTTTCTAGATTGATCAGATGCGCAGGCCTACGCCTTTGTGCATAGACCATAATCCCCATTTTGACATTGTGCATCATTTTGATTTTTGTTAAATTCTCTTTTAAACTAGAACAAACTAACCCCAATTCAAAAGAATTCCAAGCCCATTACACAAATCTTGTAGGATAAGGGTATAAAATTCATAATACTGAAAATATTTCTGTCCTGTCCCTTCCCCTATTATATTTTGCATGTAGATCTTTTTTTTAACTGACTAAAGGTTTTCCCCATCAACAAGGACCAGTAGGCATTACAAAACAAAAAGTCATAGTAATGGCAAACATAAATAAATTTAACTACATGTGGCCAAGTAAGAACCACTATCTATGCAGGATTGGATCTTTGCTCCAGAACAAAACAAGACCTCAGCTTACATAATTTTTTTATGCAAATAAACCCTTTACTCCATGGGATATGGCTGTTATCCACAGGTTAACAGTTCATATCCTGAACAGCCAACACATCCGTGATATCTTATCAGGATTTGCACTGTTTGCTTTTTGATTCAAAGGGTTCTTTATGACCAAGAAGCAAACAGTGTATGTCCTGATCACATGCAAAAACATGTATATATAGAGAGTGAAAGGTTAATACAAATGAACAATGGTTAAAACACCATAAGTGTTCAGAATCATATACCAAGAAGTGGGCAAAATGTTTATTCTTTAGCATTTTCATAGATTTAAATAGTGAACACTGTTCTGGGTCTCTAAAAGCTCTGTCTCCAAGATCCAGTCCTACCTCTTGTAAATAATATGGCTAAAATCCACTGTCAGTATTGTTTTCTGGTAAAGACTTTCTGTGAACCATTAAGTTCAGCCAAGACGATAATAAAAAAAACACTAACAAGGCATGAGTCATATATTTTTTATGCTATGAGGTAGCTGTTTTCCTTATAGTATAAAAACAAACAATACCTTGTTGTATTTTTTTCTACCTCTATCTCCTATAAAGATACCAGGACTACTAAAGTCTAAACCAGAAAATAACAGTGAAGTGTAAAAATTATTTCTAATCTTTCTTTTTCTCCTCCAAACTTTTAGGTTCTGCTGGTCCCTCAGCTTCATTAGAATCTTCCTCCTCGCCAGGTTTGTTCTTAGAATCTTCAACTGCGTGAACAACATCCCCATTTTCATCAGCATGAATGACCTTCCCATTTTCATCAAACATTTCTTGACTCGTACCAAACTCATTGACTCGTTTGGGATCTACTCTGTAGATGTAACGCTGGTAGAGGAATATGAAAAATATCACATCTGAAAGAACAAACAAGGTGTACGATTGATTAAAGGAGATCTTTTTGTCTGACCATGGTTTGATGGAAACTGAAATCCCAAGTCACAAAGCAATGACTTGTTATTTGGTGTTGAGTTTCATTTCTTTGCTGGGTGCTGGCAAGACTTAACCCTTTCCTGTATAGATACACCTTTATTGCTAGGGCAAACAGTTTAAATCCAGATCAGCCGGCACATCCGTGCAGTCTGATCAGGATCTAAACTGTTCGCTTTTTGATTCATTAGGTTATTTCTGACCAAAACGGACCAGTGCAGATCCTGATCAGACGGCACGGATGTGCCGGCCGATATGGATCTACACTGGTCGCACATGCGCAAAAATGCGTATATATCAAGGAAAGGGTTAAGTCAAGCAGTTTCTGACATATAGGATTTACAGATCAGCATGACTGGATGACTAAAGAAGTATAACAAAGCTGCCAGACGGAAATGAAGGTGATTTAAAAAAAAAAAAAAAATATTTCAGTACCTACAATTCCGATTCTTAAACAAACTCTCATTATAATTGTTAATCCCTTTCCTCCATATACACACTTTTATGGCATGGGCAAACAGTGTATATCCAGATCAGTCTGCACATCTGTTCAGTCTGATCAGGATCTGCACTGTTCGCTATTTGATTTATTAGGTTATTTCTGACCAAAATGCAACCAGTGCAGATCCTGATAAGATGGAACAGATGGAGGAAAGTTAAAGGAATATTTTAGATGGTGAACAATAAGTGTCATATACTTACCATCTCTTAAACAGCCTATTCTATATAGAGTGGGCATTTTTATAACAAAAGCAAAAATATCATCAATAAAGGTGTTGAGAGCTTTGTAGGTCAACATTCTCCAGGGAAGATGGGCGACTGACTTCAGTTTGTAGTTGATGAATAACTGAGGTGTCATCATAATGAAACCTGAAACAGGTGAGAACAATATTAATGTGAATGCATAAAATTACATCATTTTTTAATTGGTCAAACTGCATTCTGTGGGTTCTTAACCCTTTTCTCTATATATACCCTTTAAGGCATGGGCAAACAGTGTAGAACCAGATCCGTGCCATCTGTTCAGGATCTGCACTGTTCGCCTTTTTATTTATTAGGTTATTTCTGACCAAGATGCGACCAGTGCAGATCCTAATCAAATGGCATGGATCTGGATCTAAACTGTTGGCATGGTATAAAGGCGTATATATGGAGGAAAGGGTTAGATTTGTAGTTTTCGATTTTCATAAATCATTGTTACATACAGTTGGATCAGTCTGCTCAAGAATTCCACTTCAATGAGTGACCAAATAATAGAAGTAAGAGTTTTACAAAATGATCTGCTTGAAATGGATAACTGAAATCAAGGCTGGTCACTCTTTACTACCACTCTTATTGACTGTTATACAAAACATGTTCTAAAATAGCAACTGACTGTATGACATAATTTTAGAAAGCTCATAGCATATTTTATGTTGTTAAAATTACCTCCTAACATTTCAAGCTGATATCTCTTATTTTTTAAAATGAATTATGGTAAAAATATGCAGTTTAAAAGTATGGCAGTTCACTGCATGTCAAATGGTCCCTGAATGCTGGCATTGAGATAACTATAGAATATATAAGGCATAAATGATATAACTATAACATCTAGAAGAAAACACCCAAAATATTCTTTGCCAATGTCAGCCGAGGCATCATAGTTCTAACAATTTCAAATCTCTTATTCATATGGGGGAAATGGCTAGGCAACAAAAGAATATAACCATATCCTTACGAATAAGCTAGTTGAATGTTCTTGCACACACCTGGTGGACTTGGTTAGGCTACAAAACAACATAACCATATCCTTACCAATAAGATAGTTAAATGTTCTTGCACACTTACCAAATGTGAGAAGGAATCCATACATCATATTGAGTATCCAGGAATACCATCCTCTTTGTTCTACATACACTAATGAGTACACAGCATAGCATATCAGCATTGGAAATAATAACCAGGACAGATATTTAAATGCCATCTGAAAGACAATAAAATGATGTGCATAATTCAAGAATTCTTACAATTTGCTTCTTTTAAAAATACATCAGTACAGATTACATTTAACATGATAAATCTAAAAACCCATTTACTATATACTGTTTAACCCTTAACACCATACATACACATTTTATCCCATGTGTGACCATTTTAGATCCAAATCAGCCAGCACATCCGTGCCATCTGTTCAGGATATATACTGTTTGAAAATAACCTTATTAATCAAAAAGCGAACAGTGGAAATCCTGATCAGATGGCACAAATGTGCCTGCTTATCTGGATCTACACCGTAAGCCCATGCAATAAAGGTGTATATATATGGAGTAAAGGGTCTGTGCAGACATTTGTATTTTTTCATGTCTTGAGTTTATCTCTCCGAGAACTAGAACTCTTTCTGCTACTGTAATGGTCTGTTTCAGCGAACAGCATGAATTACCAAGACAATGTGATCCTTGAATAATCCAGTACCCAATTACAAAGTACTGGGGTATATGATTCATTTTATCTTTCAGCATACATCTGTTAACAGTCCAAACTAGTTTATTCATTTTAAAAATCCACAAGTTTCTTTCCAAGTCAAAGAGAATCTATTAACACAATATGATTATGCTCTAGTTGGTTGAAAGCTACTTACCGTATCGTATTCTTTAGTATGAGATTGTGTGTAGGTTGATTTGTCTTCCAATGATATCCGTGGTATGATCCCAAAGATACGGTGCTCTTTATCTGACTGAAAAAACAAATTTAAACTTACTACTGAATACATGTATTATAGCTAAGCTTTAAAATCTAACAATACCACCTTAGAAAACTGAATTGTTACCATTAATGCATTTTAAGTACCTTCAAAAAACCCTTACAAAATGATAGGCATATAAATTGAACAGTATCCAGTTATAATGCAAAGTAAATCTTCAGACTGTTACACACATCAGGGCTAACGGTTATAAAGCTGAGATTGGAAACCAGTCTCAAATCTCAAGCATCTGATTGGCTGAAATGGCAACCAGTCGCCATTTCAGCCAATCAGATGCTTGAGATTTGAGACTGGTTTCCAATCTCAGTTTTATAACATTCAGCACAGAAGATTGTACTGCTACAACATAGTGTAGTTACAAGAAAACACTGGTGAGCTGAAAAAGCAGGTCATGGAAGTTTGAGTGAGCCTTGTAGTACCTCTATCCAAAAGCAACCACCATGCAGCAATTTAATTGGCACAAATCTCTGCCATCACAAATCTGACTAACAAACCTTATGATGAAGATAAATATCATTGGACAATTGATGATATTTTTACCCTTATTTATCATTATATTTTATCTTCATGACAGATATTAGAAAAAAAACTAAATCTGGTAACATCTTACCATAAAAAGATTTGTAAGTAAGGGTAAAAAAAATATGTTAAAACTGGTTCACAATAATTATAAAGGGAAGTAAACCTGCTAGGAGTTTGATACAAAGGGAGGCTAGTCAGTGACCAGTACCCAGCTGATTTACCTTGACATTAACCACTTTGTGGATTTTCCAGATTTCGATGAGCAGCCCAATAAATACACTGATTCTTACAACGGTGTTTGTTTCATTATCTAGAACGTACAGCACCACGATTGTTGACTGAAAGACGTTGAAGAAGACTGATCGGACTGAGAGACCTTCCAGGGACTTGCGACTTCGCCAAAACTGGATATCTAAATAAAAGATAATAATTAGACAACACATCAAATAATGCTTTGATATTGGTTTTGTCATTAAAAAATATTTTACCACTACATGTTTAGCATTTTGTGTTAGGTAAAAAATCTAATTAATTTATTTGATGCTACAATAATTAAGTTTTATATCTATGTTTTACATCATACACTTAAGACATATTAAGCTTGGTCTACAAACTTCCATTATCAGATTAAATAAACATTAGTTATGTTAACATGTACACAGTGTGTAAACCTGATCTCAGAATTCATATTTTTATTTATAATTAGCAAAATAAACTATTGAACAGTAGCCAGGTTTAAGAGGTTGACTACTTTATTAACCTGCCAAGCCACACAAGTTCTTACTGTATTCATTCTATCCAGCAAACACTTGTATTCTGAATCATTGTTTAAAAGTGGGTTTTGTGCCAATACCTTGTGGAATGTTGAACTTCTATGAACTTTTAAAAGCAAGTATGGATGCCTTAACATTGGCACCCTTAACTCCATATATATGGGTATTTTCACGTCTGCAATGAGTGTAGCTCAAGATCAGTTGGCACATTTGTGTCATCTGATTTGGAAATTTACTTGTTGCTTCTTGGTCAAACACAGTCTAATAATTTAAAAGTGAACAGTGTAGATCCTGATCAAATGACATGTACATGCTGGCTGATATGGATCTAAACTGTTCTCCCATGGGATAACAGCAATATCCCATGCAATAAAAGGTTAATGAGAACAAGACAGACCAATCCTTTTAATGGGTATAAAAAAAACAACATAAGAAATAAAACCTACCATTTTTGAAGGCAAGAAACTCAAAGATACTGTGAATAATGGACACAATGATTGTTAAAGCCAGCAGGTAGGGGTTTGTCTCAATGAAGGCTGTCTGCAAACAAAAGGTAGAATGTCCATGCAAAAAGTATAGATACTGTCAGAACAATATTTATTATGCCTATGTCCCCCTAACTTTTGCACTTCACCAAGTTAAAGATTTAAATGTTAACTTGACAATTATTACATGAGGTACCTTGACTGAATCCTTTAAGTGCTATCCATGACTTAACTTACACATAAATAACCAGTGTACACTCAGATAAGCCTGTACATTTGCCTATTCTGATCTGTGGCAACACTGTTTACTAGTCAGTCCATATATTTCTTAAATGGCATGCCTTTGAAAAATGGATGAAGAGACTCAATATCTAAGAACGACACATAAATTCAGCTGCTCAAGTACTCAGTAAGCAAGGATAAGATTATGAAAAAACTAAATAGATTTTCCACAGAACGTTTATCCATGAAAATGTTTCCATTTGATTCCATTCTATCTGAAAAAGTATGAAATTAAAATGGAATGTAATATAAAATATATATCAATAGATGTTACATTCTGAGCCTAAGATCTTAGAACTAAGTGCAGACCACAATCCAATCCTAATTGGCTGAAATTTAGCTCAATCTAAAAACTGACCAATCATTATAGCTAGCCTTATATGATACAATCATCACATCTGTTGACATACAAGTTTTGAATTTGGTGTAAAATACCTTTAAATTGTTTAAACCAATTACTCCTCTCTGTCTCTAGTTTTCCACTGTTTTTTTATCTAAACAAACTAATTTAACAAACCATAAAACTAAGAAACTATTCCTTGTTCATCAAAGAAAATCTGCTGTATCTGCAAATAAGCACATACTATAGTCCAGAGTGTTTGTGTATATAACCCGACTTACTTTTAAAGAATCTTGATCGCTGTCATCCTCTCCCATATCTGTGCCCAGCATGTTTGTCCATTTGTTTCGCATACCCTGGGCTGCGTACATCTGCCAGCGGAACAGTGATATTGGGCTGTAGGTCAGAGTCAGGTTCAATACCCTACAATAGTAGATGAATTCAGCAATGATGATGTTTGTTACAAATGAACACATCTTTGCTGTTCTAAATGTTTACTTATTTTTGCTTACTTTTTTTCCAATTTTACATTTTCACCAATAATGACAGTACATTTTCTATGAATGTGGAACTTATTTCATTGTAATATAACGATAACCTTTGATAAAGATATCATTTATTTCAAACAGGAGCTTCTGTTTAATGATAAACCTTGATGTTTCAGGCAAAAAAAATGTTGAATTATGCTAAAAATGTCAGTTATACTTGTACTAAGCTTACATGATCACTGTTCTACAGGTAACATGCAAAGACAAACTTAGATTTCGAAGTAAGTTGGTTTTTTGCTGCTACATTTTAAATCACTACTTACTTAACAGTGTCATTGATGGGCTGGTATTCACTGTTCAGGTTCCAGTAGTCATTGAAGTACAACAGTGGGAAATATTTCATAGCTCCAGGCACAAAATCCATATCTATAATTCAAACCAAAAACTTTATTCTTTTAAATAAAATATAAGAATTTACCATGGACAAATTTAATGTGACACTTTTGAAACTGTAAGAAATGTCATATATATTGTACAATTAATCACTAGGGTATTTGTTCAAAAAGAACTTATTTTCTCTGTTCACATCACTAATAACAAATGAGATGGAGTTGAGTGTTGTTAAACAAATAGGACGAGTCAAATGGTAATCACAAATTGATAATTATAACAGAAGACAGGGAGACATAACAAAAATATATAGAAAGATGACTGTTTGATGAAAGTAAGTTTCTACATCATTTAATTATTGAAAGCTGAGACACATACCTAACAAAAACCGTAAATTACCGTCATTGTTCGAATATAAGCCGCACTCATGTATAAGCCACACCGCCCCCAAATTGATAGAACAGATGAAAATAGCTTAACGAAAAGTATAAGCAGCCAAACCTGTGTATTAGCCGCATCCCCAACTTTTTACTTCCAAATTCTGGGGAAAAAGTGTGGCTTATATTCAAACAATGACGGTAACTTCTGAGTGAAATTAAATGCTTTGTACTTTACGCAGGTAAACAATCATTTATTTTCATCTAGACATTAAGTTACTTACACTCATCCAAAGGTGCTGGAATGTGACCTTTGACCCAAGAAGTGTGATCATCCATCAAGTTCAGTGTCAAGTTTGGGTGCCAATGTGACAGAATCTCAAAGTTTGTAGAATTAGGCTTCTGTGAGTTATAAAATGCAATTTATGACTTTAACTTCTTCAATGTATTTACTTTATCAAACATACAGAAATATACTGACTGCCAATAAAAAAAACATTTATCTTTTGGAATATTTTTTATGTGTGTGGAAAAGTTTAATAAATTCACTTCACTAGTAAGATGTATGGTACATAATGCAACCACCTATGAAAAATAATTTCTAAGCTGTACTGATTCAAGTTCAAGGAAAATCCATTTTCATCAGTGCTAAGAAAATATTAATGTTAAAGATCAAATACTTTAAAGCATGAAAATAGAATTTTAAGTGGGAGGTCTACATTGTATTACTTAAGGACTAAATCAATATTTTACTGCATTCAAGGTGGTATGAAAAAACATTCAGGTTATTCAATGTATGAAATGTTTCATGATCTCTTTAAACAATTCAAATGTTTTTCATTGACTTTTTTACTGATTCAATTCTTCAATTATCAATTCTATGATCTTCATTCTTACTAAAATATTGTGATGAAATTGTTGCTTTTTATTTAGAGCGGGTGCGGGTATTACCGAATATGCTTGTATTACCAACCATAACTTTTATATCATCATGCTGTGTCTAATTATTAATTTAATAAAATTATGATGTAAAACATATTATGTCACTTCCTTTTCCGACATATTCGCCAATTTACAAACGCTCTTGTGCTTTGCTGACCTGAATTGTTGAGGAAGTACGCACTTCATTAATTTTGGGTACATGATGTCATAAGTTACAAAGGCGCAAAGTTTTGAAAAAACACGTGTTTCTTGTTATTGTTGAAGTAAATCCATGTCATCCATTAGGGGAAACAACTTGAAATAATAATGGGATATCTATAAAGAGAGTTATTCATGTGTTTGGAATATGCAGCAGTACAATTATAAAAAGCATGTATTACCGACCATGCTGAGTTTTGACTGTAGGAGCAAGTTAAACATTGTTTATCAGAAGTTATGACTATCAAATAAATAAATTAATTAATATGCTAAATAAATATATAAATAAATAAATACATTAAATAAAAAAATAAATAATCTTGATTTCTTTTCAGAAATGAGCCGTCAAGTTGGTGCTAAACGACAGCAATGTTCAACAACAGTTCTGGAAGAGGCTGCAGGTTTGGTTCGATCAGAACCAATTAGTCTGAACAGAGCAGCTAAACAATATGGCATTCCGAAGACAACCTTGCAAAACGCTGTACACTACAAGTATAGCAGCCACAAGGTCGGTCAGTAGACAGTTCTCACCAATGAAGAAGAGAGACGCGTTGTCAACTGGGCCATCCACATGGCATGTATTGGTTATGGTCGTACTCGGCAGGAATTGGCAAACACCTTGAAGAAGATTTTAGATGATGATGGAAGGCCAAATCTGTGTGGCATCAGTCTTTGTATGGAAGGTAACCAGGTAAATGGAATGAAAGGAGCTCCAGTGGTGTACCACTACGGCAACTCTGACAATACTCAAATAAACCGTCATGGCTGCCTGTAGTGCAATAGGACATTACATTCCACCAATGCTAGTGTTTCCTGGACAAAGGTTCAGTTATAATCCACTCGAGGGGTTTTATGAGGCTGCACTCGGGCGCTCTGACAATGGATGGATGGACGCCGATGTATTTTGTGAGTGGCTGGAGAACGTATTTATACCAGCCATCAATGAGCAGAAGGTGAAAAGGCCTGTCTTATTGATGATTGAAGGTCATGTGACACATGTGACAATGAGAGCTTCTGATATTTGCATACAGAATGAAATAGAAATGTATTGTCTATTGGAACATGCATCTCCATGCTCCAGCCTCTAGACTTAAGGTTTTTCAGTTCTTTGAAGAAGTCATGGTGGCAGTCTGAAAACAAAGGAGAGTATGTAACAAAGCAGAATTTTGCCCAAATCTTCAAGAAGGCATGGACAAAGAGTACAACGATAGAAGCAGCTGTGAAAGGTTTCCTGGAATCTGGTTTGTTCCCTATTGATAAGTCCATTGTTGCCTCCTCAGTGAAACTGGAACAATGTAAGATGTTTCTGTCAGACCCTGTTCTGTCAAAAACAAAATGTCAGAACTCAAATATAGACGATTCAGCCAAGGCGCCGAGTCAAAATCAGCAGAAACAAATGATGATGCAAGTGACCAGACCCAGGTAAAGGAACAAGATACGCAACAACATGAGCACTCAGAAAAAACAACAGATGAAAGCCTCAAGCCATCAAGCAGCAAACTGAATGACAATGAGACAAATGTGAATCAAGCTTTTCCGTTCTCAAAACATTTGAACATTCCCACTCCTAAGACAAACACGAAAAGCAAAGCGGTCAAGAAAATAGTTATGCCGAAGGCAATTACATGTTCTGCATACCGTAAACTGATGGAAGAAAAACAAAAAAGGAAAGAAGAAGAACAAGAAAACAAGGAATGCAGAAAGGCTGAGCGAGAGTCAAAACGAAAGCTAAAAGAAGAAGAAAAACATTAAAACGAAAGCAGAAGCAGAAGCCAAACGTTGTTAACGGGCGAAAGATAAACAGAAAACGCGCGCACTGTGCGAAAAGCTCTTGCAGTACCTTGAAAAATCGGACACAGACAGCGATACATCATTGGAAGTAGACAGAATGATGTGCTACACATGCAAGAAGCCATATTCAACTGATTTTATCGAATGCTCGTCTTGTTTTTGCCACTTCCACCTTGAATGTGTAGAGGACGACTATTTCAATGTAGATGGTCTACCGTTCGAGTGTTAATACTGTTAAAGTATTCATCAAACTGTGATATTTACAGAATAACACCAGAGCCTTTATTTCTATATCAATGTAGATTGTCGACATTTCGAATAATACTGTTAAATGTATTCACCATCTGTGTTATTTAAAGAATAACATTAGAGTAATTTATTGTTTTGCAATGTGTGTTCAGTTTTATGCTTTAAAAAAGATTCACTTTCAGGGTTACTGACTTTTTTAAAAACATCTACATGTTCGGTAATGCACGCTAGCATGGTCAGAATAACATGTAAGTGGTCGGTAATACAAGCAGCAGGGCGTCGTTTCTAAACTGCACTATAATACATCTACCAATAATTGAGATAGCGCAATTCACATTTGAAATGATTAACAAAGTTGAATCTCTATACAAATGCAAAAATAATTGAAATATGTACTCTCATTATCGAACAATAAACTTTTAGACCTTAAGTGTTTGGTAATACCCACACCTGCTCTAATGCTGTTGGAAAATCCATTTTGACAAGAAAATAAATGACAGCATGCTCTTTGTGCAAGACCATCCTTTAGCAAATGTTTTTCACAAAAAAAAATTCAAGACGAGTGTAAATAATTTTTTTTTTAAAGGAAATAAGTAATAAACATTGTTTACTTTATGAACTGGCATTGAACTGCTACTCTTTTACAGCAAATTATTAAATAAACTATTTGAGCCACAACAGGAATTCATGAACTTCTTTAGTAAAAACACAAAGGGAAAAAGTTAAAATCAATTTCGAGATCTCTGTGCTTGCATTCCAAATGTTTGGAATTACTTACGAAGATTGCTTTTATAAAAGAACATTTTGATTGAATGACAGAAATAATTTACCTTAATGAGATCAGGATGTACTTCTGTTTCACCTGTCAACAAGTTCTTTGTCTCTAAAAATTTTCTTTTCTTGAATTTATTTAGTTCTGAAACATAGAAAATAATGCTTTAAGTACAAAAGCAGACATCCACTTGTTAACAAAATACTAAACAGAAGTTTTTATCTCTGAGCAAAATGTGAAATATATTCTTGAATATACAAGAATGGTGAAATTGCAGTGTTGTCACCTTATTTCAAAAATCTAAGTATCTGCCTTAAGAAGTCCGAGCATTATCCCAACTGTATTATTAGGAAAAATAATACAGACAAGTTTTTACCAATCAGTTACTTAAAATACTTTAGTTTAAATACAATTAAGAAGTTAATACCACACAGACAAGGCAGTCATTGTTAGCGATCATTGTTGGAGATACATACGCTTAGTTTTATATATTGTATCCCTTAAGCTGTAGCGTTCCTTGTCTTTTGGGTCAGGGGAATTCCCTTCTTTAACTATATAAACATGCAAGTAAATTGACCCGTTGTTTTGTACTGCCTGAAAGAGAAAAATATGTTACAGAATGAAAGAAAATAAAAGAAATAGTCTATAATCAACAGTTAACAGTCAAACAGATTTCATTGCCTTAGAGGAGCTCAAACTAGGAATAAGATGAAAATAAAAAGTGTCACAATTAAAAAAAACAAACGACAAAAAATCCCATTAACTTTAAATCAGACCAACAAAGTAATAATTGTCCTGACATTTTGTTAACTCAAGTCTTTACAACAGTTACTGTTACAAAATGTATTCAATCTATATAAAGTTTAAAGAACAACAGAAAATTAACAAAAAGTCCATTCTACCTGCAAGAAATATGTCACAATATTTCACAAGGCAACAGTTTTGAGAAAAATTGACTCTTACCAAAGATTGAAAGATCCCAAATAATAAAAATAAATTAAAAACTTAAAACCAGTCTGCTCTCAAGCCAATTAGATGCTTAAATTTGAGACTGGTCTCCAATCTCAGTTTTATGATCTTTGGCGCTGAGCTTGATGAACAGAGAAATCTAATGATAGCTTGTAAACTCCAAATGAGACACAGAGATATTTTTATAAACAAAACCAATGTATAATTACTGTTGAAGCTGGTATGCTGCCTGAATAAACGTATGTCCCATCTCCATTTGGACCTGACTCCCAATCTCCATACTGTAACCCTTTCTTTGACCAAAATAGCGAGCTGTCTGAAAAATCGGTCATCTTTTGATTTTCTGTTATATAGACATACATATCCTGAAAAATACAAAGGCAACAATTTTCCAATGATTTTTACAACTTACCTAAGTTTATAAAACCAGCATTTATCATATTTACATGTATGGCAGTACACGTTTCAAATTAAAGTGCCGCCTTGCCAATATTAACCCTTTACTCCTTGTCATATATATGAAAGTTCTTGAGGTGTCACTTTAGATCTTCACACTTTCAGATTGATACTTTATATATTAAACTTTGGGTTGTTGTTTTTGGAAGATGATCCATTTTGTACATAATATTATACTGATTGTTGACTTTTTATTTAATGTCAGTTCACTTGTGAATAAAATAATGGTTAATTTAATGCATTACTTTTTGATATAATGCTAATTTAATGCAATACTTTCTCAAAGTATAGTAATGCTAATTTAATTTAATACACAAATTTGACAAATAATGCTAATTTAATGCATTACTTTTAAAAATAATTCGCCCCATATCTGATGATTTAGAAGAGACTTGGCAGAAATAATCTTCTGTTGTAATTTTCTCAAATTGCTCAGCTTAGGGTTAAGTTTTTTTGCTACATGATTTATAAAAAATGCTAACAAGACTTCTCCCCCTGAACACTATTCCAATAACCTGAGTAGATGCATGCCTTCATAAAATGATGTATGGGTAATCAAGATACCACTTACAAGTCCTGGTCATACATATATATCTGTAAAAGATATACGAATGTACTTACCATGAATGTCCCCTTTTCAAACTGGTTAGTGGTGTAAGCATAACTCTGACTAGCAGAGCTACCAGCACTTCCATCTGTGGTGGGAGGTGTGGCTGGCGTGTTACCACGTCGGAAAAAGCTACTGATCATATAGATAATGGCCATTCGTATCAATAGACCTTTCAAGATACCAAAAAATCCTGGCTGCTGTTGCTGCTGTTGTTGCCCCTGAAAACAGTGCAAGGGAAAATTAGTCAAGGAAAAATAAGATAGATCCATTTCCCTAGCCTATCTTGTGTGTATTGTCCTCCAGGATAAAGGCTTGGAGTAGGGATCTGTAACACAAGACACCTTCTTGAAATAACTATAGTTAATGAGCTATGCTCAAACTTATGACCAAATATTTAGATTAGTGTTAGTAACATATTGTCTAATTTTTTTTAAAAATAATTTATTAATAAAAAAACTCCTCCAATGTTTGTTAACTTTGTATATTACCCCACCTAATATGCATGTTCGCAACCCCTTAAACTGTAGTGGTTGTGGTATTGTAGTTAAGGGAGACCTTGGTGGGCTAACTGGAAGTAGATAGGAGAGTATCCGGAGAGAAGAACTATGTACAGACAAATAAACAGTTCTGGCATTTAATCAGTCCCGGAACATGTTCATAATCTTGATTTAATTAAAATAGAAAATTTGTTTGTTCTTGCAACATTACTTTAGAGTAGTTCTGAGCATTAGAACACAAATATTTTTTAGGAACTGACTGAATGCCTGATTTTATTGGGAACCATTTCTGTAGACAGTTAATGCTTACAGAGTATTTTTTCCTTCATTAACTACCTCCCCAAAAGGGTACCATTCCAAAGCTGATGGGAGTCTTCCCAATTCAATCACCAGACCTTTCCCAATCTCCAAAATTACTGTTCCCAACAACAAACAGTGCCATTTCCCTATTGACAAAAGAGTTTATCGCATGAAATGTCCCACAGCATAAACAAACCTTATCGTACAAACGCTCCCCCAACTTTGGGTTTTAATTTCAAATGCAGATTCATTTCACATTAATTGCAACCTATCAATGAAACTTTTCTTGCCAATGAAAATAATTTTTCCATAGACTGGCAGTCATTGAATTGACAGTAACTTAATGCTGGCATAACTTTTACATCACTAAAGGCTTTCTTGTTAAGGAACCAGACCTTATGATTCTTTGTGAAGCTGATTAAAACCCCTAGTGTGAATTAACATGAATTATGAAAAAATCCCAATATTGTGCTTATTTTTCGACTATTTTTTTCCCAATTTCAAGATTTAAGAAGCGAACATTTCCCAACGGTAGGACAGAGGTGTAGAAATTTTCTTTGACCCACTCGCCCTGCAGGTTGAGTGAATGAGCAAGTGCACTCGCCCTTACGGAAAGTACACTCGCCCTTACATTTTTAATAAAATACTCTTTCTGTTGCAATTTTCGTTTTTGTTTTCGTTCTACCTCTTTCTTACTGCTCGCTCTCTCGCTTTTCATCATCACCCGTACCTTGTGTAAAAAAACATTATCTTCATTTGTTTCTACATAATTTTTGACATACAGCGGGAAAATATGTGCACTTGCAGCCTCGTTCTGATTTGGGAAACACAATGAGGATAAAAATAAATTGCTGCTGTTACCTTTACATCAGAAACTTTCCGAATACACCGGAAATCGACCAAAATTCTGGAAATCGAATTGTATTTTGTAAACAAAGTGAAAATATTTCATTTTTCGAAGAAAACACATGTGCTTTGCTGAAAAATTTACTCACCCAGCCGGTCGAGTCTTTCGGCCGCTTCGCTAGACCCAACAGATCATTTACTCACCATGGCGAGCGGTCGAGTGGAATTCTTCACCTCTGTAGAGGAAGGGGACCCTTTCCCCGTTTGAGGAAAAAACATTGGCTTATGTTAAAATATACTTACTCACACCAAAAAAGTTTCGATTTATGTTACTTTATCAGTTTTCCCTGTTAAAAATAGGGATAGCGGCATTAGTTTCATCCGTAAAGGTTGAGAATGAGAAAATTATACATTTCAGTACCAGCATTAGATAATCTGTACGACAAGTTACAATTATTTATTGCTAAATCAAATAAAATGTTTTAAAAGTTTTCTCTAATTTTAATTTCTACTGTTATAAAACATGTTTTTCATGATACACTCTATACATCGCCATTTCAGCAAACACCTGACCAAAGTATGATAGGTACTGGAAAAATGGATAAAAAGCTAATTTCAAAATCGAGAATGGCCCCTTTTTCTATAGGAGCATCTTACAAAAAATTTTGTAAGCATTCAGAACTCATGGGCTGTAACCAGCAGTTAATATATGTGAATTGAACTGACTTCTCAGTTTTAAATCTGTTAAGCAGTTTATGTAATGCTATTGTGATAGCCTTTGAAGTTTCTTTATTTATCCGAGATCAAAAATGGCCACATGACATTAGCAAATGTGACCAGGGGACGCATTTCGCAAGTCCGAAGTGGTGAAAAGGTAACCTTAAAAACAAAAAAACATAGACATAGTTTTTTTCATTAAGTTTGAACTATAAAAATTTCATGCCTGCTGTGCAGGATTGCCATTTGGGACTGCTGCGGCCCCATTTTCTCGAACCGACGTCTCCACCACTTGGTTGTCGGCCATTTTAATAATAGTCTCCACATCATAAAATTATATTATTATAACGTTTTCATTTATAGAAAAATTAATGCATTGATTTCAATATAAAAATAATTATTTATGTTATATTTAAAATGTCATTGTTTCTCTTGAACATAAAAAGTTATAATTACGTCATATCTTTTTTTAGAGATTATCAAACAAATGCATTCAAGATGGCGCGATTAGAAGCCGAAAAACATTTTCCGTTGCAAAAAATTGAAGATGTTGTAGACTTATTCAAAGACCAACTAGGTCGACCAGAAGAAATTGATTTAAGTTTACTTTCGATTATCCTAGGAACTATTGAGAATGCGCTGACAATCAACAGATCGCATTCTATCAATCGAGAAATTGAGACCAAACTTCAGCCTATTTTCCCAATCATAGAATGGGAGACAATTCATTTATTGCACGTCAAGTTTGTTACCCACATTAAGAGTGCAGTCGACTTGTCAAAGTACCCAGAAAAGTTTGCTTCAAGGGAACTAGTCAAGAAGGTGTCAGATGTTATTTGGGGCGGGCTGTGTAGAGCGTTTTACAAGGACAAGGCACATTTGCAATCACTCTTCAGTTTTTTGACTGGTAAGGGCCTCCCTACGCAGTCTTTATACCTCTTCGTATACAACATTGGTAATGTTAGACGTGTCGTATACAACATTGGTAATCATTGTAACAGTTATTGACAGGATCCATATTTGTCACTTGCGACAAAATTGCAAGAAGAAGAAAACTAGACATTTAATAACCTAGAGCAAGGTAGTCTAATCCCGACCCCCTGCAATTATCGACCCCCGCCGCTTAATTACTTCTAATTACAATCTTTTAGTCTATGCTATATGACGTGTACAAATACACATGACGTCGTTTTTTTTCAAACCCGCGTTCTTTTAAACTCGAAACCGATTCTTCACCGGACGTTTGACGCTACCAATTACATTCTTACTGGGCAAGTTAAGGTATGTGTGATAACTATTTCACATCTAAATGCACTTACATGCTGTTTGAATGCTGATATTTTGTGATTTATTGATTGTTTACACCCACAGCTTCAGTTCGGCTCCATTTTGATAATCTCTAACAAACCTACAGTTGATCACGTGGGGGTCGATAATAGAAGATGAAAATATTTATTCTGCATTTATCGACCCCCTCCTCTTACATATTCTATAAACTATATTGTGTATATATACTGAGGTAAAATTGCAAAACAAATGTTTAAAATACTTTAAATGTATGGTTTCAAGATTATTTATTTACGTCATCTCAATATCTTGTCAAACATTCCATAACAATCTCAAACATGGCATCATGCTTTCAGTTTTTCACACCTTAGTCAAGCAAAAATACCTTCTATGACAGGTGAGACCAAGCTGTCAATTAAGGGTGACACTGATTTTACCAAGGAAATCTTAAACATGTCATCTGGCTTTCAGAGTTTTTCACACATTACAGTCACTGTAATTTTACCAATACACGGTTTTTTTAAGTACTCAATCTGATATAACGCGTAATTAAATAAAACACGATCGACTCGTGGACCCCACTTTTCCATAAAATACGTAAAACACTGGTAAAAGCCAGTTTGCATGATTCAAATAAGTGAAAACAATTACCTTGATGGTGATGTTGGTTCTTACGAAATCCGCATTTTATTTCCATTTATCTTTAATTATTTCATTTATAATCCGCATAATTTGAAAAACAGCAGTTAACTTATAAAAAACACATTCATCCTTTACAAAAAACATGACCATACTGTGTATTTCGTATGGAGGAAAAAAACGTTACTGAAGAACATCAAACGCGACTTAAAAAGACGTAGTCGGCTCGAAACAACCATCCGTGTTTATTTCGGCTTTGCTATAAAAACGTTTGATCTACCTGGTAGTGTGCGTGTGTCATTTTTAGCTTGTGTGATGCAATAATTACTGAAATGTGATAAAAGCGATAAATTAAAGATAAGGATATATTTTAAATGATGGAATATGTTAGCGTTCGGTAAATAATAATTGTTTTACCATGTCGTTCGTAAATGTTGCTGATTATTTACGTACCGGTAATTGTATTTGCATTCGAGTTTGTGACAACATTTCTAAGCAGTCTAAGCAGTCAAGACTGGCACCATGAGCCAATAGAATATAAAACAAACTATTATCATGTTTATCTTTTTATTCAAGACACATATTCATTCTAAACAATGGAATATAAAACAAACTATGATCATGTTTATCTGTTATTCAGTGAAATCCGTGTTATTTGTGCAACGTTGACATTTAAAAAAAAAACCAAAATGGGGGGTCGATAATTGCCGAAAGAGGTCGATAATGGCAGATCAACATCATTCGTAAATGTTTTTGACTTGTTCACTCCATTGTTTGTTACAACCCTTCTGATTGGTGTAAAACAACCAATAAAAATAAAACTTCTTTGTATAGTAGGTATCATGTCCACAAATTGCAAGAGGGTTTCAATTTGTCAATAAATGTGCTAAGGGGTCGATAATAGCCTACTTTGCTCTACCTTAAAATTACAGACTGCACTTATAGCATTACATATGATGACGTGTTTAGGATGTCAAACAATATGTACCCTTTTTTTTGCTGCATTAATTGTATTAAAATTTCGTAAGCCAAGGTTTGGTAATGTGATAAAATTTTGTCTCCTTTTAATATTAAATTAAACGAACCAGCAGAAGAAAAAGATTAAAAGTAAATACACGAGGCAAGTGTAACTGGAGGTCCCTGTTTAGTTTATGACATATGATTATTGTTGTATACTTGTGCCAGAGACCGCATGTCAATAACACGTCCTTGTTATCTCTCACTAAACAGAAAATGGGTGACTGTGCAGTAGAATAACTATAAAAATCCTGAGATTTCGGATAAAGTCCGGACATTTCGCAGTCTGCATCTTAATTGGTATGTTTCCATGTTCAATAAACAATAGAAGTGCAAATTATCACCCCTCAGTCTCCTGACCATCCATTGTCATACACAAGTGTTATTGGCTAGTGTATAATACCTACTTTATGGTTATTGAATAATCCTGAGTTAAATAAACACATCAGCACCTTAATCAACATGTTCTCAAGATCAATAAAGAATAGAACTGAAGTGTGACGCAACAGCCCTCCATCTCCTGACCATCCATTGTCATACACAAGTGTGATGCGTGCAAAGATATGAATGGTGGTGGTGCTTTATGTTTCTATCATTTTGTTGGAATACAGATGTCCATTCTTTATTATGAATTTTCATACAAGCACATACTTTGAACTTAAGTAGAAATAAAATAAAGGTTAAATGGTTTGTTTTCTTATTTCTTTGATAAAAACTTGAAACAAAGTTCAGTTGACCAGTATTTACCACTTGGCGAGTATTTACCGGGACAGTTTTAACCAGTTAAACCGCCGGTTTAAACTAGCGACAGTTGATTGGCGCCAACCCTGATTTAGAGATTTACTTTGTAGTGTTGTTAAAGTTGAGAACTATTATATAACCAAGATTCTGAAAGTGCTGTGGATGGACCAAAGATTGAACCTATTATTATTTTGTGGGGTGGGGGGGGGGTATTATTTAAACTTGGATGAAAGTTTTCAGGATTATGGCTGAAATTCAGGATTCCTTATGTCTAAAAATGGTTGATTTTCTTTATTTTCCTTGTATAAATTGACAAATTTTCAGGTTTTTCAGTATTCCTAACTCGTCTGTATTTAAATGAATTTTGATTAAGGCTTAAGAGATTGCTCTTATAATTTGGCCCCTACTGTAGAAGGAAAAACCCTCATGTTGCATAATATTTCAGGCAATAAACTTGATTGTTTTGGGGTTGCGTTTGGTGTAGTAGCTGCTTTCCAAGTGTTGGGCTACAAAGATGTTCATTTGGCGTTGTCAGAGGATCATGCTTGGGTTGTGTTTGGAGAGAATCAAGAGATGTCTGCAGAAGTCACATGGCATGGTAATTGTTATTTAATTCACCTGTTACTCCATATATACACATTTTTATGCATGTGTGACTGGTGTAGATCGAGACCAGCTGGCAAGTCCATGATTTCTGATCAGGATCTACACTGATCATCTTTTGTCAGATGTAATCTAATAAATCAAAGTGAACAGTGTAGATCCTGATGCAAGGGGTATGGATGTGCTGGCTGATTTGGATCTACACTGTTTGCCCATGTCATAAAGGCATACATATTTAGTAAAGGATTAATAAGAATTATGGTTATAGTACATTAATGCTAACTGGAAAGTCATGTGACAGAAAAGTAATATTAAATTATTGTTCATCAGCAAACAGTTATTCAAATATTCAACTCTGCACTTGAGATATGTAGTAAGACATAATTGTCTATATAAACAGAGTACCACTTGACTTTCTACTTGTCCATAATCAGATATATGTTCTAAACCCTTTACTATATATATACACCTTTATTGAATTGGCAAACAGTGTAGATCCTGATCAGTTGGCACATCTGTTTGCATTTAGATTCATTTGGTTATTTTGACAAAGATGTGGCCAGTATAGATCCAGGTCAGACAGCACAGATGTGTCGGTGAATCGAGATTTTCACTGGTTGCACTTGTGTTAAAACACATGTATATGGAGTTAAGGGTTCATTGATGTAAAAACAAAAATTAAAACAGACCTGAAAAATCCTCCAGATTATACTCCATGTCCATGAGTCTGTCATGAACACGACTCATTCAATTTTTGTGTCGCCCTTTCGAAGAAATGGCGATACATAGGGATCACTTTGTTCGTCCGTCCGTCCGTCACGAAAACTTAACATTGGCTATAACTTTGCCATTTCTTAAAGGGGCAACATTCGCTGCCTCGGCAGCGAGTATTTTGGGGTGTGGATTTACATACAAGCTATCTGCCAGTTATAATTAACTGTAGTAAAAATAGCCTGTAGAGAGTGAGTCACTCCATTACAGCAGACGATAGAATGAAGACTCCATTTGGACTGATTATGAACTATTTTTCCTTACAGGTCCTTTTGAATTTCTTTTATATCTTGGACTAATTCCTCTCTTTTTTTATTTTTGTGTTCTTTATTTTAAATTCATATTTTCCTATTTGTTGTAAAAGACAAGCAGTCCATCACTAAATATTTCATTCATAACTTTAGCCAGGAATGTTTCTATTATCACAACATATAAAGATAATGCCACAAAATAATTTTTGCGATCCTGTTGTAACCTATGAAGCAGCAGATATCTTGTCTGTTTGCTGATACCAGGCTATTGTTCTATCTTTGAAAAAGGAGGGAAACTTTTATAGATTCTTTATAGAAAACTATTATGTGTTGATTTGTTGATAAAATTGAAAGGAAACATTATTATAAATGGCAGATTCTGTTGCAAAGGAAATAATTTAGGCAAAATAGAGCACATAAAATAAAAAGCTAAACATTTCATAACTCTGGGAGATTAACCTTCAGTCTTATTGTACATGCTTTCTTACTGCTGAATGTAAACATTAGCACGTGCTTGTGTTTACAAACACTGTGTTTAATCAGTTAGACACACCTCCCGGGAAATTCAAATTCAAAATTTTCTGTCTGACAGGTTTAAACTTTTTCTGAGAGTCACCTTTATAATTAATATTTCACTTAAATTTTTATTTGAAATGTTTAAAAGGCTTACAATTTACATTTTTGAAAAATTTCAAAAAAAGTTGTTCAGTAGTTTTTTCAAATTTTGAAAAAAGAGCTCATTGATGTGTAACATGCATTAAATTATAGAAAAGCCTGCCCAAGCGCCATCTTGAGGTTTATATAGTCCTGTTGCCCCTTTAATATTTCTTCATCAAACTTTCAAATTATACTGCTTATGACAACATGGTCATGATAATGCCAAATTCTTTAGGTCAAGGTCACATTTGATGGAGTTATGCGCCCTTTTTGTTACGAAAACTTAACATTGGCTATAACTTTGCCATTTCTTAATATTTCTTCATCAAACTTCCCAATTATACTGCCTATGACAACACAGTCATGATGATGCCAAATTCTTTAGGTCAAGGTCACATTTGATGGAGTTATGCCCCTTTTTCACCACGAAAACTTAACATTGGCTATAACTGCAATTTCTTAATATTTCTTCATCAAACTTTCAAATCATACTGCTTATGACAACACGGTCATGATGATGCCAAATTCTTTAGGTCAAGGTCACATTTGATGGAGTTATGCCCTTTTTTCGTCACGAAAACTTAACGTTGGCTATAATTTTGCCATTTCTTAACATTTCTCCATCAAACTTTCAAAATATATTGCTTA
Source organism: Corbicula japonica (assembly GCA_038501625.1). Lineage (NCBI taxonomy): Eukaryota > Metazoa > Mollusca > Bivalvia > Venerida > Cyrenidae > Corbicula > Corbicula japonica. The sequence continues at coordinate 14,478,313 of JAZAYU010000006.1, read as the reverse complement.
CAACAACACAGTCATGATGATGCCAAATTCTTTAGGTCAAGGTCACATGCCACAAAGTTATGCCCCTTTTCATACTTATATTTTGTCATGAAAACTTAATCTTGGCTATAACTTTGCCATTTCTCAAAATTTCTTAATGAAACTTTCAAATTATATTGCTTATGACAACGCACTCATGATGATGCCCAAATCTTTAGGTCAAGGTCATATTTGTTGCAGTTATGCCCCTTTTTGTACTTGGATTTTGACATGAAAACTTAACATTGGCTATAACTTTGCCATTTCTCTATACTTCTTCATGAAACTTTCAAATTATATTGCTTATGACAACATGCTCATTATGATGCCAAATTCTTTAGGTCAGTGTCATATTTGTTGGAGTTATGCCCCTTTTTTGTACTTGGTTTTTTACACGAAAACTTAATGTTGGCTATAACTTTGCCATTTCTCAATATTTCTTCATGAAACTTCCAAATTATATTGCTCAAGACAACACACTTGTGATGATGAGATGTTGTTTTGGTCAAGATGGAGTTATGCCCCTTTTTGATCTTGCATTTTTTTCCGACATTGTACCAGAGGGCGACACAAGTGTTCAACTGAACACCCATCTAGTTAAATCATAGAATGTAATTTCTGTTGCTAAAAGTCAAGTTTTTTAAAGAGTTTGTTCAAAATCAATTGATTTTAATGGTACAGAATGGAACTTTTTTCTGATGCTCAGCAAACTGTTAGCAGGCAAAGATAACTTTAAAAGTACTCAGTAGTAATCATTTTGTTACAAATGTTTTTGTTGAATGACATTGAAAGAGAAAGCAAATAGAAGCATTCCATGAAGTAATATGTTCTTTGGAAGTTGATGTCATTCACAGACATGTCAAACTGTGGAGAAAATATCCATGATTGGTTTATTGTCTCAGTTTAACCGTTTCCTCCATAGACACACCTTCATTGTGTGGGCATCATTGTGTGGGCAAACAGTGTAAATCCAGATCTGCCTGTACATCCGTGCCATCTGATCAGGATCTGCACTGTTTGCTTTTTAGCTCACCTGTCACGTAGTGACAAGGTGAGCTTTTGTGACCGCCTGATGTCCGTCGTCCGTCGTGCGTCGTCAACAATTGCTTCAATCGACTTCTTCTCTGAAACGGCTTGGCCAATTTTGATGAAACTTGCCACGTATGTTCCTTGCATGAAGCTCTTCCAAAGTTGTTCAAAGAAATCAATTCCATGCAGAACTCTGGTTGCCATGGCAACCGAAAGGAAAAACTTTAAAAATCTTCTTGTCTGAAACCACAAGGCCTAGAGCTTAGATATTTGGCATTTAGCATCCTCTAGTGGAGCTCTACAAAGATTGTTCAAATTATTTCCCTGGGGTCAAAATTGGCCCCGCCCCAGGGGTCACTTCATTTTACATAGACTTATATAGGAAAAACTTTAAAAATCTTCTTGTCTGAAACCACAAGGCCTAGAGCTTAGATATTTGGCATTTAGCATCCTCTAGTGGAACTCTACAAAGATTGTTCAAAGTATTTCCCTGGGGTCAAAATTGGCCCCGCCCCAGGGGTCACTTCATTTTACATAGACTTGTATAGGAAAAACTTTAAAAATCTTCTTGTCTGAAACCACAAGGCCTAGAGCTTAGATATTTGGCATTTAGCATCCTCTAGTGGAACTCTACAAAGATTGTTCAAATTATTTCCCTGGGGTCAAAATTGGCCCCGCCCCAGGGGTCACTTCATTTTATAAAGACTTATATAGGAAAAACTTTAAAAATCTTCTTGTCTGAAACCACAAGGCCTAGAGCTTAGATATTTGGTATTTAGCACCCTCTAGTGGAACTCTACAAAGATTGTTCAAATTATTTCCCTGGGGTCAAAATTGGCCCCGCCCCAGGGTTCACTTCATTTTATATAGACTTATATAGGAAAAACTTTAAAAATCTTCTTGTCTGAAACCACAAGGCCTAGAGCTTAGATATTTGGCATTTAGCATCCTCTAGTGGAACTCTACAAAGATTGTTCAAATTATTTCCCTAGGGTCAAAATTGGCCCCGCCCCAGGGGTCACTTCATTTTACATAGACTTATATAGGAAAAACTTTAAAAATCTTCTTGTCTGAAACCACAAGGCCTAGAGCTTAGATATATGGCATTTAGCATCCTCTAGTGGAACTCTACAAAGATTGTTCAAATTATTTCCCAGGGGTCTAAATTGACCCCGCCCCAGGGGTCACTTCATTTTATATAGACTTGTATAGGAAAAACTTTTAAAATCTTTTTATCTGAAACCACAAGGCCTAGAGCTTAGATATTTGGCATTAAGCATCCTCTTGTGAAACTCTACAAAGATTGTTCAAATTATTTCCCAGGGGTCTAAATTGGCCCCGCCCCAGGGGTCACTTCATTTTATATAGACTTGTATAGGAAAAACTTTAAAAATCTTCTTGTCTGAAACCACAAGGCCTAGAGCTTAGATATTTGGCATTTAGCACCCTCTAGTGGAAATCTTCAAAGATTGTTCAAATGATTTCCCTGGGGTCAAAATTGGCCCCGCCCCAGGGTTCACTTTATTTTATATAGACTGATATAGGAAAAACTTTAAAAATCTTCTTGTCTGAAACCACAAGCTGAGAGTACTTTTGTACTCAGGTGAGCGATATAAGGGCCATCATGGCCCTCTTGTTTATTTGTTAGGTTATATCATTCTGACTAAAATGCGACCAGTGCAGATCCTGATCACACATACATTAAAATGCTTATATATGGAGGAAGGGTTAATTTATGTAGAATACACAACAAAGTGAAAGAACCTTGTCATTAAAGAAAAAAAATAGAGATGATATTACCAGATTATGATCAGATTATAATAAATTAAAAATGGCATGAATGAAAATTTCAAAGATATTATTTTAGACAATTTTAAAGACATGGCTCAAAAAGTTTTTAAAACATAAATATATGGTAAATTTTTGTCAATCAGTGATTTTTAGCCAGAAAAGTACAGTATAGATCCTGATCAGATGGCATCACTGTCCCGCCTGATCTGGATATACATTGTTTGCACATGCAATAAAACCCCAATATATTTTGTTAACTTTTTAAAGGCAAAGGGAATGAAGATAAGAGAGGACAGCCTATCAATGAAGGTGTTTGGGAGAAACGATGGTTGTATTTAAATGGAAAGCCAGTTGTATGTACCATGGAGATGGAAGTTGCTGCCATTGTCTCGGCAATAAATCCATCAATAACAGCTACCATTGACAGTGTGGAAATGGGTTCTTTACAGCAGGTAAAACCATTTTCAGTACATTACTTACCTTGATGAGAATAACATCTGTATACTCACAACCCCTCTTTATCTTGGAGCGATTAGAGCCTGGAGACTGGTCTTAAAACTCCAGCTTAACTCTTTCCTCCATATATACACATTTTTACGCATGTGCGACCAGTGTAGATCCAGATCAGCTGGCACATCTGTGCTATCTGACCAGGATCTGCACTGGTCGCATTCTGGACAGAATTAACCTTACGAATCAAAAAGCGAACAGTTTAGATTCTGATCAGACGGCACAAAAGTTTTGTATTTTTGCTGTTAAGAAACTAAAATAGTCACTGATCCCATATTATGCCATTTCTTAGTTAATTTTCACTAAATAAAGTTTACAATTCCTGTAAAATTTAAATTTATGTAATCTTTTACTTAATATTAAATCTAAAAGTGAACAATGAAGATCCTGACTACACAGATGTGCTTGTTAATAGGATCTAAACTGTCACCCATCGGATAAAAGGCGTAACCATGGAGTAAAGAATGAATAAGAAAATCAACTGGTCTTACATTATTGAAACCTTTCAATGTTGTTTTAGCAAAATTTAACCTTTTCCCCCATATATTCGCATTTTTATGCATGTGTGACCAGTGTAGATCCAGATCAGCTGGCACATCGTGCCATCTAATCAGGATCTGCACTGGTCGCATTTTGGTTAGAAATAACATAATGAATCAAAAGTGAACAGTTTAGATCCTGATTAGACAGCACAATGTGCTGGCTGATCTGGATCTAAACTGTTCGCCCATGCAGTAAAGGTGTATTTATGTAGGAAAGAGAAATAATTCATAAAATAATTGATCATTCTGGTTACATCAACAAGTCTTGGAAGGGTATTTAAAGCTTCAGAGTAATGGAGTTATGTTTTTGTGTTGTCTCATATTTTAATTTCCATTAGCTTAATCATCAATTCCATCTTCTATGAATCTTAATAGCTCCAGGCAGACTATTACTTTTCCATTACTGTAGATGCACATAAAATCTCTTGTCGGGAAATTCTGCTTTTGCGAATATTGATAAAAATATAAAATTTGAAGAAAGCAACACAAACATTTTGAATATTTGCCTTTAAGAAAATATTAATAGTCTTTGAATTAATAGTATGCCTTTTCGTAGTTTATTTTCACTTAATCAAGTAACTGTTAATGTAAAATTAAAATTATGTTATCTTTTACCCCAGTGGGATATATTTTTTATCAATTGGTGAACAGTGTATATCCAGATCAGACGGCAGGGATGTGCACTGTTCACTTTTTGATTCATTATATTATTTCTGACCAAGAAGCAACCTTTTAAATCGCACAGGCAGTAAATCCCATATGTATGGAGTGAAGGGTTAATAGATACAATGTTGTTTGTTTGCAGGAACTTCTCTGGTTGTTGTACGACATGGGACATTTGTCAAAGTAAGCTTACTCTTAATATCTTCTCACCAGTAAGGTTTATTGAACCAATCACACATAGTTTGTATCTTATGATTTATAAGACATTTTTCTCTTATTTCTTAAACTTATTAAAAAAGACTACCTGATAATAAACTTTTAGGGAAAATTGCATGAGTTAAAAGAAATTTTGAGAGAAGGCACCTGTTAGTGGCCCCAGTTAAAGAAGAAAAAGAGCATTGCGGGTATCAACTTTTTTTTAATGCCAGGGGATAGGGCCCAGGCCCTATAATTTTGGAAAAAAATTTGTTCTCTAAAAGGGAATGAAAAAAACCTGGTGTACAGTTACTTTTTGGGGAAAACAGCACAATTTTAAAGATATTTTCTGAGGGGAAGGTGCATGTATATGGCCCCAACTAAAGAAGGAAAAATCCTTGAAAGCACCAAAGATTGTTGAGAATGTACAGCAGATTGTGCTCATCCAGTGTCTGGTCTAACCTGAATAGACTCAAGTCTGTCAGAGCATCCACTTTGTTCAGTGACATGCAAAGTCTTTACTGCATGAGTTATGGCTGTTATTCTATGGGCTGACAGGGTAGATCAAGGTCCACTGGCACATCCATGATGTCTGATCAGGTTATTTCTGATGGTAGATCCAGATTAGCTGGCACATCCATCACTCATGCCAACAAACGTGTCATAATTGAATGAAGGGTTAATTATCATTGTACATTAAATCTATGCTTTACTGTTATATAGGTATCCTATGGCTCTTGGAAATCTGGGTGATCTAGAAGAGATATGTGAGACCCCTGGTCGGCCTCCACCCATCCAGCTGTTTGAAGAAGGAGTGAAGTCAGCCTGCACCCACTATAACAACCAGCATATTTACCCCTACACATACCTAGGTGGACATCATTATAGGATGGGCAACTACAGGGAGGCTCTAAAGGCATGGGCCAATGCTTCCGATGTAATCAAGAAGTAAGTTGACATATGTTTATGCCCCACAGAGTGGGAGGCATAAAGAGTTGCACTCGTCATTAAAGTGACAGTCCATAGTATTTTATTCATTTATAAAGAAAGATTATACTATTGCACTGTCAAATATTAAATACAGAAGTGATATGGTGTAACTTTAATGTACGTTCAATTTATTGGGGTAGACGTTACTTCGGAGCAAATATACATTAATTAATATTCAGTGTGTTACATAATTATTTTCAACAACAACACCGCGACGAATACCGAAGCGACAAAGCCTATTAAAAAATAAAGAGGTTTAGAAATATCTATTTAAAGTCAAAATTTATGCTCGTTTGTAATCTTCATTCTTACTTTATGTTTTTTTTGTTTCTATTCCGGCGGTACGGCGATAATTTCGTTCTGCTTACGTTAGACTAAGCATGCGTACGCATATAGTAAATCGGCCTCATTTGCCTCTCTCGCAGTGAGGCATCAGTTTTTGTACTTGATAACTATATCCGTGTAAAGTAATTAAATGAGTTAGATTTCTTTATACTATTTTCTGTTTCTGTCTGTGGCGGTTTTAAATCTGACAATTTATGCAAAAACTTACTTTTCATTTACAGTTTTTACATAATGTATGGAAATTCACTTTAACTATCGAGCCAATTTCTTTCAAACTTGCACAGATAATCAAACAGATTGTATAGGTGATCAAAAAGAATAGTTTTTTTCCTGCAACCATTTTTAACAGAGTTATGGCCCTTTGTTACAAATGTTGTTGTAGCAGTGTAGGCATCAGGGTCAGAGAACACATTCTAGTTTTATCAGATGCACTTTGCTTAGCTTTCTGCTTGTGTTACATTTGCCAACAGTGTAGATCTGGATCTGCCTAGGTCACATAAACGCTTGTGCTTTGATTTGACAAGTTAATAGAATTCAATATGTTGGGCAAGTCAAAAATGCTAAAAAATAGTTTTTGAAAAAAAAAATGGAAAAAAATCATGAAATTGGTTTTTGACAGAACTTTCTGTGTAAACTTTGTTAGAGCAGATAAATTTCTCATATCAGGTGGCCCGAAAGGATGGTTAATTGTAAATAAATTTAAAGACTGCTAAAAGTGTATCCACTATACAACCCTCCTGTTCAAATTCTACTTTAATTTCTCTGTCATCATATTTTGTGAATCCACTGTTTTGGCTATGTTGCAAGGCAATGTATTCTATGTCTGAATTTTCCTAATATGTATGTTTAACATCTTAACATTTGGACATGGAAGCTTTTCAAAAAATCGACTATTGTGTAGTGTAGTGATAGTAGATTAAGCATTGTTTTAAAATAAATGGTATTTCGGTTTTGTTATCTTTATTCATTAATTGAAAGAAAAGTAACAGGTGATTTCAAATCACCTTCTTGCAATAAAGTATAAATTTTGAACAGGTAAATTCAGCTGATAAAGTATCTCAAAACTGGCCCCAGGTGAGACAGAACAGTTCTGGCTAATATGTTCTTTTGCTAACAGTATTGCCTAAGGCATTGTATAGCCCTTTCCTCCATAGACACACCTTTATTGCATGGACTAACCGTGTAGATCCAGATCAGCCGGCACATCTGTGCCATCTGATCTGGATCTGCACTGTTCACTTTTTGATTCATTAGGTTATTTCTGAACAAAATTCCACCAGTGTAGATCCTGATCTGATGGCACGGATGTGCCAGCTGATCTGGATCTGCACTGGTTGCACATGCGTAAAAATGTGTATATATGGAGGAAAGGGATAGTTGCTATGATAGACATGTATAACTGAAAACGTCCTCTTTAAATTTTCAGTTACAATTACAACAGAGAAGATGAGGAGATATATAAGGAGTTTATTGAGATTGCCAATGACTGGCTACCCACCATTATGAAAAATATTGCCACGGAAAATGCAGCAAGACTGAGACGTAATTCCCTCCTATATGATACAGAAGCTTACACAAACTTTCTGAAATTTTATGACGGAATTTGTCAGTGGGAGGAAGACAGTCCGACGCCAGTTTTGCATACTGTCTGGGCAAAGCAGTTTGTGTTCTCACTCGGAAAGTTTGATTCACGTGTAAGGAAATGTATGCACATTATTGCAGAAGGTCTTGAAGATGAATCGTCCAGTTCAGAGTCGAGCAGTGAGGATGATGAAAATCAAGAAAACTGTGACGTGAACGGCAATGGAATTGTTAAAGATGAAACTGTGAAAGCTCATCGGGGAAGACCAAAAGCAAAAAAACGTAGACTGAGTGAACAGAATATGGAGAATGGGGCGGGAGATGATGCTGAGAACTCAAAGGTTAATGGGAACAATGAAGAAGAACAAATAAAACATAAAATTGAGGAACTTGTCTCAAAGGTTGGAGAGTCGGAGAGTCAGAGAGATACCCCACCTAATCCAAACATTGCAGCTCTCGCCCAGGCTTGTGGGGAGTCCATACTAAATCCAGACTATCTGTTGACCGGAGGTGAACCGTTCACATCTACGTCAGCAACAACAGGGTCTACTCCTTCATCAACCGGTGACAGAGTAAATGTTGATGTTAATGAGTTCCTAAGTTCTAAGTCAAACGGAACACAGTTTGTTGGAATGACAGTAGATTCCATGTTGAAAGCAGAAAGTCCGGCTGACATGATGATGTTCCGGAAACCTCCGGATAGTGCACCTTCCTCAGACGAAACACCCACTGAAACTCCGGAACCTATTGAGCTCGTAACAAACTCTGAAGTTGATGCAATCACTTCTGGTTCGGAAATGAACGACAGCAGCAAGTTGAATGATAGTTTTGCAATCGTTACCCCCGATCCAATTGATTTGTTGCTATTTAGTCAAAAAATGAAAGGTCTGAGGAAACTTTTATCCTCTCAAAAGCTAAACACCAGTGCAATAACACTCCAGTTGACAGCGCAGTCCCAGACAGCTTTCAAGCACAGTCGACGTGGATCTGAATTTGAGTTGTCTGTCAGCCACACAAGGAAAAGGTCCCGAAGAGAAATTTTTTGAGTTTATTTTGTTAAGTTTTGTTTTTTCAAGTGCCTGTTTTGGAATCAATGCTGTTGATTTTCAGTTAAGTTTTAGTTAGATTGTTGAATAATTGTCTCAAAAATATTGTATGTCAAGGACATTTCTGAAATACTAAGTAATACAGTCCATTTGCCGCATGGGCAGGCATCAACATTTGGTTAAGATTTTTGTTTAGGTCCACTTTCTCTCAGCATCTTTTCAAGATAGAAATTTGAAACTTAAGATAGTTGTCTGGCATCACAATAACAATTATCAGGACAAGTTTCTTATCTCTTGACTGTGTTTTGTCAAAGTTATGCCCCTTTTTCACTTAAAATCTAAGAAGAAAACCTGGTTACATCTTATTGAGGCATCTTGTTTGTTTCTTTCATGATAAGTGACCGAGTGATTTCAACAGACTAAAATATGTCTGAAGTGGTTAAAGTTCAGTCATTTAAAGAACAAAGAGTTGTTGAAGATAAATTTCAAGGTGTCTAAATATCATATTCAGTGGAATGTTGAAGGGTGGTTGAATGTCATTGGGATGTTGACGGTAATAGGGCAGTTTCAAGACAGGCCATAATATATGTCTCATTCTCATTGAATTTATTTGGACCAATTGTTATACTATTATGTTATCTCTTTAAGTGGACATGTTTATTTTAATTACAGATAATATTGTACTTTTTAATATGTAACAGATACAGAAATATCTGTTATTTAAGTGTTTCATTTGGTTGCCTGGCTGACAACAATGAGCCTCAATACATTTTATACAGTGGTTCTTGTGAATATATCTCTAGTAAAACATTGCAGATTGCAGATTAATCCCTATTTACCCAGAAAATTGGCATTTCTTTGTATATTGTATGTCCTTTTGATAGTCGTACTATGAGGTTTGAAAGAAATTGTCAGTTTGCTAGTGAACATTGTATACCATAATGAAACTGGAAGAACTAGGGTCTACCCTTTGAAAATAGAAAAATATTTGAGCAAGCTTAAGTTAAAATTGAAAATTAAAAAAAAACAAACTTGTAATAATACCTAACGTTACTTTTTTATTTTCTTGTGAAATGAAGAAGAATGCACTGATTCTATTTAGTTTATTACCTGAACATAGTTTTATCCTTAGAGAGACTGAAATCATGTCAGTAAGGCTCCATTGGTTAGCCAGGAAGCCATTTTATATAATAATGAATGTATTCAGGATACAGGGTTTTATCATTTGTTCTTTAACCCTTTACTCCATAAATACGCATTTTTACACATGAGCAACCAGTGTAGATCCAGATTAGATGGCACATTTGTGCCGTCTTATCAGGATCTAAACTGTTCGCATTTTGATTCATTAGGTTATTATTGACCAAAATGCGTCCAGTGCAGATCCTGATCAGACGGCACGGATGTGCCGGCTGATCTGGATCTACACTGGTTGCACATGCATTAAAAGGCGGAAAGGGTTAAAAATATCATTTAATGCAGTACAATGTACATTTCTGCTGCACTTAAAGTTGCTCTAAAGAAATGTGATATTATGATTTTACCAGTAATTTTTAACGTTTTTTTTTAAAACTCTTGTTGTTTTTACCGAAGCTTTATCTGTTACAATCAACATGTTAATAATGAATGTTTCTCTGTCAAAAACAGATATTAATTTCTTGTGGATTTTTAAGGTACCAACAGATTGTTGGTAGTAAGATATTTAAAATAACGGCAGACTGAAATGAAATAAATGTTTTATCCCGCAATCAAGCACCATTTCCAGTTAGTTTTCTCAGTTTTTGGAAGGACTGATCTCGGGTGTTAATGTTTTCACAGAAGTTCACAAGTAAGTGATAACACATGGGATTGAGGTACACCTTTTTCTGTTGATGTTGATAAGTGCTACTTTCTACAAAAAAAGACATTCTGCTAAGACTGAAAGTTTATATATGCTTCTTAATAGTTTTCTTATTAAAGATTGATTGTTGTTTGTTTAATATTACAGTTATATACAACCTGTCTGCAATGCAGGGTAAGTGCTAAGCGCTTTAATAATTAAAAAGTGCTAAATTTCAGAGTTGCTGATGTTGCAAAGATGTTTTTGGCCATATCTAGTTAGTTGAAAAAAGATTTATGTTCACAGGTCTGAATTATGTACCTACTATTATGAGAGACATGTGTTTAAAGCATCCCCACAGACTTTGTGGAATAGTGGCAGAATTTGGGCTGCTACATCAAAGTTACCTGAGTTATCCCTTTCCTCTATGTACACATTTTTACGCATGTGCAAACAGTGTAGATCCAGAACAGCCGTCACATCCGTGCCGTCTGATCATGATCTGCACTGGTCACATTTCTTAAGAAATTATTTAACGAATCATAAAGTGAACAGTGCAGATCCTGATCAGACAGCACGTATGTGCCGGCTGATCTGGTTCTATACTGTTCGCCCACGCAATAAAGATGTTTCTATGGAGGAAAGGGTTAAGATATGTTATAGTTTGAACAATTACGTTTTAGATATATGCCATTGTATGATAGGTACAGCCAGATACATTGTTGTCTGATTGTTATAGAATTGATAATGTACAGGGAAAAGAACTGTTGTATGATTAGCAATTATTTCTGTTAGAAACTATAGGAACAATTTCTGATTTAGGAATGGGAGAAGGACTGTAAAAAGAATGTTATTAACAGCATGAAGTAGGTTATTTGACATTTTGATGAAAAAGTAAAATTGTGCTCTTATGAGTTTTTTATTTTATCCCAAATTAATTAAAAGCATCTATAAATGGCAACACTTTCAGTATCTGACAACAAGTCAATAAAAATTGTTTTATCAACAACCTTCCGAACCAATCAGATTGTTGTCTACAAAATATCTCTGTTTTCCACTATTCTGTCAGATCTTTTTCTGAGCGTTATAAATAATGCACCTATATTTCTAAATTTTAAAATAGTTTTTAGGAAAATCCACTATAGCTTACAGGATTTTTATAGCCGATATTGGTCATGTTCCCAATGGCAAACAAATACTTTTTTCCAAATTAAAGGAGAAAAATTCTCATTTGAATAAATGCAAAAATGTCTGACAAATAACCTGTGTTATCATTTTATAAATAAAATATAATATAGCTTGTTAGTAATTCAGGCATCATTTGTTTCTTTAATCTAGAAATTATTGATAATATAAACTATGTGTAAAACTTTCTGTTCCCTTATAATGGAAAAAAATTCCCAATCTGGCAAAATGATGTGAAATTTCCCAATTCCAGGGATATAGGTCCTATTCCCAAAATGACGAAAAAAGCCCTGGCTCATATGGCCATCATCAGATCTAACATTTTGATAGATCTGACTTAACTGAGATTTATTTTATCTAAAACACCTGCAAAAAGATCAGATTTAACCTTTTCCTCCATAGACATCCGTGCCGTCTGATCAGGATCTGCACTGGTCGCATTTTGGTAAAAAATAACCTAATGAATAAAACAGCAAACGGTGCAGATCCTGATCAGATGGCACGAATGTGCCAGTGGATCTGGATCTACCATATTCGCCCACAGATTAATGGTGTTTCTATGGTGGAAAGGGTTATAACAGCACTTTTTGTAATGATCAAGCACTATTAGCACATGCGATAAAAGGCATATAATTATGTAAAGTAATGGCTAAGGAAATTTTGCAGGTTTTGTGCAGTATGATCCTCATTTATTAAATTTCAGTATTTTGAAATGGTGAATTTGATAACATTTATGGTCAATTAAATTTTACTGTTTTGTCATAGTAACATGAAACTTAAGAGTTTGTTTCAAATTTGCATGTTCTGTTAACAATTGTTGAGATGTTCTCCTCATTTATTATTTGTACATAGATGTTGAATTGTGAAGAGCAATGTGTACATATATTTGTTTGTTTTGGAATCTCTCGAATTGGTGCAATTTTTGTTATTGTTTGTATATTGTGTCTTTTAAAATGTAAAAATGCTTTTATTTTCTTAATATTTTGACATGACCTTTTTTCATGATGTTTTTAACAGCACATTTGAGCCATATCATGTGTAGTAATATTTGCCGGCGGGTCTCTGTGATAATACAATGCCTGTTGTGTTGCTTTTCCCATCAGTAGTTAACCCTTCACATGCTGAATTTGTGACAATAGTCTAGAAGCTTTTCTTAAAATATGGGTCATCCCATTTGTGGGCAAGATGGAGGGGAAGCAGGGTGGGGGTTAGGAACTTATTGACAATGTGGTATCATTTAAATTTCGTTGGGATCAAATTTCTTGCAAAAAGTCTCCCTGTACATAAAGTCAGTACTGTTATCAGCAAAAATAACACATTACCGATGTCATGCAGTGATAGTTATGTATATCAGGGCTATCCGATCAACCTTTTTTTGGGTTGTCCCAGCTAGCTCAGTTGGTTGCGTCACCAGAGTTGCAGGGCTAGGTGCTGTCGCGTGACGGTGCGGGTTCGCTCCCAGCTAGAGGCAATATAATTTGCAAAAGACAGAAATGACATTTTGGCACGGTTGTATCATTCTCTTAAATTTAGTTATGATGGTTTGATTTTGCTGGGGTTTGATATCTTGAACTTTCCATACCATGAAATATGTGAAAATCAATTCCCTGCGAAATATAATGATACCACAGTATCATTGACATCGTAGAGCCACTTCAGGTCCCAAGGTTATAAAACTCATCATGGAAACCAGTCTCAAATGTCAAGCATCTGATCGGCTGAAATGGCGACAGTCGCCATTTCAGCCAATCAGATGCTTGAGATTTGAGACTGGTTTCCATGATGAGTTTTATAACCATGGGCACAGTCTACATTAATGTGTCTCCTTATTAGAGTCTACAGTGTTTGCAGTAAAAGCTCACAAGGTTCCTGCATGGTATAGATGGGGAGCAAACAACAGTCACAGACCAATTGTTTTTATTATTTCTTTCTTACAAAATCTGTTTTTTTAGTCTGTTTTGCTTTATTTACACACATTGTCCATTCAGGCTACCATCCATGTTTTATCTTGCTGACGATATATTTATATACAGGGCTTAGAGAATATAACAGATGTGTCAGATTACAATAATGAAAACCCTCAAGTCCATTTTAAACCCTTTACTTTATGTAATATGGGTATTATTCCATTGGCCAACAGTGTAGATACAGATCATCTGGTACATGCTGTCTAATCAGGATCTGAACATCCACACGGATATACTGGCTGATCCGTTTCTATGTGGGTCGCATGTTCAATCAATCCCATTTATGTTTGCTGTAAAGGGTTTAAGGAAGGTAATGGAAAAGAATGTCACATGTTTGCCCTTATATTACTGCTTATATTTGTCTTTTTATCAGTAAACGGAAGAATTTTAGGGTTTATTAACACAAGAATAACAATTTGAAAGTGAATTGCTAGCATTTTTATGGTCTTGAATATTTTATTAGTCATTATAGAAAATTGAAGAAATATGGGGAGGAGTCAGTCACTGATCTACCTTGTCCAACCTTTAAACTTACATATATTAACCCGTTACTCCATGTAGCACTTCTTCAATGTAGATCCAGATCAGCAGCAGCATGCAGATCTTCTCTGCTGTCTGATCAGAATCTACACTAGTCACGTCTTGAATTGTATCCAAAAGCGATTTTTGTAGATGCTGATCAGAATCTAACAACAAACAGATGTGAAGGCAGATCTTGATCTATACTGGTCACACATGGGTTAAAAGCTGTATCTCATGGAGAAATGGTTTTTAATAGACCCTGTCAAAATTTTGATTTAGTAGGAGTCACTTCTTAGGCAACTGTTAATGAACATTGGATTTTAACAAGGTTTTCAAAACCCTTATTAGATTGGGGTATGTTGTTGGGCTGGTATGTGTGTGTCAACATTTGGTGAATCTTTTTCTTTAAGTCCACGCCTCTGTAACTACTATTCAAGGCAGAGCTTTAAACCTTAACCCTTTCCTGTACAGAAACACCTTTATTGCTAGGGCGAACAGTTTAGATCCAGATCAGCCGGCACATACGTGCAGTCTGATCAGGATCTAAACTGTTCGCTTTTTGATTCATTAGGTTATTTCTGACCAAAATGCGACCAGTGCAGATCCTTTTTCTCAGAATCTGTTCAAGTTAGAGTTTTGAAACAATACTGATCCCTATTAATGTTTAACTTGAAAACTTGGTTTTATCACATTGCGGCTTCTTCTTGTTTTTTAAATCAGCTTATTTCCAGTTCACTATGTCTTATGATAGTTTAAAAATATGCAAACTGGAATTTTTTTCAACAAACAGTGGAATTTTGTTTCCCACAAACTGGAACTTTGGTAAGAGCTGGGAATTTTGTTTAATCTATAAGTTAAAGCATTTCAGTGATAAAAGTACAGTGATCTTCAATCATGAAAAGTCTTCTAATGTTATTGTTTAATAAACATTTCTATTAAGTTTGAAGTCTGAAATCCGTTATCATAGTTTGAATATCGCATACAAGTTAACAAAGAACATATTTATGATGGAACAATAGTCAGATAAAAGATAAATTTGTGTCTGAAAATGTGTTTGCAGTTGAAGATTTTGTACATTATGCTATTGTAATTATGTTGTTATTACTTGTTATGGTTGACCAGTGTTTTGTAAACAGCTTATGATTTATTTAGTCCAAGCCAAGTTGTTTGTTGTAAGCAATTTTCAGTTCCTTCTATGGTACAACCTGACATCCTGTATCTGCAAAGAGTTAAACAAAACATTTCTTGACAGTCATTTATCTTTTTTAATCCTTTTTTTACTCCATGGGGTATGGCTGTTGTAGATCAAGATCAGCTATCATATCTGTGCTATCTGATCTGGATCTTCACAGTTTGCTCTTTGATTCATTACATTAATTATGACGAAGAGGCAAACAATGTAGATTCTGATAAAATAGCATTGCTGATCTAGATCTACACTGTTTGCATACGCCATAAAACCCATATACATGTATATGGAGTAATGGGTGAAGACTTTATTGATAATTATCATTTTTTAATCCTACGAGTGCCTGGTTAAACTTTTCTTGATGTTCTTTGTTATCCCCCGCCGATGAAATCGGGAGGGGGATATTGTTTTGGCGTTGTCCGTCCGTCACGGTGTCACGTCGTCACGGTGTCCGTCCAAATTTCGTTTCCGGGCTATTTCTCTGCAACCACTGGATGGATTTCAATGAAACTCTGTGGGAAGTATCAGTACCAAGAGGAGATGCGCATATCGTCGTCTTGTTCCGGTCAGACGATTTAACACAGAGTTATGGCCCTTTGATAACTTATGCATTATGTATATAGGGCAGTATTCGTTTCCGGGCTATTTCTCTGCAACCACTGGATGGATTTCAACGAAACTCTGTGGGAAGTATCAGTACTGAGAGGAGATGCGCATATCGTCGTCTTGTTCTGGTCAGACCATTTAACACAGAGTTATGGCCCTTTGATAACTAATGCATTATGTATATTGGGCAGTATTCGTTTCTGCGCTATTTCTCTGCAACTACTGAATGGATTTCAACGAAACTCTGTGGGAAGTATCAGTACCAAGAGGAGATGCGCATATCGTCGTCTTGTTCCGGTCAGACCATTTAACACAGAGTTATGGCCCTTTGATAACCTATGCATTATGTATATAGGGCAGTATTCGTTTCCACGTTATTTCTCTGCAACTACTGAATGGATTTCAATGAAACATGCTGCAAACTATCTATACCAAGAGGAGATGCGCATATCTTTGTCTTGTTTCGGTCAGACCATTTAACACAGAGTTATGGCCCTTTGATAACTTATGCATTATGTATATAGGGCAGTATTCATTTCCGAGCTATTTCTCTGCAACCACTGGATGGATTTCAACGAATCTTTCTGAGAACCATCAATACCAAGAGGAGATGCGCATATCGTTGTCTTGTTCCAGTCAGACCATTTAACACAGAGTTATTGCCGTTTGATAACTTATGCATTATGCATATAGAGTAGTGTTCGTTTCCGCGCTATTTCTCTGCAACTACTGAATGGATTTCAATAAAACTTGCTGAAAACCATCTATACAAAGAGGAGTTGCGCATATCTTTGTCTTGTTTCGGTCAGACCATTTAACACAGAGTTATTGCCCTTCATTAACTTATGCATTATGCATATAGAGCAGTATTTGTTCCGCGCTATTTCTCTGTAACTAGCGGATGGGTTTCAATGAAACTTGCTGAAAACCATCTATACCAAGAGGAGATGCGCATATCATTGTCTTGTTTCGGTCAGATCATTTAACACAGAGTTATTGCCCTTTGATTACTTATGCATTATGCATATAGAGCAGTATTCATTTCCGCGCTATTTCTCTGTAACTAGCGGATGGGTTTCAATGAATCTTTCTGAGAACCATTAATACCAAGAGGAGATGCGCATATTGTCGTTTTGTTCCAGTCAGACTGTTGAACACAGAGTTATGGCCCTTTGATAACTTATGCATTATACATATATAGCAGTATTCATTTCCATGCTATTGCTCTGCAACTACTGAATGGATTTCAATGAAACTTTCCGGAAAACATCAATACCAAGAAGAGATGCGCATGTCATGGTCTTGTTCCAGTCAGACTGTTTAACACAGAGTTATTGCCCTTTGATAACTTATGCATTATGCATATATAGCAGTATTTATTTCCGCGCTATTTCTCTGCAACTTTTGGATGGATTTCAATGAAACTTTCTTGAAACCATCTATACCAAGAGGAAATGTGCATATCATCCTGTTGTTCCTGTCAGACTATTTAACACAGAGTTATGGCCCTTTGATAACTTATGCATTATGCATATTATAGAACATTATTCTTTTCCTCTTTTTCTCTGCAACTACTGGATGGATTTCAATTAATCTTTCTGAGAACCATCAATACCAAGAAGAGATGTGTATATTGTTGTCTTGTTCCAGTCAGACTGTTTAACACAGAGTTATTGCCCTTTGATGACTTATGCATAATAGAGCAGTATTTGTTTCCACCCTATTTCTCTGCAACTACTGGATGTATTTTAATGAAACTTTCTGGGAACCATCAATACCAAGAGGAGACGCACATATTGTCATCTTGATTCAGTCAGATCCTTTAACACAGAGTTATAGCCCTTTGATAACTTATGCATTTTGCTTGTAGAGCAGTATTTGTTTCCTTGCTATTTCTCAGCAGGAATCTATGGAAACCATCAATACCAAGACAAGATGCCCATATTGTTGTCCTGTTCTGGTCTGACAGTTTAACACAGAGTTATGGCCCTTTGATAAGTTATGCACTATGCATATAGAGTAGTATTCATTTATATGCTACTTCTATGCAACTTCTGCATAGATTTCTTTTAAATACAGCACTATATTTTTACTACTGCATTCTTCATTTCAACAACTTGAAGACTTTTTGTCTCATTTTTATATTCTGGTGAGCTGCCCAACCCTTTTTACCATCTGAAGTTTTTTTTTTCACCTTTTTTGCCATCAATTATAAATATCTAAATAAAGCCCTATGACTTCAGATGTTGTGTTAGTAATAACCAGTACTCGGCGGGGGATATAAATTCAACGAATTTGCTTGTTGTGTTTTTATCTTGCACAAAAATGTATATTGACCATATTTTATATTGTTGACAAAAAGTGTTTGTGTTTGTACCATCAAGTGTTACCTTAATTAGCTTAACCCTTTCCTCCATATATATGCATTTTTGCGCGTGTGTGACCAGTATAGATCCAGATCAGCCGGCACATCTGTGCCGTCTGATCAGGATCTGCACTGGTCGCATTTTCATCAGAAATAACCAAACAAATAAAAAAGTGAACAGTTTAGATCCTGATCAGACAGCACGGATGTGCAGGCTGATCTGGATCTAAACTGTTCACCCACGCAATAAAGGTTTGTCTATGTAGGAAAGGGTTTATACTCTTGATTATGAAACTCTTCAGTTCAGCCAACTATACAGCCAGGTTTGTTGGTTTAGGTTCAGGTTCAAACAATTCATGGGCATCAACAACACCCAAAAAGTTTCCAAATTGGAAGTCATATGTTCTAGAATGTAATTCAATTTTGAAGCCCCCTTTTTTGATAGTAAGCTATAGTTTACACATTGTCTAAACTCACTATTGATCCCTAAAATTTTCTTTTCCAATGCTGTCATGGTTTTGCCAGAAAACGTGACAATTAGCTTAACAAGTGAAGATTTAGATTAGCAGCATATCCAAGCCATTTGATCAGGATTTACACTGTTTGCTTTTAGGTTAATCCTGTAAGTTATTTCTGATCATGAGGTGAACATCATTATTAAGATAGGATGGCACAAATTAGCTGGATGCTGGCTGATCTGGATCCCCACTGGTCGCTCATGTGATAAAAGATGTTCCCATGGATAAAAAGGTTAATTAAACATAATTTACATTTTCATTTTTTACCCAACATGTAGTGTAAGATTTGGTAGAAGAAACAAGAATAATTCAAATTCTGATGTAAACTGAACAGTGACTGTTAAAATCCAAATGGCTTATTTTATGATTACATAAGCACTATTAATTATAAAGCTTTGAAATAAGAATTGAAATATATTAGACACTGAGAAAACTTCATCAACTTGGTGCAATACAGTATAATTCCTTCTTATTTCAGTGATACTCAACCCTTTCCTTCATAGATACACCTATTGTGTGGGCAAACAGTTTATATCCAGGTCAGTCACAGATGTGCCGGCTGATCTAGATCTACACTGGTCACACATGCGTATCTTTGGAGGAAAAAGTTAAACTGTTTTCACGCTAAAGTGACGACTTGCATTTGCTAAATTGGGAAGGAAGTAGTCCAGGCATGCTAAGTTAAATACATTGTTAACTGTGCATTAGGGACAGTTGGACCTTTCTAAATATCACATTCTTTCTGATTAACTTGAGTCATTTGTGACATTTCTTGACTAAGGATCATATTTTTATACTATAGACATGCATGCTGTTAATAATTAATTTTATCATTTAGTTCCATCTGTTTACTATTTACATTTAATGAATGATTTTTATGCCCCCACCATGTAATGGCGGAAGGGCATATAGTGTTCACCCTGGCTGTGTGTCAGTGTGTGTGTATGTTTGAAAATCGTGTCCGCTCTGTAACTTTGTTATTTCTTATTGGATTTTAAAATAACTTGGTATGAATGTTCACCATATCAAGACGGTGTGTCACGTACAATACCCATGCCTGTAGGTCCAAGGTCAAGGTCACTGATACTAAAAATAGAATTTTCTTGTCCGGGCTGTAACTTCCTTATGAATGGAGGGATTTCAAAATAACTTGGCACAAATGTTCACCATGACGAGGCGGTGTGTCGCGTACAACACCCATGCCTGTAGGTCCAAGGTCAAGGTCACTGTTACTAAAAATAGAATTTTGTTGGAAAAATCTTGTCCGCTCTGTTACTTTGTTATTTCATATTGGATTTTAAAATAACTTGGTATAAATGTTCATCATATCAAGACGGTGTGTCGCGTACAATACCCATGCCTGTAGGTCCAAGGTCAAGGTCGCTGTTACTAAAAATAGAATTTTCTTGTCCAGGCTGTAACTTCCTTATGATTGGAGGGATTTCAAAATAACTTGGCACAAATGTTCACCATGATAAGGCGGTGTGTTATGTACAACACCCATGCCTAAAGGTCAAAGGTCAAGGTCACTGTTACTAAAAATAGAATTTTGTTATAAAAATCTTGTCTGCTCTGTTACTTTGTTATTTCTTATAAAAGGATTTTAAAATAACTTGGTATAAATGTTCATTATATCAAGACGATGTGTTGTGTACAATACCCATGCCTGTAGGTCTAAGGTCAAGGTCACTGTTACAAAAAATAGAAATTTCTTGTACTGGCTATAACTTCGTTATTAACAGAGTGATTTCAAAATAATTTGGCACAAATGTTCACTATGACAAGGCATTGTGTTGTGTACAATTCCCATGCCTGTAGGTCCAAGGTCAAGGTCACTATTACTAAAACCAGAATTTTCTTGTCTGGGCTGTGAGTTTGTTATTACTTATTGGATTTTCAAATAACTTGGTATAAATCTTCACCATGACAAACATGCATAGCGGGGGCATCCGTGTCCTATGGACATATTTCTAATTTATTATTAAATTGCTATGCCTGAATTTGTTTAAATTTAAGAGACTACAAGTTTGGGTTTTTAATAAGTGATTTTATTAAGATATTTTTTGTGCTTAATTTTTTATTAGCTCACCTGAGCACGAAGTGCTCATGGCGAGCTTTTGTGATCGCCTGATGTCCGTCCGTGCGTCATCAACTTTTTCTTCAAATGACTTCTTCTCCTGAACTCCTGGGCCAATCTTGCTGAAACTTGGCAGGAATGTTTGCATGAAGCTTTACCAAAATTGTTCAAATGGTTCCAGTCCATTGCCTATCTAGGTCACAGAGGATAAAAAAAGATTTTGAACATGAAATTTTTAAAAATCTTCTTCTCTGAAACCGTAAGGCGTAGAACTTTGATATTTGGTATGTAGCATCACCTAGTGGTCCTCTACCAAGATTGTTCAAATTATAGCCCTTGGGTCAAAATTGGCCCCGCCCGGGTGGGGTCATGTGTTTTCCTTATAAATATATAGCAAAAACTTAAAAAAAATTTCTTCTCCAAAACCGCAATGGCTAGAAGTTAGATATTTGGCATGAAACATTGTCTAATGGACCTCTAACAAAGTTGTTCAAATTATGGCCCTGGGGTCAAAATTTGCCCTGCCCCAGAGGTCATGGGTTTTCCTTATATCAATATATTGCAAAAACTTAAAAAATCTTCTTCTCTGAAACTGTAAGGCCTAGAACTTTGATATTTGGTATGTAGCATCACCTAGTGGTCCTCTACTAAGATTGTTAAAATTATAGCCCTGGGTTCAAAATTGGCCCCGCCCCAGAGGTCATGGGTTTTCCTTATATCAATATATAGCAAAAACTTAAAAAATCTTCTTCTCCGAAACCGCAATGGCCAGAGGTTAGATATTTGGCATGAAACATTGTCTAATGGACCTCTAACAAAGTTGTTCAAATTATGGCCCTGGGGTCAAAATTTGCCCCGCCCCAGAGGTCATGGGTTTTCCTTATATCAGTATATAGCAAAAACTTAAAACATCTTCTTTTCCGAAACCGCAATGGCCAGAGGTTAGATATTTGGCATGAAACATTGTCTAATAGACCTCTAACAAAGTTGTTCAAATTATGGCCCTGGGGTCAAAATTTGCCCCGCCCCAGAGGTCATGGGTTTTCCTTACATCAATATTTTGCAAAAACTTAAAAAATCTTCTTCTCCGAAACCGCAATGGCCAGAGGTTAGATATTTGGCATGAAACATTGTCTAATGGACCTCTAACAAAGTTGTTCAAATTATGGCCCTGGGGTCAAAATTTGCCCCGCCCCAGAGGTCATGGGTTTTCCTTATATCAATATATTGCAAAAACTTAAAAAATCTTCTTCTCCGAAACCGCAATGGCCAGAGGTTAGATATTTGGCATGAAACATTGTCTAATAGACCTCTAACAAAGTTGTTCAAATTATGGCCCTGGGGTCAAAATTTGCCCCGCCCCAGAGGTCATGGGTTTTCCTTATATCAATATATTGCAAAAACTTAAAAAATCTTCTTCTCCGAAACCGCAATGGCCAGAGGTTAGATATTTGGCATGAAACATTGTCTAATGGACCTCTAACAAAGTTGTTCAAATTATGGCCCTTGGGTCAAAATTGGCCCCGCCACAGGGGTCGCCCATTTTACATAGAATTATATAGGAAAAACCTTGTAAAAGTCTTCTTCTCTAGAACTGTAACACATAGAGCTTAGAATTTTTACATGTAACATCACTTTGTGGACCTTTACCACGTTTATACATATCATGACCCCAGGCTCGAATTGGCTTATCAATTTTTACATAGAGCTAAATAGTAAGAACTGAAGACATGTAGAATGTTTGCTAGTGTCAAACTACACCCCTTGTTCTCTGAAACTAATGCGACTAGACCTTAGATATTTCGTGTTGAGTATTGTAAAGAGACCCTTTACCAGCATTATTTAAATGTTGGCCCTGGGGTAAAGCTGAAAGTACTTTTGTACTCAGGTGAGCGATACAGGGCCATCATGGCCCTCTTGTTTGATTAATGATTTTATTATCAGATTAGTTTTAAATTTGTGTAGAATTTTGTTGAAATTGAGGGTTTAATTAGCAAGCTTCTGTTCTAATATTTTAACTGAACAATAGAGGAGGCACTGAAAAAAAAAGTTTTTTTATAAAATGACTTAGATTTTGGCATCATGCTAACACGATATGACATAAAGGTATTTATTATTTGCTTTGGTATCTTTTTTCAAGCAATATTGGAACTAGTATTATAAATTGCTATGTAAGATACCCGAACACCAGCGAAAGGAACTAAAAATATTATTTTATGTTTAATATCACATGTAGAAATTGATGCCGGTATTTCTTTGAAAAGCCTAAAGAATAATTAGGGTTGTAAAAGTTGTGCATATTTGTTTTTCTGATGGCTATTTACTCAAGGCAAATCAAGTCAATTGGAAATGTCCTCACTTTGCTATAGGGGCACTAAGAGACTTTCTTAGAAATAGGATTGAACAGTTAACAAAATTTGTTTAAGTGCAAAATCCCCAATTTATATATCATCCTTTCATCTAGTCAGAATGAAAGCAATAGCAGTATTCAGTAGACAGAAAGTAATTTTTCAGGGTTGTATTAAGAATGCACAGTTTATCTGCAGTGCAGTTAAATGCTTTGTTTCAAATGAGCCTATCTTCCACATCTGCAAGGTTTTGATTGGAAATTCTGGCTGTACTGATTTAGATTACTACAAGGCACTACCAAGTTCCAATCACAGGGTTTGAGTATCCCACCCAGAACATGTATATATGATACTTTTTCTTGCATACCATTATTATATCATTTTAACCCTTTAAATTTGTGTTTTTACTACAAAATTCATTTTGGTGGCAGTCTGTTGCTTGTTCACATAAGATCAGATATGTCACAGCCATTGAATGCAATTAAGAGCTGGTGAAAACACCAGAAACTCCCATTTGGTATGCAAGAATAATACTTTCCTCCCATTTTTATACCCCCACAAACGAAGTTTGAGGGGGTATATAGGAGTGAGCTTGTCTGTCAGTCGGTCTGTCGGTCGGATTCTTCGTTTCCGGATGATAACTCATGAAAGGCTTGACAGATTTAAATAATTTTTGGTACACAGGTGTAACATCATAAGATACAGGTCAAGTTCGATTTTGGGGCTGGTGGGTTCAGTGTCAAGGTCACTGTTACTAAAAATAGAAAAATGCTTTCCGGACGATAACTCCTGAAAGGCATTAAATATTTTAAAAATGTTTGGTACACATGTAACATCACAAGATACAGTTCAGGTTAGACTTTGGGGCTGGTGGGCTCAAGGTCAAGGTCAGTGTTACTTAAAATAGAAAAATGGTTTCCGGATGATAGCTCATGAAATTCTTCACAGATTAAATCCTTTTTTTGGGACATAGGTAGATGTAACATCAGAACATACAGATTGAGTTCGACTTTGGGGCCTGAGGGGTCAATGTCAAGGTCACTGTTACTTAAAATAGAAAAACTGTTTCTGGATGATAACTCATGAAATACTTCATAGATTGAATTATTTTTTGGGACACAGATGGAACATTTCAAGATACAGGTTAGGTTTGACTTTTGGGCCTGTGGGTTCAAGGTCAAGGTCACTGTTATTTTAACTTCAAAACTTCATTTCCACTCAGTAACTATAGCTTGGAATGAGATTCTTGAATGGAATTTGGTGTATTGGTGGTTTCTGTGAAGACGACGTTTGGAATTGAAAGTAAGGCCTCTGTGTCAAGGTCACTGTTACTAAAAATAGAAAAACTGTATATGCTCAATAACTGTAGTACGGAATGAGATATTGTAATGAAAATTGCTATATAGGTAGTGTCTGTGAAGACGAAACTTGGTATTGAAAATGGGCCTGGTGGGGTCAAGGTCACTTGGTTGACTGTTACTAAAAATAGAAAAAAAAGGTTTCTGTGTGATTTCTAATAAAAGGCTCACATATTTTAACATTTTTGGCACACAGTTGTTAGATAAAAGTTAAGTAAAAGTCACTGTTATTAACATATTCAAACCGTTTCTGCTCAATAAATTTAGAAGGAATGAGATATTGTGATGAACTTGCTGTATATGTGGCTACTTTGAAGACGACACTTTGGATTGAAAGTGGGGCCACTGTGGTAAAGGTCACTGTTACTAAATTTTAGGATAGAAAACTTTTTATGCTAAATTACTTTAGTGAGGAATGAGATATTGTGATGAAACTTATTGTTTAGGTTGCTTCTTTGAAGACTGCTTGGGATTGAAAGGAGGTGTGTGGGGTCAAGGTCACTACTACATGTGTCCATGTTTCTAGTGTTAGTAACATTATGCCATTGATTCTAAGAATTCCCAGTTCAAGTATCAAGCACACATGTGGGGTTATTGAATCACTTTCAGTGATAATTCTAGTTTAATTTCTTTTTCACATCGTATGATCTCACCATTCTCCAAAACATACAGTAATCCAGTTGATCTTAAATGATCATTAAAAGCTTATCCACTGTAACAAAAATTTTCATGAAATAATAACAGTTAAACTGTAACTTGTGTATTTATTGGTGTTAGATTGACCCTTTCCTCCATATATATGCATTTTATTGCATGTTCTACCAGTATAGATCCAGATCAGCCAGCACATCCATGCCATCAGATCAGGATCTGAATTGTTTACTTGTTGGTCAGAAATTACCTAATAAAATAAAAAATGTGAACTGTCCAGATCCTGATCAGATGGCAAGAATGTGCCAGCTGATCTGGATATGCACTGTTTGCCTACGCCATGAAGGTGTATATATGGAGGAAAGTGTTAAATTATAAGTATGCCTGGCTGGATTTGCTTTGGACGATTAGCTGTAATCCTGTAGTTATGGAAATGTTTTAAATACACTTTTGTCAATGTTGCTGTTAGTATTGAAGTTAAAATAAAGATTTTTGTCTGTGCTACTGTTTTGAGTTTTACATTAGATCGTTAATCTCCAAAATGTGAAATGCTATGGTAACAGGCACCAGTTATCCCTTTCCTCCTTTGACACACCTTTATTGTGTGGGCGACCAGTGCAGATCCTGATCAGTTGAAATGGATGTGCCGGCTAATCTGGATCTACACTGGTTGCACATGGGTAAAAATGCATATATATGGAGGAAAGGGTAACAAAGATTTCAGGCATTGATGGCTTCCGAGTACTTCAAGAGAGGTACCTCTTAGTTTGCTCAACTCTCATCATTTATCATGCATTGTGTGATTTTGAAATAATTTTGCATATATGCTCACTACAAGAACAATTTGTTGAACACTTAATATGGGGTCCATAGCCCTTTATTCAGAGGATCTGGCTGTCACCCATGGACAAACATTGTTGAACCATTTTAGCTGTTCCCGTCTGATCAGGATTTGTACTGTTCACTTTGGTTCTTAGGTCATTTCTGACCAAAAAGTGTGTAGATCATTTGTTTGTGAATACTGAAAATGAAAATGCGCAACAAAGTATTTCCTTGTCTGATGTGCTGGCAGATCTGGATCTACACTGGTCGGACACATGATAAAACCTGTATAAATGCAGTAAAGGGAGAGCATGATCAAGGCAGTAGTATGTGTGCCCAAGAATTTTATATTCCTTCAGGGATTTTAAATAATTCAGCATAAATATTCAGTACTGAGATTAGCATACTTTCTTGTTTGGATGTCAAAATCACAAAGATCAATAGCGTGTTCATGTCCCAACGAGTACTGTCGTGCAGTGATTCTATTCTGAAGCAATTGTGCAGAAAAAAAATGTGGCACTTTAACATCTTGGAGGGCAATTAAAGTTATGGTGAATGTATTTATTGTCCATGTCTGCACCAAAGTTTCATCCTGTAGATTTTGAAATGACTTATAAGTAGAAGACTAATCAAACATCAATATTTTGAACTTAAACCCTTTAATCCAATTACAGGTTATGGGTTTTATCCAATGTGCCACCAGTGTAGATCCAGTACTGATGCCATGAGATAAGGATTTATGCTTGATCAGAAATAACCTAGTTCTGAATCTATAGCAAACATTGTTCATCCTGATCAAATGGCATGGACATACCCACTGATCTGGATCTAAACTATACCCTATTGGATAACAGCCATATTCCATGGAGTAAAAGGTTAAGGCCAAAGTTGTTTCGGCTGGTCAGTTTGCCTTTCAGGGTATATAGTGATATTTCCTGATCTGTAATTTCAAGGTAATCTTGACCTTAGTTATGAAGTTTCCCGACCCCTGTACATCATACATCTTTTAATAATGCTTCTTAAATTGAACAACAGAACTGTGGAATTCAAAAAGTTAAGTACCAATCTGACATGTAGAAACTTTATGTCTGTAATTAAGCCACATAAGGACAAATTTTAAACTACCAGGAAATCATCAAAAGGTGTTTGGGGACGTATTTGCTGGTGTTAAAATGTACATTATTTCAGGGGTGAAACAAAGAATAAGTAAAATCTAATTTCTATGTTGTTTATTTATTTGTGTATAATAAACAATCCCGCTTGGACTCTAATAAGAAATTAGAAAGAAATTCAATCATGCACATGTATATATACAAACACCCGAAATTGTACACAATCAATTTACAGGGTCAGCATCAACAACTGCTCTATTCTTGTGTATTTCAATAGAAGACTGCAGACTGGGGTTCTATAAATTTTACACTTTATCACTCCAAGGGATAACCCTTTGACTTGTGACATGTTGGTACCCATGGGACATAATCCATTTGTTACACATTTGTACTCAAGGAGTAACCCATTGAACTGTGATGTGCCAGTACACAAGGGGCATAACCCTTTGACTTGGGACATGTTGGTACCCATGGGACATAATCCATTTGTTACACATTTGTACTCGAGGAGTAACCCATTGAACTGTGATGTGCCAGTACACAAGGGGCATAACCCTTTGACTTGGGACATGTTGGTTCCCATGGGACATAATCCATTTGTTACACATTTGTACTCAAGGAGTAACCCATTGAACTGTGATGTGCCAGTACACAAGGGGCATAACCCTTTGACTTGGGACATGTTGGTACCCATGGGACATAATCCATTTGTTACACATTTGTACTCGAGGAGTAACCCATTGAACTGTGATGTGCCAGTACACAAGGGGCATAACCCTTTGACTTGTGACATGTTGGTACCCATGGGACATAATCCATTTGTTACACATTTGAACTCAAGGAGTAACCTATTGAACTGTGATGTGCCAGTACTCGAAGTGCAAAACCCTGTGAGACTGTCAGAATTCAAGGACCATATCATCTTAAATTGTTATATACCAATATTTAAGGGCATAACCCTGAACTTGTGACCTGTGAGTCCTAAAGGACATTAGGTAACGCAGTTCCCTTTACATGTCATTACTTGAGGGCATAACCCGTAAAATTGTGATGTGCTAGTACTCTGCAGGTCAATGACATGCAACCTGTTACAGACAATAAATAAACAAATAGTATACCATACAAATCTTGTATTGAAACATACATCACTGGAATGGTACAATAAAGGCCACAGGATGAATGTAACTTATTGTTTGCTTATTTCAGTTTTGTTTTAACACACAAGATACCTATATGCAAGGCTTTTAAACAGTTTTAATTAAACAATGAAATCTCAGAACTTCAAAAATTAACACAACTTCTACAAAAAAGGCAAACAATAAACAAAATTTGTACAATTAACACATGGATAGTTGTGGTAACATCAATAATGTTAAATACTTAAGCACATAAGTAGTTTGTGCCCATGTATTACTCTTAAATATTCAGTCATTTTCCACCTTGGAAATATTTAACTTTCAGTTCACTATTCCAAGACTAAAGACCAGTCTACCATCTCAAACAACTGATTGGTAGAAACTAAGCTCATTCTGTGAACTGTCAATTACATGCTAGTATTTTGACATTGGGAACTGCTCTGACCAACTGATGGCTATGATCAAATGGCACATGTTCCCCTTACCTTCCTGAATTTCCAAAACTTTTGAGACATTTGAACTATTTGGCTTTTGACCCTTTTATCCATATATACTAGTGTCCAAAAGAAACGATACCAAACTTTCAATAAAATGTTTGTTTTAGATCTTACCCTGCTTTAAAGAGGTTTATGCTTGTACAGAATTGATGAAATTGTTTTGTACACATGCATGATGCTGTTACAAGGTCTCTCGAATGAATTAGACCGAATTGAATCCAAATGTTCTATAGCCATTTGGTTTTATTGTATGTCCTTGCAAGCAAGTGGTGTCGTTTCTTTTGGACACTAGTATATATTCTTTATAATGCATGTGCAACCATTGTAGATCCTGATCAGCCAACACATCCATGCATTTTGGTAAAAATAACCTGATGAATCTAAAAGCAAACTGTGAAGGTCTGGATCAGATGGCATTGATGTGCTGGCTGATCTGTATCTACACTGTTTGTCCATGCACTAAACGTGAATCTATGGAGTAAAAGGTCAAATAAAACATGGCAAATACATCATCCAGTTAATTCGCACTGTTCTCAGATACCTCACAAAATGATTCAACTTTACATCATTATCTATCAACCAGTATTTTATGGTGTTGATCATGCAGTACAAAAAAGACAATTGAGAAATATACTTAAATATACATGTACTGACATAGTATTACCAAAAATAAAGGGAGAAGAAAATGTATATTACAAATTAATTTTGTTTTAACCTTTTGAAAACACAGTTGGCAGCATTTATACAAATGGGAATGATCTAGATGTAAAAATCTACCTGGAAATCTAACAATGCTGACTAAACTATCACAGACTTGTTAGTAAATGAACACTCACCAAGCTGGAATCTATACTAGATTTCACTGGGTAAGCTTAAAGCTTAAATTTTACTTCTAATGCAAAGCCTTCGCTATGATTTACACTAATAGTATGTTCAAAATCAAGAAGAAGCAGCCCTCCAGTTTGTCTTTAGCTTGTTTGGGCCCAGACAGTGAGCTATTCAGTTGAGCTATGGACTCATGAAGCTACATGTAAATCTCCACAAGGTTTCTTGTTTAATTAGATATACTTTAAGGTTCCACCAAATTGATAGTTTTTGGGTTTTGTGATGTTTACTCAGTTATTCTTCTCCAACACATGTCCATTGCTCTAGTCTTAAACTTTTATAAGTGTGAGAAAGCCTAATCTTTCTGCTGCTTTTATCTTGCGATTTCTCCATTTTAAACCCAAGCCCATTTTTTCTTACAAGCTGTTGTGATACCTGGTGACAATGACAGTCCATTTGTTGGACCCCTTCTGTTAGATACCGAGTTTGACTGCCGGAGTTTTTCATTGAACCACATGTGTTTTGGGGTCAAAACTGTTTTTACACATTACTCTTCAAAAGAGTTTCATTTGTTTGGGATAGTCACTAAACAATTATATAAACTGCTTAACTGAAACTAGTTTAACAATTAAGGGGCCAACAGACTTGAAAGCAAATGTGACCATAAAACTATAGTCTAGGTTTTGAAGTCCTGGATTAATCTAACATTCATAATCACAAAGTCTTCAGCTAGTCAATCTTCATGCTGTTAGAGCCTTGTACATTTGATTTAGCTCAACACAACATTTGCATTCATGTAATTCACCGATTAACCATTTCCTCCAAAGACACACCTTTGTTACCTGGGCGAACAGTTTAGATCCAGATTGGCTGGCACATCCGTGCCATCTGATCTGGATCTAAACTGTTTGCTTTTTGATTCATTAGGTTATTTCTGACTAAATTGCGACCAGTGCAGATCCTGATAAGACGGCACAAATGTGCCGAATGATCTGGATTTACACCAGTCGCATATGGGTAAAAAGGCGTATATATTCAGGAGGGTTAACTCACAGAATACATACCATCGTGATAAACTAGAATTGGGTGTTCCTCGGAACACATGTAATGTGTCGCCTTAAACTGCATAAGAAAGGGGCATTACTGAAAAGGGGAAACAGGAGTTCTTCATTCTTGTCACCTATGGCTTTGTTCATGCAGACGATATATTCCAAATATAAATTGAATAAGACAAGTACTTACAACGTTTAAGGCAAGATTAAGGTTCATGTTAAAGTTGGGGAACTACTGGATGATGCGGCCGCAGCAGCCACTACCTGACAGAAGGATCCCTATGTGTCTACCTGCTATCGCAGGCGACACAAAAAAGCTTTTAGACTCAAAGATCTATGAACTTTTGATGTTATGGCAACAAAAACATTATTTACTGCAAAGATCAAACAGTGCACAGATACAATACACCTTAAATTTGCTTAGAAATCTCTAACCATACACATAAATGTGCACCAGTAAAAAACAATACCACAACCAGAAAGTGCAAGTTTTTGAAATAAACTTTATTTAAATAAATGCAACTGTGAAAATAATACAGTCAAAGTTTTAAACAGTCAAAAATTTCTAAAACAGAAACATGGCTGCTATGAAGAAGGATCAGTTACAGCAAAAAGATGGGCCGAGTCAACTGTGACAGATCTTGTGCAAGTTAACGGTAATGGACACTTAAAACTTGTTCACTAACAATCAATTTAGTGACGTACTATATATGACGTCATGGGATAAGGCTAATGTCCCATGATTGACCAGTGTAGATCCAGATCATTTACACTGTCTGTTTCTTGGTCAGAAATACCGAATGAATCGGAAAGCAACTAGTGTTGATCCTGATCCTACTGGACAGAAGTTTAGGTTGATCAGGATCAACACTGGTCACACATGGGATATCCATGATAGGGCTTAGATTTGGAAAACTTCGGGTTGTATAATAAAAACAAAGTTCCCTATTGCTCTAGCCCAAAGGCAAGATAACTTTATAGTATCATGTTTCTCACTACACTAATACTGTGATGTTAATAAGGAATCAGTTGATTAAGTATATACTTTTAAGCAAAATTATATGTAATACTGCTCAATGATTTTTTAAAGCCAACAAACATGTTGCTAACATACTTTAAGTTTATCCCTCATTAGGATTAACATCTCTGGAATTCATGTACTAGCTGCTTTAAAATGAGGTATCTATGGAGTCAATTGTCTTATAAGGTTTTATAAACAACGGTGAAGGATTCTTCAAACAAAGATGTATCAATCATAATCGGAACAAAAAAATATGTCTGTAAAAATGTCAAATGCAACTTTATATACCAATATACGGTTACCAAGGAGACCATTCCATTCCATGGATTTCTAAATTCTCTCTAAATTCTCACCTAAGGATATTTGAACACATTTTTAACTTAACCTTTTGAATTTGTGAATTTGTTTTATTAGACTAGGTTTTTTCCATCAATTGATTTATGCCTTTCACAGTTTTGATGACTGTTTAGAAAGAATATTATGAATATCTAACATTGTAGACCTTTGATCAGACTGTACATAATTCTGGGTCTACACTGGTCTACAGCTGAGTGTAATCATTACAAGCTGGTTAATGGTTGATCTATAGAAATCTTCAAATAACTTGGAATTATGCAAACGTATATACATATCAACATTCAAGACTATAACATTCAAGACTATAACTGATAAACACAAGTTTCATATGAACAAACAATTAACACTTTCAAAAGGTAACATACTAAAAAAAAAGATAATATTGCAATATATATAATATAAACATAGCACTTTTTGTTCCAGAAAATCTGTCCTAGCACTTTCAGCATTTTTGATTTGACAAAAAGAGTCAGTGCGTAACAGATGAATATTGCGTTCTATTATGACTGGTATTCACAAAATAGCTCACATCTGAACATCACCCTCAAAATAAGTTGACTAAGTCATAGTCTCTCCAATGAATTTTTCTTCCACAGAACCATACTTATTTCATATTTTCCCCTTTACAGCATATATATGCTTTTTACACATATGCAAGTAGTGTTGATCTAGATCAGTTGGCACATCCATGCTGTATAATCTAGATCTGCACAGGTTGTATCTTGGTCAGAAATATTGTAATAAATCTGAGAGTGAACATTGTAGATTCTGATCAGCCCGTGTGGTTGTGTTGGCTGATCTGAATCTACAATGTTCACAACTGACAAAAAATCGTTCACCTATAGTAAAATGCTCCAATCAGTGACCAGTGATCAAAAGAAAAATATATTCATTTTACTGAGGTTGTACATCATCTCATCTGATTTATATATATTTTATATAAAGTTAACTTCAAATTAAAATGATTTGTGTAGTCCATCCTATATTTGTAGTTTGGTAAATACTAATACAAATGATAGCACTTTTATATGCATACAGTTTCTTCATACAAGCTACTGATTACATCCTACAAAATTAATTACCCAATCACCTGCTACAGATGAACATTTATATTATACAATATTTAATATTAAATTTCATTCAATTCACCTTGAACATGGTACCAACAATGTTAACCCTTTCCTCTATATAAACGCATTTTTACGCATGTGCAACCAGTGTAGATCCCGATCAGCCGGTACATCCGTGCTGTCTGATCAGGATCTGCACTGGTCACATTTTGGTCAGAAATAACCTAATAAATCAAAGAGCGAACAGTTTAGATCCTGATCAGAAGGCACAGATGTGCCGGCTGATCTGGATCTAAACTGTTCGACCATGCAATAAAGGTGTATCTATAAAAGAAAGGGTTACTTTAACAATTGTTGTGGTTAACTCTTTACTCCAGATATACCTGTGTGGACAGTGTAGATCCAGGTCAGCTGACACATCTGTCAATTTCATGGAAGTGTGGGCTGATCTGGATCTACACTGGTCATAAATGCGTAAAAAACGTGTATATATGGAGTAAAGGGTTAAGGTAAACCTTCAATAAGCTGTTGTAGAACCTGGCACTTCATGAGCATACGCTCTAAGTAATTGCTTTGGCATTATACAAGTTCTATTTTACATATGCACCAAAAACTAACATACACGTTTACCATATAATACATATCTAACATACCATACCCTCAGTGTAAAACAGGGCAACATTTCCATACATTTTGTATGTCATAGCCTGTTGTTGCTGTAGGGTAGAATGACTATAATATCAAGAACCTATGAAATATTTTCTTGCGTAAACCCTTAAAAAATGGTTGGAAGTGCAGGTGTTTTACAAGTCCAACAGTCTAGTATGTAAATCAAAATTTAAACAGATAAAAACAATTTAATTCAAAATTTGTGACAAATAATATTATCTTTGGAGTCTTTTGGAAGACTGCATGTTACTGCCCTGTTTACCAGTCAAAATTTTAGAAGCAAAAGTCATCATTTCATAAGCAAAATTAAATAAAGCAAAACCAACAAGAAATGGAAAAATAAAAAAGACAATTGAGAAATAATGCCTTATATATTAAAAAAACATCAAACAAACATCAAATGTATGACAACACTGTACAGAAACACACTTCTTTCACCAATTACAGACACCTACATATCACATAATACTTCATGTGTCAGGTGAAACAAGAAGCTAACAAACTGCTGAATCCAGTAGAAGGAAAAGTTCCATGCCTTTGGTTTTAAGTGTGAAACTCAAGTGAAACAAAAACACAAAATAAAATAACATGGTAATATCAGGGTCCAAGATTATAAAACTAAGAATGGAGACCAGTCGAAAATCTTATGCATCTAATTGGCTGAAATGGCGACTGGTTGCCAATTTATATATATGCCTGAGATTTGAGACTGGTCTTCAAATTTAGTTTTATGATCTTGGGCACAGATTTTCCACAGATATACTGGGATGGAAAAATCTTGTATGTTCACATTATGTCTACTTGACAATGTCAATTTCAATAAATGTTCCTATATCCTACTTCCTCATTTTTTCTTTGAGGTGCCTGGAGTTACTCCATCACTGTCATCGTAATTCAAGGGTGACTCGTGTGGAGCTGGCAGTTTGAATTCTGAGGGGTCTGTACCCCAGATGTCCCGAGCATACTCAGCAATTGTTCTGTCGCTGGAGAATTTTCCGCTAGATGCTATATTGTGTAGACACATCTTGGACCATAGAAGTGGCTTCTGTAACGAGATTATAAACCAAGAAGGTGAAAGAACATTTTCTGACTTATAAATGATCAAAGATTTTGAGTACTGTTCTCTAAGAGTATATTAAATGTTATCAAATTCATATGGCAACATTACAGCTTTTAATGTTGTCAGTAGATGACAATCTACACATTTTTTCAGGGAAAAGCTGGCAAAAGAAAGAGCAACTAACCTTCTGCAAGCCATTTCTTCATTAAATCCTTTACTCCTTAGATAAAGCTTTAATGTGTGGGCGAACAGTGTAGATCCAGATCAGCTGGCACATCCATGGCATCTGATAAGGATCTGCAGTTTGCTTTTGATTTATTAGGTTATTTCTGACCAAAAAGCGAACAGTGCAGTTCCCGATCAGACATCATGGATGTGCTGCTGATCTGGATCTATACTGTTTGCATGTGAGTGAAAACGCATATATATATGGAGTCAAGGGTTAATCTGCAATCAATCTCACCAAGTAAGTAAAATCATTTTACCAGAACATAGTGGAAGGACAAACATTTAGTTTAGATTTAACCTTTCCTCCATATATACGCATTTTTACACATGTGCGACCAGTGTAGATCCAGATCAGCCGGCACCATGCCGTCTGATCAGGATCAGCACTGGTCACTTTTGGTCAGAAACTAGAGCTTTCACTGAAGGTGATTAATACCCCTGCAATACTGCTTTGTCAGAGTATACAGTAATAATGTTTGCATCTTTTTACCTAACAATAAATGAAATATTCAATAGTGCTCCCCTTCAAAAAATAATGGACTGATCCAGAATAAAATATGTCTACCACATGCTGAACACATGATTTCAGTTTCAAGTCAATATCTTGAAAATGTATTACACTTCGGACTCTTTATAATGCGGTATAGCAGGTCCATCATCCCGACCGCGTTAATAAGTGAAACCGCGTTATATTTTCCCGCGCAAAATACATGTCCCGATTTTCCCGCGAACAATGCATGACCCGATTTTCCCGCGCAAATATACTACCTTATAGACAACAAACGAGATTAGGCATAATTCCACGTAACGTCATGATTCCCCACACTGTACTCGACAAATAATATTTCTTACAAGACATAAAATAACCAAATTTCAAATAAAAAAGCAAAACGGCAAGAGACTGACTAATAACACCAAGATCAAAATGGATTGGCCTGAAATTATTGTAATGGAATTAACGACCGTATATCTAGTTTGCTTAGATCCTTGCAGAAATTTTAATTATTTTATGACACAAACTCTTACATTTACAAATGTAAATGTAACATAAATATTAAAACACTAACCATCGTGAACATATTCCATAATTTATAAATTACATCCTAATTTTATCTCCAGTATAATATTTTAGTATTATTGCATCATCAACCAACTTAAACCAGCAAAAAAATGTCAAATGTCACGTATACACTTCTTGTAAATCAAACGATTTTATAGCAGAGCCAACAAAACATCACAGTCTCTATACGAGCCGTCATTTTTCTTTGAAGTCGCATTTCATTGACAGATATTATCGCTGTTTACCTCCATAGTAAAAAAATGCAACTTCCATGAAATTAACAGGAAGGCGGATCAAAGCAAAATGTACATCAATGAACTACCGACAGGTTTTAAAACATGATTGGGATTATTTTTTTGTTTCTTTCTGAATTGTGCGGATTATGTGATAATTATAGAGACAATCAAATTTAGTAATGGATCAATGATAAACAGTAAGTATGCATTCACAAGTTTGCCTCGGGCTGATATCTGTCACTGGGAAAGGTGTTAAAACACGGTTGTTTTAGGGATAAAATGTGTGCGTCATTTATGTACATGTGACTTCCGATTTCGATTTATTTACCGTTTTACAATCAAAAATGACTTCAGGTTTCGATTTTTGGGGGTCTGTTTCATGGTAAAAAATGGACTTAGAAAAAAAATAGGGGATCCACGGTACGACCGCGTTATAATGGACCATGGAATTAAACGAACCGCGTTATAAAGAGTCCGCAGTGTAATTTGATGCATCACAAGATTTTGTTAAAATGTGCTCCCCTCCAAAAAAAAATGGACTGATCCAGAAGGAAAACATGTCTTGCACATGTACAGTTTATGCCGAATATGTTAAAAGTTTCAAGTAAATATTTTGACAACAGAAGTAGTTTGTGTCATAAAATTTTGTTAAATAATGCCCCCTTCCAAATAATAATGGACTGATCCACACAAAAAATATGTCCCTAACATGCACATTTCATGCAGAACATATGATTTCAGTTTCAAGTCGATATGGAAAACTGTAGAAGTTTGCATAACACAATTTTGTTTAATCATGTCCCCTACAAAAAATAATGGACTGATTCACACAAAAAATATGTCACGCACATCTATACTTCAAGCCGAACATATATTTAAAGTTTCAAGTCAATATCTTGAAAACTGTAGAAGAAGTTCGTGTCACAAGATTTTGTTGAATCATGCTCCCCTCAAAAAAAATAATGGACTGATCCATATGAAAAAAAAATTGTTCGCGCAAATCTCCTCACAAACATATATTTAAAGTTTCAAGTCGATATTTTGAAAACTGTTGACTTAATAAGTGCCACAGACCAACCACCCAACCACCCAACGAACCAACCGGATGATGACTCCTATATACCCCCCCAAACTTTGTTTGCAGGGGTATAATAACCTTACAAATTAAAAAGCGAACAGTTTAGATCCTGATCAGATGGCATGGATGTGCCGGCTGATCTGGATCTAAACTGTTCACCAACGCCATAAAGGTGTATCTATGGAGGACAGGATAAAAGCCACAACTTAATTGAACTTGACAGATTTTGTCCCGAGGATATATATTGCTCGTCACAGCTTATTGATGATAAAAATAATTTACCTTGAACACTTCACTAACATGGTCCTGGCATTTGATGTAGGCTGCATAGTCAGCTAACAACATGAACCTGAAATTTCAAAATAAATTTAGCATGAAGCACTATTGATATCTGTATAACATTTTCTTAAATTTTACAGCAGAAAATGAAATATATTAGAACATGATGTATGATATATATTTCCTGTTTTTTTTTTTGCCCGATATTCATAACATAGCCATACTCTGCTGTCCACACATCTACTTATTAGGAAATTTTACCAGGATTTTTATTTAAATTGGAACAGGCAGATTAAGAGAAAATAAGTTATTGAAATAGAATTAATGTAGCAAGTCCTTAAATATTTTTCTATCAGTAATGTAATAAAGTTCTTGTCAATAGCTTTGTTTGTGTTGATAGCATAGTAAAGGTTTTTTGTCAATAGTGCAAATACTTTTTCATATGCCTAATCAATAATAAGTCAAGCAGGAGATATAATTGATGTTGTCAGACATAGCTTTGTTGATGAAGATGAAATATTTCAAGTATTGGGACAACAGTACAAGTACTTGCAATCATATAATCAATTAGTAATTTGAAAGGGCCACAACTCCAAAAAAATAGTCTATAAGAAGTGACTATTCTTGTTCTCAGATATAACCTTTTGATGCTAATGATAAATATGAAACACTGTGCCAAAAAGACATGTACTGTCAAAGCTATAAGTAACATAAAGTTTTAAGTTAAAGTCAATTGAAATTGTATTTAAGTTTTCAGTTTGGAATGGCTCTGTAAAACACCTAATAAAGTTGTTCTATTGATCAACTAAAAATAAATGATAAAATCTCGAGCATCTGATTGGCTGAAATGTCGAAATGGCTCAGATGCTCGAGGTTTAACCCTTTCCTTGATATATACACATTTTTACGCATATACGACCAGTGTAGATCCAGATCAGCCGGCTCGGATGTGCCAGCTGAACTGGATCTAAACTGTTCGCCCTAGCAATAAAGGTGTATCTATATAGGAAAGGGTTAAGACTGGTCTGCAGATTTAGATTTATGATCTTGGGCATATGTTACATACCTATCATGGTGTATGTTACATACCTATCATGGTGTATCAGAGAGTTGTATATATCTCTGAACAAAGCCGGCTCATCAGGGTTGAAGTAGCCGTTGTTGATCTGATCCAGAATCTGACGGATTTCTGCGTTGCTGTCGTAGTAATCTTTGGAGTGATAACTAAAACAAACACACAGTTTGGTGTATGTCATGCTTGAGTTTCAACAGCATTTGGACCAGGAGTAACTCTAACTATGCACATTTACAGAAACTGGTTTAAAACAAGATAAAATATTGCTCAGTGCTATCATTTATATGCTGTAACAACTTATATTTGTTAATGGCCTCTTACATTTGAAATTACAAGTTCCATGCCACCTGATCTGGATCTACATTGGTTGCTTCATGATCAGAAAAAATCTATTGAAATCTAAAAGCAAAGCATTTAGATCTTGATCAGATGGCATACAGTGACAGCTGATCCAGATCTACACTGTTCGCACATGCCATAATGGTTGTATATATATATACATGTATATATGGGTGAGATAAGTAACCAACGAACAAACCTTCAGACATAAAGGAACAGATCTAAGCACCAGACACGGCGACATCGCCTAGCCAAGAGTGCTGTACATGGTTATAGACGTGCCATCCAAGTTCTCAATAGAGATATTTTCCGGCAACGCATATAAACCATAACTATCCACAAATGACCCTCTGACTGCCTAGACATTTACATACACTTATTTTTATACATATACAAACATGTAGGACAATTACATATACACATCTATTAGCATCGTGCTTCCTCCTTTTTTTATTTTTGGAGTTTTTATGCACACTAGTGCTATAGACAGAGACACACACAATGAAAGTCAGCTGGATCTTTCGATACACTGAATTGAAGATATATATTAAGTTAAGGGGAGATAATTCAATTCAAACAGCTAACTTCCGAATTAAGGGATCCCCGAAAGGATTCATGTTCGTGGAAGTAAGATTCTGATACATTTCTGATACATGTATATATATATGGAGTCAATGAAATAAAAATGACTAATCTTCCAATGCATTTGGTATTAAAGCAACAATGAAGTGTACTGACCCCTTCTTTTTGAGGGCTTCTACCTCCTCAACAGTCATTCCGAAGATGAAGATATTGTCACTTCCCATTTCCTCTTTCATCTCAACATTAGCACCATCAAGGGTTCCGATAGTGAGGGCACCATTCAACATAAACTTCATGTTGCCAGTTCCTGAGGCCTGAAAACATCCAAATCATTATGTCAACCCTTACCTTGCTAAATTAATGTAATGGATTCACCTTTCTTCTAATTGGAACAATTTCATTCACTGTCATAGGGATGTTCTGCAAATATTTGTATATTTAAAAATATAGACCCTGGCAAGGCTTGCTGCTTTTTTGCATGGGCCTTGAAATCTGAAATATGCATGTTAAGATTTCCAATTTTTTGGACAACTGAAACAGCACTGCTCTTCACCAACTAATAATGTGTTAAGTTGCATTTAATTCAAATTAGAAGTTAAATGGGTTTGTTCTTTTTTTTTGGTGAGGCGGGGTTGTACCCCACCCTTACCCCTGAAGAACTTCTTTGTTGGTTTGAGTTTAGAAATTTTAAATAACTGAAGAAAAAAAAATTGAAAGTGGCGGGTATCCCAGACCTACCCTACCTCTGTAGAATTTTGTGTCCATTTGAGATTTGTAAAACTTTTGGAGGGAAGGTCCCACGATTCTTCCCAATAAAATTAACCCCGAAGTAATTTTATTAAGTTAGAGTATAGGATACAAATTAAAACAAGAGGGCCATGATGGCCCCGTATCGCTCACCTCAGTACAAAAGTACTTTAAGCTTTACCCCAGGGCCAACATTTAAATAATGCTGGTAAAGGGTCTCTTTACAATACTCAACACGAAATATCTAAGGTCTAGTCGCATTAGTTTCAGAGAACAAGGGGTGTAGTTTGACACTAGCAAACATTCTACATGTCTTCAGTTCTTACTATTTAGCTCTATGTAAAAATTGATAAGCCCCTGGGTGGGGCCAATTCGAGCCTGGGGTCATGATATGTATAAACGTGGTAAAGGTCCACAAAGTGATGTTACATGTAAAAATTCTAAGCTCTATGTGTTATGGTTCTAGAGAAGAAGACTTTTACAAGATTTTTCCTATATAATTCTATGTAAAATGGGCGACCCCTGTGGCGGGGCCAATTTTGACCCAAGGGCCATAATTTGAACAACTTTGTTAGAGGTCCATTAGACAATGTTTCATGCCAAATATCTAACCTCTAGCCATTGCGGTTTTGGAGAAGAAGATTTTTTAAGTTTTTGCTATATATTGATATAAGGAAAACCCATGACCTCTGGGGTGGGGCAAATTTTGACCCCAGGGCCATAATTTGAACAACTTTGTTAGAGGTCTATTAGACAATGTTTCATGCCAAATATCTAACCTCTGGCCATTGCGGTTTCGGAGAAGAAGATTTTTTTAAGTTTTTGCTATATATTGATATAAGGAAAACCCATGACCTCTGGGGCGGGGCAAATTTTGACCCCAGGGCCATAATTTGAACAACTTTGTTAGAGGTCCATTAAACAATGTTTCATGCCAAATATCTAACCTCTGTCCATTGCGGTTTCGGAGAAGAAGATTTTTTAAGTTTTTGCAATATATTGATATAAGGAAAACCCATGACCTCTGGGGCGGGGCAAATTTTGACCCCAGGGCCATAATTTGAACAACTTTGTTAGAGGTCTATTAGACAATGTTTCATGCCAAATATCTAACCTCTGGCCATTGCGGTTTCGGAAAAGAAGATGTTTAAGTTTTTGCTATATACTGATATAAGGAAAACCCATGACCTCTGGTGCGGGACAAATTTTGACCCCAGGGCCATAATTTGAACAACTTTGTTAGAGGTCCATTAGGCAATGTTTCATGCCAAATATCTAACCTCTGGCCATTGCGGTTTCAGAGAAGATTTTTTAAGTTTTTGCTATATATTGATATAAGGAAAACCCATAACCTCTGGGGCGGGGCAAATTTTGAACCCAGGGCTATAATTTTAACAATCTTAGTGGACCACTAGGTGATGCTACACACCAAATATCAAAGTTCTAGGCCTTACAGTTTCAGAGAAGAAGATTTTTTAAGTTTTTGATATAAGGAAAACCCATGACCTCTGGGGCGGGGCAAATTTTGACCCCAGGGCCATAATTTGAACAACTTTGTTAGAGGTCCATTAGACAATGTTTCATGCCAAATATCTAACTTCTAGCCATTGCGGTTTTGGAGAAGAAGATTTTTTAAGTTTTTGCTATATATTGATATAAGGAAAACCCATGACCTCTGGGGCGGGGCAAATTTTGACCCCAGGGCCATAATTTGAACAACTTTGTTAGAGGTCCATTAGACAATGTTTCATGCCAAATATCTAACTTCTAGCCATTGCGGTTTTGGAGAAGAAGATTTTTTAAGTTTTTGCTATATATTTATAAGGAAAACACATGACCCCACCCGGGCGGGGCCAATTTTGACCCCAGGGCTATAATTTGAACAATCTTGGTAGAGGACCACTAGGTGATGCTACACACCAAATATCAAAGTTCTAGGCCTTACGGTTTCAGAGAAGAAGATTTTTAAAAATTTCATGTTCAAAATCTATTTTTATCCTCTGTGACCTAGATAGGCAATGGACTGGAACCATTTGAACAATTTTGGTTAAGCTTCATGCAAGTAACATTCCTGCCAAGTTTCAGCAAGATTGGCCCAGGAGTTCAGGAGAAGA
This sequence comes from Corbicula japonica, assembly GCA_038501625.1. Lineage (NCBI taxonomy): Eukaryota > Metazoa > Mollusca > Bivalvia > Venerida > Cyrenidae > Corbicula > Corbicula japonica. The sequence continues at coordinate 14,435,639 of JAZAYU010000006.1, read as the reverse complement.
AGTCGTTTGAAGAAAAAGTTGACGACGCACGGACGGACGACGGACATCAGGCGATCACAAAAGCTCGCCATGAGCACTTCGTGCTCAGGTGAGCTAAAAACTGACTAAATACCTACCTCAGTACCAGCTGTTGAGATCTGTTCACTGAGATCAGCAGCAGGCATGATTTTCTCGGCCAGAGATACACGGTAGTTCTCAAGGTAAACCACCTTCAGCTTGTCACCAATGATGGGGTCGTTGTTCACAACATGTCCCACTGTGTTGATCAACTTGATGATCAGCTTGGCCATGTGATAGCCTGGCGCAGCCTGATAATTTACAGAAAATACTTCAATAAGTTGCATTTACAACCAAGGCCAAAGACAATAAAATGAGATTGGAGTCCAGGCTGAAATCTTAAGCAGTCGCCATTTCAGCCAAATCAGATGCTTGAGATTTGAGACTGGTCTTCAGTTTTAGTTTTATGATCTTGGGCACTGTTCTTCAATCTGACAGCTCTCTCGGAGCTTGAAGGTATGTCTGTGAATGGATAATTATAGCAACTCTTATCTGTCTGAACATCTTTACAAATAAGCTTCATGGACACAAGTACACTGTTTATAGGTATTTTAAGAAACTGTTGAAATGAATGTACATACAATTTTGATTTAGACTTCAACAACAAAATCATACTGTTTATTCTTACAGAACCATTTGTGTTATTATAAAACAAAAGAAGCCAGCTGTTATGAATTACGCCTTATCATGGTCATTGAGCACAATATAATATACAAGTGTAAATATTGAGTTGCACTCAACCCAGAGCTCGACTGTGTGGACAGAAATATACATTTCCATTACTGCTTGTTCACAGACTCAATTCATTACTGCTTGTTCTCAGGCTCTATCAAACCAAGCCTGCAATATTTTGATATCTGTTGTGTTTGGTGGCTTTCAAAGTTGCTTTTACAATCTTATAAAAATGTTATGAAGATACAATCTACCATATTCGATCTCATACTGGAAGTGTATAAAAAAAAATTTACTTTTCCTCCAATCATGATTGTCCTGGGTGTAACTGGCTTGTTGGGATCACGTTTGATTCTGTTGTACAGGTTGATGATATGCATACAGTTGAGGAGCTGTCGCTTGTACTCGTGGATTCTCTTTACTTGAATGTCAAACATGGAAGCCGGGTTCACTTCGATGTTGTACTCTGTCTTGATGTACTCCGCTAACTTCATCTTGTTCTCCTAATACAGGGAAATAGAACATAATGTAATATTGGTCCATTTAATATAATACTTTTGCTTCTTTGAGTATTTTCATACACTGAGCTCTATAACATTCCTAAGTCCCCTGAAGACACTGTTTCTCCAAGAAAGCCAGATGCTCTCTGTGTTATGCTAAGATCCAGTTAACCCTTTACTTCCTGGGATATTGCTGTTATTGCATGGTTCACCATTGTAGATCCAGATCAGCCAGTGCATCTGTGCAATCTGATCAGGATCTACTCTGTTCACTTTTAGGTTAATTTTCTCATTGCCCACTATTAAAGTTACAAGTTTCATAAACCTGATTTGTATACTTCATGAGATACTGCAGGATTCACTTTTTCCGGATGGAATGTTGGTAAACATTTAAACCCCTCCAATGAAACCAGTATTAAAGGGACTAGTAAGGCAAAACACTGTTCTTTACACTAAGGTGATAAAATGCAATAATAGAACAAAGCATATTAACCCTTTCCTCCAAATATACGCATTTTTACACATGTGTGACTAGTGTAGATCCAGATCAGCTGGCACATCCGTGCCATCTGATCAGGATCTGCACTGGTCGCATTTTGGTCAGAAATAACCTAACTAATCATAAAGTGAACTGTGCAGATCCTGATCAGACGGCACGGATGTCCTGGCTGATCTGGATCTGCATTGTTCACCCACGCAATAAAGATGTACCTATGAAGGAAAGGGTTAAGAATCCTGCAAGCAAGAAGTTATATAAGACCTGTTTCACTTTGATGAGTGTCCTCAGCAAGTTCTCGTCATTCTCGAACTTCTTCAGATTCTTCAGCTCATAAAGATCCGTCACCCAGCTCTCTCCGATTTTCTGAAAATTTACATATGGAGGATTATTGTTGTGAATATATAATTTTTTGCAGCTTATTAGCTTTCATGGATGATGTGTCCCATTACAGGAAAATTTACCCTCGAGAGGTCAATCTAAATTTCTTGAAATGACTTCACAAAGTTTAGCAGGCAATTATTACGCATTTCACAGTAAACATATCATTAACATTATATTATCAAAATGTTTAAAGAAATCATTTTTCTAGTTATCAGAAACAGAAGATAGTTTGTTCTCTGCAGATATATATTATACGTTTTATCTTCAATTTAAGTGGTATTCCGGGGTTTATTGGAGACTGTAATCTGAATTTTTCATCACCTTTTATCAGCAACATTGTTGTATCATGTAATTATAGAAACTATATTACCTCAGCAATGACATCTGAGAGACCGGGGTTGCAGAGCAGGAGCCAGCGACGAGGGGTGATCCCATTGGTCTTGTTCTGGAACCGATCGGGATACATCTCGTAGAAGTCACGGAATCTGTCAATTACAATAATTCAGATTATAAACTTATCAATCAGAACACAAATCAACTCTCATCAATATACATCTGTTTTTCATCAATTGCGAAACAGATTCTTATAAACTTATAAATATCATGGTCAATTTGCTGCTTCTTTGTTGAAAACATTTCTCCCAGTGGTGTTAGATTGAGGAAAGTGCAGAAGAAAAATTCCTGGCAAAATTACAGCAAAATAAGCATTCTCGTATGCCAATACTTCACCTGTAACCTGTCCCCAACATCTATTTAATTAACACTTTCCTCCATATATATGCCATTATGGCATGGGCGAACAGTGTACGTTCAGATCAGCCAGTACATCTGTGCTTTCTGATCAGGATCTACACTGTTCTCTTTTTGATTTATTATTAACTTATTTCTGACCAAAAGTGAACAGTGCAGATCCTGACAAGATGCCACAGATGTTCCGACTGATCTGGATCTACACTGGGTGCACATGTGATAAAATGTGTATATATATGAACAATAAGGTTAAAATAATAATGTTTTATCAATTAATATCCATTCTAAATAAATACCAAATCCCATTATAGTTAGTCCAGGATCTGTCATGATTTAAAGTGTAAATAGATTTTCTACTTTGTGTCAGTAGGGAAATTCACCATTATGTGTAGCATTGGTGTTTTGTAGTTGGAAAACTGTAAATCTGTTTTACTGGTTTTTCTCCAAGACAGACCTTTAACACATACTCTACAAGCTATCTGGAAGTTGAATCACAAGCTAAATAATACAAAACAGACAGTGCCAGGGTTTCTTTTAACCCTTTCCTCCATATATACGCAGTTTTACACATGTGCGACCAGTGTAGATCCAGATCAGATCAGATCATGATCTGCACTGGTCATATTCTGGTCAGAAATAACCTAAAAAAACAAAAAACAAACAGTCTAGATCCTGTTCAGATGGCACAGATGTGCCGGCTGATCTGGATCTAAACTGTTCGTCTTAACAATAAAGGTGTTTCTATGGAGGGAAGCGTTTTAAAATAATTACATACTTTTCTCAAAAGCTAGCACTACTTATAGTTTCTTAACTTTTCTTGCAATTCACATTCTTTACCTTCTGCCAAAAAAGCTTTCAGTTATGTTTGTCTTAAGCCTGTCTCACACAGAACACACGGCTTATACGGTTGGCCACCCGTGTAAACCGTAAATACAACCGAACCAACCGTGGCCTTATCCGAGTTACACTCTGGCCATTCGAATGTATCTGTGAAAGCCGTGTATGATTTTTAAAACTTTAAAAAAACTGACACGGGTGCCAGGTCCGTGTATGATCGTATTAGCGATCGTATAAGACCGTAAAAGACCGTACGAGACCGTACATACAACCGAACATGAAATCCACTCCACGAGTGACCTCAGCCGTGTGAATACCGTATATAAATCGTATCGAACAAATGTCGGCGGAACCGTATGTAAACCCTGTAAATGCCCAGTTAATCGAGTAAAAGTTGTGTTTAATCGTACTAGGCCGTAACAGACCGTACTAGACCGTACTTGGAACCGTACAACAATCGTATGAAAATCGTTTGCAAATCATGTTCAAACCGTGATAAACCTTGCTTGACCGAGTATATCCGTGCTTTGTTCGTACATACTCGTGCTACATTCGAGACTAATTCATCCCCAGGCACGATTGGAGCTCAATACTCGTACCAGTCAACCCGTGTATAACCGAGTATACCGTATTGGAACCGTGTGCCCAACTGTGTTCTGTGTGAGACAGGCTTTAATGAATCAACAATCTCATTTAGCTATCGATCAATAATTGTCAGTAACTAACTACAGGACTGGCAGATTTTTTCAATCATTACAATGTTATGGACGAGCGTCAAGATTTGTTTATTTTTTGTTTGGACAAATTAAACAGTTCAATCCTCCTGAAAACATCATAATCAGCTCATTTTTTCTAAAAATGGATATCATAACATTTTTATGGAAATAATTGGAAAAACTTTTCATTTTATTATCAATAAAATATCCGATTCTGCAGTATTTCTATTACTCAAGGTTAGAATAGTCTCAAGATCCAACCAGCACACATTTGTTCTGTCCCTACTAGTGAAATATTAAGACTTACGTGTCTTTTTTGATGATGTCAGAGTGGATGGCGGCCACACCATTGATAGCATGGGATCCAACAATGGCAAGATGTGCCATGTTAATCTTCTTCTCTCCATATTCCTCAACAATCGACATTCTACGCAACCTCTCATGATCACCTGGGAACTTCTTCCTCACTTCCTGTGTACAGAAATAAAAGGTCTAAAACAATGTTTTAAAGTTGTATTATTTAAAAAAAATTTTATACTTTGGGATTTTATTGTTAACAGCAATTAATAACCTACGACAAATATTGTCAGGATTGATTGTAGGTGATTTTTATTATATACCATTGGTTTAATTAAAACCCAGATGTCTCAAAAATTTCCTTATAGATATAGTAACGACTGACAAATACACGTTAGAAAATTATGTTTTTGAAGGGTTTCAATGTCTACCAGGGTTTGTAGTTAATTTTGTAAGTGTAATATTCTCAAAGTTTGTGCCAAACATCTCTGTAATGAATTATTCAAAATAATTTTAAAATTGTTTATACTACATCCAAATAATGAGCCAATTAATATGTGGAGGGAAATACTAAAAACATTAACAGATCCTAGTATACATTAACTGATCATTTCAAATGCCCTATTCTTTCAAAAATCCCACAACATATTAGGCACAAATTAAAAATATTTGTTGGCTCTAATACTACATTTTAACATTTGTGTACTGAGGTTGATAGAGAAACGTTTTTCTGGCATGAGTTAATTAATTTCCACAATTTTACAATTATCTAAATCTTGCATACAATACATGCGATAAAAATAATTTGGGACTAGGAACGCCAAATAAAGATTGGGGGCTGGCCTTTATTTTCTGGTTGGCTGTATGATCGAAAACATTAACTTCCTAATTGTAACTATAGCTTGAATAGTCACAATAACACAGTTTATGTTTTTGCTTACCTCGAGGAAGAGATGGTTGATGTAATACATGATCTGTAGATGTCTAGGCAGCAGACTCTCCAGCAGTGAGGTAGGCCATCTTTCTAAGGCCTCGGGTAGAACAGTATGGTTGGTGTAGGCACAGGTTTTCACAGTCACTTCCCAAGCTTTCTCCCAGGACAATCCCTCAATGTCCACAAAGATACGCATCAGTTCCGGGATAGCCATGGCAGGATGGGTGTCATTCAGCTGAATGGCTACCTGGAAGAATTCATTTAGTTTAAGCCTTTACCTGCTGAGACTAAGAGAGCCCATTCATTGTTCAGTGGGTGTAATAATAAATATAACTGTTGAAGAGTAATGACTTCTATGAAGAATCTAATACTGTGGCATCTTTTAATTTCACTTAAAATAGGGTTTAATTTTCTTGAATTTTGTGCACAGGCGAGTGTGCAAATTTAACCCTTTCCTCCACAGATACACCTTTATTGCGTGGGCGAACAGTCTAGATCCAGATTAGCTGGCACATTCATGCCATCTGATCAGGATCTGCACTGTTCGCTTTTTGATTTGTTAGTTTATTTCTGACCAAAATGCGGTCAGTGCAGATTCTGTTCAGAATGTGCCGGCTGATCTGGATCTACATGCATAAAAAAAGGCGTATTTATGGAGGAAAGGGTTAAAGCCTACATTAACATTTTAAATAAATGGCCGTCAAAGTGTATATTCGAAACCACCATTTTTCATGTTATACATCTGGTACATGAATTGCACCCTTATCAATGTCTTATCTCAGTTGGTCGAGTTGAAGGGAGTTTGAATAAAGAAAGTAACATTTATGCAAAAGTACTTTGTTTGAACATAAATAGCCATATGTTTGAAAAATCATTTAAGTTGGTCTACATGTGTAGATCACGTTTTAATAAATGTCAATACAATCACATTCAGTTACAGAACTCAGTTTTTTACTGAGAAAAAAATCATAAACTTTTATTCTTTTTATCATCCTTTTATCAGAAAACTTTGTTCTGCAATAAAAGCTGTGAATTCTTGAATGAATACCAGACAAAAAAGCCTTACCTTTTCAGGGAACCTATCAAACGAGGTCCTCACTGGGTCCCGACTACCAAATCTCGAGGACTTGAATCTACGAATGATGTCCTGGAGGGTCGCAGCAACCAAGAAATACTCCTGCTTCAAACGCAGTTCTTTCCCTTCAAAGAACTGGAAAAGTAGATGATAATGTTTTCTAGATTTAAAGATCACTCTTCATCAGTCATACTAGCCACATGTTAACATTTTTTAAGAATGAAGAACAGAAGGTCAAAGTAGCAATGTCTTGTAGTTGTTTTCTTGCTATAAATGAATATTTTACATTCTCATCAAGAGTTCTACTAGTGTAAAGATTATATATGTAACTGTCAACCATTCTATTGATAATGATGAAGGTAACATTTGTTTGGCATCTTACTCAAAATCGTCCTGTAAGGGGTCCTTGCTATTAGCCTTATTCTGCTCATTACCCTCTGCCATTTGGAAAAAATGATAGTTTGTTTCTTTAATTCACATATATACCCCACATAACATACCGAAACTCTTCAGCATTGAAAGGAAGATCAAAGAACCACAAAACACAACCCTAACTCCAGACAGAACTTTTTCATGTCACAAGCCATTTTACCTTTGTTAGAAGGGGTCTTCTACAGATGCCTTCTCTTCTCAAAATGACTTAATTCATGCAGTGTCCCAAAAAATGTTTACTTCACATCTGGCCTGGTTTAATGCTATCAGCTATCATGTAACCCCCACCCCCTACTCTATGTCCCACTTTCTCTAGAGGTGATATGAGGGCTGCACAAAACTTGATATTTTTATTTCAAAAAGATTTTGACTACGAGTTCGCAACATACCCTCAAGGACAAAGATTCCCATCCACTTTCAGGTTGAAATGAATTTCTTTTGCATCATTTAAATTGCTAAAGCATGGATGGTGTCCCTGTCATCCACCATCTGCCAGTCAAATGTAAAGAAATAACAGTGATTTCATAATAAACCTGCAGCTTACATTGTCATTTGGGTACAACACTCGGGAGATGTTCTCAGCCTGATTTCTGTCACACACTGCACTGATGTATTCACCATTGTTGACTGTAATTACATGATGGAATAACATAGAAAAAGTCTTATATATTATAAAGCCTAAAAAAACCATTTCTGATAACTATTACACTTTGCAAAAGGTACCATGGTAAACTTAAACTTTCCTTAAACTTTAAAATATAACTTTACTAAAACTTAAGCCTGCAATTTAACCCTTTCCTTCATATATGCACCTTTCTGGCAAGGGTGAACAGTGTAGATCCAGATCAGCCAGCACCACTGCATACACATATGGAGTAAAGGATCAAGTCTTATCTCTTACAAATGCTTATCATGATACATTGTAGCTCAGGCTTATAGCACCAATCTAGAGTGATTTTTACTCTGGGGTTATTTTCTGCACAGATCTTACAGGATATCAGTTCAGAATGAGATAATAGACTCACAGAATCTCAGGTTGAAGCTATTTGGTGCCTTTGCAGACCACAACCTCATTGTGTTCACAGTGTTGTTTCCATATCCTGGTATAGGGCTGTCGTACGGCATAGCAAATATCACCTAGGAAACAAAATGTTACATAATTTAAAGTAATTTGTAAAAAAAATTAAAACAGGCTTTATGCACCGGTTGCCAAGTTAAATCATCAAAAAATTGTGAAGCAACTACACTTTAGTTTATTCATGCTTCTACCATTTTTTTTTCAAATGAGTTCAGCTTAAAAATATTATGACCTTTGTTTTCAGAAGATTTGTATAAGAATTAAGATGCAAACTTAAATCAGTTAATGAAAAGAAGTATCATAGCTGAATTCAATTGAAGGGGAAAAACATAGAAAAAGCTGGTTATCTTCAAAGAAAAACTTAAAAACAAAAATGATCTTTACTTTCCAACATCATTATTGGCATGGAAATTTTCATTTAAACAGTACTTCTGGGGACTATGGAAGGTGTCTCTGTTTGAAAGCAACAAATACAGTTTAACTGACCTGGGTGTCGACCCATTTCTTGCGGCCATCTTTCTCCTCAACCCTCCCATAGAAGTTGATAGGCAGCACATACTCTGGCCGGGCCTTTTCCCAAGGATTGCCATACCTCAACCACTCATCTGGTTCCTCTACCTGCAACATTCAAACATACTCATTTTACATCAATATGTAAACTTCAGTTATTTTTATGAATATTGAAGGCAATACTAGAAAAATATATGACATATTTGTTTTGTTTTTCTCCAAGATTTCTGATTAAAGGACACATTCAATAAGATAAATAATTATACTTAATTAACTAAATCTGGAAAACAAATGTATTATGTTTACTTGATCTGTTGAACAAATGCTTTGTATCTCACAATTATGCTTTGATGGATGTGCAGTTGTAATTTTGAAAAAAAAAGAAAGCAGTTTTTTTTCTTCTCCGTTTTATATGGCAGTACTTGTAGAACAACCAAAACTCTAAATGCAACATACATGTCAAACAAAATGCAATGGATACAGCCATATCCATGAGCAACCGGTAAATATTCATGCAATCGGATCAGGATGTTTGCTTCTTGGTCAGAAATGAAATTAAGAATCCAAAAGCCACCAGTTTAACATAGATAGCTCTGAAGGTTCAGGTTATCAAATTGGAGATTGATTATACATATGAAGACAATAATTATAGAATTTAAATGACAACTTTTTATTTGTAACAACCTAGAGTACACACCTGCCAGCCATTTTCAATTTTCTGTGCGAAAATGCCATAGTCGTATCTTATCCCATAACCATAGGCAGCCAAACCAAGTGTGGCCATAGAGTCCAAAAAGCATGCTGCAAGGCGCCCAAGACCTCCATTGCCAAGACCAGCATCTTCTTCAATCTCCTCAAGTTCTTCAATGTCGAGGCCAAGCTGAAATATGGCATCTTATTAAAAAAAAAACCTGAAACTTTCAGATTTTTTCTAGCTTATCACCTTAAAACACTGTATGTATGCTTAACTCTTGGCCCTTATTGATCTTATTCAACTCTGCCAGTCTGAAAATGATAGGTCAGCAAATCCAGTAAACCGCATTGACGGATATTACATCAGGTGGTAAAGAGTTAAATAAATTATACTACATACTTTAATTGTCATAAATTGTCTGTACATGTACTGGCATGACAGTAGCACGTGTTATATTAACAAGTATATACTGAAAGACCAAACATTTGTAATTATCACAATATTAAATTAGTGCATATGTTTGTTAATTTATTAAATATGCTGTATTTTGTTGCTACAATGTAGCATGTATACACAAATCATGTTTCTTTACAGCAAAGTATAATAAAGTTATATAAAGTTGGTTCAAGTTTCTATCACATTTCTAAAACATTTGAAGCAAAGAAGCACAATAAAAACACTTAGTAGCTTACATTTTCACAAAATCTCGTACTCATGCAACAAACTGTATTTTACAAAAAATACACTCTGAATCAGACTTGTTTGTACAAAAGTACACTTGATATGCTGATAAATTGAATGCAGCCCGATAAATAATACGATCATGTATTATGTCCCGATATATTTTAAGACCAGTTGCAAATGTATAGAAAAAAATCAACATGAATTATGTAACCAATATTTTCAATTCATAGGTATTTGCTTGATACATCTGGTGTATAATATTGAAGTTTGACTTTATTGAAAAGATGCAACTAAATGTAAAACTTGAACAATATGCAGATTTGCACAACCAAGTTGAAAAATCATTGAATAATTACAAATTAAAGTGAGCTCTACACAACATTAAGTAAGAAAGGTTTTCTGGCAGAAAATTACTAATTTATGCAATTCCAAAGAATTTCCTTTGACCAATTATTTATTCTAAGACCAGATGTCAAACAATTATCCCTTTCCTACATATATGCATTTTTAAGCATGTGCAACCAGTGTAGATCCAGATCAGCTGGTACATCTATGCAGTCTGATCAGGATCTGCACTGGTTGCACTCTGGTCAGAAACAACCTAATGAATCAAAAAGCCAACAGTGCAGATCCTGATCAGACCGCCCATGCAATAACGGTGTGCTGAGGAAAGGCTTGTCACTTGGGTTTATCCCATGACCATGATTAATCAGAATCATTTCAGACATCCCCTTAATGGACCAACCAAATCAACATTCTTTTGGGAACACTTTATGTCTTGCCGTGCATTGAGTTAAACTTCTTTAGAAGACTAGAACTAAAACATTACAACATTATTACCTACACATCATTCATCTAAGGCAGATACATGTGGATCTTATTTAAATAGACTACAGCCTTTAATAGGGATTAATTAGAGAGATTAGGCTTAGGTGACTATGTTGTATAACGCTGTCTCTCTGGGTGAAAGTTGCACCGTACCAGCAATGTGTTGACCCTGGGACCGAGTATAGAAGTTGCAGGACAAGGAGAAATGTTCAAGGTATGATGGTGGAGATTAGTGTCACCCAAAAAGGAGCAGTTAAATTGATCTGGGGTCAGGTGTTAATGGTGGTTGGCAAACAGCACATAGCAAGTGTTCTCCAATCCTCATACAAATAATGATCTACCTTGGAAACCCAAATAAGCTGCAGTACATCTACCATATTTGATGTTTCAATATTGGACCATATCACAGCCCATTACATAATGTTTGTTTTGTAACATTCACAAGGTATGCATGCAATGTCATGAAATTACAACAGATCTGATCCAAAGAAACTACTAAAATACTATAGAGTTACACCAATGAGATATTTGCTAAAGATTGTAAAATCTGTCACCTCGGGTGAACTGTTTTGGCTGAAACTCAGCAGAGCCTAGTTCCCGCAAAAACAGTTCACTCTCAGTGACAGATTTTTCCATCTTCACCTCACACTCATGCAAGTTACTTATAATATTTACCTGGTACATGGCTTCATCACAGGAGCTCTGGATGCCCAGATTGACCATGGTATTAGATAAGGTACGACCCATGTAGAACTCCAACGACAGGTAATACACTCTCTGGAAATAAAAACAAAAACAACCATATAGTGTATCAAATTTATTTGCAGTTGTACACAATGTCCTTGCAGGACAACCTCTAGATTTCCCGAGACTAACAGAAATGTAATTGTTTGTTTTATCGACATTTTTATTGTTTTAAGAATTCTACCTAGTTTTGACTTTATTGAAGTAGCGATTGCAAACTATACAAGAGAGCTATGTTAAAATATTTCACTCACAGCTATGCTAAAGGCCAGCTTTTAATTAAACCAATACTTTGAACATGAATGGCACTGTTAACTGTTGAAAGAGGTAAGCTATGTCACAAATTCAAAGGAAGCCAAATCCATTACAAAATTCAGTGTGAAAGAAAAAAAAACAACACCATTATTTCAGGTAATGATAAAGACATTAATGTTTACCAGCTGATCACGAAAATTCTAATTTTTGCATTAAATGTTGTTGTCTAAATGCAATACAGTATACTGTGTCTGAACTGTTGCTGAACTCTGCAGCTTGCTGTACTAATCAGCAAATGTAAACAACAGACAAAAAAACATCCATGATCCAAAAAGTTCAGAACACTGACGAATAATTAACCCGATTAATAGTGACAGATATAAGACAATCACACTGGAAACTTGACAAATTAGGTGCAGTGTTAACAATTTCCAAGATCTGTATGTAAACCTGTAGAAACAATCAGCAGTTTTATGTTTGGTACAAATAGTGCAAGCTATGCATGGAAAATGAAAAATACAACATCTGGTACAGGGATTCTAAAATCGTCGGCAGGGTGGTCATTGACCGATTTTCGAGAAGAATGTCCGATTGAAATTTCAAAATTGGTAAAAAAAATCGGTCATGAATAGTGGCCCATAAATTGTTACAAAAATTACCAAAATGTACATTTTTTACATCGGCCATGAATAGTGGCCCATAAATTGTTACAAAAATTACCAATATGTACATTTTTCACAGCTTAATCAGCTATTAATCTGTCAATTATCAAATTCACAACTCTGCTACCATGACTACCACGACTACATGTCCCGTGAATAGCCTGCAGCATAGATGAAATGGGATTTGGTCGGTCTCATTTTAACAACGGGCGGGCTTGTTCAATTTGCAAATGAACTGCGCTTGACCCGTGATATTATTAATTAACGTACACAAAAAAAAAAAACAGTTAGAATTTTATTGAAAGAAGTCCGATGTGCCTAATTATGAATGACCGCCGATCGAATAAAATAAAGTACGTTTAAAAATGCTGTTTCGTAAATTAAAGAAAACTTCTACATTGCGGATTTAAGTTCAATTGACTGCCATTCACAGCTAAGTTGAAAGGCTCAAATGAATAGATACTTGATGTGAAAATTAATCGAGTAACCGGCTTGCTTACTAAGGGCCATAACGATTCAAATGAATTTTAAATTTACAAAAAGCTACGTACCCAACATTTATTTCCGACTCAGAAATAAATGTTGCATACACAGACTGGTGTAAGTTCTTGCAGATTCAAGAATTACTAATTCATGACATAATCAACGTATATTTACGTAAAACGAATACTTGCCTCCCGTAATTCCAAGAGTTAATACATGTTCAATGAACTAAAAATCCACTTCACGATCGCTATGAACACTGCTGTAGATTACTATTTTGAACTGTTACGTCACGTGTTCAATGCATGGGATGCTGGTGTATTACAACAACAAAGACGCTATAAACTTCAAACGTCGCGTGCCGCTTTAATAAATCGATCAAAGAATTTTTCCGTCTACAGCCCGAAAATCATGAAATTAATCTGTTGGAAGGTTGTAGGCTATCGCCTACGAGAATTAATGCTGTAAGGGAGGAGTAAACTGGGGGTCGGGAGAGTTTAATGCACTGAACGCGGGGACCGGAAGTCGTAGTTCGTGCTGACCGGAAGTCGCTGTTCGTGCGAACCGGAAGTCAGGGAATAGTCAATTTTGGCGCGAATGTCAGATTGGGAATTTGAAATTTTAGAATCCCTGATCTGGTATATTAAGATTTTCTTGGCATTTAGATGTGAAGCTATACAAGTTAACATTAAATTCATCTATCATAAATTTATGTATGCTTTAAAAAAATTTGGTCCTTCCAATACCTCATACTACATGGTGGTGTAAAAAAATAAATAGGTCAGCTCAATATACATCTAGGTTAAGTTGCATATCCAGGAAAAAGTTGCATTACCTGGAAAAGTTGCATTTCAAAAAAAACAACAGATCAATACTTTCAGATTTCTTCACTTGTGATGGAACTTGATGCACTCTCCTTCAGCGAGGACAGTGCAATGCAATGCTTTTATGGTATCTGTCTGCAGGTAAGGGCTCCAGATCATAAAACTAAGATTGGAGACCAGTCTCAAATATCAAGCATCTGATTGGCTGAAATGGTGACCAGTTGCCATTTCAGCCAATCAGATGCTTGAGATTTGAGACTTGTCTGAGTACTCTCCAGAATTTTGTTTTATGATCTTGAGCACAGGAATAGCCAAGAAAACATAGCATCCCCACACAGCGTTACAGCTGGGATAAAGAGAGCATGGCATTATTACTACAAATTTCGTTTTCTGTTAGATTTTGGCGATGCTTGGTGACTGATATTTTTGTTGAGAAGTAGAGGGGGAAGTCTTATTGACAGAACGTTGTTCATTGTTAATCACCCCTTCATGTTGCTTTACTTTAAGCCACACCTTTTGTTATTGTTTCAACATCCCCAAGGGGAATGATCCCACAGCACAAAAATTTGATTGACAGCAATTACAATTGTAAAATACAGCGTCTTTTGATTGAAGAAGAAGTTCTAACGATCATGGCTTGACAACAAATGTGGTGGGCATCTTGTGAAGTGCTGCAGTGAAACAGATGTTTTAGGAGGTTGCTTGATGGGTCAATATCTAATCAAAATTTGTAGTAAAGGACTTTGACGATTGTTTTTGTTGTCTTATTTTATAAAACCACTGTTTTGTCTTTTGCAATTTTATCATATAATAATAATTATATTAGTAACACCTACAAATGAACAAAAGTAGATAAATGTAATGAATATCTGACGTGGAGTGAGTATGACTCACAAAGTTCCACAGATGAACCCTTGAACATTCTTAACAGATGTCATACAACCCCAGGTTTTTAAAAAACTATTGAAAACTCTGAAACACTAGTGTGAATGGTTGTAAAATCACATACAAAAACTTAAGTTTGGACACAATCTCTGAAATACGAAAGTGTATATGCGCTGTCATTAAAAAAGACACTGTCAGATTTCTATATCATGATTGATGAAAATACAAAATTTAAAATAAACGTAAAAAACAACATCTTTTAATGTGTGTATGGTATGTTACAACTTACTGATGGAAATGCTTTTTGTAATGTTAGACTTAGGACGATAAGGTACACACAGTAGTGAAAGAACTCACAAATTTTCTGGACAATATGGACTTTGATGCATCAACTAGATGGGTGTTCAGTTGAACACTTGTGTCGCCCTCTAGTGCTGTCGGAATAAAAATGCAAGTATAAAAGGTACATAACTCCATCAAATGTGACCTTGACCTTAAGAATATAGTATCGTGATGAGCGTACTGTCTTAGGGAATATAATTTGAAAGTTTGATGAAGAAATATTAATAAATGGCAAAGTTATAGCCAACGTTAAGTTTTCATATAAAGGGGAATAACTCGATTAAGTGTGACCTTGACCTAAAGAATGTGGTATTATCAGGAGCATGTTGTGAAAAGGAATATAATTTGAAAGTTTGATGAAGAAATATGAAGAAATGGCAAAGTTATAGCCAATGTTAACTTGTTAAGTTTTCGTAAAAAGGGAAATAACTCCATCAAATGTGACCTTGACCTAAAGAATGTGGTATCATCATGAGCGTGTAGTCATAAGGAATATAATTTGTAAGTTTGATGTAAAAATATTAAGAAATGACAAAGTTATAGCCAACGTTAAGTTTTCGTGTAAAAATCCAAGTACAAAAAGGGGCATAACTCCATCAAATGTGACCTTGACCTTGAGAATTTTGCAACATCTTGAGTGTGTTGTCATAAGCAATATAATTTGAAAGTTTGATGAAAAAATATGAAGAAATGACAAAATTATAGCCAACGTTAAGTTTTCGTGTAAAAATCCAAGTACAAAAAGGGGCATAACTCCATCAAATGTGACCTTGACCTTGAGAATTTGGCATCATCTCGAGCGCGTTGTCATCAGCAATTTAATTTGCAAGTTTGATAAAGAAATATTAAGAAATGGCAGTTATAGCCAACGTTAAGTTTTCGTGACAGACCGACGGACCGACAAACGGACAAAGCGGTCCCTATGTATCGCCATTTCTTCGAAAGGGCGACACAAAAATGGTATCATTTGCTACAGATGGTGCCACTGTCATGATTGACCAGTAAAAATATTGGTGTTGATTTACAAATTAAGTTGAAGTATTCTGCTTAATGGTTTAGACCCACTGCATTGCCCATTGCTTAGCTGTGTCTGACATGATCAAGAAAGATAGGGCATTTGTGAAATTCAAAGACAAATTCAATGCCCTTTCAGGGCTTTTTTCACTGCCAGAGGAACGGGCCCATGCCCTGTAATTTTGTAAAGTCACTTTTTGGGGGAAAACTGCATGATTTTAAAGAAATTTTCTGAGGGGAAGACGCCCAAAAAAAGCCTTGTCTTTATTTTTTCATTAGTGGGTCCAGCATTGGGAGTGAATGATTAAAACTGATGCAAGAGTTACTGAAAGAACCAGCGTTATCAGTAAAAAGAGCTGCACTGTATATGCTGGCTGGGTCTTAAGAATCCAGTTGAAGCAGTGTATGCAAGTTACAATTCTGTTTGTGCTACTTTATCAAGATTTGCAGAAGAGAAAGTGGTTCCAAATGGTTTATTTATGTAATTTACTAACAACAGAACTGTTTATGTTAGATATCCACGAAGAGGTGGCAGTGTTGCGAAAAGAGCTGCAGAAACAGACCATTGTTTTCAGTGGAATTGAAGCGCTATAGATGGTGTGCTTTGCAAACTGGGTTATCTAAAAAGATGGGATGGTTGCAATAAAAGCCAGTATTGAAGATCAGACAGATGAAGATGGATCAGTTTGCTACATTGAATGGTGAGAATTTGTTAACCTATAAAAAACAGTGTTGAAAGTGACTTAGCAAAACTCAGAGAGAGCTTTATTTCATGTCTACAGGTAAACATAAAGCACAGGTTTAGAAAGGAAGATAGCAAGATATTCCGGGATTTGAGCCTAGTTCTGGATCCATTAGTTGTAAATACTTCTCAGCCAACGCAGTCTCAAGTTGCTGTTCAACCAACTCATTCATGGTGAAGATAAAGAGGTGACCATCATTCATGGAGACATGCAAACAGGTTAAGAAGAGGAAAAGAAGAATATTAACAAGTTGCTGAATAAAGTTGTTACAAAAAACTATCATTCAGTAAAAGCACTTTGTCAAAAAGTTATTCCATTACATGTAGACAGAGTGCTTTTAAAGATTTTAAAGTTTTGTAAAATACGACTGTGTTTGACTGTTACAAGTTTAAAGTGTGGGAGAAGCTTCAGCCCTCAGAACAGGCTGAAAAATTAGTGTAAGAGCTCTTTGAAAGATGAAAATTTGCATGAACTAACCGCCATAAACATGAGGCTGATCCCTGTGGCTTCCTATGATCCAAGAAGGCTGTGCAACTGTGGACCACCAAAAAAAAAAGAGGAGAAAAAGGAGACTGCCATGACTACAAGCCCTGTGCAGAAAGGCTAGGGCAGTCTTATTCAGAACATAGCACCATGCTAAAAAGGTGTAAATATTCATAATTCTTCTGAAGTTACCGTTTAACTGATCAAAAACATGCAACTGTAGTGCAATTATAGAAGTAATACTACAAATTTCAGCTTCTATTCTTTACAATTTAAAGTGTTTTATGTGGATAAGCATGTTATCTAGAGCTTTGCATAAAAGCACCACTTATGAATTATGATTTTTGGGATCTTCAATTGAAAATGGCAAATGGCCTTAAAATAGACCAACTTATACATTGTCTTAGGCCTTTTTCACCCTTCTTCATCTGGATCTAGGGTGCATTATTATATATCAGTAAATCTTACACTCTTGTGGTGCAGAATAAAAAGTGAAAAATGTGCAATAATTAAATGAACAAGATAGGTAGAGTTATATTTCTTACTAATCCTAGTTCTGGGGTGGACCCAGAAGGGGTTTATTAGGGTTTCTTGAACCCACTTCAGTGGCGCAGTATTGAATTTTCATAGGGATTTTGGCCTGAAGTTTGGAAATTATTGGATTACTACCACCATGGCATCAGACTGTCATAAATGCACCCCATAATTCTTGAAATCTTGCATCTGACCACATCATTCTATCAGGTGAGAAAATGAACCTGAAATATCTTCAAAAAACACAACTAAATTAATACCTTTGGGTCTTTTTCATAGTAATGTTGCTGAGTGCGAATCCAACGGCCTGTCAGATGGTCACGGACGGTATGTGCCAAGGCAAAGTAATAGTCCCTGGGCGTAGCGACGTTCCTATCCTTTACAAGGGTGTAGTGCAAATGCCTGTTGAATGTTTTCTTGATGTTTGCAACATTTTCAACTGGTGCTATTCCTCGTATACTAATCTGTTTCCTTTTATCCGTGTCAGTTAGTGGCTGAGACATTTTAGCACTTGGTTATTTGATTTCTGCAACTTCGCTAAAATATTCTGGCTGGAGTCCTTGGAAAGAGGTCAAGGACGGTTCTATAGTTTTGGTTAAATTCCATACGCGTAATATTCCGTGCAGAAACAATACCGGAATCATCCGGAAAAAAGAGGTTCTTATTGCTTGACTGCAAACGGACTTCGATTTTTTGTAAAAAAAAATGCATATAGGTTTATAATACAGTAATGAAAACAAGAAGTATGTGCATTTTATTATGTAAAAGGTCCACAGCTCGATTTATGTTAGGCGAAACATAGACTCTCACACAGTCGTATTCAATAAATGCGATATATAAGTTGGTCGACCTAACACTTGATTCCATCTCGCTACTGATTCGGACAAAAAGTGAATATATTACGACGAACTGTACACGTTCCACTTCATATTGTTTAAAGTTACATATAATTATATGCATAGATACGCTAAAAACACAGCCTGACCACACGGCCAACCGACAGAGAGAGAAAGAGAGCATGTGATTAAAAAAGGACTTTCAGATAAGACACCATAAAATAAACGAAAATGAAAATCATATGGGTTACCACATTGGGACGTTCTATGGCAAATATGCCATTTGGAGTAAAAAAATCAGGTTATAGGGTGCACCAACCTCACACTTTCCCAAATTAACAGGTTCTCATATAAACAAACAAGTACAAGTTTTCTCGGTGAATCAGCTTCAACCCACCCATCAACTCGACAATTTTTAGAGAAACCTATCTGCAGTAATCCTTTTAAACCTCAGATGTTAAAATTCTGGTATCGGTGACAGACCGTTTAAAAGGTGTTTTTAACGTGTTTTTTTCTTTTATGCAAAAATGAAAAAAAAAAGTGAAATAAGCATATATCAGGAGTCGCAACACTCACAAAACACAGTCCTTTTAAACCGCAGATGTTAAAATCTTGGTATCGACGACAGACCGTTCAAAAAGTGTTTCTTCATTTGTGGTACTCATGTGTATGTTTTTTAACGTTTTTTTTCTTTTATGCAAAAATGAAAAAAAGTGAAATAAGCATATCAGGAGTCGCAACACTCACAAAACGCAGCCTTCCCACGCAGCGAAAAAGAAATGAGGAAAAAAGAACATGTTTTTATTAGTATGTAAAATTCAAATAAGACACTACAAACAATTAACGAAAATGAGAACCTGAGGGGTTACCGCCTTTGA
This sequence comes from Corbicula japonica, assembly GCA_038501625.1. Classification (NCBI taxonomy): domain Eukaryota; kingdom Metazoa; phylum Mollusca; class Bivalvia; order Venerida; family Cyrenidae; genus Corbicula; species Corbicula japonica. Next base: position 14,416,012 of record JAZAYU010000006.1, on the reverse strand, counting down.
ACGGTCAGTGGTAAAACAATTTGCCACTGGGGGTTTTAAACCAGGTTCTAGGGTACAACAACCTCACACTTGCACCATCAGGTTCTCATATCAACACACAAGTAAATGTTGTCTTGGTGAATAACTCCAACCCACCCATCAGCTCAACAATGTTGCATGCAAAAGCACACAAACATATTAAACAAACATTGCAATGCAAAAGGGGTCGCTACTCAATGATCTTACCGAGACCATAGCTCCTAGAGACAAATCAACAAGAATAAGATGTCAGGGATAAAAGAAACAAATCGAGCTTCTAGATTCTTATTAAAGATTTCCCCATAAACTTCACAAACTCTTAAACCCCTGCCACCGTCGTACGACCAAAGAGGTAAGTTTAATCAGATAATGATCAACTGTAGATGGGTTAATCACCATGACATTCATTTAAATCTTTAGCATTATTACAAACGCAAAAATAGCAAATACGATGTGAAAAATAAACACAATTGGATGTTGCATGTTGGACATCGCCATCTTAAACTAAAGGTGTGACATAAATAAGCGAAGTATGCATATCAGAAATGGCTACATACACATTACACAGCCTCCCCACACAGTCAAAAAGTAGAGAGAAAAGAGAGCATGTGTTATAAAATGATCAATTTCAAGGTAGACACCACAAACAATTAACGAAAACGAGAACCTAGGCGTTACCACATTTGAACGAGAAGTGGCAAAAAATATGCCAGTGTGGGATTTAAACCAGGTTCTAGGGTGCACCAACCTCACACTTTCCCCAACAGGTTTTTATATTAACACATAAGTACAAGTTGTCGTGTCGTGAAATTACTCCAACTCAATCATCAACTCGACAATGATACATGCAAAAGCACACAGACTTAAAACATAAGAAGGGAATAGAATTTTAAAGCAAAGGGCGGATACACAACCAAACTTATTTTTCACCTTTCATCTCTAAAAACAGAAAAAAATACATTAAACAACATATTATTACAACTTATTTATCCCCTCAGCTCCCATTGCCATTGACCATTCCAAGGCGGAATTCCACCCTCTTTTAATTTAATTTGTCAGTTTTATCACCGTGTAGTGTCTCTCCTTTTTTTAAAAAATAATCTTCTTATAAAACACACGCTTACCTTTTCTTTCTACATTTCGGCTGCGTTTGTGTCTGAAGTGGCTATTAATGATTTGCCTATTTCACATTTTTGGTAAATTATCTCCAGTCCACCCAATTCTGGGCAATTCCAGTCTTATTTTGTAACGATGTTGATTACAAAAACTTATACTGATAAATTACTATAAATTCTTGAAACAAAAACTATATGTATTGCTATGTGTTTCTCTTCATGTCTTTTTTTTCATGTATTTGTCATATTCTCTAGTTAACTTGGTAAAACATAATTGTTTGTTTCTTTTCATGTGTATTTGTTCAATATGTATGTCATGTTCTCTAGTTCACTTGTTTAGGGCCAAAACCATGTATATTTGCTGATATGCCTAAACTTGAAACCTGAAACTCGGCAATTGGGAAAGAAACGGAACAGTATTTGGTTTATAACAAATTATTTCTCCGCAAGACAAATTCACAAATACTAACAATAACATTGTAATTTTTTTAACTAAAAACTAGAAGTTTCTTCTGGATTTTGATTAAACATTTCGTGTTGACCATAACACAATATCCTCTTTAACCGTTTAACTAATTTTTATATATAATGTTTTGTTACATGGATCACTGTGTATTCTAACTACGTGATTTAATAATACTAAAGTACAAGTAGATTATAGCTTGAGCTGCTATCTACTGATTGAACACATGTCAAACTATACATGCTCCCTTTAGTGGGAGGTGCTTATCGGTAACTGTCTTTGATAAATACCACCACTGTACGTCATTATGCTTCATACAGCAAAGCTTGTTCACTTTTGTAAGTCAGTAAGTCAGAACAGAATTTTGTCTCTTTAGAAGACATTTAAATTTATTCCGGTGGGTCTTAAAATATGATCCTTATTTTTTGTTGCACGACGGTGGCAGAGGTTTGAGAGGTTATTTAAGTGTATGGGGAAATCTTTGTCGCGTTATGCTACCGCATAAAAACAACAGTAACAACACTTATGAGAGTGTCGGCCTTAAGTGCCCTCGTCTATGGTATACCATTTGGGTCAAAAGTTAGTGTTCAGGTGCACCTATATTTCAAATATAGGTGCACCTACAATTTTAATAGGTGCACCTTTACTTTTTATAGTTGCACCTTTACTTTTTATAGGTGCACTTATATTTATAGGTGCACCTATACCTTGAAATGTAGATGCACCTATATTTATAGGTGCACCTATAGGTGCAACTACAACAAATGAAGAGATTTTCCATCAACAAATAAGATTGTCCGTTTCAAACGATAGTTAAATTTTCGTAAGGCACTTAGTCTAAGCTTCCTCTTTAGGAATTAACAATATTTATACACCTCTGCAATTAGATATAAGATTTTTGTGAGTTTATAAAACATATTTTCTGTTTGCTTGCACGTGAACATCCAATATGATTTCCATTTCTTTTTATATTTTTAATGAAGGTAACCATTGTGTTGATAACATGATAATTCTGTCAAAACATGAAATTTATGAAATTAGGTTTATTAACCAATAGGGTCTCCTTTATGACCGGCACATGCATAAAATGAACACATAAAGATTCTAAGACAGACATGAACAATTACAAACTATGTGCATGCGGAATCTCGTGTGTGACAAATTCTTTCGAACTATTTTGTTAATTTTATATTAACTTGGACACTGTTACTTTCTAAACAAAAAGAAAATACAACTGATACAAGAAGAGACGTTTTATTGTTTATTCTCTTACTTTAATTAACCTGTGACTAACATGCTGTGGCAGTCCGCAAGATGGCGACCAGTTAAGCAACGAAAAGGTATGTGTTATTTTGTTTCCAGTTTGTATACATATTGTAAGGTATAGACTTCTATACTTTGATCATATAATGAAAAGGATTGTTGATTGATTAAATGATTGCTTGCTTTATTGCCGGTGTGTCCGTTTGACCCTGTATACTAATTGATAAAAATAAATGACTTTATTGGCTATTTCAAAATTGAAGCGAGAGCGACGACTGATTTTGGCTTCATGTTACAGGGCAGCTGTTACACGACAGTGTGTGATGTGACGAAGAATTTAGCTTCGACACAGTGGGTATGCGATCTTGTTTCTCAAATACTTATATTGCTTATGTTGTTTTACCAATATATGTTTAAATTAACATCTATTTCTGTAAAGTGTTAGAATTCGAAATTAACAAGCAAATGTCTGCATCCACAAAACCATGGTACATGTACTAGCGTTGTACCATAGTGCTCCAAATGCTTCTTATAGCTGAATAAAATAAATATGTTTTACATGCATAACAATATAAACTCAGGCGATATAATACTTCAAGAAATTAAGTTGTTTGAAACTGATTTACTGATATTTAAAAAATTAGTTTGAAGATTTACATAAACCATAATTAAGTTGTGGTTGCAGGAGCCGCAGTCGCGGCCCTAATATTTCGACAAGTCCTCTGGCGCTTATTTTACAGTAAAATAGTGTCAAGATTCACATGAAAATCTTTATCGGCTTAGCTTATGCACAGTCATATGTCCACGTCCAGGAAAAATTGATGTTTCATCGCATCACACTAAAGCTAACATTTGTGGGGCGTTAAATACCACCTGGCGACATGTACTCGATAGTAAGATTAAAGATCTAAAAATTGTTAGGCGGGACCATAACGTAGCACACAAGTATTGGTATGTCAATCAGGCTCAAGTATTGGGAAATAGCGTTTTCGCTGTGTTACCCGTTCTGTTATTGGCTAGAAAATTCACATGCAATGGGTCAAAAATAATATAGGTGCACCTACAATTTTTATAGGTGCACCTTTACTTATTATAGTTGCACCTTTACTTTTTATAGGTACACCTATACCTTGAAATGGAGGTGCACCTATATTTATAATTGCACCCATACCTAGAATAGACTCTTTCTCCGTCGTTATCAGAAAATAAACGACTGTTGTAAACCAAAAACTAGAGGCCTCTGATTGGCTGCTGGATTACGTCACGCCTGCTTTCTGTATCTATTTTAAATTTTCTCTCCAGCTTCTTATCAACTAGGCCTATTGCTCATTACAATAATTCATCATAACACTTGACATGAATAAAGAGTAAAAATAAACCATTTGTGATAAAGAAAAGAAGAGGTACATCTTATACTTTATTAAACCAGCATCCAGAAGGTGTAAACGTCGCCCTGAACGGCAGGATATGGCAAACATTGTGCAGCATTTGTGCAACTCAAAGGGTTAACATTTCAACCCCCAGTGGTTACAAGCGTCGTAACAATACAGTTGCATATCTCAGCATAATATGCATTCCAAACATATGAGTGGCAATAAATCAGTGACCGACATTGAAGTGGCATCAAATTGCTATCAGCAACCCTGCTGGGATAATGGTAAACATACATCTTGTAATATGACCATATATGACTCTGAGTTCGCTGTATTTTTAAATCTAACACTAACTGGTGTTGTTAATCTCCAGCAGCAGAATGTACTTTACTTGTAAGCGTGGAGAATACCTCCTATTTTAAACCTCAAGGAAAGATAACTAATGTTCGCTAAGGATTCTCTGGCGACTATAATCGCCAGACAAAATTGGTTTACTACTGTCGCTGTCTGCTGAAAGTACAGACATGCGCAGTGAAACAGTCAATACCTAGAAATGGAGGTGCACCTATAAAAAGTAAAGGTGCACCTATAAAAAGTGTAGGTGCACCTATAAAATTGTAGGTGCACCTTTATTTAAAATCTTTTGACCCAAATAGTATACCATAGTAACTGATTAATTGAGACGTAAAGGACAGACATATGTAAAGAGTCAGTATGATAATGGGTTTGTGCTTGCAGTCGAATTATTGAGACTAACAGATGGTTCGTTATGTCTAAGAAATGGTCCGTAATGTCTTACAGATGGTCCGTTATGTCCATAAATATGGTCCGTTATGTCTTTTTTGGTGGTCCGTTATGTCCTAAAATCTGGTCCGTTATGTCTGGTCCGTAATGTCCCGGTACCCCCAAATTTAATATGACCCAAATTATTAGACGATACGGCCCATACGGACATGTTAAATTTATCTGGATCTTATTATCTCAAAGCTGGGCCGTATCGTCTACTCTTGGTCGTAACGACTTTAAATCTGGACCGTCTTGTCCGCACGTCCTGTTGCATCCACAAATGTGGGCCGTATTGGCGATGGGCCGTATCGTCCGTATACCTGCCTATCCTGTCACGTGACTGGACAAAATGGCCGCTAAAAACAAACCGAAAAATTCACGTGTTACCAAAAATCCCGAGTTATCGTTAGATGCAGTGAAAGAACTGGGTGGAACTGAAGTATATTTATAAACATTTTTTGTTTTTATTGAAAAATATTTGTCTTTGCAAAAAGTATTTACTTTACTTCTGGTTTTGTCTTCATAAATTGGTCTACAGTATTTTCATGTTTTTAATTTTATGAATAGGAATGCCTCCTCGGCCTGGATTTGAATTAATATTTTTCTAAAAATGTTTGTTTCTTTTATATAAAGTGCTTTCAAATGTGAAATAGTAAAAGCATCAATTTCTTGTCCTCTGATGTTTCGACAATAATTAAATCTTGTTAAAACTATCAATACTAATTGATTTACTCAGATTGCAGTTGCGAAAAATTAAATATGTCGTAGCAGCTTTATTAAATGACGCCATTCACAGGGTTGGTAATTAGCCTATTGTTTCTTGTTAATCAATTACAAAATATTTGTCTCTATCATTTGGTCCTTTTTAAAAATAAATTAACAATTTCATATTCTACAATTATTCTGTGTTTAACATTGATTCTACATTTGAATCATATTTTTAAATAGAATAAGAAACAAGGATGTCGGAATAGTATATAAATTTGTGCTAAAGTATTTCCCAGGAATATGCATTAACTCTCTATCAATTTCAAATCGGAAAAACATTTGACAGTTTGAAAGTCAAAAGTTTTTGAAATACCAAAAACAAAAAAAAAGTGCAGTTTTACAAATGACTCTAGATCAGTAACTGCAGCCAAAGCGCCCACACTTAAGAAAAAATTTATGAGGATATGAAGTTTATCAAGCTAACTTACAGTTGTATACACAGGGGCAGGAAATTTAAATCATAGAAAAAAACAACAGATGAGGCATGTACCTTAAAATATTTTGTCATATGTTTCCCGGGGACCATGCATGACTTTTAAAACGCTCATTTGCAGGCCGAAATTGTATCATTTTTTAAATAGTATTATTTAATACAATCTACGGCCGAGGAGACAGTTCTACCCATATAGTCTCCTTGACCGGCTGCCGGTCGAGGAGACACTTCCTTATGAGTGAGCTTTACAAATCAATTTTTGACTTTTTACGAGCAATCATAATATTGTAAAATTTCTCTTAATTTAAAAAAAAAAATTTTTTAATTGTTGGCAATTTTCTCTGTCAGATTCATGAAATTCATTATTAGAAAATGAAGTTTTTCTTTCAGGATGATATAAAACTCTTGGCTGACCTTGATGATAATTCTGGCTCAGATTATGACAATCCTGATGAAGATTTCGATGCTGAACCAATTAAGAAAGATGAGGTAATTAGTTTCTTTACAGATTTCTCCATCGATACATCTTTATCGCATAAGCGAACAGTATAGATCCAGATCAGCTGGCACATCAGCGCTGTCTGATAGGATCTACACTGTTTGCTTTTAGATTCATTAGGTTATTTTTAACCAAGAAATGACCAGAGTAGATCCTGATCAGACAGCATTTCTGACCGGCAGATCTAGACTGGTCACACACACATTAAAACATATATATATGGAGTAAAGGTTAACACTGGTTATTAGAGGAATAGAGAGGAATCATTATTGTAGTGAACAAACATTAATGGTGTTAATGTTATTCTTTTTTAATACCTTGTTCATTGTTGCTGACATATTTATATTAACCTGAAACTGGGATTAGTTAGGAAACTTACCTAGCTGTCTAAGTTGGTACTATTCTTTAAAAGTTTTGTTTTGGGCTTGTGGACTGGGTGTAGTCACACAGGGCTTTTTTCACTGCCAGGGGAAGGGGCAGATACCCTATGATTTTGGGGAAAAAAGCTAGAATTTTGCTCTGAAGGGGAATGAAAATACCTAATGTAAAGTTAGTTTTTGGGGAAAACTGTATGAATTTAAAGAAATTTTCTGAGGGGAAGGCGGCCATAAATGGCCCATATTAAAGAAGGAAAAAAAGCCCTGATTCACAAAACCGTGTGCTAGTATCTAGAAAACATTAGTTTGGATCAGTCTTAACAGGTGACTTTTTTAATATATTTTCAGATCAGAGACTTTATAAAACAGCTTGAGTTTCACAAGCTTAGATCTGCCAGCGAAGGGTGAGTGCCAGTTTCAAGTCAATCAGCACAGTGTAGTTTCCTAAATTTCCAATATTAACTGTTTTTGTTTGGTCCAGGTTAAACATTTTCCAACTAGAAGTAGATGAAATTATGCCAAAATCAGATGGAATATTTTTCTTTTCAGAGATTAAACCATTTGTGCATTGTAGTTTTTAATAAAATTTTGCACATAGTTAAATACGTACCCAAGGTAAATGAAAATGAAATTAAAAAGAAATGTTAAGATGTTTTTTTTTTATTTTTTTGTATTTTTAGCTCGACTTTTCGAAGAATATGTCGAGCTATTCTACTCACTCTGGCGTCGGTGTCGGCGTCGCCGTCCCGCTTTGGTTAAAGTTTGCGTGCAACCTACCTATATCTTAAAAACTATTAATACTACAGCTTTGAAACTTGATACACTTGTTCATCATCATGTCCCGAGTGTGTATGCCAAAAACCATAACTCTAACTTTCATTTTGATCAAATTATGGCCCTTTTGCGACCTAGAATTTAAGGTTAAAGTTTGCATGCAAGCTACTGTACAAACTCATAACTTCAATACTACTAATACTACGGCTTTGAAACTTGGCACACTTGTTCATCATCATGTCCCGAGTGTTTATGCCAAGAACCATAACTCTAACTTTCATTTTGATAAAATTATGGCCCTTTTTGTGTCGCCTGCGATAGCAGGTAGACACATAGGGATCCTATTGTCCGTCGGCGTCGGCGGCGTCCGGTAGTCCCCCAACTTTAACCTGAAACTTAATGTTGCCTATAACTTTGAAAGTACTTGTCCTATTCACTTCATACTTGGAATATATCATCAGCACGAACAATGCCATCTGTGACGACAAGAATGATAACTCCAGTTTCAATATTTTTTGAGTTATGCCCCTTTCAAATGCAACTTTAACCTGAAACTTAATGTTGCCTATAACTTTGAAAGTACTTGTCCTATTCACTTCATACTTGAAATATTTCATCAGCACGAACAATGCCATCTGTGACGACAAGAATGATAACTCCAGTTTCAATATTTTTTGAGTTATGCCCCTTTCAAATGCAACTTTAACCTGAAACTTAATGTTGCCTATAACTTTGAAAGTACTTGTCCTATTCACTTCATACTTGGAATATATCATCAGCATGAACAGTGCCATCTGTGACGACAAGAATGATAACTCCAGTTTCAATAATTTTTGAGTTATGCCCCTTTCAAATGCAACTTTAACCTGAAACTTAATGTTGCCTATAACTTCGAAAGTACTTGTCCTATTCACTTCATACTTGGAATATATCATCAGCACGAACAATGCCATCTGTGACGACAAGAATGATAACTCCAGTTTCAATATTTTTTGAGTTATGCCCCTTTCAAATGCAACTTTAACCTGAAACTTAATGTTGCCTATAACTTTGAAAGTACTTGTCCTATTCACTTCATACTTGGAATATATCATCAGCATGAACAGTGCCATCTGTGACGACAAGAATGATAACTCCAGTTTCAATATTTTTTTACTTATGCCCCTTTCAAATGCAACTTTAACATGAAACTTAATGTTGCCTATAACTTTGAAAGTACTTGTCCTATTCACTTCGTACTTGGAATATATCATCAGCACTAACAATGCCATCTGTGACGACAAGAATGATAACTCCAGTTTCAATATTTTTATACTTATGCCCCTTTCAAATGCAACTTTAACATGAAACTTAATGTTGCCTATAACTTTGAAAGTACTTGTCCTATTCACTTCGTACTTGGAATATATCATCAGCACTAACAATGCCATCTGTGATGACAAGAATGATAACTCCAGTTTCAATATTTTATGAGTAATATCCCTTTCAAATGCAACTTTAACATGAAACTTAGTGTTGCCTGTAAAATGGAAATTACTTCTTCAATTAATTCACTTAATACTTTGAATAACTCATCTGCATTTACAAAACAATTTTTGAAAATGATAACTCCGGTTTCACCATTATTTTAGTTATTCCCCTTTTAAATGTAATTTAGATGACACATGTGTTCTGTTGTGTAGTATTGAAATCAACTTCAATAAAATATTTTTATTATATATGATTAAACATAGGCCCAAATTTCAACGTTTTCCAAGCAGGCGACACATGTGTTCCGCGGAACACAACATTCTAGTTTGACTTAGAATTTCAGGTTAAAGTTTGCGTGCAAGCTACATGTAGTGTACAAACCCATAACTTCCATACTACTTATACTACAGCTTTGAAACTTCCAACACTTGTTCATTATCATATCCCGAGTGTGTATGCCAAGAACCATAACTCTAACTTCCATTTTGTTCAAATTATGGCCCTTTTTTGACTTTTGAGTTAAAGTTTGAGTGCAAGCTGGTTACTTTCATAGTTCTTGTACTATAGCTTTGAAACTTAAGACACTTGTTCACCATCATGACCCTGACTATCTATCCCAAGAACCATAACTCTTTCATTGATTTTGATCAAATTATGGCCCTTTTTTGAATTAGAATTTATGGTTAAAGTTTGCTAGCAAGCTAGTTGCTTTCATACTTCTTGTACTATAGCTTTGAAACTTAAGACACTTGTTCACCATCATGACCCTGACTATGTATGCCAAGAACCATAACTCTTTCTTTGATTTTGATCAAATTATGGCCCTTTTTTGACCTAGAATTTCAGGTTAAAGTTTACGTGCAAGCTAGTTACTTTCATACTTCTTGTACTATAGCTTTGAAACTTGTTCACCATCATGACCCTGACTATGTATGCCAAGAACCATAACTCTTTGATTTTTATCAAATTATTTCCCTTTTTATACTTAGAAATTAAGGTTATAGTTTGCGTGCAAGCTGGTGAAAGCTCATAACTTTCATTCATTAAAACTACAACTTTGTATACCTTTATTTTATCATACATCAGGTTGATGTTCAAAGGCCCATAACTCATCCTTGCTTTTTTATATTTAATTTTTGCCCTTTTCACTTAGAAATTAGAATTAAGACTTAGAAATTATGGTTAAAGTTTCAATGTTAGTGTTTTTCATATGTAATGCTATAGAAAAGGTTTAAAACAGATGTACTTAACATACTTTGGTTGAAAATGTTGAGTGGTTGTTGGGTGGGGGAATATACTATACTATACTATGTTATGCTATGCTATGCTTAATCTACTGTGCTGTACTGTACCCCCCACCACCACCAACAACAACAACACTACCAACAACAACACCAATAACAGCAACAACAACAACACCATAACAACACCACCACCAACAACAGCAACATCACCACCGACGACAACAACAACAACACCAAAAAAACACAAATAACAAAAACAACAACACTGTCAACAACACCACCACAACAACAACACCACCAACAACAACATCTCTAACAACAACAACAACAACAACACAACAACAACACCAATGAACAACAACACCACCACCTACAACAACAACACACCACCAACAAAAACACCAACAACAACACCAACAACAACACCACCACCAACAACACCACCACCTACAGCAACACCACCACCACCAACAACACCACCACCAACACCACCACCTACAACAACACCACCACCACCAACAACAACACCACCAACAACAACACCAACACCATCACTACCAATACTAACAACAACACCAACAACAACACCACCAACTACAGCAACACCACCAACAACAACACCACCACCAACAGTAACAACAACAACAACAACAACAACACCAACTACAGCAACACCACCAACAACAACACCACCACCAACAGTAACAACAACAACACCACCACCAACAACAACAACACCAATAACACCACCAACAACAACAACACCACCAACAACAACATCAAAAACAACACCATCACTACCAACACCAACAATAACAACAACAACACCAACAACAGCAACAACACCAATAACAACACCACCACCAACAACAGCAACCAGCACCATACTATACTACACCACACCACACCACTATAGGTGGGCAGGGATAGTGGGTTGATGGGTGTGGGATCAGGGGCGTATGGGCTGGGTTGTGTAAACCCTCTAAAAAACCTACAAGAATAAATTAAATGTAATTTATTGATTTCATAACTTGGATTAAGAAATTTTTGTTCATGTTTGTGTGTTGGGGTGTCATAAACTCCTGAATCACTCCCCAGTTTAAATGAAGCCCAGTTTAAAATGTGCTTAAATATGTCTGACTTTTCGAATAGTCGAGTGTGCAGTCGTTTCCGACTGGCTCTTGTTTAAATAGTAATACCTGTGTTGTACATTGTATGTAGATTGAGATGCTGAGGTAAAGTTCTTGTAATATTGTATAGTTATGTTGTGCTAAGCAGCTTTGATAGTGTTTATGTTAAAAAATTTAGAATTTGTGGGAACTGTAAATTGAAGGACAATATACCATAAAACTCCTTTTAGAAGCCCCTCCCCTTATAAATGCCCCCATGCTATTTTTTAAGGAAAAAAATTAATAAATCCATATTTATTATGGAATTATGGAACATCCTTTTGAATCTAATATGAGAATAAAGAAATTAATATAAATGATAAGCGCCCCCCCCCCCCCATTAAGATTGATTAAAACACACACATTTACCAATGGAATGGTCCTTAATTAACTCTTTTTTCCGTCGGTAAAGTTCACACCCTTTAAATGAACATGACTGTATTAGGAATTGTTTGATTTGATATGCAACTTGTATATTATGTTATTTCCTGATTTTTAATTTAGTTGTTGTGTTCTACACAAATTTGATCTACACATTTTTAATACAAAATCCAGGGAAACTGACAGTAAGAAACCAGAAAAGAAAAAGAAGCTGTTAGTAGCAAAGTCTGCAGAGGAAGAAGCTCCATCAGACCACAGCAACATCAAGCCAAGTGTGTCTACACAGAAAACTAGTGAGGAAAGCAAAAAAAAGAAGAAGGAAAAGAACAAATACAAGGTAATTGGTTGTTACAAGGATGTGTAAGGTCGAAGTTGTGGCATATGCGTCATCTTGAAATGGATCATCTACACTACACACATAATATGTTTAACATACACACTGATTGGCCACCATCATAGGGGGGATACATATTTAAAAAAAAAAGTTAATTTTGTTTCCTTACCTTGAATTTCTGACGTTTCTTTAAATCATCACCGCCTTGAACACATGACGTCAAATAGTTGATTACTACATGTCTTTTAACAATGTTAACATAGTACACAAATCATCCCTTGCCATAGGGAATGCTAGGATTTTCAACATTTAACTGTTTACTTCATTTATACACATTTGAATTTGTGTGAAATCATTTTTGATCCAGATCAGCTGGGATATTTGTGTCTTCTGATCTTGATCCACTATGGTCCCAGCTTGGTTAGAAATAACATGAATATTTTAGATCCTGATCTTATGACAGGAATATGCCAGCTGATCTGGATCTACACTGTATGCATTTTCTATATTCCTTTGTAGGTTCAGCATGATGAAATTACAAGCACAACAAAAGATCCCAATGTGGAATACAGGGCTCACATCAAAGCCTACCAGAAGAGAAAATATTTGCTTGTTAAACCAGGAGAATACTTTGATAATCAGGTAGAGGTTCTTCTGCTTCCCATGACTGGGGTCCATGTTATGCACAGTGGTGATTTTCTTTGCTACTGGCGAGAGACAAGTAGTCATCATATTTTCATTATTATAATAGTTATATTAAGAGTAACTTTCATCATTTTAAAATTATTCATGAAAGGAATTGTCTTTGCTTTAATTTCTATAACAGTGGAGATGTAGATTGAATCTTAACCCATTCCTGGATATATACGCACGGATGTGCCGGCTGATCTGGATCTAAACTGTTCGCCCTAGCAATAAAGGTGTGTCTGTACGGGAAAGGGTTAAGTCTGCATTTAGTACATGTATTTCTGATTTTGCACAGATTGTTTTCTGTGCTTGCTTAGTCTAGGGCACCACAAAGAACATGCATCACCATAAACAAGTTGTTTTGACTTACTTAAATAACCAGCAAAGTTAATTCCTGGTATACTACTGTAGAATCTCGAAAATCGATAAGCGCATACTGAAAATAAGCGCATATGTCTCTTACAGAAAACTAATACCTAAAAATAAGCGCATATCTGTCCTTAAGTTAAAATCTGTCCCAAAAATAAGCGCATATATGCATACCTAAATTGCTCAGTGGTTAATTTTCATTAAGCTGTGAGTTAAATCAGTCTTTCAATTAAAGATAATTACAGTATATCTGTATCGTTAGCAATGATCAAATAAATGGTATTAGCCAGTAAGTTGTGAACAACTCACATTGCTATCTTCAAAGTGAACCATTTATTCTTTTGTTCGAGTACAATGAAATAAAGTATTATAGTTATCAATGTTTGTTTGGTTATATTTATGTTGCTTGAAGTAATAATTGTGTGCATAAGCAGTTTTGTGTCATAAAATAAATAATGGATGAAACTCCAAATAAAACTCCTCCAAAAAACTCGCAAATCTTACAGCAAAGAAAAAAGGGATGATCTATTGTTGTAAATTTATAAATAAACATGCATTTTCAAACACGTCTTTCCTCTTCAAAGACGGTAAAAGTGTTTTGATAATGTTTGATGCATGTGTGTCTTTTAGTGTTATTTTGTTTCAAAAATAAGCGTATATTCAGTCAATCCTAGCTATAAGCACATATCAAATATAAGCGCACATGCAGCGGCATATAAAAAATAAGTGCATATTTGGCGACTTAAATATAAGCACATATCGAAATATAAGCCCATGAAAGCGTCACAAATTCAAAAATAAGCGTATATGCTATTTTTCGAGATTCTACAGTACTTTGTTAGTAAAAAAGATTACCATTAACTGATGAAAATAAATTATGGCTCATTGATAGGAGGTCTGTACGTTGTTACTTGTACTCAAATTTGATATTGAACCATTAAAAAAACAACTTTAAATACTGGATGTATACATATTTTTATGTTAATTGGCATATGCAACATGTTTTTGGCCAGACATTTAAAAAAACAATGTCTGTATGCATGTTTTGATATTGGACATGTATACAATCCTTGCCTGAATTTCAGACCATTGATGGAGCAGAACATGGTGTTGATCTGTCTGCAGAAACCAGACAACAGCTAGAAGATTTTGCAGCAAAACTTCTCCAAGATGAAACAGCTGTCTATAATAAACGTATGTCATTAATATAAGGTTGCTGTTGGTAACACAAAAATAATCAACCTTTAACTCCATGATTTATGGCATATATCATGTGCAACCAGTGTAGATCTAGATCAGCTGTAAAGTTAATATAAGGTTGTGATACAATTGTTAAGTAAATATAAGGTTGCTATAAAAACATTTCCATGACAGCAGAGTTTTAAATTACTCCAAAAAAGCCAATTTGTGATTTTTATTCAAGTGCCTTGGAATGGGAACATAAATAAAGTGCTTAATTAATTGGAATAAATCACTTCAGGGAAATGAATTGTCTGGTAATTATTTAGGATCCCACAACAGTGATGCTAGACATGATAAAAAGTTAACAAGTTTATGCAATAGAAATGTCATACAAGTAGGTAAATTCAGTTGTACAAGGCAGATGCCGCATAATTTTGACCAATGTTTGTTTTACAGAAAAAGAAAATACAAAACGTTCAGACGTGAAATGGATGCACACGGTTCTTACATCTGGAACCCTTGCAGATAAGAATGCTGCCTTGACGGTTCTTATACAGGAATCCCCGCTCCATGGCCTTGCTCACCTGGATACATTAATTAATATGGCTAAAAAGAAAGGCAGGAGAGAGAATGAACAAGCAACTGGTATTATTTACTGTTTGCATTGTGATTTTTTTTCAGGGCTATTATTTTAAGTTTATTCACTAAAACTAGTAACAAATTTTAATTGGTAAAATTGTGAAATTAACGGACACAAGTACATATTAAAAATGTTATAACACCTCATTATGACACCTAGAGTGGCAATATAATCACATATACCCTGTCAAAAATCATATAGCTGTGTTATATATTGATAAAAATCAGTGACAATATACATGTTTTACTTTTTCAGAGGCTTTAAAAGAGATTTTTCTCACAGATCTTATACCAGAAGACAGAAAACTGTATTCATTTTCACAGGTACTTATAAATGATTTTCAGCCCATTTACGTAAATATTAAGTCAACGATTTATTGTGTTCACTGAGCTATGTTTTCACTTAGCCCGAAAAGCTTCACGCGTACATTAAACTATCCAACTGTTTTTCATACCCAAATGGAAACTATCAAATATTGATTCAATCCTTATATTTACACTCATAAATAATCTCATCAATACAGAAATAACTAGAAGTGTTTGTGATATTACGGCATTTACGAATGGCTGTTGGAACAGCTACGTAGTCGACAAAGTGAAAGACGGCACGCTTTTTCGCAGCAACTCGTGGCAAAACGTGCGTGCACGGCGACGTCACGCGTCAAAACATTGTGCAACGTCCAATAAATTACGAACGGCTCTACTGTAGCCACGCCTTTTAAAGTAATACGTCACACTGTTTACAATCAGAAATTATGATTCGTTAGATGAATAAGACTTCATCAAAGAGGATGAAGTTGAAGTGTAAATATTGAGCTATGATTATCTTTTTAAACGTTCATCTGCTGAATTTATTTGATGGACTCGCCTTTCTATCAGTTTGGGCCAGTCCATTCATTGTTCATAGGGGTGTTTTACAGAAATTTTCTAACTAGATCTATTAACAAAATACTGAATTGTGTAGACCTTGATCAAACTGTATGGAAAGGCTGATCTTCCTGATTTCAGATATGACAGATACCGTGCTTACTGTTTTAAGAGTTAAGTTTGTTAAGTCCTCCTTATATATGCAGGTTTTATAGCTGTGATCAATGTAGATCCATATCAGGCAGCACATTCATGCCATCTGATCAGGATCTAAACCGTTCCATTTTTGGACAGAAATAACCTAATAAAATAAAAAAAAAGTGAATTGCAGTGAAGAAAAAGATGGAGTGAAGTAGATGATAAAAATAAATATTTTGGAAAATTTAAGGGAAAAAGTAGTTGTAGGCTCAACAATATGAGTTTGAAGTTTGTTTAAAGCACCTCTTTACTTTTGCAGTCAATTTAAGATCTAGATCAGACTGCACAAAGGACAAAGTTGTATCCATGAGATAAAGGGTTAAGTTTCTCTGTCATTAAATCTCGTGTTTGTAAACATATTGAATGTGTACATCGTATTATTGAAATGGTTTTATTTCAGCGGCCATTATGTAGTCTTGGTGCAGATACAAGTTGGAATAAAGATGTGATGGACAGAAAATTGATCACATGGTACTTTGAGAGCCAGCTGAAATCTAGATATGCAGATTTTGTCAAGGTTTTACAGGTCTGTTGCTGTCTTTATATGCTATTTAGTGTATTTTAAGATCTAAAAAAGGCATAGTGTTACAAATGGGTAGCTTTTCATTACAGACTATCTCACACTGTAGTAGACCGATTAAAATCATAAAAACATAAATCATTAAGAACGAGCCAAATCTTCAGCAGCTAATTGGCCGTAATTGTTCCCAGTCTCGAATTGGACCAATCAAAACACTGGTTATCGAACTCTATTTATGATTTTGAAGTTTGGTCTCTGTAAATCTGGATCTTTCTATCTGGTGTTTATCTGATGTTGGGCAGTAATGTACAGACCAGAGCTGAAGATTATAAAACTGAGATTAGAAACAAGTCTCAAATCTCAAGCATCTGATTGGCTGAAATGGTGACCCAGTTGTCATTTTAGCCAATCAGATTCTTGAGATTTGAGGCAGGTTTCCATTCTCAGTTTAATAATCTTGGTACCAGAAAGTTATATAACCTGATCAAACTACCAAGGAATCATCTGGGGAGGTACCTTAGAATCAGTATTTATGCCATCAACTGGCAGAGCATGGGCATGAGGTTTAAACCCTGGTTAAGGGCTATACATTTTGATTTTTCTTGCTTCCATTCCAGATTCACTAATTTGTCTGACAGGAAAATAAAGAGCTCTATGTATGTGTACATTGATTAGGAAACTGTGTTATAAATTTTTTGTTAACATGTTTGATTAGTATGAAAAAAACTTATATTTTTATCGTATAATTTCCAGGTAATTGCAGTATTACTTTAAAATTAATAATTTTTTGTTTGTTAAAATTTCAGGGTCTTGTACATGATACTGTTTTGTCAACCAAACAAAAAGCTGTCAGTAAGTAAACATAGACTGAAATCTTTAAAGTCTCTATATATGTATGGGGTGGCCTAACTATTTTATTGTAGTATGTTTTCCACGTAAGCAGAGTTGTCATTAATTGTCAAACAATTTTAAGAGTTGTGTCTAGCACTTAAAGGTGTTTTTAATAATCTTCAAAATGTGTTCAGTGTGTTATAGATTTCAATAAATCCCGGGTATAAATCTGTGTTTTTGGAGGTAAAAGTTTTCAAAACCATCATACTATTCTGTAGTGTTGCCTGTTTTTTTTCTGCCTTGTGGATTTTCACAATGTTTTTACTTGCAGATACTATTTACAAGATGTTGGTGAATAAACCAGAGCAAGAAAAAGTATGTTAAAATCATACATAATATGTTTGGAGAGCAATGCCTTAAAATGTTCTGAATTAAACAAATATATATATCAATGAGGGAACATTAGATTTCATAGAATAGCACCTAAATTGTACACATGCTGGTCAAAACTTACTGAGAATCAGTTTTATAATGAATATTGCTTGCCTTGCATTTTCTATATATGAGTGTGACTGAGAAAATGACAGTAAAAATTCAAAATATACTATAAATGATACATAATGTTAGGTGAAATTTTTCCAAGTTTTAATCCCTGTTGTGACCCAAGTGTGAAAATACATGTACAATCTAAAACTGGTCACAAAATCAAGTGATTTATCGGCAACTAAAGCTTTGTCTTTGATCCTAGAATTTTGGAACAGATTATAAATATATACCAAACTTTTATTTAGGTTTTGCTGTCCTTGTTAATCAATAAAGTTGGTGACCCTCACTACAAGCTGGCAGCTACCGTGTCACATCTTCTCACCAAACTTGGTATGTATAAAGATTGTTGTAGAACAAATGCCATAATGTATAATTATAAATGTTCTTTTTAAGCATATGAACTGAAGCCTGTTCCTTAACCCTTTACTCCATATATAAACATATTATCACATTTGCGACCAGTTTAGATCCTGATCAGCCGTCTGATCAGGATCTGCATTGTTCTTTTTTGGTCAGAAATAACCTAATAAATCACAAAGGAAACAATGTAGAACCTTATCAGATGGCAAGGATGTGGCATTAAGGATTATATAGGGACATAGTTATAGTTTGCCTGCTTGAAAGTTAAATCTTTTTTAAATGGTTATTGTATTGATACATGTAAATGTCTTACAGCAACTTAAGTCATAATCTTCATTTTCGCAAGAAAATGGCTGGAAAGTTAGTTAAGCCTTTCCTCCTTAGATACACCTTTATTGCATGGGCGAACAGTTTAGATCCAGATCAGCCGGCACATCCATGCCATCTGATCAGAATCTAAAATGTTTGCTTTTTGATTCATTAGGTTATTTCTGACCAAAACGGATGTTTCGGCTGATCTGGATCTACATTGAAGTGCACATGCGTAAAAATGCATATTTATGGAGGAAATGGTTAAGTCTGAATAGGATCTACCAGTAGGAAAGTCCTAAGGTTTATTTTGTTTAAAAAAGACATATTTTTTTGTTGAAATCATTTGAGAGTAGCAACTAAATTCTTCAGTGTACAGGTTTTGGCATTGTTGATTGGTTGTAAAACAATAGTTGCTTACTTATTTGGGAGACACATTCAGCTACTGAGAATGGCTCATTACATCACATTAAAAATGATTTTTATTCAGAACTTCATTAAAAGAGAATAAACACTGATTTGAATATGAGATATATCGTTTGTTTATTACAGTTGAGCATCACCCAAACATGAAGGCAGTTGTTGTCCGTGAAGTGGAATACCTTCTCTTCAGGCCTAACATAGCAGACAGGGCACAGTAAGTTAATGTTACATGAAAAATCTGCATTTCTGTGAGTCTAGCTGAAAACTCAGGCTTATGAAAAAATATCAATTATTGAATATACATTTAACATTGACATTTTAAAAAAAGATAACAGTACCTTAATCTTCTTAAATTACGATTATAAACTTATTTATTACTCCCTAGTACAAAACAATTGCTACACTGTCTGCCACTATAAATAGGAGCCTTGAGTGTGTCCCTGCAGAAATTCCTGCATTTTATTTTAAGGATGTCATGTTATTTAAAAATAATTACACTGTTAACAAAAGTGACATTAATAATTAAAGGCTTATGATGTTACACATCAAAACTTTTTGATCTTTAAATTCAAATAAAAACAAAATTAATAAATTCCCCAAATGATCCTCTCGTGTTTTGTTATTAATAATTTGAAATAGCTTATATCTCATGACAACTTACAAATGAAATCTTTGCTTTACATTCATTTATTTGGTTGGAGGAACCACACATTACTGTAGATTGGCTGCAGCAGTTGTGATTGCACTTACTCCAAAGAGAGATCCTTATAGCAAAGGCGAGTTAAGGGCTGAAGGTTATAAAGCTGAGATTGGAAACCAGTCTCAAATCTCAAGCATCTGATTGGCTGAAATGGCGACCAGTCGCCATTTCAGCAAATCAGATGCTTGAGATTTGAGACTGGTTTCCATGCTCAGTTTTATTAACCTTGGGCACTGATCATGTTTAGACAGCATGGATGTGCAAGCTGATTTTGATCTACACTGGTTGCACATGCAATAAAATGTGTATATATGGAGTAAAGGGTTAATACTGAATTGGAATCATCTTACACAGTTGTTTTTGTATGTTCTATGTTGTTATCCTCCTGTTGTTGTTTTAGATTCTTAATCAGGAATATACTCTTTTCAGGTATTATTCTGTTTGTTTCCTGAACCAGCTAAGACTTAGCCATGATGAGCGTGAGCTGGCTGCTAAACTCATCCATATCTACTTTTCTTTCTTCAAGGTAACTATAAAGCTCTATTTAATCAAACCTGTCTTTAACAACCACTCAGGAAAGCCCTAAAGTGGTCATTTACATTGGGTGGTCGTTGATCACAGGTAAAATAGTTCTTTAAATTAGTCAATGGGACAAATAAAATTTGGTCTTTATCCACAGTGGTCTTTGTTTACAATTGGTCTTTAGCACAGGTTTGACTTAGGTTGGTAACTAGTATTTCAACAGATATGATTATTTTAAAGTTAAGTTGTAAAAGGTTAGAAATTTGTAACTTCTCTATTCTGAGTTTTCCAAAAGGATGAATACAAATTTCTGTTTTTGTCAGAGTCATTGAGATACAGAATTTAGAACTGCTACAGGGTAGCAGTAACACGTTACTTGTGGAAATGTCACTGGCCTTGAGTAGATTTTGCTTCTCAGTAACTTTCTATACCAATTTTGACTAGATAAATTGCACCCTATTTCTGTTAACAAGCATTTTGAAAAACAGTTAACCTCACCTATTAGTCTGCTGCAGTCTTAAACATTTAAAGACAAATTCTGTTTGAAATGTCAAGTTTGAATATGGTGCACTCACAACCACAAAAACTGAAAAGATTCTTGCACCAAACACCTAATCAAAGCAAATTATGTTAAATTACTTGGTCAGTGTAATTTAATATTCTGGCCTTCATTGTATATGCATTTTGGTTTTGGTTAAATCCAAAATCGAGCTAGTGACCGAGTTTTCTGCAGCTTTAAAAATATGCAGAAATTGGGTGGGGGTGTCAGTGTACTCTGGACACAGGTTAGTTAATTTTAAAAAATTGGATTTTTTTTTCTGTTGTTATTGAGTATATTTCGTGAAACTTTTTTATGAAAGCATTCATCAACAAAAGGTGCTCATCTTCACCTTGTTGATGGAAATTTGTTGAAGAAAACTGGCTTTAAGTGGCACAAAGCTAACAAGCATACCTGTATCTTTGACATTAGAACCTTGGAAGTGGGTATTCTTTCAGTCCCATGCTTTGATGTCAGCGTAACACATGAGTGTACATTTGTACCTGTATCTGTATTTGTTTATATTTTAGGCATTTGTGAAGAAGGGAGAAGTGGACAGTAAGATGATGAGTGCTCTGCTGTCTGGAGTCAACAGGGCTTTCCCCTATGCCAAATGTAAGTCACTTCTTGTTCTTGATATCTAGACCTTGTTTTACTATTGGGGCAGGGGGATTGGGAGGACTGGGACTGCGGAGGAGTGAGGTTAGGGGCTATTCCACTATGTTTAATATATAAATTTACATGTTCTTGGTAAGAAATAAAACACATTTTCTATTCCTCAATTCTCATTTCTCTATCCACTCAGCACCCCTCCCCCCCACAAAAAAAAAACAAACAAAACAAAACACGAGATTCCATAAAATATACCCTTTGCCTCTGCCTTTGTTTTTTGAATAGCACTAAACACTGGTGATGTTGTTGTTGTTCTTTGTTTAATAAGATTTTGGAGGAATCGTTTACATTTTAAAATAAATAACATATTTATACAATGTAGAAGCAAAATAAATAATGATGTTATACTTTCAATATTTTTACAGTAAAAAATTGTCATTATAAATAGATATACAGATATGATTGCAAGAAGTTTGGTTAACTCTTTACTTCAGATAGAGACTTTTATCACATGGACAAATTGTGTATATCCTGATCAGCTCTGTCCTTGGATCTGGATCAACACTATTCTCTGCTTGGTCAGAAATAACCTTATGAATCTAAAAGCAAACAGTGTAGATCCTGATCAGATAGCACAGATGTGCTGGCATACCTGGATCTACACTGTTTGCCCACTTGATAAAAGCATATCTATACAGTAAAAAGTTAATTTCACAAAGACTTGTTCTGTCCCAGTATAGCTTATCTACTGGTGTTCAATCTGATCATGTAAACTTCTGCTAACATTTCCAAATTCAAGCAACATATTTCAAAACCTCTAATTTAGACTCTGTGCATTTCAATTAATGATAGCTTTACACTCTGACAACTTCAAAAAGTTTGTAATAATTTGTGTTATCATTACAAATTCTTCTGTCTAGTGAAATATTCCGTGTTGAAAGTTGAGGAAAGATATAACCTTTTGATAGTGTTGTATTGTTCTGTTGCAGTGGAAGAGGAGGTCTTACACAACCACCTGGAGCATCTCTACAAAATCGTTCACATTGTCAACTTTAACACCAGTGTTCAGGCCCTTATGTTGTTATTCCAAGTCATGGACACAAGGTGAGATTACATTGTCCAGGTCTTAATGTTGTTTTCAGTCATGGACATAAGGTTAAATTTAACACCAGTGTCTAGGTCCTTATGTAATTTGTTGTTGAGGACTGTCTTGCAAACAATTTGAAAAGTGTGCACACTAGAAATCACAGCCATCTTCGAAATGTATCTTCTACATTTTATTGTTGGCTTTGTGCTCTCCTGTTCAGTGAGGGTTTCTTCGAACCCTAACTCCTTAATGAAAGCCTTTGATTTCCACTTTATAGGGTTGCAAGTTTGATACTGTATTTGCAATGGTTCTCTAAAACTTCTGGGCTCAAGATCATTAATCTGAGATTGGAGATAACTCTTGATTAAGTTCTAGCTTCTGATTGGTCAGTTTAAAGGCATGTGTTCAATATCAGCCAGTCAGCTGTTGGAGACTGTAGGCTGGCAACAGTTTTAGGTCCAGTGTTTCATCAGCCTAATATCAAATATCATACAAGGTTTTGATCTAATGAAATATTCACCTATCAGAATACATTAGTTTATCAGATAGAGGATATTTGTTTATACCAGTGTAAGATAAAAATATTTTTCACAGACTGAGCGCCGTAATTCACATTTTCTGAAGTGGCGAAGCCACAAGTGAAAATATATAATTCTGAAGTTCAGGAGTGATCTTTATTTCTATCGTTTACTGGAAAAAAAATTCTTTTTATAATTTAAGCTTTTAAGGCACAATTTGTGTAATTCGACAGAAAAAAGCATGTGATGGCACCAAAAACATTTGTTTGTGATGTCAGGACATCATATATCAAAACTTGTGCCCGTTTTCTAAACGTTCTCATACGGGATGTTATGTACAATTGGTACCAACGTGAAAAATCAGTGAAAATAAAAATGATATTCCACACTTAACATGCTAATGCACATTGGATGTTCTGCTGCCTTCAACTGGGTTTCACCAGACATATATTATCTGTTGAATGACAGGTAAAAATACCCTGTTTTTATGTGTTTTACATTTCAGTCAAACAATTTCTGAGAGATACTACAGTGCATTGTACAAGAAGTTGCTAGATCCTGCACTGAAAACATCCTCGAAACAAGCTGTGTTCCTGAACTTATTGTTCAAAAGTCTGAAGAAGGATGAATCTGAGAGGCGCATAAAGGTACAGCAGTGAACATCAACTTGTGTTCCATGACTATACATAATACCATAATGTTATACTATACTGAATTTATACAATACTGTTTGTAATGCCTATCATTAGTACAGAAGGATTGCAGCTGCTTTTTAAAAACACAATAAATCAGGTGTACCTATCTGCATAAATGGTTATCCTTCTGCACTGGTTGCATTATTATGAAACATATAAACATTATTTATGTAAAGTTCTATTGTTGATCCAAAAGTTACCTTGACTACCTTGAACACATATAAATAATATTGTTAACATTTTGAAATCTGTTTTTTTTTCAGGCATTCATTAAAAGAGTTCTACAGGTGTGCAGCTATCAACAGCCTCAGTTCACCTGTGGTGCCCTCATTATGCTGTCAGAGGTAAGCAGATACTCATCTTTAAGTGTCTGAATAGGTGAAGGAAATCTCAAGCTTAGTATGATGTTGACCAGTGCTCAAGATCACAAAACTGATCTTTGACCATGGTGAAAAATACTAAAGCTGAGATTAGGGACCAGTCTCTTATCTCTAGCCTGTTATTGGTCACTTTCTAGACAGTGCTTGAGATAATTAACTAAACTGGAGACTAGACTCAAATCTCAAGAATCTGATTGGCTGAAATGGTGATTAGTCTCCATTTCATCCAATCTGATGCTAGAGGTTTTCGTTTGGTCGCCAAATACAGTATTATGATCTTGGGCCATCTCAGTTTCAGGTTGTCAGTTGCTTACAATTAGAAACTGATTTCCAGTCCTGGTTTTAAGATCTTAATGTTTTATTGTTTTAACCAACAAATATACATCTGTAGATGGTAGGTACTGAATGTTGCTTACATGTAGGACAGGTATAAGGTTTGTTCTTTTTTTGCAGGTGTTAAGAAGCAAACCAGGATTACTAAGTGTTGCACACAAAGAAGAGGTAAGGGATTATTTCTAACAAAAGCCCTGTTTTTAGCTCACCTGAGCACTTGTGCTCATGGTGAGCTTTTAGGATCACCCTGTGTCCGTTGTGCGGCGTCAACTTTTGTTTTAAACAACATGTCCTCTTAAACCCCTGGGCCAAAGTTGATGAAACTTGCCACGGATGTTCCTTGCATGAAGCTCTTCCAAAGTTGTTCAAAGAAATCAATTTCATGCAGAACTCTGGTTGCCATGGCAACCTAAAGGAAAAACTTTAAAAATCTTCTTGTCTGAAACCACGAGGCCTAGAGCTAAGATATTTGGCATTAAGCACCCTCTAATGGAACTCTACAAAGATTGTTCAAATTATTTCCCTGGGGTCAAAATTGGCCCCGCCTCAGGGGTCACTTCATTTTACATAGACTTATATAGGAAATCTTTAAAAATCTCCTCACAAACCACAATGCGTACAGCTTAGATATTTAGTAAGTAGCATTGTCTAATGGATGTGTACTAAATTTGTTCAAATTATGTCCCCTGGGCCAAAATCGGCCACGCCCTAGGGTTCTCTTGGTTTACATATAGTTATATAGGAAAAACATGAAAAATCATTTTTCTCCGAAACTAATAGGACTAGATCTTAGATATTTGGTGCTGAGTATTGTGTAGAGACCCTATCAACTCTGTTTAAAAGTTGGTCCTGGGGTCAAAATTGTCCCCGCCCTTAATATGTGAAAAGGCAAACTTTAAAAATATTCCTACTGGAAACCTCAATGCCTAAAGCTTAGATATTTGGTTTGTATCATTATCTAGTGGATGTCTACCAAGTTTGTTCAAATTATGTCCCCTGGGCCAAAATTGGCCACGCCCCAGGGTTCTCTTAGTTTACATTGATTTATATAGGAAAACATGAAAAATCATTTTTCTCCGAAACTAATAGGACTAGACCTTAGATATTTGGTGTTGAGTATTGAGAAGAGACCCTTAACCAACATTGTTTAAATGTTGGCCCTGGGGTCAAAATTGGCCACGTCCTGGGGGGGCCCTTAATATGTAAAAAAGGAAAACTTTAAAAATCTTCCTACTGGAAACCTCAATGCCTAAAGCTTAGATATTTGGTATGTAGCATTGTCTAGTGGATGTCTACCAAGTTTATTCAAATTATGTCCCCTGGGCCAAAATTGGCCACGCCCCAGGGTTCTCTTAGTTTACATTGATTTATATAGGAAAACATGAAAAATAATTTTTCTCCGAAACTAATAGGACTAGACCTTAGATATTTGGTGTTGAGTATTGTGAAGAGACCCTTAACCAACCTTGTTTAAATGTTGGCCCTGGGGTCAATATTGACCCCAAATAATACAATTTCAATGACTTTACATCCACCATTGTGAACCTTTCCATTCTCAATTAAAAACTGAGAGTACTTTTGGTTCTCAGGTGAGCGATTTAGGGCCCTCTTGTTTTTTTATTGAAACTATATAACAAATCACAATGAAAGTTTTTAAGTAAGTTAGATTAAGGCTTGTAAGTTGCATTCAGAAGGTATTGGCTCTACCAGTCTGTACCAGATCATAAAGAAATGTTAAATTTTTTATGCCTTTACTCCATGTATACATATTTTGTCACATGTTCTACCAGGGTATGTCCAGATCAGCTGGCAGATCCTATGGATATGCAGTGGTTGCATCTTTGTCAGAAATAACCTAATAAATCAAAAGGCAAAGAGTGTAAATCCTGATCAGATGGCATGAATGTGCTGGGGGGTCTGGATCTACACTGTTTGCTCATGCAATAAAGGTGAATCTATGGAGTAAAGGATCACATGCATACAGGCACCAGATGTCTTCTTCACTACAGATCGCTTGTTGGTGACCAGTACCCTGTGTGCCCCTTTTAATGACTGCACTCTTCATAAATAACTTCTCCTTAAAGTCTTACTTTCAAATAACATTACAAGCAATAGGTTCTAGAGGCTATTATTTGCATTGCAAATTATGGTTTAGAAGTCAGCATGTCTCAACTCCTTCTTAAATTCTATTTTTCCAGATAACGAAGACAATTTTAAACTATAAAAACTGACAATGGTAAAACTTTGAATCAGATGTCAGTCTTAGAATTAAATAATACAGATTTAAATCAATCATTTTTAGGAGTCTGATGATGAGGAACACTTTGAAGACAAGCTTCCAGAGGATGGTGATGAAGAGGAAGCAGACGTCCCAACATCAAATGCTGCAAGTGATAGAAATCTGGGCAGTACTGCTCAGAAAGACACAAAGACAATAAAAAGACCTACATGGGTACACAGAGCAAATCTTAACCGTAAGTTTATGGCATCCTTGTCATGATTTTAAGTTCTGTAACATAATGATGTACATTGACTTGTTTGTATGCATTATTTTTCTGACTAGCTAGAAGTATGACAACATTTTCTTTTTAATTCACCTGTTAATTACATGCTTACAATTTGAATATCTTTTATATATTTTATATGTACTTTAAAGTCTTATTTTACAAGATAAGTTACATAGTGCATGATATTTGTAATAGAATTTAAATTACCATTCTAACAACTGATGTATAAAATTTCACCCTGCTGTTGTAAAGCATCATTTGATTGAAAGGCACGTTATTTAAATACAGTTTTTAATCTGAAGTATAATAATTAGTTGGTTAACCAATTAGCATAAATGGATTGAAACAAACATGATATTTGTTATTGGTATATCCAAAGATGATATCCACTGTAATTCTGTTTTGTTTCAGATAAATCGGAGAAGGTGAATTATGATCCTTTCCACAGAAATCCCCATTATTGTCACGCAGAGAATGAATGTATGTGGGAGCTGGAGAACCTCAAGCAACATTTCCATCCTTCTGTTGCCTTGTATGCTCGGCAAATACTCAAGGTTTGCAAATCAGTCAGATATGTTTACCAGAATTTGCTTAAGTAAAGTCAGTCCTTTGTAAAAGGGTGTACCTTACTTGAAAGACCACTTAGTTTGTATCTGAAAACAGAATGTTTTTTATCCTAAGATGGATACTCCTTTGCTAAAGTAGTGTGCTTTTCCATAATCCAAAACGTTGATCTTTACTTAATTTAGAATTATTAATACAATTCTTTTTAATTAATTTTATGCACTTGAATTACATAAATAAAAAATGAGTGTCAGCCATATCACATCCATCACTAAATCAAAATCTTTGGTGTAATTAACATGCATTGATGTTAAATGTGCACCCATAATTTTGGTAAAAATTCGACGGAAAAGCCGATTTCAGATGTATGACACGCATCAAAAATCGACCCAAACGTAAGAAAATTCGGTGCCGATCTGAAGTATTTATGTTGAAATAAAATACTGTAAAGAAAATTTTTTATAAACAATAAAGACAGTACAACAAAATCGGGCCAACATAAGAACAATCAGCGCGAATAAGAGAAATTGGCGCCGATTTGAAGTATTAAGTTTTGTGCTGAAGGAAAATATTACAAATTAGAGAAAATCTTTAATAAACAATTAAGACAGTTAAAAAATCACTATGTAATATGCCAACTTATTTAAAACCCTGATGCATTGTCCTTCCTACTGACATATTTTAGGGAGAGAACATACGATATAGTGGAGATCCTCTACAGGACTTTACCCTGATCAGATTCCTTGACAGATTCGTCTACAAAAACCCAAAGAATAAAGAACAAGGTAGATGATCCTATATTTGGTT
The DNA here is from genome assembly GCA_038501625.1 of Corbicula japonica. Lineage (NCBI taxonomy): Eukaryota > Metazoa > Mollusca > Bivalvia > Venerida > Cyrenidae > Corbicula > Corbicula japonica. Next base: position 14,387,351 of record JAZAYU010000006.1, on the reverse strand, counting down.
TACTTTAAATCTTTGCCCTACATCATAAAACTGAAACTGGAGACCAGTTTGAAATCTCAGGCATCTCTTTGGCTGAAATGGAGAATAGTCCCCATTTTATCCAATCATATGCTTGAGATTTTTGAGTGGTCTCTGTCGCAGCTTTATGATCTTGGGTAGTATTAAGTTTAGACCTGTTAATAAAATTAATTGAAAGAACTTGTTTCACAATTTATTTTACTTAAATGTTGAAACAAGATCTTTCCAACTTGCACTTATCCTACTGGATGACTGCTTTCTGGTTTGCATCTAGTAGTCATACCAAGTTCATGGATCGAGCTAAACACAGAAATCCATTCCTTGGCAGAATTCGATGTAACAACTGCTAGATCAGGATTCTGGCAGTCTAACCTTACTCCATGTTCCTCCTGTATTGTTCTAACTCGATTTTTTCATACCTTACATTATATTGGAGTTGAAAAATATCCAAAATGTTTTTGTTTTCTAAGATTCTAGTACAAGATGATTCTTATCATTTACAATAATTTATCTAGAGCTTGATATTCAGGGAGATTTATTTGTGAAAGGCACTTGTGGCCAAATAAGATTTTATAACACTTTATGAAATTTGAGGAGACCTTTTACTTTCTTGCAGTGGAAAATACAGTGTTTAGCCAGGCCAGGAAGCAGTTTGCTCCAAAAGGTATAAAGAGTATACAGGTAACCAGCGACCAGTTCCTGAAGCTCAGTGAGAACAGGGTACCGGCTGATGACATGTTCCTATACAGGTTTGTCTTCTTTTTATTGAATTAAACAAATTACTAGCCTGATTAACCAATGATGTTTTCATTAAGTAAACACATTCAAATTGCAAGAATTGATGTTTGGCAGTTAATAAGAGATGCTTTAAACAAATCTTTTTACAGATGAATTTGTCTAATGCTGAATGAAATAGATAGGGCTTTTATGAAATAGGTGAACACCTAAAAATTCTTTTACCATTTGTGCATCTATATTGTGATCTGTTCTTTTAAATTTTTCTCTGGCTACACAAGTTACTTTGGTATTGATAGGTTCCGTTCAACTTTACCCAGAATTTGGGTATAAGATCATAAAACAAAAACTGGAAACCAGTTTCAAATCTCTAGCATCAGATTGGTTGAAATGGTGACTAGTCACCATTTAAGCCAGTCAGATGCTTGAGAGTTGACCTGGTCTCCAAACTAAGTTTGATGATGGGCCCTGAATGTAACAGGAGATTTGAGTTTGACTATCTTATGTTGAATTCAGATACTTCCAGAAGAAGGCAACCAAGGGAGAGAAGAAGCTGTCTGAAGAAGACAGTGATGTAGAGAGTGTCACTGATGCAGAATTTGATGAATTCTTAGGTGAGATTTTGACTTTTGAGGCTTGATGAGCATATTATACTTCACCTTTGTGAAATAGACCCATGTCAGCTATTTGATCAGGATCTACACTATTAAGTATTTAGTCAATAAATACCTGCAGAATATCAGTATAGACCACAAACGGAATGGCCCATACATGATGATCATTATGCATAATTTGCACGAACTTACTGGTAGTTTGTCCTATGCACCTGTCCTTGAGGCCCAGATAAAGGTTGATGAATTTATAGCTGTTTACAGGTATTTTTGAGGCCATACTAGGATATTTTATGTGAGCTTGTAATGTTATTTATTTTTCTGGACCTCAGCTGTGATAAGCAGATCTCTCTCAACTTTCTATTAAAAAAATACTACATTTACCACTGTTCAGGAAAAGGAGATCATAATTATGACCCATGTACTTAATCTTTAAAAAAACAACAACAAGACATAATTTAACACACAAACTTGCATGGAAGAAATGGTATAACCATAACATAAGAATATAGTGTTTGATTTAATACACATTTGATCCGATTGTTTTATTGGGTATTTTTCTGAAAAACATCTTTATTTTTCAGACAAGTATGAGGGACAGATTGATGGGAATGAAGAAGATTTTGGCATGGACTTCACCAGGTATGTTTTCTGACAGCACTGTGAAAACTGGTAACTTGAAGTTATCGGTTTGAAAGTAAATCTTGTATAGTGTGCATGTAGTCTCCAGACAATAAACTGTAACAACACAGTCAGATGGGCAGATCCAGGGGTTCAGTCTGGTTGCTCGAACACCCTTTTTGGCAGGAATATTTAATTTTCATGAGGATTGTGGCCAGAAAAATGAAAAAAATATCATGTGACCACCCTATGACTACTCAAACAAACCCCTCTCTGGGAATCTTTTATCCAACCTAGTCAGAGATAAAATGTAGTTGAATGTAGCTTTATTGTTAGCCTAAGACTCTTACATTAAACTCTCCTAAAGGAGAGTCTATCTATTGAAAATATACCAAAAGGGAGAAAAATAAACTGCATTTAAAGAAAGGAAAGTTAGGGCTATTCCATTTAAACATATATCCCACCCCAGGAAGGCACTTTCAAATTAGACCGTCCCCCATTAGAAGCAGAACAAATTGAAAACGGTCCCCCCTATAGAATTTTTTTTCTTCAGTGTTGGTCCACCTTTAGAAGAGATATTTTTTACCCTTAGAAGTTTTTTTTTAATGTTGAACATCATTCATAAATAAATGTTTTATGTCTGACGAGTTCATATTCATTTGCCATATAAGTGTTAAGTCTACCATATTCTCAAATCCCACATGATAAAGAGACAAGACTTGTAGTTTGATTTCCAAAGTAAGGATCTTGTTTTGAAGCCTTCTTGTCAGTAATTACCTTATGAATCAAAAACGAACAATGTAGATCCTGATCGGTTGGCAAGGATTTGCAGATCTACACGGTTTACCGACTTTTACAGCCACATCTCATGGGGTAAAGGGTTAAGAAGTTAACAGTTCTTGTATCTTTGACAGTGTGTCATCGTACTGAATATTATATTAAAAAACAAGATATACTAGATTTAAGAACATTTTAATATTGAAAAACTCAGAAACAGCATCTTGAACTTTACTGAGGATGAACAATAAATGCATGACACAGTCATCTTCTGTGTAATGAGAATTGCCATGTCAGCAACTTTGACTATAAGGATGAATTGATAACATAATAGTTTTCAAAGTCCGGAGAAAATATAAACACCTTAGATTGTATCTTTAGCTTAAGCTATAACTGATTGATGCTATTAAAGTAGACATTATTCTATAATCTTTAATGCATATAAAGGGGAGTTGAATATTTTTCATCGGGTAATTTTCGTAAAAGGAGCATGAAATATCATATTTGTAAAACAGTTTGCATATGAATGATATTGTAATTTTTAGTGTCACGTGATCCGCCGTGGTTGGTCGCGCGAACACGCTAGCAATTTGTGGTGAATTTTCCGTCTGATAATGTTTTGTACACATGTACAATGTTAATTTTGAAATATAAGTAAAATACGTCGTAAATCTGGATGAGTAAATTTATTACGAGTGCCAAAAGTGAAAATAATGCGTAAGGTCACTGACCGAAGCTTGTTTTGTTCTCTCCAAATCTGAATTGTGTATCGTTGAGGCCATCGTTGTTTCGCCCTGTCGACCTCAAGGGCGAGAACGCGAAAACACGATATGAGATCGCGAAACAACAATGCGAAATCGCGAAACAATGATGCGATATATAAATATCGCGTATTCGCATCGTACTTTCGCGACCTTGCATCGTTGTTTCGCGTTCTCGCATCGTATTTCGCGTTTTCGTGGTCTCGCCTCCGGGACAGCGAAATCCCGAAAATGCGAATACACGATGCGAGATCGCAAAAGTACGATGGGCAATCGATATTTCGCACTGTCGACCTCTAGGGCGAAAACACGAAGACACGATGCGAGATCGCGAAACAACAATGCGAGATCGCGAAAGTGCGATGCGAGAACGCGATATTAATGTTGCTGTCCCGGGAGCGAGACCACAAAACATGATGCGAGATCGCGAAAGTACAATGTGAGAACCCGAAAACTCTATGCGAGGTCGTGAAAGTACGATGCGAGAATCTGAAAACTCGATGCGAGAATCCGAAAACTCGATGCGAGGTCGCGAAAGTACGATGCGAGGGGTGAAATTAATATCGCGTTCTTGCATCGTACTTTCGCAATCTGGCATCGTGTTTTAGCGATATCGCATCCTTGTTTTGGGATCTCGCATTGTGTTTTCGCGTTTTTGTGTTCTCGCCCTAGAGGTTAACAGCACGAATAAAAATCAAACCCTGACAATAATATCAGATGTCTGGATTTTTGGCGGTAAATAAACACACGATTTGCTCGAAATGCACACTGTTCAACGCTTACATCATACACGTATGACGTACAATTAACAATAATAAAAAATTGTTGTACGATCTTTTATGTCAGAGTTCACCGGTTGTGATCTTTGACCGTAGATAGTTGTTATTTTTTACCGCACCAACTGTTTATTTTTAGTTTCCAAGTTAATTGCGTGTGGTGCGTTTCGTCTTAATAAAATTAATCAGCAATAGCATGTTTGGAAAAAGTGATCTCCCTTCGACATACTGACAGAAGGCACTTTCCTGTTGGTCAAAAACTGGTTACCTCCCATTGACGTTGTACGATTCTTTTAAACTGAACAAATATCCAGTGTAACTCTTGAAAGTGAATAACTTTAAAGTATTACAGCACTGAATTTACTAGTCCCGCTGCGTGACTCAAACAAGGGGGTCCTATGGGACCAATACCCTGTTAGTATAGATTTTCATCCTAAACATAAAAAAAATCTTTACAACGTCCATGGTAGGACTATGAATTTTCATGAGCGAGAGTATACAAAATACATGTATTTGTTTCAAAAGTTTCAGTTCTAAACAAACTACTTAACGAAAAGGCTTATCGCACTTGCATTTTACTGAGATATTTTAATTACAGTCGAACCTCGATAATTCGAACTCGACGGGATGGGAAAAAAGTTTGAATTATCGGGGTGTTCGAATTATCGAAGGTCTGTCGGCCGGCGGAAGTGGATATTTTTTGTTCATGTTTTTAATGTCTGTTTATTTACATTATCTTTTGTATGTGAAATAAAAGACAAGCCAAATATTTGTTATTTATTTTTATTTCAAAACTATATATGCATGTTTACATAATTATATACATTCATGAACGTAACTCAAATACATTTTGTCATAAATAATATACGTAACACAAATCATAAATCACAAATCTTCACGTCACAGATGTTTAATTTACAAACTTTGCCATGCTAGTTTGAATGGCCGCCCGCCTTAGAAAGTCTTTTTTCATTAGAACATTGTGCATCTTGCGCAACATGCTTAGTTCACGCTCACTATTATCCTGACATTCATAGTTGCTCAGCTTGAGGAAGAAGGCTACTATCTTCTGTTTCAGTCATGCTGATAAGATATGATAAAAATTAATTTTGGTCTTCGTTTTATACACAATGATAAACAATTATATTCGCTCAATTTTTGTTTGCATATTTAGTTTGCAGTCTTAATTATTTAAAACTTTCTTTAATTATATTTCTGATCGGATTTTAAAGAGATCAAATAATTTAATATTATTTGTTTGTAACAGGTATCGCGTTGCTTGAATTGTGTCAGTTTCACAGCATGTGCTATTCATACGGCGCCGCTATTGTTATCCGCTTGAAGTGTGAAAACTTTAACATGTCATAATTTTGAGCGATATATTTCAAAGGTGTTCAAAATGTCGAGAGTGAAATTAATAGAAAATCAAAAGGACGGACTGGACTTTGAGTTCGAAGTTCGAAATATCGGGTGTTTGAATTATCAAGAGTTAATGCATATAAGGTATAGGCGTTTTGCCGGGACCGAGATACGAGTTCGAAATATCTACGGTGTTCGAATTATCGAAGTTCGAATTATCGAGGTCCGACTGTAATATGAAGGGAATTGAAATTACTGTTGATAGCAAAAGATAGCTATCGGTCGCATCGAGACGCACATGAGGATACATGACCGGAGCTTTCTCATATTAGCGCCGTATTTAAGGTATTCTGTGGAAGTTCGTTTTCAATACTAAAAGGGTTCATAAGAAAATAAATTAAACAGTGTTGTTGGAAATACAATATAAAAACTGTAAAGCATGCTTCTCTTGCAGATCACGACCTTTAAGAGCTTTATCCTGACGCCAGTTCAGGTCTTGTCTACGCACGTGTTTTCCTTAGAAAACCGATCAGACATCAGGATTCGCGTTGTTTTCTTGTAACTGGATTGGGAAGTCACTCGTTGCAATTCATATCGTCCTCATATAAGTACGGCCCGTACGCCGACGGTTTTCGCCCGGCACGCCGACGATTTCCTATCCACCATACTATCGGTCTTCCTTTTCTTATCCGGCAAAAACGCAACCCCCTTTAGAAGTGAAAATCCTATTTTCCCCACCCCCATTAGAAGATTAAATTTACAGGACCCTCCCCCAATAGAAGTTTTTTATTTTGCCGTCCTGGGGTAGGGTATATGTTTAACTGGAATAGCCCTTAACATATTTAAAATATTTATAATGAAACAACAAATGAGTTACAAGTAAAATCTTCTGTAAAAATAAATTATAAATTCTGTTGATGTGTATGTTAATATAGTGAGTTTGGTAAGAAGAAAGATTTGATGAACGATGACGATGACTCGGAGGAGGATTTAGATGATGATTTGTCTGATGAAGAAATTGACTTGGACAATGATGATGAGCTGGCCAGAGCATTCAGAGGTAAGTTTCAGAAATTTGAAAGTTGTGTCAGGAATTTCTTACATAGGTTAGATACATGTATCATACTGTGTTTACTTCGGGATGGCGAAAATAACAAGAGCCCAAGATCATAATACAAAGACTGGAGACCACTCTCTAATCTCAAGCATCTGATTTGCTGAATGGGGACCAGTCATTTAATATTTGTGTTTGCCAGCGAAAATCTGAAATTTGTAGTAAAATGAATATGTTTAACGTTTAACACCACTGTAGACCCAGATCAACTCGTATATTTGTGTTGTCTACACAGTGTTGTCTGTTCTTGGTTTACACTTTTACTATCAAGTCAAAAATCTCTGCAAAACTTTACTATGAACAAAAAAATGAAGATGACTAACACACTATTTTTAGCAGATATAATGTAAAGTAGTTTAAGCCCATGAATGTTGATGTTATCCCCCTTTTTGTCTAATATAGCGGAGATGGAAGGAAGTTCGGAGGAGGATAATGATGATTTTGCCGATGCTGATGAATACGAGGACAAGTTTGGCGGGGATGATTTAGAAGATGAAGATGAACCAGCATTTAATGAAGAGGATTTTGAGTTCTCCGATCAAGATGGTAAATATCAGATATCACGTGTATTCTGTAATGCAACATAGTTCAAAGGAACTATACAAGAATGATTGTTTATTTTCAATATGAAAAAATGACATAAATGGATTAGTTACAGGAATACAGGGATTATCTGTACACTGTATGACAAAATAAGAGGTGAATATTCCACAGGATCCAGAAAAATAACATGCATGAACTGCATTTCACTTCTTTTCGAAAGAGTACATGTATAGGTACTTGACCTGAAATGCATTGCATTCAAGTTACATCCATCAGTGAACATATATAAACAAGCTAGTAAAAAGACTTTTTGTTTATTTTTCAAGATTATTGCTTATTTCCAGATTATTTGCGATTTTCTGCCTCATAATTGCCTTTAAGTTGAAGCCCTTTTCCTAATGGCTTGATTTGAAATTTTGTGATGGGAAAAGTTTACATTATTGATTTCCAGATGACTTTGCTGATTTCAAGCCTAAAGCACAGAAGAGAAAATTGGACAGGAATGATGCACAAGACACCAAAAATAAGAAGTAAGTTAGCCCTTAACCCTAACCTTGATATATATAAACTGGTTTTATTGCTACAGTAGATACAGATCAGGCGGCACATCCTTGCCATCTGATCAGGGGGTCTTCAATGTGCCTCCTAGTTAAAAGTAACTGAATGCATCAAAAAGTGAACAGTTTCCTAGTAGATCATAATAGATCCTGCTGAGATGGCATGGATGTGCCAGCTGATAGGGATCTACACTGTTCTATTATGGATAACAGCCACATCCACACGGAGTAAAGGGTCAACCACTGATCTTATTTCGTGGACTAAACCAGGTTTATATTTGGGCGATAAGATTGAAGTTTACTCTGTAGAAGTTAATTATTACAGTAAATGCATTCGTATTTGTGGGCATGAATTTATGTGGTTTTTGGTTAATCAAAAACAGTTATAGCAGGATTTTAAATTTGTAGATTTTAATTTTCTGAGATCACATTTATATCTTAAGTTTTAGATTTTGGTGGTGTTAATTTTTTTGTAAATGGATCTGTCCATGAAATCCATGAAAATAAGTGCATCACAAATACAGTGCCGAAGGTTATAAAGCTGAGCAAGGAAACCAGTCTCAAATCTCAAGCATCTGATTGGCTGAAATGGCGACTGGTCGCCATTTCAGCCAATCAGATGCTTGAGATTTGAGACTGGTTTCCAATCTCAGTTTTATAACCTTCAGCTCAGTAGAATTCCTTTATTTGAATGGTCCATTTGTCAAATAAGAATATTAAAAATCCAGAATATTCAAATATATGAAGTTAACATTCAGTCAAATTTGAATTAAATTAAAACAATAAAAACAGAAAATATTCTCTCATTTATAAGTTTGTTTATGGCTCTCAACATTTGTGGACACAAAACTGAGTTTTGCCTGAAAAACATAGAGAAAGCAGAAAGTCAGCCCTGAAAGTAACACACATTAATTTTTGCTCAAGTCTGCATCAAACTCAGTATTTGGATCAGCAGTGTAGTTACAATGGAAATTTTGAGCAGATAGTTCAGTTTGTAACTGAGATCTATCAAAACACACTCTGTTTTGCTCTTTCAAAAAAATGTGATACTAGGGATCATTTTGTCCATCTGTCTGTCAGTCTGTCCGTCATGAAACCTTAATATTGGCTATGACTTTGTCATTTCTTAATACTTGTTCATCAGATTCAGACTTTGAAATTATATTGCTAATGACAACAGGGTCATGATGATGCCAAAGTCTTTTAATCAAGGTCACATGTGACAAAGTTATGCTCTTCTTCATGCTCGAATATTTTATTCTGACAAAGTACAGGAGGGCAATACAAGTGTTTTACAGAACAGCCGCCTAGTTATATAACATTGTAAGTAGTTAAATTGAAATTTATGTCATTTTCAGGAAGAGAAATGATTCCGGGAAGGAGACCCTTTCACTTGCAGCTGAACAGGTATGTAAAAATACTCATACATCTTAAATTTGTGTAAAGACACAACCCTACAATCAGAAAGCATAAGTATGGTAAATAAATAATCCAGAGAGTGAAGCTCACTACAGTTAAAAAAATAACCAAAAAATCACACACATTATTCATTATTAACTAGGTTTTCTGAAGGAAAATCCTGGTTATTAGATTGGGGTACGTCGGCAGATGGGGGGGAGGGCGTAAACAAATTCTTGTGTGTGCAACTCCTCCTACATTTCTCAACTGATTTCAACTTAACTTTCAGAGAAATATGGTCATGAAGCCTGGCGCATATTATCGGGGTTTGACCACAGGGTCAAGGTCACTGCTGCTAAAAATAGAAATTCAGTCTCTGCTCAATTACTTGAGTTTGCTTTTGCCTATTGACTCCAAACTTGGTGTAAGGGAAGCTCATATCAAAAGGCAGCTTGGGATTGCTGCCCAGGTGTCTGTGATCAAGGTCAAGGTCACTGTTGCTAAAAATAGAAATTCAGTTTCTGCTTAATAACTTGAGTTTGCTTTGGCCTATTGACTCCAAACTTGGTGTATGAGTAGCATATATCAAAAGGCAGCTTGGGATCGCTACCCAGGTGTCTGTGATCAAGGTCAAGGTCACTGTTGCTATAAATAGAAATTCAGTTTCCACTTAATTACTTGAGTTTGCTTTGTGAAAGCTTATATCAAGATGCAGCTATGGCATTGCTACCCAGGTGTCTGGAATCAAGGTGAAGGTCACTGTTGCTAAAAATAGAAATTCAGTTTCCACTTAATAACTAGAGTTTGCTTTGGCATATTGACTCCAAACTTGGTATATGGGTAGCTTAAATCAAGAGGCAGCTTGGGATTGCTATCCAAATGTCTGTGATCAAGGTCAAGGTCACTGTTGGTAAAAATAGAAATTCAGTTTCTGCTTAAAAACTTGAGTTTGCCGCGGCCTATTAACTCCAAACTTAGTGTATCGGTAGCTTATATCAAGAGGCAGCTTGGGATTGCTACCCTGGTGTCTGTATTCAAGGTCAATGTCACTGTTGCTAAAAATAGAAATTCAGTTTTCACTTAATTACTTGAGTTTGCTTTGGCCTATTGACTCCACACTTGGTGTATGGGAAGCTTATATCAAGGGGCAGCTACCCAGGTGTCTGTGATCAAGGTCAAGGTCACTGTTGCTAAAAATAGAAATTTAGTTTCATTTTAATAACTTCAATGTGTTCTGTTCTACCTTTCATTTCATGTATCTTAGAATCAGGTGAGCGATTTAGGTCACTTTATGTCAATATATAATGTTATGCCCCAGGTGGTCCATCCATCTGTTCGTTAGCAATTTTGTGCCTCCTTATTTAAGAATATATAAAAGGGAGAATACTCTGTTATTATAAAACTTTGTTTCCTTCACACATTATCTATATCTACTGACTTTAAAAACACATTTGCGCTCCGCCATCAGTCTGGAAAATGAAAACCTGGTTTTGTGACAATTTCCTTTCACTTGTTTACTCTTTAATAATTGTTGTTTTCTCTGCTCAGCTGAGTTTATTAGAGAACTGGGTTCAGCTGACAAAAGGTGATAGCAGAGTTTCTTACCTTCCCAGGACTGTTCTTAAAGAATATGTGTTATATTTTGCAGTTTTCTTCTGTTCTTGATGACAATTCCAGCTCCAAACTGAACATGATAGGCTCTGATGCTCTCGCCAACAGGGACAAAGCAGGTAAGAGAATGTAAAGTTTATTCTATTGCTTTAACCGTTTCCTCCATTGATATACCTTTATTGAGAGGGCGAACAGTTTAGATCCAGATCAGCTGGCTGATCTGGATCTACACTGGTCGCACATGCGTAAAAATGCGTATATATGAAGGAAAGGGTTAAGTCTTGCCCTCCCTCCAACCAGTTCATATCTGGGTGTAAACTTCCAGCTTTTTTTGGTGGAGAAAGCCTCCTAGTGCCCCTCCGAGCATTGTTTCAGTCATGGGCCGGGAACCTGGCTGAATCCACTAACCTTCTATAAGCTAGCTGGATAGCTTCCTCAAATGAAAGATTCAGACTCCGGGGGACATCTTGTAGTATTAGTGGAATAGTGCATTGTCAATTCATGGGCTCTGGATTATGTTTTGAAAAAAAGTCCTTAATATAAGTTGGTTGATTTCTTTCACTGTCTCAAAATTGACCAATGATGAGCTCAGGTCTGAAACTGTTTTACAGTCTTTATTTGATTGAGTTTAACCAACAGTGAAGCCTAATTTTTTTCAATTTTATCACAGTACTTACCAAATATTGTCTTGTTCAGGACTGTTAACCCTTTCCTCCATATATAAGCATTTTTACGCATAATGCAACCTGTGTAGATCCAGATTAGCCAGCACATCCATGCTGTCCGAAAGTTTTGAAAGCCAAGGCGGCTATGTCGCCTGAATCGCCCAGTAGGCAGAGCCCTGCGAACAGTGTAGGTTCAGATCAGATGTGCTGGCTGATCTGAATCAACACTGTTCGCAAATCCAATAAAATGTATATATGTGATAAAATGCACACATGTAATGAAATGTGTATACATGTATATGCAATAAAGGGTTAATGCTGTGTCCAATGTTATTAAACTGAGCATGGAAACCAGTCGCCATTTCAGCCAATCAGATGCTTGAGATTTGAGACTGGTTTCCAAACTCAGTTTTATAACATTCAGCCCTGATGTGTTTCAGATGCGAAGCAGCTGAAGTGGGAGATACAGAGAGATCGTTGGATCAAAGGAGATAATGATAGACATTCTAAAGGCAAAAGAAAACAGTTCTCACAGAAGTTCTCACAGAAGAAAAAGACTTTTGTAGCAGGAAAAGGCCTGCACAAAAACTCTTCTGGAAAACAAAATATTAATCGGAAGAAATTCAAGGGAAGAAAAGGAAAAAAATGATCATCTTGTTAATTGCAAATAAAAGTTATTAATAAATGCTAATCCTTGATTTTGTTTCTCTTTATTGAAATATTATCCATTTACCCTTGGTTATGCTAATTGTATCTGTTTGACCAGTGTTCGTCCATATCAGCCTGCACAGCAGTTTTAATGAACTATTAGAAGAATATTGGAGCTATCTTACTCATCCCAGTGTCCATGTCCAGCGAAATATGCACTTGGTTCATAACTTTCAAACTACTTAAGATATCAACTTGAAACTTGGAATATTCGAAACCAAAATCTACATCATTACAAACAATACCCATAATAGTTATTTTAAAATTATGCCCCCTTTTTACTTAGCTTTTGCATCAAGCAAAATATGCACTTGGTCTATTACTTTAGAACTACTTCGGATATCAATTTGAAAGTTGGAATATTCGAAACCAAAATCTACATCATTACAAACAAGACCCATAATAATATTTAAAAATTATGCCCCCTTTTTACTTGGCTTTTGCATCAAGCAAAATATGCACTTGGTCTGTTACTCTGGAACTACTCAGATATCAACTTGAATCTTGGAATATGTATTCACCACCAAAATTTACTACCACCATAACCCTACTATCCCTACTATAATTATCTAAACCAGGGCTGGTATTGAACAAGTAACCACTTCTAGATATAGTCTGGGTTACAATTATATTTCAGATTATGCCCCTTATTCACTTAGGTTTTGCGTACATCAACGAAAACTTAAAATTACTTGCATTATCAACTTGAAACTTTGAATATTTATTCACTATCATCATCACAGCCACCAAGACCATCTACAATTATTTTTCACGTAGACTGCATTGGTGTTTTCAAACTTTTCATTTTCACCATCTTTATCCACATCACTTTTACAAAGACCTATTGATTTTATTTTGTTTGTTTGTTCTTTAGTATATCAAGCGATCTAATTGATAGTCAGTTTGGGATTGGTCAGAAATCGTGCTCAAAAGAGAGACAAGTAATAGCGGTGTTTAGCCTGGTGTATTTTTCACAACGTGTCATTTCCACTGATGTCAACCTACTTTCGGTTTTGTTGGACTTGAACACTAGTTTGTATTGGTATTAACAGATTAAGTTAATTTACTTGATGTAGTGGTAAAATCCCGATTGTCAATGGCAATATAGGTTTCCGAGGCCCCTTTCATATGTATTTTCTTCATAAATAGTATTTACGCTACACAATAATAATACAGTTTGTCGACCAGTTCCGGTTAACTTTTTATTTCCTATCATATGATTGAAATATTTATTTTCTTCATTAATAGTATTTATTCTACACAATCATAAATAGAATGGCAGAAGTTTCAACCCCAAGACATTACGACCCCAAGACTTTTCAACCCCAAACCTGTCAAGGCCGAGACATTTCAATCCCTAAGACATTTCAACCCCTGGATATTTCAACACCATTACATTATATTTCTTTGTTGTGCATTTTACAAAGACAGACAAGCGGGTTACTACCAAATCTGTACTACCAAAAACATACAAAAATTTGAAAATGTACAAAGAAGAGCTACAAGGTGGGTCAAGGGTGACTTCTCTAGTTACAGCAGTGTCACCCGCATGCGTGAGCTGTGACGGATGACATTAGAACAAAGATGTACGGACAACCGACTGATAATGTTTTACAAAGTAATACACAATTTAGTTTCAGTTCCTTTACCACCATACTTAGAGAGACCCCAACAGAAAGACCAGGCACATGCATCCCCTATGTTACAGACGAATCCACACCACTGCAGACTATGACGAATATTCATTTTGTCCAAATACAATAGTACTGTGGAACTCCCTGCCCACTATAGTTGTCATGCAGCCTAATCTTGCTTATTTCAAGGTCTTGCATGAAACAAAGTTTTAACAAACAGACCCTAAATGACTGGCGGTGTTTTTATCTTTTATCTTTCACTGCTGACTCTTATCAGCCTTTTATCCTTTTCACTCATTTTTTAAACAGATGTGCACTTGCCATTTGAGTTTCGACAGTATCTATAGATATATAGATAGGTTCAACATTATTTGTAAAACATTTGCTAAGTATTTTTAAGTTTTGTGTATATTTAAATTAAGTGATACAATTGTGTGTTTTATTAATAACTTACACAAATTCAAAGATCTTTTGAAAGTCATCGGCATCTTATTAAATCATTAAATGGAAAATTTATTTTAATTAGTATCCGTGTTTGCACAGTTAGTTACACTTTTTAACATCTTAGCAATGTTAGTTGGTAATGCATTCAAATGCATGTTGTTTTTTTTAACTAAAATTCTTTTCAGTAGGTAGCCATTACAATATTAGGGTTCTGCTATATTTAGTGGATAATCAACAGGCACCTTACCATGCATTTTGTAAACAAAAAGTCTGCTGTATTGGATAAGAATTTGTAAGTACACATGTACTATGTATATCTTTTTATTGTATCTTTTATGATGATGTATGATTTGCAATGTAAACAAGTATACTGAAAAAAATGATTATGTACATATTTACTTGCTGTTTTACTAGTGTACTTGAAATGTTTAGTGCATTATATATTTTACTAAATTAGAATTTAGAGACTTAAATTTTAAATTTTGAAAGCTCCTAGAACTCTTATCTCCCTAACAAGCAGTAATATAGCTATAAACTCAATCTCTAAGTCTATGAATAGTATACTGAAGGATTACATTTATTTGAGCATATAAATCATGTAATTGTATTTTTCTATCATTTATTTACTTATTTTATTGCTTGTCCAATCAAAATTTGCCAATTTACTTATTTGTAACAGATCGCTTTACATTGGACATATTTTGTGCCCATCATCAGGAAAGTGAGGTAACGGATAATTTCAATCATATTTCTTGTTTTTTGACCAACGATCAGTGGAATTAAACAGAGGAGTAAGTAGGTGTAAAGATTTCAAACTAAGCAGGGCACACAGAAAAAAATTCCTAAATTTACATCAATTCCAAAGACATAATAAAATAACCTACCAAACAATTACAGGTTTCTGGATTTAAAAAGGGCCGGGTGCCCTGAAAAAGTGGCAAGGGGGACAATTCAAGAAGAGCATTTTACAAGACTGCCTATAATGATCATAATCATATAAGCTCTTGAGTTTTTTTATTTGAGCTAAATTCACTTTGGAACTGTAATAGCATTCTAATCAGGGGGCATCACTCCGCAGATCAGTTGGTTGAGCATTGACATGGTAAGCTGGAGGTCGCATGTTCGAGTGCTGGTATATGCTACTCATTTCTTCCAAAATATTCAATATTCATGTGGTTGGGATGATGAATTACCATTGAAGCTCCTTTGGGCAAAGCATTGTCTGAGGTAATCGATCCTAACCTAGGCAGTCCATTGTATACATTAGACAGAAAATTGGAAATGTCTCACATAAGTGGGGATGAATGTATTTGTATTTGAATTAGGCAGCCTAGATAGCTCAGTTGGTAGAGCGTAGGCATGGTAAGCCGAATGTCCAAGATTTGTCCTGGTCGAGGCTGTTCATTACACTACCAAAACTGCCAAATTGGCATTGTTGGCATGGTTAATTACCCTTGTAGCTCTTTTGGGAAAAGTAATGGTTGAAGTAACTGACCCGAACCCGGGCAGTCCCTTGCGGGCATTTGCCTTGTAATTTGGAAATATTTTTTATAAGTAGGGAGGAATGGAGTAGTATTTAAATAAGACAGCCTTGGAGTCTCAGTTGGTAGAGCCTTGGCACAGTTAACCTTTCCCTCCATAAATAGGCATTTTTACGCATGTGGGACCAGTGTAGATCCAGATCAGCCGGCACATCCGTGCTGTCTGATCAGGATCTGCACTGATCGCATTTTGGTCAGAAATAACTTAACAAATCGAAAAGCCAATAGTGCAGATCCTGATCAGACGGCACGGATGTGCCAGCTGATCTGGATCTATGCTGTTTGCCCAGGCAATAAAGAATGTGTCTATGGAGGAAAGGGTTAAGCTGCAGATTCGAGTCCTGGAGAAGGCTACTCATTTCTCCCCAAAACTGTTGGCATTGTTTTTTGGGTGAATTACCCTTGAAGCACCTTAAGCCCAATTCGAAAACTACTTCATTTCTCCCCTTTTATACGAGACATTTAAAGTTTACCTTTACTCATACTACCAATGACACTACAAAATAAAACAATGTTAATATTTTGTGTTTTTTTGTTTGACAAATACATTTATTTTTTGTGTGTCAAAACATGTCGAGCATTGAATAAAATCCAGTATTTAAAATTTAATTTAAGTGCTCTGTTAATTGTTTTTATGTTTATTCCTTGGGATGTTTTCTGATGAGTGATGCCTGCTGACTTGCTGAAATACATATGCAAACATGGTGTACCATCATGAGAAAATAGCATTTTCGCTTTGTTTTTCAGGTGTATGAGGTCATAATTTCAAACGATCATATCACTGGAATATTTCGAGAACAGCCAACAACCTTAAACTTAAATGGGTAAGGTTTTTCAGTTTGTTGTTCAATAAGCCAAATCAAGTTTATTTTCCAAATATAAAGCCTAATCAATGGGGTCCTACCGATATACAGAGTTATCTCAATATTCTGTCTTAATTTTCCTCCCTTTGTAACGCGCACCTGTCACTGGGTAGTTCCAGTCTGAGATTGACAATTAAAACTGACCTGCAGTAAACATCTGTGGTCCTTTCAAAAAAGTTTTAATAGGGTCTGGTTGGTTAGATATCAGCATAATGCATAAAAACGTTGGATTATTATCATTGAATGGAAAAAAGATGGTTTTTATACTGCAGCGCATAATATTTAAATTTTCTCTTCTAATATTTTAATACGTCGGAGAGGTTTGTGTAAAACATCGTTATGTTCGACTCCTTCGGTAACTCATAGAGTTTAAAAAAAACAACACTTTTCCTTTGCTTAAAATGGCAGATTTGAGGAAAAGAAAAGTTAGAAAACCTTAAAAAGGTTAAAGTTTGACATATGCCAATGAAAACGCCCGTTCACTTTTATAAATGTTCTTTCATGCCGATCTGGGTTATAGTAACCCAGTGCCGATGCAACATTTTTTGCCAGAAATTTAATAGATATTTTAAATAACTAAACCTTATCCTACAAATTGAATGCACACGATTCAGTTAATAGATTTGTGCCATGATCATATTGACGTATTTTTCAATATACTGCTCTTTTTTTCTCCAAAAAGTTTCTTATTCTTATACAATTAAGAACATTTTCAAACACTGTTTCATAATGTTTTCACGTTTTTCTCTATTTCTGAAAATTTTTAGTTCATTTAGTTTTACAATCAATTTTATGTCTTTAAATAAATATAAAATTATGTTTCGGTAAAACTTCCCGAGTTTTATTTAATTTAGTTCGGAGCGCTTTAAGTTGCCAATATTAAATAATCAATGTCTCGAATCTCAAACATTATTGTGACAATTAATTAGAATATTTAATCTCTAGTTAGTTTCCTAAAACAACAATTTTACCCTCAATTAGCAACGTTTTCAATCTCTTACAAATCTACAACTGAACTTCAAAAGGCCTTTATCACACCTCCAGCTGGTAAAACCCGGTCTTGTTAATTAGATTACGCAACATGGTCATAAAACACCAGGCCCTTTTCTTAATAAGCATTGTTTGGATGACTTCAAGGTGATTGGCTGAATACTTAAGTGAAAGTTTTAAAAAGCTAAAATTTCCATGCCCGCCAAAAAAATTCATAAAGGATACGTGAAGTTACGTAAATAGGTAAAGTTGCATTTAGTCATTAACTTAAAATCAATTTACAAAGATGAATGATATTCCTTTTATGTCTGTTCCACTTTTTTGTTAATTCGACAATGCATTTTAACTTCAAAAGCACTTTGAGCCTTTTTATTTACACTTTAAACGCTACGCTTTATTACCGCTTTTAAACCGGAACTACCCAATCAGCAAGGAAAACAACTCTCAATGGGAGGTAACTCAGTATATCGGTAGGCCCCCATTGAATTTGAACTATATAAGTTATATGGTATTAACTTACTAAATTTACAAGTTTCTACGCAAGTTTCTTATGCAGTAATAATGGTATATTTACAGTTTTTAAGAATATTACAGTCTTAGTTCATGTGATGTCACACAGATTTCATTTTAGTGTGGAAATGTCTTGAACATTAAAAACAGGTACTCTGCTTGGTGGTCCATTTTTCCATTCATTAGTATAGGCAAAGTACGGGGGTCATTTTTCAAACATTTTCCTTTTTTTATTTGTACAGTTTTCCTCAACATTTTTATGAACTATACGTACTAACCAGTTACAGCACATGGTTCCCAAATGTGACCAGTGCAGATCCTGATCAGACGGCTGATCTGGATCTACACTGGTTGCACATGTGTAAAAATGTGTATTTATGGAGGAAAGGGTTACATGTAAGCAATAAAAAATCCCTGATTTGCCAGGAGTATATGTGACATTGTACTTTGATAATCTTATTCAGCAGATAAAAAGAAAGATATGGAAGTCCCAGATGGCACTACAGGCGGGGCTGAGGGAGGAGCTGACATGTCAGAGACTAAACAAGCAGAAGGAGAAACACCAAAGAAACCTAGTCTTCTTGAACAAACCACTTCAAATACGAGTGCTAGTAATGATATATTTCTGTTCTCTATTGCTTCATTTAGAATAATGACAATGGAGATAATATCTGTATCATGTCATGTGTGTGAGGTTGGGATCTGGCTCGAGGGAACGGGTTTTAGGTAGTAATGAGACTCTGCCAAATTACCAACCCCAAAACACGAATTTCCTTGAAGGCTGGATGTTTCCAACCAAACCAAACACATTCAATGGAATGAAGCGGTCTGATTAATTAAAATTTGAAATCTTTTCAAATGAATTGGACCCCAGCAACATTGTTTCATTAAGCTAACTGCTTCATTCATTATGATGTGTTTTCCGTTTAGCTGACTGGTTCAATCAGTTTTTCAAGAAGGCAGTTAGAGTTGATGATGAACCTAAGCCAGAGAGTGTTCTAGATGAGGTCAGTTTTGAGGGGATTGCAAAATTCATCACCAGTGATAAATGCAAGAAAATTGTCACCATGGCAGGAGCAGGCATCTCTACATGTAAGTTGCTTGTATCAAAATACCATTAGGGGAAGTTTAATACAGTTTAATTGCAAGGTTTTACCCGTCTGATCAGGAACTGCAATATAAGCTTTTTGATTTGTTAGGTAACCGTTATTTCTGACCAAAATGTGACCAGTGCAGATCCTGATCAGATGGCACGGATGTGCCGGCTGATCCGGATCTACACTGGTCGCACATGCGTTAAAAAGTGTATACTGTATATGGAGAAAAGGGTTAACTTCTTTATATTTTGTCTATCAGCCATATGAGATCACCTTCAATCTTTGATGAAGAATTATATAATTTAATCCTTGTACAAGGGGTTTATTTTTATTTTCCTCCAACATGCAACTGAATTAAGGTGAAAGCATGTTAACTACTTTGCTAAGATCTGTCAGAATGATGACATAGTAAAATTTTGTCATGTCTTGTTTTCTTATGCCCCCACAAAGTGAGAGGCCATCCAACAGTCCGTACGTCCCCAAATCTTGTGTCATCAACTCCTCTTAAACTATCAGATTTCATTCAAACTTGCACAGTTGATCAAGAAGGATGTGTAGATGATCGTAAAGAAAGGATTTTTCCTGCGACCATTTGTACCAGAGTTATGAAAATATTGTTGCACCAGTGGGGGCATCAGTGTCCGAGGACACATTCTAGTGACAAGTTAGAATTTTTTTTTTTTTCCCTTTTGGAAGCAAATAGGCAATAGATAGGCTCATTTTTTCTATCTATTGATCCATTTGATGGTTGTAAAAACTTAATGTTGGCTTTAAATGTTAACATTGAAGTGTCTCTTATCAAATATGTATCAAAAACATTAATAAATGGCCAGGAAAGGTAGAGAGTTGGAAGCTTAACAAGAAGGCATGATGGTTATAAGATGTCCGAATCTTGAATGGCCCATGCTTTTAATGTTTTAAAATCTTACTATTTACCTGATATCCAGTTTCATACCATACTGTCCAGGACCGACTGTAATACCTATAACCTGTCGACCTGTCACTACAACTTTGCCATTGTTCCATCAAATTTAATATAATTATAATTATGGTAATATGACACAAAGGTGGCAATGTAGACAGGATGGTCAAGCCCTGAATTGAGAATATAACCTTTTTTTCTTTTTCTTTAATCTTTTTATTGTTTTCTTTATTCTATTACTTTAAATTTTGATTGTATTTAAAGTTAACTTTTGCTCCAACTTTTATCATCAAAACTTCAAAATGTACTGTACTTCTTAAAAACAAAAGGAGCATGCTTTAGCAAAGATCTATAGGTCAAGGTCAGCAAATTTTAACTAAATAAACTTAAATAGAAGAGTCGGTTTTCTTTGTTTTTTTGACACAAAAATGACTGTTAATGTGATATTTTTATCGCTTTGTTACAGCTGCTGGGATTCCTGACTTTCGATCACCTGGTACTGGTATCTATGACAACCTAGACAAGTACAATCTACCCGACCCACATGCTGTCTTTGATATCTCATTTTTTAAGGTTTCTTGTTTTCATTAACTTTTTTTGTTTTTACTTAAATATATGCCTTTTTAAGGAAAAGTAGTGTTGGAATTAAATGAAATATGGATGACATTTGAGTTATGTCATATGTAGTCCTACCACGGACGTTGTAAAGATTTTTTTTATGTTTAGGATGAAAATCTATACTAACACAGGGTATTGGTCCCATAGGACCCCCTTGTTTGAGTCACGCAGCGGGACTATGTCATATGTAAATGTGACCTCAGAGCTATTTTTGAAACATTTTGTTGTTGCTTTAATTGGATATCAAGACAATTATCTATCATTTAAAAAAAAAAAATAAGTTAATTGTGTTACTTATTTGAAAACATTTATACATGTATATAGTGTTTACAACCCGTATATAATGTTTACAACATGTATATAATGTTTACAACATGTATATAATGTTTACAACATGTATATAATGTTTACAACATGCATATAATGTTCACAACATGATACACAGTGTATATGTTGTGTGTACACACATTATGATAAAGAATATTGTCTAAACATCTTTACAACATCATATAATGGAGTCAAGTAATCTTCCTAAGGACATGTTTTAGCATGGGCGGCTGAGTTAATCACCATTAACAATTAATAATAAATGTTGCTTGGGTTTTCATTTCAGGAAAATCCAGAACCATTCTTTGTACTGTGTAAAGAACTGTTTCCAGAAAATCAGGCTTTTAAGGTAAATTTGTTAGATCCTTGTAAGTTGTTTATGTTTGCACCATTTTAGTCCATGGTTTATCTCTTAACTTCATTGATACCTGTTGTATCACATGGCGACCAGTGTAGATACAGATGAGCCAGCACATCTGTGCCATGAGATCTGGATCTACACTGCTTGCTTCTTGGTCGGAAGAAAGCTAATGAATCTAAAAGCAAATTGTAGGTCCAGATCAAATGGCATGGATGTGCTGGCTTCTATTTATCATCACTATTCACACATGGCAAAAGCAAAAGTTTTATTCCATGCAATAAATTGTTCCTGGTTAAACATTCACACACATTTTCCCATGCGTTCCTGTGTAACAGGTGAAATCATTCAGTTCCAAAAATCATTCAAAACAACCACATTTTCCCCAATATTCTATTTAACCCCTCTATAGATAGAGCTTCTATAGCATGGTCATCTGATCAGGATCAGCACTGTTCTTTTTCACATTCATTAGGTTATTTCTGACCAAGAAGTGGCCAGTGTAGATCCAACTCAGATGGCTGATGTGGATCTACAATGGTTACATTTATGATCAATCCTTTATATGTGGAGTAAAGGGTTAAGTTTTATCAAATATAAGAATTAAATCAGTAAATTATTGCCTTCTTTAATACATCATAGTTTTAAGTGAACAAACAGTGTGTTTTTCAGTTTGTTAAACTCTGTTAATTATTTTGTCACAGTGATAAGTAAAGACTAGCATGTAACTTTCTTGACACATCATATGGTATTTTGATAATGGTTACATGTCCTTTTTATGAAAGAAGTAGAAGAATGAACAAGCTAGTTTTTAACGGCCTGTTTAATATGGTAAATGGAAGATCTGAAAGTCAGATACACATATTACAACATTTTTAATCTTGCTAAGTATGTTCGTTAAGCTGTTTATGACATCAGAAATGATGTGTGACATTAGAAAAGGAAAAGCAGTTATTTATCCTGAATTTAATCACCTTCGCTTCCATAAATTGCCTATGGGGAATCTCGAAAGTCATGTAAGAAATGTAAACCAAACACATTGTGGTGATTGTATTAGAAAATAAATATATAGGCAAAACAAAATTATATAACTTTATTTCAGCCCACACCTTGCCATTACTTCATCACACTGCTTGAGAAAAAGAATAAACTGCTGAGACACTTTACACAGGTAGAGCTTAAAAAACTACTCAAAATTTGAGATGATCCGCTTTTGTAGTCTGTAAATGTTCCCTCTTTGATAATTTTAACACTCTTTTTAAGTTTAACAATTCAACTCTGATGACCAAATTCATCAGTTTATCAAATAAACAATACAAACTGAACATAATATATCATAAACTGTTCAAAATGTTAACCTAAACACTAATAATTACATAAAACAAAAGTGGCCCTTATCATATTTTGAGTAGTATACATTGCTGTTTGTAGAACATATCAGCACTATATTTGGCTTTTGTAAAGTGTTTTGCTTTAGTGTTTTGGGCAGTAAAAATCTCTGGTGCCTCCAAAATATTCCAGTTATATGATATGCTGTGGCATTATTAGACCTGCCTGTCTGGTGGTAGGAGATATCACAGAATGTTCTTTTTAATTAATTTATTACAAGAACTGTAAAAGTCTTCATGATTTGAACAGTTTAATATCATTGTAATTTTGATTTGTTCCATACCAGAACATTGATACCTTGGAGCGAGTTGCAGGTCTCAGTGATGACAGGATTGTAGAGGCTCACGGATCGTTTAACACTGGACACTGTCGTTCCTGTAATGCTGAGTATTCTCAAGAGTATATGAAAGGTAAACATGAGAAACAAAGGATTTATTAGTATAATAGAATTTGAACATTCTGGAAACAAGTTTCAGAAGGAATCTTATGTTGATCTGCTTTCTCTGCTGGAAGACATAGTTTCATACATTTAATGTTCAAGATATGTCATTTAAAATATTTTGCTTACATATTCATAAACTCCACTAAAATTTTTGCCACAAATAACAGTGGTAGTATGATTCTTTTCCAGAAAGAATCTTTAGTGAAACTGCAGAAAGTCCTGTACCAAAGTGTTCACAGCTGGGATGTGATGGTGTGGTCAAACCTGGTAAGTCAAGTTCATTAAAAAGGTTTGAAATTGCAGCAGATATCAGTATCCAAAACAGACTCTTTCCATAGACGATTCTATAAAATAAGTTTTACACGATTACTCCCCCTGAATTCTCTCTACGTCCGCCATTACACCACTGCAGATCTGAGAAAACATTGCTTCAATAACATGCCTAGTTACAATTAATCCATTATAAATATATTCATTAAAATGATTGAAGGATCAGCTGTGTGTTGCTGAATTGATAGACACAGGAGAGATAGTAATAAGAATTTTAAAATCACTAATTTCACAGATTGAACGTAATTTGTCTTAAAAAATATACCCACAATGTAGCTATTAAGTAAACCATATTTTAGTTCTTATTTAAAAAAGGGTAATGTTAATACTGGATTTCGGGCATTTTTCTGCATATATTTAACGGGGACAAGTGCATGTGATAAATAAAATATTAACTTGTTTAAAATTACGCTGATTCAGCGGTAATTATTATGCTTTCAAACAAACAACAACAAACTTTGTTGTAAAGTAACAGACAAGTAAAATATAACAGCGAATTCTAAAATTTTCTGAAAAGTGAAATGCGAACAGTTTTTTCCAAATGCAGCATACACAACTTTCTGTTGGAATAGAGTAAAGAGTGAATGCAAACATGAAACCTCATATGTGGTTTTACGATCAAAATTATAAATAACAACAACAACAAAACAGTGATCAAAAGATCATTTTGTTCTTTTTTTGCGCGAAATTAACTGTTTTCTGGCAAATGGTTTCTCCGCTTATTTCGGAAGATAGAAAATACGTGTTTTACATAAATATAAATTAAATATAAAGGCAGTTTCTCAACTTTGTCAAAACTAAACAAATTCATACACAAGTTAATGAATTAATTAAAACTTCCACATGAATCCTCATTATGAAAAAAAAAATATACAGCAAGATAACTTAGATAAAGAAAAGCAAACAATGCAAAATTTTGTTTTCAGAGAAATTTATTTGACACTGTCTTTATCAGCGGGGATTTTTAGAGTGAGAATCAAGCTACGATGATACGATATATCAAAATATAGAGATTATAAAACATAATTAAATATTCACATTTAAAACAATTTTCTACCGTTTTTGGCAAATATATATGTCCAGGGCTGAGTGCAATACTTTTCTATTCTATTAAGAAATATGAAGCAGATAGAATAATTTCGCACTCTGCCCTCGAAATATCATACTGCCTCTATCATCAGAAGATGAAAATTTATCATAAATCATACATAATTAGTTCTATTACATATAATATATTTATATAATGAATATTTATAGTGGCATTTCTTAAATTTCAAATTTTAACATAGTTAAATTATAAGAATATAGGTTGTCATTATCATTGCATGGTTTTCTGCAGATATAAATTGAATATTCGTATGTTGTCGCTCTCATTACCTAATTACAATAGACATAAATTAGCCTAATTCTCTTGAAAAAAAAACACAATAAAAACTTGTTATTAAATATCAAAAATATAATATATATATAAAACTAGTTATAACATCATTATTAATATATGCAGTTTGAGCATTTCAGAGTTTTGGTACAAAACTACATAGCGTTTTCTATATAACTTATAAGACTTTCAGGAAATCTGCAGTGGTGTAATGGCGGACAGGTCACGTGACAAACAAGATGGCGGCAATTATTAGAAATAGAATTGTCTATTGTCAGAATGTTTAATGTTGATAGTAATCTTATGTCATGTATGTTACAGTGTTACTTGTGCGACACTGTTATGATACTGATATTTTAAGTTGACTTCTGTTCATCATAGAAGGATATGGGGATATGATATTGACTTGTTTTTCATTCTTAAGTAAGGGCTGAATACCTAATATATGAAAATGTCTATAAATCATGCAGTTGTAACAAAAGCTAACTTAACTAAGAATTCATTCCCTGTTAGCAAAATAATACATTAACACATTAACCCCAACGCCACAAAGAAAAATAAATTAAGGCATGTGCCCCTATATCTAGCTGTGAAAAGTCAATATAATTAAGGCCTTTTATCAGTTTGTGGTGTTACCTTTGGATTTTTTCATAACAAAAGTGATTTATTAGAAGTTACCATCTACATGTACCGATTTCATCAGCTGCAGGATTGATAAAAGTACAACAAATGATGTAACTGGCAAATTGATTAATAATAACTCATACTCATATTAGATCCTTCTACATTCTCTGCTAATGATGTATTTTCAGATGTTGTATTCTTTGGAGAGAGTTTACCTCGCAGATTTTCGGAATGTATATCCGTGAGTATCTTGTATCTTGCAGTCACCAGAGTCCCAGGTTCAAGTTCAAGTAATTTAATTGAGGCTCTGATACCATCGCGTGTCAGGTTTTTTGTTAACCCTTTACCCCATATGTACCTTTTATCACATGGGCTAACGGTGTAGATCTAGATCAGCTGGCAGTGTAGATCTAGATCAGCTGGCAGATATATGCCATCTCATTAGGATCTGCACTGTTTGCTTGTTAATTTATTGGGTTATTTCTGACCAACAAGCGAATGTTGCAGATCCTGATTTGATATGGATGTGCTGGCTGATCTGGATCTTCACTAGTCATATATGCATTAAAACACATATATATGGAGTAAAGGATTAACACAACACAATATTCATCCAGTTATCACCAGACTTGCTGAGTGTTTGTCATGTTATCTTACATAATTCTAAACTGGGTCATGTGGACTTACAAACTTGATCACTGGGTGAAATAAAGGAAACACAAATCCATTTATCACCTTAGCTTGGAATGTTTATTATGTTTGTATCTTTGAAGACTTTGAAAAAGGGTGGTTTGCATCTAAAGCAACAACAGTGGGTTCAAACAACTAAAGTTTTAATGGGAGGGTGGGAAAATATAGATTCTATATATGTGTCTTATTGTAATTCAAAGTTAAAAAGATGTAAGGTGTCTGTCATAAGTTGACAAAGCACAAGTATTGCTTGAAATTTCTCTGAGCTGTATCAGTTGGTTACTTCAGGATTTGAAAGAGTGTGACTGTCTCATTGTGATGGGAACCTCACTGGTTGTCCAGCCGTTTGCTTCACTGACATCCAGGTAAGAACAAAATATACATGTGTTGATGTTTATTACAAAGATATACCTAAAACAAAAAAGTCCTCAATCAACAAAAGAAAAATATAGAAAATCAAGTAAATATGCATCGGAGTGTGTAAATGGGTTTCATTAGCAAGCTAGAAGAATGAATATACTGTACAATTTAGTATACACTGAAGATGGAGATACTCTTCTTAACTTATTATTGTTCAGTTTGGTACCAGGTATAAATAGAAGTTGTTAATGGAGATACTTTTCTCAACTTTCAGTAGGGTCATTATTGTACATTGTACATCTATCAAATCCATCATTATAGTGCATTAATAATATCTGTTGATTGAGAACAGAAATTTTACTAGAATAAAAATGTTCTTGAAAACATTGTATTTTATTGATTGTATAAATTTCAGAACAAATGTAACAACTCCTCGGCTGTACATCAACAGAGAAAAGACCAACTCTTCTCCGGAGGTAAAGTTTAACATAAGTCTGCTCCAAAGTTTCATGTGGGTGTCCATACAATTGACAACTATGATATCTACATTTCTCTCTTCTTAAAACCATATGGATGTTGACAATCGTCACCTTGGTGCAATAACAGTATAACTCCTTCAATGGTACTTATACCATTTTTGCACTAAAGTGAAGTGATGTATAAGTGTTCCCAGCTGCAATAAGGAACAAACAAATTTGTTTACAATGTAAACAACAGGACTGGAGAAAAAAAAAGAGTTTCTTTTTTCAAATTTGATATTTGGGTCTTAATAAATTCAATAATTTATTGGTAATTATTAATTTTCTTCAGGATGCAATGATGGCGATGTTCTTTGGTGGAGGAGGTGGGTTTGACTTTGACAGTGAAAATAATATCAGGTATAGTACACAAGCTTTGCATATGCATCAGTTTGTTATTTTAATTTGATACATAGTATTATATAGTTATTTGGTTTCTTGACAGGGAATGTGAGGATATATTGCCGGTCTGGGTGTCATATTACCCGAGCTGTATGCGAGGGATAATATGACACCCAGACCGGCAATATATCCTCACATACCCTTTCAAGGAACCAAATAATTGTTTTATTATACTGCAAAGACTTTTTCAGACAAAATTAATAAGAAAACATCGATTATTTTATTATTTCGCTTATTTAATGCCGAACGGCTTAATTCCCCTCTGAGAACCTCAATAATTACATGTCTGACGTCATTAATTTACCTGCATGACGTCACTTCTATAGAAATTGAATGGACTTTCCATTTGATTTTTATTTACAAAATTTGAGAATAATCTGATCGTTTTCAACGTTAAAAACATATCAGAAATATTTTCTGTAACAATTTTATTAATCCCTAAGCATACTGCTTTATAATTAACAAGATCGGCTTCAAATTATGCATTTTTAAGGAAATTCAAAACAAAATGGCGGACGACAACAAAAGGTGGGAGGCCAGACGGGGAAATTAAGGCACGTGCAGTTCATATCTACGGCCGATCCGTAAATACGGATATACATCAGTGGCAAATTATCCAATCAAATTCATGGAAATTTCTTTGCAGTATAATAAAGTTGCTTAAGCACATGAAAATTGTTAAGATCTTCAAATATTGTTAAAGAATGGCTATTTTCCATCAGTTTGGTCGTCATGGTCATCAGATACATGTATAGGAATAGCTCAGAGACAGTTAAACAGTAGTATACTGTATATGGAAAGAGGTCCAAATCCAACCAGGGATGAGATTCTTCTGCAGTTTCCCCGATCAACTCCACTTTATGATTGATGTCACAATCACAATCATAATTAGTATTGGTTTCAACCCAGGAAGCTGACATCAAGTGTAATTAATTTAAGTTGGAATAACTAGTTTCAAAATCAATTTAAAATAAATGGTTTAAGATAGTGAAATGGCTGGACATAAAAAAGAATTAAACTAATTTTACATTCACATTGTTTAGCTGTGAAGCTCTAACAAGAAGACATTATGTTTAAGTTACATTTGAAAGGTAAGTCAGAGAGGAGTTACGAAGTAAAAACTGCAAAACTTAAGCTGAAGAAGAGCAGGTTCTTGTAAAGCACTAAGATTAATGCAAATACATTCTGAATGTCAGGTGCAATGCTATAGCACTTTGTAACCCCGATCTCACAGCCTTTATGTTTCTCTACTGAATTTGAAATACAATTTCCAGGTTGCATCCTTTTAAGAAAAGAGAAGCACACTGATCTTTCGTCAGACCATTGCCCAAGATCGTAAAACTAAAACTGGAGACCTGTCTCAAATCTCACGGTTCTAATTGGCTGAAATGGAGATTTGATTGGTCTTCAGTCTCAGTTTTATCATCTTGGGCCTATTTGGTGTTCAATAAAACAAGTATAATAATAATAATAATTTAAAAACTTCTAGGTGTAGTTTTAAGGAAATTTCCAATGAAATGTCCAAATTTCAGAGATGTGTTCTGGCAGGGAGATTGTGATGCTGGATGTTATGCCTTGGCAGACAAACTTGGTTGGGGGGTAAGTTCTGTCTAGATATTCTTATCAGCTTGTTCATGGAGCAAGCTACAGTTCAAAATTTAAACTTTGAAGAAGGGGGTAATTGCTCTAAACATTTCTACTGTTGGTCTTTCAGTAAAGCAAGTTTGTCTGATCAGTATTGAGAGCAGTATTGCTTGGGTTTGTCCATCATCAGAATCCTATGGTTGATTCTATAATGTAACTCTGTTCATCAAACTTGGTTGGTTGATCATGGCAAGTAGAAGACCCCGTTTGAGTTTCAGGTCAAAGGTCAAATTCATGGTGACCTAAAATGTAAACATCTTGTCTACCAGTTATCAGTAACTCTAAAACCCCGGGGCCAAGTGTCTTCAAACTTGGTATATTTATCATTCATGACAATGACTCCTATGACTTTTTTAGGATGAGTTAAGAAAATTGGTAAAAGATGAGCATGCAAGGATAGACAAAGAACAGGCTGAAAAGAAAACTTCACCCAAACCAGCATCTAAGACCCCAGATGACATTCCACAAAAAAGTGACAAGAAGGAAAAATCAATTCTAGCAAAGAAGTCTGAGCTTTAACCTTGATTTAGTACTCGAGGGCCCAAGATCATAAACCCGAGTTTGGAGACAAATCTCAAATCTCCAGCATCTGATTGGTTGAAATGGCAACCAGTGCTTCGCTGAAATGGTGACTGGTCGCCATTTCAGCCAATCAGATGCTTGAGATTTGAGACAGGTTTCCAGTTTTAGTTTTTTGATCTTGGGCCAAGATTTGTTAACAGAGACATTGATGCAATCATGGTCAATTCAGGAGTGATAATCCAAACTGATCTGTAATTCCCTATTTTATATTATGATAAAAAAATAACTATTTAGCAATGCTGAAATGGCTGTAAACTAAAGTTTGGAGGATTTGATAGTGACCTTCCTTTAACTCATTTGTCTTTATGATTTGCTACTGATATGAAAGCAATAATATAATTCACTAATATCAAAGAGCTTTGTCCATGATATAATTCATGA
Source organism: Corbicula japonica (assembly GCA_038501625.1). Taxonomy (NCBI): domain Eukaryota; kingdom Metazoa; phylum Mollusca; class Bivalvia; order Venerida; family Cyrenidae; genus Corbicula; species Corbicula japonica. The sequence goes on along the minus strand of JAZAYU010000006.1, from coordinate 14,357,053 downwards.
ATAATTGCCTTAAGGGACACACAGTGATGTTAGATATTGATTTGTTGTATTTAGAGAGGGTGTTTGATTTGTTTCCTGTCTGTGATAAAGCTGCTGGCCCAGCTTAGGATTTTATATTTACACTCCTGGGCCCAAGATTATAAAACTTGAGTTGGGAGACCAATCTCAAATCTCAAGCATCTGATTGGCTGAAATGGAGACCAGTCTGGAGACTGGGCTGAAGGTTATAAAACTGAGTTTGGAAACCAGTCTCAAATCTCAAGCATCTGATTGGCTGAAATGGCGACTGGTCGCCATTTCAGCCAATCAGATGCTTGAGATTTGAGACTGGTTTCCATGCTCAGTTTTATAACCTTGGGCACTGATTGTCAATCTAAGTTTTATGATCTAGGGCAATGTTGCACTTTCCTGTAATGAATGTAGATCTCTATTTCTTAAAATTTTCATTTGCAATAAAAGTGTTTGCTTGTGAGCATGTCTAATTGTTGAAATGTTGACTGTTTAGGTTTTAATCCATCTGATGTCCTCTGCAAGCCTAAAATAGGTTTTATATGAACTGTGTAGCAGTATAGGATTATTATATAAGTCTGTAAGTTTGTGTCCTTTACCAGATTGCTGAAATATACATTAATTATGTATTATCTAATTTATTTTGAACCCTTTCCTCCATAGACGCACCTTTATTGCGTGGGCGAACAGTGTAGATCCAGATTGGCCGGCACATCCATGCCGTCTGATAAGATTTGCATGGTTCGCTTTTTGATTCATTAGATTATTTCTGAAGAAAATGTGACAAGTGCAGATCCTGATCAGACGGCACAGATGTGCTGGCTGATCTGGATCTACACTGGTTGCACATGCGTAAAAATGCGTATATATGGAGGAAAGGGTTAATAAATCAGTATTGGAGATTAGCAATCCTGTTTTCAAATAAATCCCCAAATCATAAATCCAAATACAAATTTGATTTTTGCTTTAAAAATATGTTAAACTGATTTTATATGAAATGGCAATTTTCTTTAAGAATAAATTAGGTATAAGAAGATGTGTTTGTTGTTAGCTTGACTCATTGAAGATTGAAATTTAATTGGGTATTTTTGTGTCGCCCTTTGAAAGAAAAGGCGATACATAGGGATCGCTTTATCTGTCCGTTCGTCCATCGGTCTATCACAAAAACTTGACATTGACTTTGTCATTTCCTAATATTTATTCATCAAACTTTCAAAATTTAATTATATTGCTTATGAAAACATTGTCATAATGATGCTACATGTAAGTTATTTATGTCAAGATCACATTTGATGGAGTAATGCCGCATTTTGCACTTGGATTTTATAAAAAAAATTGGTGTTGGCTATAACTTTGCCATTACCTAATATTTCTTCATCAAACTTTAAACATATTGCATATGACTACACAGTCATGATGATGCCAAAATCTTTAGGTAAATATCACATTTATCTTAGTTATGCCATGTTATGTACTTGGAATTTTTATTCTGTCAAAGTACCAAAGGGTGTCAATTGTTCAACTTAACACCCATCTAGTTTATCATTTCTGTCACAGCTTAGTTTTGCAAGCAAGCTATTTTCCTGCACATACATTGATATCAGGCAGTCAAGTTATATAACTCCTCAGTGAATATGATGGAAATTATGGGCCAAACTTGACTTGGCCTACTACACATGCCTTAAATATGAGGGTTATATTGTGCTGCTCAAAACTTGCTAGGGAGCATTTACTTTTAAATTGTAAAAAATGGAATTTATAACTATAACCGGCAACAGTTGCCCAAGGTCTGCCCAATAAAAACTCAGCATGGCACATCAAAACAAGTATTGTCTTGTGTTATACACCTTTTTAGATTACTTGCATCACTTAAAAAAACCCTCCCCATCAAAGTAACAACCACTGCCCTCACAAGCCACATAGATCCAGCAGAGCTATATATAACGCGGACAAAAGTCTTGTCCGGTACGGGTTTCCAAAATATCTTTAAAACGTGAGGTTATGTCTGAAAATAACTGACAACTAAAAACAATTTTTGTTTTAAATTTGGGTATGCGGGCAAAGGGTGTAGGATCACACAAGCTGCTATACCCACATTTTTATTGTTTATTTGTAGCTTATGTTTGAGTAACAAAAAAAACGTTCTTGTTTTTTTTGGGAGATGGGTTGTTGGACCCAAAGAATTATACTTTTGTAAAGTTTAGATGATAGCCTTGCATCAGTTGCAAACTTAAGCTCTTGAAATTGGAATTTTGACCTTATATTGTGACATTGACCTTGGAGGAAGGGCCATGGTTTTTTCGACTCGACAGTCTTGAGGTGAATATTTTTTAGCAGTTCAGCTGAAGTATCTTCATTAGTTGCAAAGTAATAGTCCTGAAACCAGTTTTGGCAGAAAAATATATGATTTGGAATGTTTGATTTAAACTACTTCATAATCAGTTGAATGTCGAGATTGCCAATTTAAGTGCCACAAAATATGCCCATCGAAAACTTTGGTAAATGGTTGAAAAGTTTGACAGAGGTGTGTACATGAATTAAGTTGCAGTCCTTATAACCCAATTGAATTTAATAACCAGCCAATTCAATACCAAAGTATTATATGGCATTTGCAGAGGTGTCAATTATATGACAGAAACCATGTACTATTCTTAGCCAAGATATAATATCCATAAACATTTTCCTCCAAGTTTCATGATCTTACAACTGATTTAGAGAGTAGACAAGATGAAATCACCTTTTTGGATAAATTAAGGGCCATAACTCTTAAGTACCTGAAGCAATTTGGCTGGCAACATCTGTTCGAGTTAGACAGCAAACATCGCTGTGGAGGCATGGTTGTTCATATAATACAGCCCGTCTCCCAACATTCATATAAAAAGAATTAAATTAGTAGAATATAAAAAAGAGCTGTCACTGAAAAGTGACATATGCTCACAACAGAAGTTATAGTAAGAAAAAGCATCTTAAAAGACCTGTCAAGTTAAATAATGATGGACACTCAATATCTGCACATGATGCATGCCAACACTCAAATTTTTGTTTCAAATGACAAAAGTAAGAAAGTTTTCCATATTTTATTCATATGATGATGAAGAAAACACATTGTAATATATCACACTCCTATTTTCATAAGTGAGATTTGCACATAAAACAGAATGTCTCCTCAGTACAAAGCATGATTAATGCTCCAACCATGCACTCCTGGCTCCAAGATTGTAAAACTGAGCTCGGAAACCAGTCTCAAATCTCAAGCATCTGATTGGCTGAAATGGCGACTGGTTGCCATTTCAGCCAATCAGATGCTTGAGATTTGAGACTGGTTTCCATGCTCAGTTTCATAACCTTTGGCACTGCATTATACCAAAGGGACAACATAATATAACATGACTGAGTTTCTGTATAATATTTCATATACAGCCTGTTTGTTTTCTATATTATATATAAACATCAGTATATAACACTTGCAGAAAATATGAAAAAGTAAATGTTTAACACTGAGAAAAGTGAAAAAATACAATGCATACTTGTTTAGAACATTCAAAATACAGGAATTTGTTTGAATATAATGTGAACCCTAGTCAAAAATGCCCAAGGAAAACAGGACTACATGATCCACACTGTATGAAATCAGTCACATGTATTTCAAAGCATTTTACAGCACGAAGTATGTAAATTTTTGTTAATTTCCATTGTAATGAAAGCAATCATTAGGACATATCTTAAATGGACTGAACAAACCTCACAACTTCTCTTGACAAAAACAAATTAGCACTAATCGATGCATAGAGATAATTCTGTTTCAAAATTCACAATAAAGTTCCCTTCTTTAATAAAATTTATGTAGAGTCATTATCAGAGCAATGTTTTTCTGAAGAAAATTAGTGTTTTTGATCAAACTCCCGAGTTCTTCAAGATGTCTGGTATTTCATTGTTATTTATCGCATGACTGGCATGGCAACAGCTGGGCGTGTGTCAGTGGCATCCTCACCTCGCCACATCTGTGTGACTGTCTTCAACTGAGTGTAAAAGTTGATTCCCTGAAAAATAAAGAGAAGCGTGAAATGTCTGTCAATTTTATTAACAAGGAAAGCCACAATGTGACAAAACCAGGTTTTTATGTTAAGTATTGATAGCAATTGGTATTGTTGTAAAGAAAATATCTGGTTGGTAACTTTAGAAACTGACTTCAACTAGAAATGTGTCCATAGGACACGGATGCCCCCGCTATGCATCGTTTCCAGATACTAAAGTGCAATGATGGGAATAATAGCTTTTCAAAGACAGTGATGTTCGAGTAATTATAAGAATATGCATAAACTTGATGATCAAGTAAATTATTTGTATTTGTGGCACTGTTGTCTTCTCATTACGGAAATGTCTGTGAAAAAGTTGGTGGTAATGCAATGCAATGTCATAGTGAACATTTGTGCCAAGTTATTTTGAAATCCCTTCATTCATAAAGAAGTTATAGCCCGAACAAGTAAATTCAAGTTTTAGTAACAGTGACCTTGACCTTGGACTTACAGGCTTGGGCATGTATGTGACATACCGTCTTGATATGGTGAACAATTATACCAAGTTATTTAAAAATCCAATAAGAAATAACAAAGTTACAGAGCGGACTAGATTTTGCAAGAAAATTCTATTTTTAGTAACAGTGACCTTGACCTTGGACCTACAGTCACGACACACCGCCTTGTTATGGTGAACATTTGTGCCAAGTTATTTTGAAATCCCTCCATTCCAAACAAAGTTAAGGGCAAAGTGTAAATTTTTCTTAACACAAAATGTAAGTGAAAAAGGGGAATAATTTGAAAATATTGGGCAATGGTTATGGGTCTTGTTGGTTATGATGTAGATTTTGATGGTGAAAATATATTTCAAGTTTCAAGGCAGTATCTCAAGTAGTTTTTAAGTTATGGGCAAAATGCACAAAATATAAGAAACAAGATATATTCCTATTAAAACTAATGTAAATGGAAGTATCAAAGGGCCATAACTTCTGAACAGAACATGTAAGAGCAAAACCCCACCTTTTTGCACAACAACATATCAGGCCAAGCATTGTGGTAAAGTTTCATCAAATTCCCAGCAGAGGTGTAGGAGGAGTTGCGTTCACAAGATATATTCCTTTTAAAACTAATGTAAATGGAATTATCAAAGGGCCATTACTTCTGAACGGAACATGTAAGAGCAAAACCCCACCTTTATGCACAACAACATATCAGGCCAACCATTGTGGTCAAGTTTCATTAAATTCCGACCAGTAATGTAGGAGGAGTTGCGTTCACGAGAATATCGGACGGACGGACGGACAGAAGGACGGACGGACAGGAGCAACTCTTAATGCCCGTTGCCATTTCATGGCGGGGGCATAAAAACACATCATACAGAATCTGTTATGAAAGGTCTAGTAAGTGTTAATTAAAAATAAAACTTGTTATAAAACTTAAAAATAAAAGGTGGGGGTACCATCACCAACCTGCCCACCCCACCCTTGAAATATAAACTATGTTTGACTTTAGAAATTAAAAAAATAAAAAACAAGAGTGCCAAACTGACACAAAATACGCCCATCAAAATGCTGATCATCAAAGTTGCGTAACGATCCGATGAAAATTTTTCGACTTGGAGAGCAGATACCGCTCATTCAGTTTTTGGACAATTCAAGGGCCATAATTCAGGAGTGCCTGGGGGGATTTGGCAGGTTATAGAACTTGGTCGAGATATTATGCCCACCAACATAATCACCAAGTTTGATAAAGACCGGATGAAAACTCTTTGACTTAGAGAGCGGAAACAGTAATTTTGGACAATTCAAGGGCCATAATTCAGGATTGCCTGGGGGGATTTGGCTGGTTATAGAACTTGGTCGAGATATTATGCCCACCAACATATTCACCAAGTTTGATAAAGATCGGATGAGAACTCTTTGACTTAAAGAGCGGAAACCCTGTGGACGCCGCCCGCCTGCCTGCCCGCCACAGGTGTTCCCATAATACGTCCCGTTTTTCGAACGGGCGAATAAAAAGTAAAAAAATATTTTATTTGGTCTGTTAGTGTGGGGTGGGGAGATATATAAAAAGGTAATTAACAAAGCACAAAACTAATCGCCCTCAACATGTTAGTTGAAAACAACCAAAGCAATTGAATAAATTTAACAAAAATGATTAATTATACAGGTTTCAGTTTTCTGTTCATTTAACCTAAACATTACAGGCGAAGGCAATATATAACATAAAATGGTGAACCTGTTTTCCGTAGAAGTTGGTGTCTCCCATGAAGGAGCCCCTGGATCCAGTGAAGGAGAACATGGGTAAAGGCACTGGAATAGGTACGTTCACACCAACCTGTCAACATATTAAAATTTAGTTATATAACAAGTTATTTTATGCAAACCATGGTTACACAGTTATTTTGAAAAAAAATGTTTTCAGGCTTAAAAAAAGTATAAAAATTAAATAAAAAGCACGCCAGGGTCCCGTTGTTCAAAACTTAATCCGCGGGTTAAACTAACCTAGGGTTTAATTCAGAAAAAAGTAATTCTTACAATTGTAAGATATCTTTACTTATATTTTATGGGTTTGTAAACTAGAATAACAAGTTTCTAATAATATAGAAATGTATCAATATGTTTCATCCAACTCATATTGATTTTCTAAAAACTGCTAGTTAGTTAACCAAGGGCTAAAGTTTAAAACAACCGTCCACTGATCGCTAATTATTTTGACTACTTCTGTATGCAGATCTAGAAACTTGCAGTAAACACCTACCAATCAAATCATGACAGTAATCCATTATTTTATCCAGTTGATAAGTTAAAATTTATCACATGCAAAGTTAGACAATTCTTGTTTGTTAATCTAACAACCTGAAACATTATTTTCACACAGTCAAAATGAAATAAGAAATAAGTTTTTTTGTCAAAATGGGGAAATAATCATGTATATAGTTATTTGGTTTCTTGACAGGGTATGTGTAGAAATATTGCCGGTCTCCGTGTCATATTACCTAAGCTGTAGGCAAAATCAAAAAATTGTGGACGACAACAAAAAGGTTCATATCTGCCAGTACATCAATGGAAATTTTTCCAATCAAAGTCAAGGAAATTTCTTTGCCACATAATTATCAACCAATATTCAGTAATCACCTGTCCGACATCAATATCCATTGTGTATTTTCTGGCTGTGGCTCCATTGGTGGTGAAGATAGCTGTGCCATTACCGTATCTGTTCTTGTTGATTATATTCACAGCTTCATCCAATGTATCGACTTCCATGCTAACTAGAACTGGGCCAAAGATCTCCTGCTCATAACACTCCATGTCTGGCTGAAACAATGTACATACATGTGTTTGCAATAAAGTCTTTATGTTACACATGAGTGCCTCTATGATTTGCTCTTGGGTACACATGTTACAATTGTCTTCTATTCTGAGTTGCTGATTGGCTGCAACTGAGCTCAGACTACTCACTGACCAGGGCTGAAGGTTATAAAACTGAGTTTGGAACCCAGTCTCAAATCTCAAGCATCTGATTGGCTGAAATGGCGACTGGTCGCCATTTCAGCCAATCAGATGCTTGAGATTTGAGACTGGTTTCCATGCTCAGATTTATAACCTTGGGCACAGTTCTAATAGAATTTTGGGATTGGTCTAAAATAAAAGTTTTGTCATATTTGGCACAGAAAGGTTAAGGCTTGTTTGAAGAACTCTAGAATAAGGGAGAGTTGAAAACCCCAGAATCTAGTCCACATCACTTCAAATAAAAATGTTACATCATCAAAATCCAGAGCAGTTTATCTTTGAATGGAGAGAACAAGCCTATTTGATTATCTAAATGAAGATGATTCACAAATTTCTATTGATTTTCTGAGGCCTGCTTTGTGTAAATTATAGTTTGGCTCTGCAATAATAAATTTGCTGAAGCTAATAGATGCCCCAAACATTAAAGCCATTTGGCTGCTCCACCAGATTTTGTGGAGATGTGCAACACTTTGGTATCTAAATGTGCACTACGCAGCAAGGAAGTTACTACAAAACTACATAAGCCTGTTTACTCCTAGCAACTTATTTTACTTGTACCTGAATCATTTTTTATCCATTCTCTTCTTTGCCTTGCATTTTAACCTACCTTGACCTTATGGAGAATGGTTGGTCCGACGAAGTTTCCATTTTCATATCCTGGTACTTTCACATTTCTACCATCCAGCAAGAGTTCGGCCCCTTGATCTACCCCAGACTGAATCAGATCACAGACTCGTTTTTTGGCTTGTGGGGAAATCAGAGGTCCCAAATCAGCATCTGGCTCATGCCCTGTAAATATTTTATTTTGCAAAAAAAGGAATATGAGATGATAATCCACCATTCTCACAATAAGTTCTTACATATGCTCCAATGTGAAAGATATAATTCTCAATAATTTATAACCTCTTTATTTAGTTGCAAGCAAACAAGATGTGTTTGTGTTTAATCAGCATAATAGTAGTAGATAGTCAAATTTAACCCATGTAAACAGCCCATGTATTTTCATACAAGCCATATGTCTGAGACTTCACATGAAGATATAAGACAAGATAATCAAAACGTCAAAAAGAACTGCCCTCTTGTTGAAATTTGATTTGACATGATAATTTAAGGCTCCTTTGACTGACAAAAACAAAATGTTAAATTTTATATACAGGTTGAAAACTAAACACTTTATATTTTAGAAACGAAGAAATTTCAAAAGATAAATAAAACCTTCACAGTGATGTTTGGTTACAAATATGATTTTGTGTGGTTTTTTTCTTCACCAAGAGTTACTATTCTGGAGAATATTTATCTAATTCATTCTGATTGGATCCCTGCATGGAAGCAGCTAACCAACATGAAATCTGTTACTCTGGATGAAAGAAAATCATGTATTGAGTACCTGCATTAACCTTCAGCTTTTTCGCCCTTTCAACAAGATCAGGAATCCACTTCTTGGCCTCCCCAACAAACACAGCTGTGGACAGAGCCATACATCTCTGACCTGCGGCCCCAAATGCAGCCCCTACCAACTGGAATACAACATATAGTGTGATCACCAAGTAAAGTTAGCATTTTCATCTGCAGACAAACCATATATGTTAGCATTTTTCATCTGCAGAGAAACCATTAAAGTTAGCATTTTTCATCTGCAGACAATCCATTAAAGTTAGCATTTTTCACCTGCATACAAACCAATAAAGTTAGCATTTTTCATCTGCAGATAAACCATTTAAGTTAGCTTTTTCATCTGCAGACAAACCATTAAAGTTAGCATTTATTATCAGACAAAATATAAAATAAATTCAATCCCTTTCCAGAATTAAACTACAATAGCATTTTCTTCTTTAGATTATACTTGCACAAAACATAGATCTAAGGCTTACATGCAAACATCAACCCCAGCAAAATTAAATGATATCATACTAATGCAGCAAAACACTACAACTTTTACTAATAGAGACCAAGAAATGGCTAGACAAACCACAAAATTTCAAAAGAAATCATGTTTATCACTAACTAGGTGAGAAATCAAATACAGTCAAGCTATTCCATATGTTTCTGCAACTCAGAATGTTCAGATATCTAATGAGATTATGGGGTCAAAGTTAAAGATTCAGTGCCAAAAAGATGGTTAAACTGAGTTTGAAGACCAGTCTCAAATCTCAAGCATCTGATTTGCTGAAATGGAGACATTTCTCCATTTCAGCCAATCAGATCCTTGAGAGTCTGGTCTCCATTCTCAGTTTTACAATCTTAGGACATAGATATTTTCACTTAAGAAAAGATATTTACATGTAACAAATGTTTTGTAAATTAAAAAAAACCTAGAGATGTATTAAATTGTACATTATGCCATGCGAGGGAAAAGGCTGTTAAATACCTGATTGAGTGTGTTCTCTTTGTTTGCATCTGGCATAATTACACCATGGTTCTTTGCCCCCTTGAAAAGTACACATAAAACGTTTTTCAATTAGTCTTTCAGTTTTCAACCACTTCTTCTAAATTGTTATTAAATACTGTAAAACGCATTAATTTCGCGACGTCAAAATTTCGCGATTTTCGTAAAAAATCGGCAATTTTCTTTATTCGCGTATCCATAAATTCGCGACGTCATCAGACTCGAAACCAAAATTATAAAGTATAATTTATAACCATGATCACGATTTCATCGTTAAACACATGCAAACGGTACAGATAAATACCATTGTCCTTACTGAGATATAAAACAATTAACTATCAATAAACATAATATTGTCAGGCAAGCTGCCTTTTGTTTAGGTGTGAAATATAACAAACAGCGCTGACAATAGCTATCTTGTTTCCTGTATCAGAATAAATAACTCAAAACTTAACAGTTTAAGGAAATAATCGTTTATATTATTTACCAAATTTATTTAAATAATTAAATCAAATAAATGAATGTTGGCCCAAAAGAAATTATATGTGGCGTTTGAAGTGATTAACAGTTTTAAGTTGCCTCTTTTCGGATAATTATTATCGGATATATCAAAAACTCATCGTATATTCGCGATATTTATAAATTCGCGAGGCAAGCGATTCGCGAATATTAGCGAAAATAAAACCAACGCGAATAAATCCAGTTCTACAGTATGTGAAATACATGTGTGTAATACAAACTCATATGTGGACAGACTATCTACTAGCTTTCCGAACCTCTGTTGAAGCAGAAAGTATCAGAAGTGTAACTGCCAAGATGTTTTACCCATTCCTCCTTGCCGCTTTTTGATCTGTTAAGTTTTTTCTGACCAAAATGCGACCAGTGCAGATCCTGATCAGCCGGCTCAGAAGTGCCAGCTGATCTGGATCTACACTGGTCGCAAATGCATAAAAATGCATATCAATTGAGAAAAGGGTTAAGTATCAAATTAGTTAGACAACACACTGAACATAGTAAAATTCATCAAGTTCTGGTGTTTTCAGCAAGTTAAGTTCAACAAGATTTTAAAAAATGCTGGCTGTTCTATTAATATTTTTTGACTGCTGGTGGTACAAACAATCTTAATGGCCTAAGTGCCGACTAAGTAAACCTAGGAGGAATCTCATTAACAATGGGATTCAAACCCACAACCTCCGGGTTCGTACTCTGAAGTATGAGACTTTACCCACAGACAATAGTTACTAATTATTGTTTTTCCTCTGACTTTCATACCAATGTAGTTGGAGATTGTGTTACCATAAAGAGAAATAATGCAAATGAATTTACCATATTGGACTGCACTCTTTTTCCATTCTTTGATCCTCTCTCGTAAATATATTTACCCTATAATATAAAAGAGCAATATTATGTCTTTAACTTAAACAAAATTAAAATTTCTGGAACTATAAACAATATATTCTAATTGAAAGAACTAAAATATACTTCTAGAATATTAGTTGCAGATGATTTGATATTTGATATTAGTTCCTTTGATCGATGAAGAAAGCACTTCGCTCAAGTAATTCTTATGCAGAACTTTTAACTAATATTTTGCATGCCTGCTGCAGAACTTATTTCAATACCTATTAATGAGACAGAAATTCTCATATTTTCAAAAGGAAAATTATCGCTATGACAATAAACATTAAATAAATGAGGTCACATGCATATATAATTATTTTTTAAAATTTTACAGAAATTCCAGTTATTAACTTTTGGACATACCAGACTCCTACAATGTGTCACCTCTGTGTAAAAACAGTGTAAATCCATCTTATTTCAATGGTACTTATACTGCTTTTGGATTCCTATGATCTGGACTGAGGTTTAATATAAAATATATCATCTCCAAGGACATCTATTGTGAAGAGTTTTGGCAAATGAAGAGCATTGGATTCAAGCAGAAAGTTGAGATTTTCTTCTAGAAGACATATATACTGTAGAAATATTGTATATATACTTACAGCTTGATCAGAGCCCACAAATGATATTGCCTTGATATCTGGGTTATCACAGATAAAGTTGACAGCTGAAAAACACACACACATTCTATTTTAAAAGATATCCCATATAATGTAACATAACTGTAAAAGCAGCAAAACAGGAATTCATTTTTATCTAAACTAAGGATCTACATTGTTAACTTCTTGATTGGAAATAACCTACAGTTTGTCAACCAGTTACGGTTATGAACCAGTTCTGGTTAACTTTTTATATCCTATCATATGATAGAAATATTTCAGTAGAATGAGTGAAAATGCTAATTAAGTCGCAAAGAAAAGCATTTGAATTGAACATTAACAAACTCTAACCTTTGATCTATTGTTTACTTCTGGTCAAGCGCCGCATACAGAAAGACTATTGCATATGCCCATGTGCAAAATTTGGCAACCCGAAGCAGTTAAGCGTGACAGTCATCGCATAAACATAACTTAAAAGGCCCCAAAACAAAAATTTCAAATATTGAGTTTTATCATGATGTTACTTGCAAGCAAACTGATGTGCATAAATATTTGCGTGCTATTTTTGTGAAGTTTTCTTTGTGGAAAGCGTTTCAACCAATTCCAGATCAGTAACTGCGAATCAGCAGTTAGCACAGATTCCAGAGTTGGAATTCTTTCTCTCATTTGAAATTCACAGTAGCGCTATTTGTGCAGTGTGGCGGCCGTAAAAAGTCTCCCCGTACATATAGTCAGTACTGTTATCAGTAAAATAACTCGTTACCGATGCCATGCAGTGATTGTTACGTATATCAGGGCTATCCGATCAACTTTTTTTGGGGGGGGGTTGTCCCGGCTAGCTCAGTTGGTTGCGTCGCAGGAATTGCAGGGCTAGGCGCTGCGGCTGTGATGGTGCGGGTTTGCTCCCAGCTAGAGGCACTCTCATTTCAAAGGATAAAATAGGGAGTATAACTGATGAAAAGAGACACTCAAAGCTAGAGGATGTGGCAGGTGAGCCTATGGTCATGTCCCCATCAAGTAAACACATGCGGGGTCCAAAATAATTGCAACATATTTTTGGGAAGACATCATGCATACTATAAATAAAAAACAAAATTCAGATTATTGCTTTAAATATATTTTTCCACAACGGATATAAGGATTAACTGGAACTGGTTGACAAACTGTAATGAATCTAATAGTGAACAGGATAGATCTTTATTAGACTGCACAGATGTGCTGGCTGATTTGAGTCTGCATTGGTTGCCCACTGGCTGCCCATGTTACTAAAGTCATAACCTATTAAATAAATGGATATTCAACAACTTTTCTAAGAAAGTTAAGATCAGTGATCGAAGCAAGCACATTCATTATTTTCAAGAAGTCATGGTTTTATTCAAAATAAGGAAAAAAAACCCTTGTTGACATCAAAATAGCATTACCAGATAGTGCATGCTATCCCCAGCAAAGATTACACCTTTTCATTTTTTTAAAAGCATGTGATAAAAGAAATGACACTTAACATCATATAATATGAAAAACATTAATCTCGTCCAGAAAATTTATTAATAATCTTGATAGAGGCTGGTTTAAAATTAACTTATTTGAACTTGTTTAACAATTTTGTATTAACCTAACAACTCCCGTTATATCCTGTATGTCTTGCATGATTATAAGAAGATGGAAAAACACGGAACCAAAAGTACTTGTATTAATGACTAATTTATCTTACAAACAACTTAGATTCATTTTCATAATTACACACAAATCACAATAACGGCACAAGTTCAGAAAAACTGCAGTATCTTAAACCCCCAGCCCTAAACTTAAGTAAGAATATACTATTGAAAAATCATATTTGTCCATATAGACTCCAATATATAAACTCTCTAACAGAACACAAAAGGTCCGATCGAATTCTTTCCTATAGACGGGATTTTCAATGATATTGTTAAATTATCATTAACAAACTTTTAAGAAGCTAAATATAGTGGAACTATATTTAGCAAGGACGAAGAGACCACTTCATGCGCGATCTCGATTTCTGTGACGTTTCAGAAATCCTACTTTCGCTTTTAGTCGCGTGAACCAAATTTATTTTAGTAAATTAAAATTTTATTAGCCCGAACTAATGCTGCAAATTTGTGCCTATAGTTCCAAATACATGTAATATATCATACAAGAGCAGGTTAAATTGAAGTAATGCCGCTTTAACCCTTTCCTCCATATATATGCCTTAATGGCATGGGCAAACAGTGTAGATCCTGATCAGCCGGAATGTCCATGTATATGGAGTAAAGGGTTAAACTTGTATAATATACAATTCCAAACCTAGACAGTTGATAATAATGACTGCTAAAATATTGTACATTCAGTTATCAGCTTCAGTGTTTAGAAGAATGTAAACTTATGACAGATATTTGAAAATGTTGTTAAAATGAAGAGGAGAGGGATAAGGGAGCTTTCATATTTACTCTATTTATTCTTCTTCTGTTACTCATATATTTTTTCTTTATCAATATTTTATTTTGAATTACTGTCTATGTTAAAGTGTTTTTTCAATCCATTAATTTATCAAATAGAATATCAACAACTTTTGTTGTTAAAGTTAAAGGGTTTGAACTTTATCTTTTATTGTAATTATTGCTGAAAAAAAATTGAAATTTATGAAGTATGAAAACTAAGAAAGCAAAGTAAGTGTAATTAGACAACAGTTTAAGCAAGCATACTAATTAACAATCCATTGAAATGATGGATTAACATTCCATGTAACAATACAGACCTCTATGAGCACCATGAATTACATTTACAGTTCCATCCGGAAATCCGGCATCTTGTACCAGCCTTGCCAGAAACATGAGTGCACCAGGGTCACGCTCTGACGGTTTTACCACCATCGTATTCCCTGTGATAAGTGCAACCGGGAACATCTGTAACAACCGCAGTTACAAATATGTTAGCTTTGTGAACATACACAAACACAACTCAAGTGATTTTAGTGAAAACAGTATAAAAACCTGCATGAGCGCCATGTATGACATTAACTGTTCCGTCCGGAAAACCAGCATCCTGCACTAGTTTCATCATAAACATGGTGGCGCCAGGATCACGTTCTGAGGGTTTAAGAACCTGGGTATTGCCAGTGATTAAAGCCATTGGAAACATCTGAAGAAAGAGAGCAGTAAAGCTTGTATTGGGCAAAAGCATGCAGAGCACAAGGGAAAACAAGGGTAAAATGCTGTTATGACAACTGCATACTTTGAATGTGCTGGAGCTGGAATATTTTAATTTATGATGATGATGATTATGATAATGGTGGTGGTGATGATGATGATTATAATGATGCCAATGATGATGATAATGATGATGATGATGACAGTGTGCAATACATTAAAGAATTTCTCCTGAATTTCAATATATGTACAGGAGATGCTGTTTACGCAATTCCTCAAAGCATTATTGCATAGTGTGGAACCCACAGTATGACTAACTTATAACAAATATATTGTAGATATTTTCTTCTTCTATCACCATGTAGTAGAGGTATTTTCCATCATTTCCTGTGAATATGCTCAGATAAACACATGCCTGTGTAAAATATAATATTTCTAAATAGCATACAATACAATAACTTAATATATTCTCAAGTTCTATTCCTTCAAATTGTGAAAAAGGCAGTCCTTTTTAGACACTCTAAAATATTTTAATCAGTTAAAACATGTGAAGTCTTTTGTCACTTACCCAAAGTGGGATCATGGCTGGGAAGTTGAAGGGTGTGATGCCTGCAGTGACACCCAGGGGTAACCTGATGGTATAGGTGTCCATATCCTTGGCGATGCCCGACATTGTTTCTCCCAACTGTAAGGATGTGATACTACAGCAGTGTTCAACAACCTCTGAAACAGTCAGATATACTCTGCACATTAAGGGCCCAAGATCATAAAACTAAAATTAAAGAGACGAGTCTCAAATCTCAAGCATCTGAGACCAGTTGCCATTTCAGCCAATCAGATACTTGAGATTTGAGACTGGTCTCCAGATTTAGTTTTATGTTTTGGGAAAAAGTCTGTTTGCTGTAGGTAACAACATGACATAGAATACATGTTCATTTAAACTCGACAACCAACGGAGGATTCAAACTTAACCCTTAAAGGCTTTACTCCATAAAATAACATTGTAACACATGCATGTGCATGATCAGCCAGCACATCCACGCCATCTGAACTTCATCTGCACTGGTCACATATTGGTCAGGAATAACTTTATGAATCTAAAGCGAACAGTGAAGATCCACACAATAAAGGTGTATCTATGGAGTTAAGGGTTAATCCATTAACATTTGACAACAATCCCTTTAACTACCGGCTTCAGGTGAGCACAAGACAGTCAACTTACACAATAAACAAGGCGTTTCACTTAAATGGATCCAAAAAGTGCTCCAATAGCACTTAAGTCTTAATTCAAGTAATGACATTCTATCACCTATTTAATAATAAAATTTGAATCCTTAGTGAAAATTAACTTCTTTCTTGATATTTCAAGATGAAGGTTCAAAATCTGTTTCAAGGGCCACACCCTGTTGTCATGGTCAAATAAGACTCTTGCAAACCACTAATATCTCAAGCTGCAGCAAACCACAAGATATAAGTATCCTTAGCCATTAAGATATACCTCAAATCTCCAGACTCTGTTCTTTTTTATAATAATAATAGAATATATTGTGTAACAAACACTTACGAAGCCCTCTCATCACATCTCCTTCAGCATCGATCAGTGTCTTTCCTTGCTCCAGAGTGATCAACTTGGCAATCTCTTTCTAGATAAATACAAAATGCATAAAATGTTATAGCATTCCCATAACAGAGAGCAGCAAAATTGTGCGCACTTTATATACCAGATGGGTGCTCAGGTGATCACTTGTCAGAAAAAAAGAAATGTTAGTAAATGGCAAAGTTATAGCCAACTTCAAGTTTTCATGTGACCTAAAAATTTTTGCTTTATCATGACCTTGTTGTTACAAGCAATATAATATTAAAGTTTGATAAAGAAATGTTAATAAATGGAAATTACTGCCAACAGTATGTTTTCACGACAAAATCAACATAGTCCAAGGAGCATAACAATGTCAAATGTGACCTTGACCAAAGATTTGTATGCTTTATTAGTTGTCATATGCAATATAATTTTAAAGTTTGATAAAGAAATATTAACAAACGGCAATGTTATAGACAACATTTGGTTTTTCATCATGGACAGACAGACGGACAAAGCGAACCCATAGTCCGACATTTACACTCTTCTTCCACCTAACTATGAATGCTTTCTTCCAAAATTTTTTACTTTTCAATGGCAGAGATAGGTTGGAGGCCTGGGGAAAATAAAAAATGATCACAAACTATTGGACTGTGCACATTGTTTTAGTATTTGGAGGTGCAGACACATTCTGCCATGACTTAGTATGAAACAGTGGGTTGTCATTCCCTCTGCTGTTTCAACAACCATCCCAAATAACTGTTTATTTAATATTTTATTACGAACTGAGAATATTTAAAAACTAAAAGAACTCAAATTGATGATCTACTGCCATCATTGGGATAAGAAAAATATTTGGGTTGTTCACAGCTGAGCTTCACACACTTTAAACTATCCAAATGTTTTCCATATCTCATTCACTCTAAATCAGCTATTGATTTAATCGTTTGGTAATTTTTATGACTGTTATGCAATGGTAGAACAGTGTAGATCCAGATCAGCTGGCAATTTCTACACAGATCACATTTAGATTCATTTGATTATTTCTGACCAAAAAGCAACCATAGAAGATCCAGATCAGATGGCATAGATCTAGATCTACATCAGTCGCAAATGCAATAAACCCACATAGTATGAGTAAAAGTTAAAGAAGGCGGTCTCTATTATTTTACATATAAGCCTGGTTGTATAACCATTTTGATTATCATTATCAAGACTCTGACTACTGACCAAGTTTTCTTTGATGAGCTGCTGGAACTTGAACATACACTGCTGCCTCGTCAGGACTGTGGTTTGAGACCAGGTTTTGAAAGCTTTCTTGCAGGACTCCACAGCTGCCGTCATTTCAGCATCTGTCGCCTCAGGTACGCGAGAAATCACTTCATTTGTTGCCTGACAAGAAAAACCAACATAATTTCAGACAAAAACAACCCAGTTTTTCTCTAAATCAGATTTTTAAAACTGTAATTCACCATCTGGAAAATCATTTATGTTCGTGGGTTACTTATTTTTGTGAATTTGCAGGTAGATCAATTCATGAATTTAAAACCATCACAAAATAGAAATGAACTTACTTATGAATTAAAGAACGTCAAAAATAAAGTTAAACTAAAACTATGAATATCAGTGATTCACAGTATTTCTAAACATGCATGAACTAGATGTTTTTTGTGAAAAACGCATGTCTCCCCCCTGCGCCCAGACCCCTGTGACCTTGACCTTTGACCTACTGATCCCATAATCAATAGGGTTCTTCTACTCAATAAGGGCTATTACCCTATTTAGTTTGAATGCTCTGGGTCAAGCGGTACTCCAGTAATTGACCTGATACGGTTTTTACTCTTTGGGGCCCCTGTGACCTTGACCTTTGACCTACTGACCCCAAAATCAATAGGAGTCCTCTACTCAATAAGGACATCCATCGTATGAAGTTTGAATGGTCTGGGTAAAATAGAACTCCTATTATTGAGTGGAAATGGTTTTCACTCTTCAGGCCCCTTTGACCTTGACCTTTGACCTACTGACCCCAAAATCAATAGGGTTCTTCTAATCAAAAAGGGCTATCACCCTATGCATTTTGAAGGCTGTGGGTCAAACGGTACTCCAGTTATTGAGCGGAAACGGTTTTCACTCTTCAGGCTCCTGTGACCTTGACCTTTGACCTACTGACCCCAAAATCAATAGGGTTCTTCTACTCTATAATTGCTATCAACCTATGAAGTTTGAAGTCCCTGGGACAAAGGGTACTCAAGTTATGGAGCAGAAACGGTTTTCACTCTTCGGGCCCCTGTGACCTTGACCTTTGACCTACTGACCCCAAAATCAATAGGGTTCTTCTACTCTATAATGGCTATCAACCTATGAAGTTTGAAGTCCCTGGGTCAAAGGTACTCAAGTTATGGAGCAGAAACGGTTTTCACTCTTCGGGCCCCTGTGACCTTGAACTTTGACCTACTGACATCAAAATCAATAGGGTTCTTCTACTCAATAAGGGCTGTCATCCGAAGAAGTTTGAAGGATCTGGGTCAAAGGGTACTCGAGTTATTGAGCGGAAACGGTTTTCACTCTTCGGGCCCCTGTGACTCTGACCTTTGACCTACTGACCCCAAAATCAGTAGGGTTCTTCTACTCAATAAGGGCTATCACCCTATTAAGTTTGAAGGCTCTGGGTCAAAGGGTACTCAAATTATTGAGCAGAAACGGTTTTCACTCTTCGGGTCACTATGACCTTGACCTTTGACCTACTGACCCCAAAATCAATAGGGTTCTTCTACTCAATAAGGGCTGTCATCCTATGAAGTTTGAAGGCTCTGGGTCAAAGGGTACTCGAGTTATTGAGCGGAAAGGGTTTTCACTCTTCAGGTCACTGTGACCTTGACCTTTGACCTACTGACCTCAAAATCAATAGGGTTCTTCTACTCAATAAGGGCTATCACCCTATGAAGTTTGAAGGCTCTGGGTCAAAGGGTACTCGAGTTATTGAGCGGAAACGGTTTTCACTCTTCGGGTTACTGTGACCTTGACCTTTGACCTACTGACCCCAAAATCAATAGGGTTTTTCTACTCAATAAGGGCTATCACCCTATGAAGTTTGGAGGCTCTGGGTCAAAGGGTACTCGAGTTATTGAGCGGAAACGGTTTTCACTCTTCGGGTCACTGTGACCTTGACCTTTGACCTACTGACCCCAAAATCAATAGGGTTCTTCTACTCAATAAGGGTTATCATCCTATGAAGTTTGAAGGCTCTGGGTCAAAGGGTACTCGAGTTATTGAGCAGAAACGGTTTTCACTCTTCGGGTCACTATGACCTTGACCTTTGACCTACTGACCCCAAAATCAATAGGGTTCTTCTACTCAATAAGGGCTATCAACCTATGAAGTTTGGAGGCTCTGGGTCAAAGGGTACTCGAGTCATTGAGCGGAAATGGTTTTCACTCTTTGGGTCACTGTGACCTTGACCTTTGACCTACTGACCCCAAAATCAATAAGGTTCTTCTACTCAATAAGGGCTATCACCCTATGAAGTTTGAAGGCTCTGGGTCAAAGGGTACTCGAGTTATTGAGCGGAAACGAAGTGTGACAGACGGAGTGACGGACAGACGGACAGGGCAAAAACAATATGTCTCCCCCAGAGGGGGGGAGACATAATTCTAGTACAAAATTATTAGTATATTTTTGTTTGTAAAGAGATGTCTACCTAATATTTATCTTCAAAAGTAGTCAGCCACACCTTTAAACTCTGACCATGTCAAGGGAAGACTTACATAATAATGATATTCAGTAGAGTTTCTTTGTCACCTTAGATAAAGACATTGGCAAGTAAATATAAGGATACTGTTTTACTGGAAACAAATGAATGCATTCTACAGCATACATGACATAAATTAAGAAATAATATGAATAAAATTATCACTCATGGTATTTGTCTTTCAAACTCTTCAATAAAACGATTTACATGTGTATACATACCAAGTTCATTTTCTAAGTGGCATGTCTATGAATAAAATAAGGTGACATAGTTATTGTATAATCACATGCATGTACTTGAGTCTCACTGAAGTAGAATGAGTATTTTATTTTATGCAAATAGTAATATAACCTGAACATGACCTCAAATATGGAAGTTGAACCATTTACCCTGACCTAAATACAGACTGAATCATTGATAAGGCTATAAACCTTTATTCACTATCTTAACCTGCCTTACAAGCTGGTTTTCAATGCTGATATATTTCTTAATACTGCTCTTTGATATTTGTAACATTAACGAAACCGTTTAAAGCAAACAGCACAGCTTATTCATTATGTGAACAGTGTAGACCCAGACAACCTTGTGTATATGCCTACAAACCTACCGACTCCAAATACTCTCGGAAGTGCATGTTTTCATGTTGGCCTTGTAAAATTAGAACCAATAGGCCTTATATGAACATTACTACATCCATACATACTGGGTTGTGCAGATCTATCCATTTGTTTGTCTTGGACTCCACAAACTTTCCATCCAAAAACAGCTTAGTTGTTGCTGGCTGCAAATAGATATATATATAGTGTAAGCAGCCTCCTTCAACCACTGTTTCATGAAACATGTTCCAATCCTACACTTTTTTTTGTTTAGTTTTTGTTTTTCAAAGTAAATCTTCTTCAAATTCTTAATGTTTAAAACAGTTGTTTTATTTAAAAATCTCTGCACACTTCCTAGGTTTCAGTTGTTGCAAAATGGTTTTACTG
The DNA here is from genome assembly GCA_038501625.1 of Corbicula japonica. Classification (NCBI taxonomy): domain Eukaryota; kingdom Metazoa; phylum Mollusca; class Bivalvia; order Venerida; family Cyrenidae; genus Corbicula; species Corbicula japonica. The sequence continues at coordinate 14,335,668 of JAZAYU010000006.1, read as the reverse complement.
AAAGAACTGATCTTATCATACCACATAAAAACAGGATCGGAGACCAGTCTCAAATCTCAAGCATCTGATTGGATGAAATGGAGACTGGTATCTATTTCAGCCAATCAGATGCTTGAGATTTAAGAGTGGTCTCCAGTTTTAGTTCATGATCTTGAGCAAAGTCTTCCATAATGAGGATTGCACACAAGACTGTTGTTACTCCTTTATTTTAATGTAGTTACAACAGTCTTTCATGCAATACAAATCTCATTAAAGTCAGATCTAACAAAATATAAGATCTGATAATGGACCGCAGACACCGTACATAAGTATTAGCAGTTTTCCCTGATTACTATTTTTAGAAATTGTCAACACAGGAAGCATGACTTATAACACTTGCAAAATGATCTGAAGATGTCATTACAGTAGAAATGAATGCAACACTACATAAACACATATATCTACAGTAAAATATGTCTTAAGCAGGTTGTCAACACTCCATTGTTTAAAATACTCTTTTTACTTTCACTTTTGCGATTTTGTAGGCAACAATCCGATTGGTTCAAAGGTTTTGTGATAAAAGCACATTTTAGTTACTCGTCGTAAGATCCTGATAGCGTAGCAATTTTCAGGAAATGATTTTAATCATATTGATTCAATACTAAATCACTGTAAATGTCAGCATGTCTTTATGGGTTAATCACCACCTCAATATTGGAGTCTGTTCTAATATTATTGGCTGAAGTACTGACATTTGTTTTTACTTGGTGTTAAGTATACTTACAGCTCCTGTTCCATAGTAACGGCAGGCAAAGTGGCTTGCCTGAAAATACAGAAAACAAAGTTATACTCTAAAACGTACGACAACATTCTTTACAATAGGGTCGAAACACGGCTTCTGGATTGGAGCAGTCTAAACAGGGTCTACAATGTTTCCTTTTTAGTCCAATTTCTGCAAGATCACCCCCCTATGATAAATCAACGGACTGGCTTGGAGGCACACTGGTTAAGACCAGTATCAAAGTTCCTGCCTTGAAGTTGTTATGACCAACAAAAGCATCATAATCAGCTACATTTTTTAATAAGAGTGTTGGGGAAATTAATGGATGTTCTTCAAATCCAGGCTATGGCAAAGAAACCTAGTGACCTACCTGGTTTAACCTGTCATGTACAATTTCACCTGCTGAGCCTGAAGCCTTCATTAGGCATGGTTTAACTAAAATATGTGACACATCTTGACCAATCAGGTATTATGGACTATCTGACCACTGTAGACTCATATCAGCCTGCACATCTGATCAGTTAGATCAGGGTCTACACTATTCGCCATTCAGTCAGAGAACCCCTATTTTGTCATGAAGCATCACATATTTCTATGAAAGTTATCAATTGGCAAACCCTAGAGAACAATAAAGATGTGTAACACCATAATGCAACACTACTAATACAAAATTTTATACATTTCCCTTTATTGTGCCCCTCTCTTTGTTTGCACTAAAACCAAAACAACTTTAATGTCAGTATTACATGTACATTGTACGATGTATTTTACATCATAGGCTGCCTATTTACATTTTTTCACATTTCAGGGTGGAATACTTGTCCAGAGTGTTGTTAATATTAATTGTAAACCACTATAATTATAATGCCTATAAATGACTGAAAAGGAGAAAATTTCGCCAAAAGATTCACTGATCAGTATCTTTTAGGACTTCTTGTGAGTGAATTTTACTGTTAGTATAAGTAATGATTTAATAACATTGCTTTAATTAAAATATCAATTTGTGTTCCTTATATCATATGGTTTTAAAAAAAAAATTACATACAAAATTACAAATCCCTAAAAAGATTTTCTTCTTTCTTTGTGACATTAGATTTGTGAATTTTCTAAGGTTGGGCCATACAATTCTGGATTAATGTACACCGTAATGGTCTATATTCTCTAATTTATAACAAATGTAATAGTGTTTTTCATTGTCTGTGTAAGCGTTCTGCAATCATTAGTCATAGGAAATGAATTCTGATGTCTCTCAGACCGTTGGTCAAATAAAAGTTCTGTGTGACCAAACAAATATAAGTCTACTATAATACATGTTTGCTTCATCAACATCTCTCATCCAGTGAGAAAAAATTGTTTAAAAATGCTTTCATCTCTTCAGCACAATGTGCTGTACAAGGTGAAATCAGCTGGGCATAAACAGGTTTAACAAAAACTATATTCAAATCATATTGTGCATACACTGCCTTCATTCAATACTTATCACTCTCTGGAGCATTGTCATACATGTAAATTTACAAAGGTAAAAAACTGCTGTTTGGTGCAAAATATTTACAGTAATGTCTTGATAAAAATGTTTGATATATGGTTACATTATTTGCCATGACTTGGTCATTACATATACTTTGTTCACACAGTACTATTGGTCTAACAGGACACATTAGAACCAGGTGGTTCACTTGGACCAGGGGCGGTCGATTGATCCCTAAGGTGACATGGTCCAACTGTGTTCAAATGAACCAGCTGGTTCAAATGGGCCATATCAAAGCACACCAACATTTATTTTTTTGTTGTGCTTGCAAATTTTTATTTTGTAAGTTAATTTGGTAGGTAAAAAGATAAGCATTGTATAATCAGGGAAACTAGCATTTGACAAGACTATACTTAAACAAGTAAATACAAACCCATACCTGGGACTAACCATATCTAAAAATTTAACCTGGGAGACACATATAAATAATATTTCGAGCAAACTCTACCCTTGGATGCCTTAAACATAATCCGAAGAACTGTTCTTTGGACTGAAGTAAACTACCAAACATCACATTACGAGGGATGTTCGAAAAGTTTCGAGACAAGTGCCGTATTGTTTTTGTTTATTGATTTTTTTCTATGATTTTCTCCATGAACATAGATGTAGGTATATTGCATTGATTAAACATATGCTTTTGATATAATTGTCAGCTGCATAGAATCTGTTGTCACCATAGTAACGCTAGGTTGACACCAGTTGGGCACCTAGGTTTACTGAACAAATGGTTCACATTTGCAACAGTCTGAAATGTTCAATTCTTTTCAAAATACTCCCCCACACACTTAACACACTTCTGATGTCTGTGTACCCATGAGATGAAGCAGTTTTTAAAGTCCCCTGACGGAATTCTTCTAACGCACTCCCTGACAACAACAGGCAGGTCCTCGACATCGTCGATGCGGTGGCCACGCAAGTCACGCTTAACTGTAGGAAACAGCCAAAAGTCACAAGGCGCTAGGTCAGGGAGTACAGTGGGTGGGCTATGGTACCAATTCCTCTCTCAGCAAACACACTCTTTGTGACAGATGATGTATGGGGCGTGGCGTTGTTGTAATGCAGGAAGAATTTGCCGTCCTTTTCTGGTCTCTTCTTCTTCACCGCCCTAATCAGATAACATCGGAGCACCTGCAACGAGAAAATGTTTGCTTCTATGCAACCATCTGCATGGAAAACGTGAAGTAATATTATTTATAAAACGACAGTTTCTTTAACTGTATACAGTAACAAATATTAATATAAAAATAGTTAAAATGTGACACTATACCTGAGTAGTACTGCCCTGTCACTGTCTTTCCAGTCAGCGCTGCGTGGCAGAGAATGACTCCCCTCATGTCGAGAAAGACGATGAACATCAGCTTTTTGGCAGAGATTTTGACCATAGCTTTTACAGGTGATGGCGAATTAGGGGTTTTCCATAATAGAACTGTCTTGTTTGGTTTTGGGATCATATACACTAACCCAGGTTTCATCAGCTGTGATGATGGATTCCAAGAATCTGTCCCCGAGTTGTCTGTACTGTTTCAGAAAGGCCCTGCTGTTGGTGACTCGCTGTAGCTTTTGCTGGCTGGTCAGTAGGCGGGGGACCCAGCGGGCATATATTTTTGTCATATTTAATTCATTTATGATGATGTCATGAGCTGAAGTGGATCCAAGTCCAGTTTTCAGAGCGCTATCACGTACAGTCAATCTCCTGTCAGATCTCAATAATGCTTCAATTTTGTGTGCCTTTCCTGCCTTTACAATCGGACATCCAGTCCTCGGAAGGTCGGTGGGCTCACACGTAGGGTCATCTTTAAAGGTGTTATACCACTCATAAATTCTCGTCCTAGACATTGCGGCTGTCCCGTACGTAGATTGTATCATGGACAGAGTCTCGGATCTGCTTTTCCCCATCAAAACGCAAAATTTTACAGAATACCGTTGTTCTGGATTAATTTCACACCTATTTTACACCTATTTGTTAAAGGGAGATGTGCATGGTCGAGCAGGTGTACTTGGTAAAATCGTAAACAGATCGATCTATGTAACACTTACGTGTACTTTTCACTAAACTCTACATTTCAAACCCTCCAGGAGGAAGTTTTTGGTTAATTTTACCATTTTACCGGACCTGAAAACAATCCACTGAAGAAACCCGTTTACGAAATACATTCTATATTTAGCGATCATGGGAATGTCACGTGGTCATTCAACAATAAAACAACAACATCTATGGCGTTTGATTCTGCGAGTACCGTCGATAGTCAGCAAGGTACACTAAATGCATATTTTGGTTGAAGTGATCACGTGACTATCCCAAAAACCACCGCGGCTTTACGCGGGAAATACAAAAATAGCTAACCTATGTGCGTCGCATATGAAAATATTTTGGGTGTAAATCAATATTTGAGCTTCAAATAATGATATTCAACTGATTAATAACCCTTTTCGCAAATCTGTTCCATTCATCAATCCTGCACATCTCCCTTTAACAGGTCTAGGAAACGGCTGATTTTATGGACTGTCTGTAAATTCATAGACTGTCTGTTTTTTTATAGATAAATATATCTGTAAATTTACGGACAAGGGTTGTTTCAAAAGTTGTCAAAAATTTAAATCTTGGTTCTACACCACATTGGGATAAAAATGAATGAAAATCTACATATAAAATAGTATTTATTATTGTAAATCAACATAAATTTTTTTAAAAGATCATTATTATGTTCAAATGATTGTGTGGAATGTTGTTAGATCATTGATGACCATGTTGGAGAAGAAATAGCAGTGTAAACAAACTTCCATTCTTTTTGTTTATGCCTTATGCTATGCTCTTTGCTATCAGAATTAACACAAATGCTTTAGGTTTGTGAATTTCTAAAATGTGTTAACTTTTGTATCAACCCTTGTCCATAAATTTACAGATACATTTATCTATAAATAAACTGACAGTCTGTAAATTTAAAGACAGTCCGTAAAAACAGCCGTTTCCTAGACCTGTTTAAAACAGTCCACTTGTTTACACCGTTAAATCCGGAAATGACGTCGTTGACGTCGTGCACTTTAGTGCCATAATTTATATCAACGTCAAAGCCACACTGGAGCATTTATTGAGACATATGATTGACAAATAAAATTGTACTTTAGCGCGGTGGCATGAAAGTGACCCGCTCACGTCTACTTGACGTTGCTATGGTGACGATATCTCACGCATCATGCGCAACTACGTTTTCAGTATGTAATTTACTCATAGAATATTGTTGTAGTTACAAGTACATAAAATATCAAGTGAAAATAATGAAAATTGAAGAAATAACGGCACTTGTCCTGAAACTTTTCGAACATCACTCGTAGTATGTTCTACATTTGAATATGGATTAATTATTTGGGACCTGTACCTTGTAAAAGATATTAATTCTATAAAAAAGATTCAACATCACGCAGCGAGGTTCATTACCAGGGATTACACTTATCATGAAGCTCAACCTTGACACGCTACAGCAGCGCCGGATAAACGCAAGGTTAATCTTCAAAGGAAGTCCGGGGTATGGTGCCAGCCATTGACAGTGCAAGTTACTTGACATCAATAACCAATAAATGTAAAATTATTCCAAAAATAAACCCAAACAGTAAAAGTGTTAGCATTGAAGAAAAATGTTGCATTAAATTTAACCATTCAAACTGTTCCAAAACAAAAATTCTAAAACCCAGCAATATAAAAACTCATTCTTTGTAAAGATAATTCACAATTGGAACGCCCTAGAAGACAACGCCTCATGTGCCAGGACAGTTGAGAGCTTCAAGTCAGCTCTCACAGGTCGCGACTGACCGTATAGCACTCCACCGACGAATTACGCCAGCAGTGGCCACAACGTCATAACCATACACTGTATGGTACAGATTGGCTTATGTGCAAAACAACCCAACACTTCACAAGTTTTAGACGTATTTTAAACTTTTGCTACGTCGACAGCTTTAAGAGACATTTGTGAAATAAATTATAGATATCAAGGCAATGAAACGAACAAACAATTACATTTACGGCGGCTCTGTTATTTGGAAATACCTGTTTGAATGGTGTGAATATCCTCAGCAAAGCCATTCTCTGTGATCAATTAGCTGAGTTCAAGGTCATAAGTATCCGAGTAACTGATTGGCTGATATAGCTTGACCTCCAAACGGTGTAATGCGTTAAATTTCGAAAGCATAACACTTCTAATAATGGTCGTCCAATGCCTCTCAAGCCCAATACAAATCCGATTCAATGAAAAACACGTCAAATCATTCATGACCCAGTGCCAGAGAGTCTGCATTAAAATCTTTTCTCAAGTAAACTATGTAACTTCCCGAATGAAGGTTTTGTGTTGTACTTCACCGATTGATGTCAAATTATAATGGGCTGGGCAACACTATTAAAACTTGTAGGCCTATGCTGGTAGGTTGGAGCTATTTCACCGAGGAAAACTTGTATATATCTTTGTTCTTAGAACCGGGCGAGGCAAGTGGAGGTTGGTGTAACATAGAAAATGGCTTTAACCTCTATTGGCAAACGTGTTTCGAGGCAGTAACTTGTGCTCTTATGTTCATTGTCTGTTGCGTGTTACTTCGAAATTGGTATCATTATAAACGTATGTTCTCTCTTTTTATTACTTTTTTTGGGAAATGAGGAAGAACTGTGTCATCTGAATGTAATTTTCGTAAAAGACTTTATCACATACCACAGAGTGGTCAGTCATAAAAATTACAGAATACACGTTTAGTCACTATGTCAGACGCAGATATACAAAACGTGGACACTCTTCAATAACTGGACATGCAAGTAACATTGTTGCAAATTATTTGTTTTCGATCTTATAGATAAAAAAGCCTTTACGATTTGTATATGTGACTTACTTTTAGAATTATTGGAATTTTCTGAACTGTATAGATTCATTTTATTTTTGACTGGAAAACATGTAGTAACATTTTATAAACAATCTACATTTGAATCCTTAAGCGAACTCTAAGTGTAACCATAATTGCTGATCTGCGTTTATCCTGATTAGAAAGATGCTAAAATATTATGTTATCGTTTAAGAACAATGCATATCATGAATAGCCACACTCACAAACACAGCCTCCCTACGCAACTAAAAAGAAGACAGGAAAAGAGAGCATGTTGTTATAAGTATGACAATTCAAATAAGACGCCACAAACAATTAACGACATAGAGAACCCTTGGGGTTACCGCCTTGGAACGGTCAGTGGCAAAATAGGGTGCGCCAACCTCACACTTGCCCCAACAGGTTCTCATAGCAACAAACAAGTACAAGTTGTCTTGGTGAAATAACTCCAACTCACCCATCAGCTTAACAATGTTGCATACTAAAGCACACAAACATTTAAAACATAGGAAGTTAATAGAATTGCAAAGCCAAATGGGCGAGTACTCGATGATCTTACCGGGACCATAGCACCTGGAGTCAAATAATCAAGAACACGATGGCAGGATAAAAGTAACAAATCGACCTTCTAGAATTTTTTAAAAGAAAAAGAGTTCCCCATAAACCTTCATAAATTCTCAAACCCCTGCCACCGTCGTGCAACCAAAGAGTGGTGCGATGGCACGATGATGAGACGGCGAAGGCACGATGGTGAAACCATGATGACACGATGCTGAAAAAACGAAGGTGCGTACCATCGTGATTTCCCAATCGTACCATCGTGCATCTAAAGAGAGAGAGAAAAAATAAGTTTGTCCATACGGAACACCGTAGATAAGCTCTCCTTTCAAGTCTGTTTGTGGGGAGGCTGTATATCTGCACATGAATACTACATTTTACAAGTTAATTAAACACCAGAATTGTCTAAACTTGTTTTGTTGCACCGCCTTCTTTATAATGCAAATTCGCAAAATTACTTTTATTAGTTCATTTGATTCCAAATGCAGCATTTCTTTTAAAAAGGAACGACAACATATTTAGTTTTCATTTTAAATGTTGATATCCCATATGCAACATCTAATCGAGGAAGTCTTTATTTCAAAATCTATCCGCTTCTACAACATGTAATTTGTAACAATGTAAAATATTACACAGAACGCAATGCAATGTATATATACGAGGTAAATTGACAACAAGGGCCGTGAAAGAAACCGAACACAACAGATATTAAAATATTACATGTTCGATTTGAGCCTGTTCATGGCTGTACTGGAAATGCATATTACTCAGGCTCCACGCCGCCTAGTAGTGTTGGGAAATCGGTTACAAATCATAATCGATCATCGGTTGGAATCTGTTACCCTTTCCTATGCGATTGCACGATTATAATCGGTTTCTTAATTTACGCAGTGCTAGGTTTACAAATGGTCTTAGATCAGCATCTTACATAATTACTGGATACAAATAATTTTCAACTTTCTGACCAAAATCCTAATCAAAATCATTGCTGCCCAAAAAGGTTGTTTGTGCAACTGCACTGAACCCCTCTAGATCCGCCACTGAATTCTCAACTGCAAAATTGTTGCGTTTTCCTATGAATAATATACTGAATTTAAGGCTGAAGATACAAGGTCGAATTTTTAAGGTCTAGTTAATGCAAAACATATTTATTCCAAGAATTTTTACCATCTTCATATAGCTACGCAACTCAGACGCTCGACAAAATCGGCGACATTTGCGTCTATGTTTGATAACTGTATTTCTGTACTCTTTGCAACAAATTCTGCAAATGCCTTTTGTGAGGTCTTGGTTTTTCCTGAGCGGTGGAAGCTCTTCGTTAATCTTGTAGAACCTAAAGTGCTTCCACACTTCTGATTCGCATGTCTCAGCTGTTAATCGATTATGAGAGAACGACATCGATCAGCATTTACACGTCGCTAATCGATGTCTACCGATCATCGGCACATCACTACCGTCTAGTCCCGGTTTGAGCACAACTTAATAGTTTTGATCCATCCCCAACGACGGTATGCATATGGCGGCGAAATGGAAACTTTAATGCGATATTTTCAGATTAACACCATTATATGATAAGCTTCCTATGGTCCCCAGATAAAAGAATGGGTTAGCCCTAAACGTGAAAACAATGGGCGGAACTAAATAAAATAGAATTTTGATAGGGGATCTTAGAATATAAATCCCACATATAACAATGAACGCCAAATGAAAAAAAGCATGAAGTATACCCAGGGTGATAGAACAGTATCCGTATATATACCTGCTGGGATATTGAAATCAATCATCTTAAAACCGACAGAAATATTAAAACAAAAGTAAGTTATCCGTATATATACCTGCTGGGATATTGAAATCAATCATCTTAAAACCGACAGAAATATTAAAACAAAAGTAAGTTTAGATGTACTATAAGCATGTATAAGTATCGTGCTCAACGAACATCAAACTGATAACAGCACTGATTGAATGTACGGAGAAACATTTTACAGCCGCCACACTGTACAACCAACGCTACTGTGATATTGAAATAGATGAAAATGTAACTTTAAAAGCCACCGAGCACGACAAATATGAAAGTATTGCAAGCACGGTTTAAAAGTTAGAAGCTTCGAGTATAGTACATTCATAGCCATTCATATAGTAGCTTGTAACAAGTAAAATTTCTCAAAGAATCGGACGTTTTCCTGATGCCATCGGAGGTTGAACTTCAGAAGACAATCTAAACCCTGCAACCACTGAATGATTCGTAAAACTGCAGTGATCCTGTAACCATGAGATGTCGTTTTCACGATTGGAAGGCGAGCGGTCAGTGGGCGAACACAAGATCATGTGATTATTGCAATTAAGTACAAAAATATCAAAGCTGGGGAAGTTTCAATCAATTTATTTATAACGATAAATACAAAAAAAATTGAACACATCAACTATATATTTGTCATTAACTATATTATATCATATATTTATCAACAGTGATATGCCAGTTCAACAATTCAGACAGGTTATGATGTTCTGCGGCGAAAGTTGAAGTAAGGGTATTAATACCATAGACGAGATGCGTTTCTTTACTTTTGAGATATCTTCATCCATTTGCCTCTGCAAAAAGGAAGACTAAATGCAAGTATGTGTATGTAAAATTAAGGGAGGCCCGATCATTGAAAATTGTGTAAACCGGAAATGACTGAATTAGTTAATTACCACGTTTGTACTATCTCGCCGCTGAACTAGCTTTTTATGGCGACGTGGTAGTTCGTCGGACTTTTCAGAATCCTTATCACAAGTCATATAAAGCCGAATGGGAGTCTGCCAGGCAAGTTAAGCACCTCGTGATCCTTGCGAATTGATTCTCTTTAATCAATGTAAATCCGAGGAAGAATTCCAGTCTGAATGACTGTACTCAAGATTCTGACTGAACAGTTATATATACAAACGTGTTCTTCGTTGTTGTTTTACACTGCTCCAAAAAATCAAAATTCAAGTAGGCCTAAGAGAGTTGAAAATTGAAATTTGAATGTTAAAATAACAAGAATAACAAGTCATTATTTTGCAAATTCATATCTTACTTCCATATTCCATCGGCATATCGAGTAACACTATGGGGCCAACAATACTAAGGAAACCAATCAAGACATTGCTTGGGTCAGTCTCTGGCAACTTATCAACTGATTTCAAAGATGAAATCAGATTTTCTGTGTGGCATGGATGAAGCTGATAGAACGGCCTCCCAAGATATGGATGTTCTGTTTGAGTAAGAAATGTCCACTTGTCTTGTTCAAGTCTTTCTCTGTAACATTGTGGTACCAGAGCCCATACTCGTTCCAAAGGTAACAGACCACCATCTGGTTTGTACACATTGAAATATAGCACAGGTACACAGTAGCTCTCGCTATATATAACATGATATTCAAACGTCAGAACTTTGTTCGTATTTTCATCTGTTATGTCAGCATCTTTATCAGTCATAACAGTCTCATTTGTAGATATATCACCGTCAACACAACTTGAACTATCCTCAATAATTGAACAAAGTTTCACACATTTCTTGCGAAGATAATAATCTTCTGAGTGTTGTATCATTTCCCAGGAATCCATCATCTTGTTAGATAGTTCTATAATATGTTTGATACACCTTTTATATTCATGTTTGCTTATATTTCCCGTCATTGTGTCACTGTACACAGCATAGTGTCTACTTTCACTTTAATATTGGAGTACTTCCGGATTGTAGCTGACAACGATTTCCTATGCATATAACCGAATATATTTTAGTAGGGGGAGTGTTTCCGGTTTACAAATAAATCATAATGGTAAATTTGTGATAATTTTTAAGTTTATTACGATCTTTTTAAAATTCTAAACGATTTCTTTTGTCAATCTTATGGGGAAAATACTCCCATCCCAATCAGCATGTCTTCTCCATCAATATCGCGTCACAATTTAATTTTAACCCACAGACACCTGTTTGGGGGTCTTTTTCTGGCAAGTTTGTCAGTTGAGTTATTATAGGCTTAAGGTAATTCATACTTGCTCATAATACAGTGGCAATATCCTGGTTTAGGCCCCGTAGGGGTTTGTGTCTTTTAGACTCTCAAATATAACGACGACTGTAATGTCATATTGTTGTAATCTTCTCAGTTATTAGTTGCAGGTAATACAACCTACAGTTCAGTTTAAAAATGATAAACGAGTCACCGAATAAAATATACATAAATTATGAATGTCTCTCGTTTAGGCTATTATATATACTCCTGGTTTAAACCCCATATATACATAGAAAGAGAGTATACAAGTATATTTTACACCAGATAACATTTTCATATTCCTTCATTCCGTTTTCTTTTGTGCATTATAATTTAAATTATTTTTTTAACATGATACAATACACTTTTTTTATTTATTTACGGAATGAATGACATTTGTAGTTTAAAAACATTGGCAATCTCCTTAGTTTTCGGAATAAACCTTATTTATACTCCTAGTTTAGACCCCGGGGCTTAAACTAGGGGTATATATATGCTACGTTCATTCCGTATAGCCGTTAGAGGCAATGTTTATAAACTACAAATTTCATTCATTCCGTAAATACATAAAAAATATATATTGTATCATGTTAAAAAGTAATATAAACAATGCATTTGTTATGTTAAAACAACCGCAATGTTCATAAACTAGCTACACTTGTCATTCATTCCATAAATATATAAAATATATTTAAAAAAAGAAGTCTTACCGAAAATAGTCTTTAGCATGTTTCCAGGCTCCCTCTTTTTTGACAATTTCTCTCGCTTTATATTATACTCCTGGTTTAGACCCCGGGGTTCAAACCAGGAGTATATATTATAAACGAATTGGTTACATTGATTCAGCAATTTGACACTTCCAAATATCCCCCAAAACAAACCAAGCCCCATTTTTATATATGTATGAACCCCCTAAGAAAACCCTATTCCAGGGGATACCCTCCCCTGCATGAAGAACTCGTAACTGTGAAGTTACTCGCGTTTTTTTTTCAGCAAATTTTCTTTTTTGACAATTTCTCTCGCTTTATATTATACTCCTGGTTTAGACCCAGGGGTTCAAACCAGGAGTACATGTATATATAATAAACGAATTGGTTACATTGATTCAGCAATTTGACACTTCCAAATATCCCCCAAAACAAACCAAGCCCCATTTTTAAATATATATGAACCCCCTAAGAAAAACCTATTCCAGGGGATACCCTCCGCTGCATGAAGAACTCGTTACTGTGAAGTCACTCGCGTTTTTTTTTTTCAGCAAATTTTCTTTTTTGACAATTTCTCTCGCTTTATATTATACTCCTGGTTTAGACCCCGGGGTTCAAACCAGGAGTATATATAATAAACGAATTGGTTACATTGATTCAGCAATTTGACACTTCCAAATATCCCCCAAAACAAACCAAGCCCCATTTTTATATATGTATGAACCCCCTAAGAAAACCCTATTCCAGGGGATACCCTCCCCTGCATGAAGAACTCGTTACTGTGAAGTCACTCGCGTTTTTTTTTTTCAGCAAATTTTCTTTTTTGACAATTTCTCTCGCTTTATATTATACTCCTGGTTTAGACCCCGGGGTTCAAACCAGGAGTATATATAATAAACGAATTGGTTACATTGATTCAGCAATTTGAGATAAGTTAGATTATATTCTGAGAATTAGCGATAATGCAGCGCTGCTGTACTTGCGATGACAACGATATTGTGATGCATACAGTATATAACGTGGTGGTATATAATTTAGTCGGATTCAGTTGAAATATCTCGGAAATGTTGTGTTTTTTGTAGAGTTAAAGCATTAAACCCCCCGGGGCTTAAACTGGGAGATTGCCAATACAGTGTTACTGATGATGAGCTGTGACAAAAATACTGTTATTTTATTGTAATAAACAGATTAGTATTGATAATTACAGAAGACAATTGTTGAAAAAAGTGAATTTTGTTAGAAAAGTAATAAAATGTGGTACCAGCTATGTTGTCTAATCTGGGTGTCAAAATAAAGCACTTTCCACTCAAATGTATCCAAAATAATTAATTACAATATCCAGTTCAATGTTCCCTCTAGGGTCAACCAGTTGTTTTTTTTCAAAATAACTTGAAAATATTGCTCTTATAAATCAAAATTCAAACACATCATCCTTTGTCCCATGAGGTCACTCACCCATGCAAAAAGCATGCAAATCATGCCCACTTGTGTTTACCTATAGAACAGTTTAATCTCTACATGTATAACAATGTAAATCTTGTGTGATGGTATTTGTGCAGTGTTTTGAAATTCATAGTCAATGTTTAAAAAGTTATTTTGAAAAAAATAACACAGGTTGGCCCTAGAGGGAACATTGAACTGGATATTGTAATTAATTATTTTGGATTTATTTGAGTGGAAAATGCTTTATTTTGACACCCGGATTAGAAAACATAGCAGGTACCACATTTTATTACTTTTATAACAAAATTCATTTTTTTCAACAATTGTCTCCTGTTATTATCAATTTTCATCTGTTTGTAACAACAAAATAACAGTTTGTTTGGAAATTGTTGAAAAAATGATAATTTAATTTTCAGAGCTCATCATTAGTAAAACTGTGGAAGTATGAATTACCTTAACAGGGCTCTGGAGCCAAGTTTGGTAAACATCAGCTAGTAAACAGGCAATCTGTATCATAAGATGCAACTACAATTATTCAAAATGAAACGGGAGGGAGAAAATTCTAGGCCTCGACAAGGATTCAAACCTCTTGCTTACCATGGCGTTGCTCTACTAATTGAGCTACTGAGGCTGCCTGAAAATGACACTACTACAAATTCACCGATTATTAATCTGTTTATAAATCATATCTGTGTTACATTAACATATGGTTTCTAATAAGTAGCATATATAATATCCCTTATTATGCCCCCCTTCGAAGAAGCGGGGGTATATTGCTTTGCACATGTCGGTCGGTCGGTATGTCGGTCGGTCGGTCCGTAGACCACATCTTGTCCGATCAATAACTAGACAACGCTTTGTGATACAGTCCTTATATTTGGTGTGGAGGTTGGTCATGACCAGTAGAAGACCCCTATTGATTTTGGGGTCAGTAGGTCAAAGGTCAAGGTCACAGTGGCCTTGACCACAAAAACCTTGTCCGATCAATAACTAGACAACGCTTTGTGATACAGTCCTCATATTTGGTGTGGAGGTTGGTCATGACCAGTAGAAGACCCCTATTGATTTTGGGGTCAGTAGGTCAAAGGTCAAGGTCACAGTGGCCTTGACCACAAAAACCTTGTCCGATCAATAACTAGACAACGCTTTGTGATACAGTCCTCATATTTGGTGTGGAGGTTGGTCATGACCAGTAGAAGACCCCTATTGATTTTGGGGTCAGTAGGTCAAAGGTCAAGGTCACAGTGGCCTTGACCACAAAAACCTTGTCCGATCAATAACTAGACACGCTTTGTGATACAGTCCTCATATTTGGTGTGGAGGTTGGTCATGACCAGTAGAAGACCCCTATTGATTTTGGGGTCAGTAGGTCAAAGGTCAAGGTCACAGTGGCCTTGACCACAAAAACCTTGTCCGATCAATAACTAGACAACGCTTTGTGATACAGTCCTCATATTTGGTGTGGAGGTTGGTCATGACCAGTAGAAGACCCCTATTGATTTTGGGGTCAGTAGGTCAAAGGTCAAGGTCACAGTGGCCTTGACCACAAAAACCTTGTCCGATCAATAACTAGACAACGCTTTCTGATACAGTCCTCATATTTGGTGTGGAGGTTGGTCATGACCAGTAGAAGACCCCTATTGATTTTGGGGTCAGTAGGTCAAAGGTCAAGGTCACAGTGGCCTTGACCACAAAAACCTTGTCCGATCAATAACTAGACAACGCTTTGTGATACAGTCCTCATATTTGGTGTGGAGGTTGGTCATGACCAGTAGAAGAACCCTATTGATTTTAGGATCAGTAGGTCAAAGGTCAAGGTCACAGTGGCCTTTGCATACAAAAACATTGTCTGATCAATAACTAGACAACGCTTTGTGATACAGACCTCATATTTGGTGTGGAAGTTGGTCGTGACCAGTAGAAGACCCCTATTCAGGGTTTCCCCCAGGATTTCAGGAAGGGTCGTCGCAGCATAGACTGACTTTATCCATTTTGTCGCGCGCTGTAACACGGCGTTTCATTTTCAGTCTTATGTATATATCATTTTTGCTTCTCATTTAAATAAATAAATGAAAAAAAAAAAGTTTTGTTTTTATTCTTAAGTGGCTTTATTCATTTAAAGCCTTTTAAATGACATACATGTTAATAATAAATGTGTATTCACACACACTGTTCTGTGGCTGCAGTAGGTTAAAAGATTTATAACAAAGATTGAAAAGTCGTAAATTAAATTCTTACACCTAAAAATCTTATGCTTTTTTAAATTGAAACACACATCCTAATTATATTACAATGGCTGAAATTCCTCAGATCCGATCTTTTGTAATTAGATCTAATATCAATTAGAAATATTTATGAACACAAAAACTAAAGTAAATGGAAATTACAATTTAATGTGCTTATTTGTAATTATATAAAGATGTTTCAGGAAAACCAAAAGCATTTTTTTTTTCAATAAACATTTTTTGATGGTGGAAAGTACACAGTTGCACTTTTTATTACCTCCCTTTTTTCAAGATCGGCAAAACTTGCACGAATATCGCTCTTTTTCCGTAATCGCCGTTTCTTCTCAAATACAGAACAAACGGACCGCGAATATCACCTTTCGCTTTTTTGATTGCAATTAAAACTCGTATAATTTACTAATTATACCTTCCCGTGCGAAAAAGAAATGATGCGCCATGACTTGTCAATTAAAGAACAATAGGAACGCGAATAATAACTCGCGCTTTTTATATTAAAAAAACTTCTATAATTTACATAAACTTGATGCGCCATGCTTTCTCTGATACATAAGCCCAACAAAAAAATTATCGTACCATTGTCCCGTTTGCAAAACATGTAATAAAATTGATCATTTTAACTGCGCTATGTCTAGAAAGAAAAATTATAACCGTAAACGGCTTCTGAAGTCGATCCACTGTATGACGTCATTTGTGTTAACTTTCGCTGCGGCATATGACAATATTGAATGTTAGCTGGATGTTACAGCGTATTTTGGATTGAAAATGTCTTTCAAGTGTTTCTCTTTTGTTCTGCGGATATTATAAGATCAAACCGACGATGTTCTGAAAACGATGCCAGCGTCTAGGTTATTTTGTTTTCGATTTACTCGAAATGAAAATGGCTTTGTTGCTGTTGTTGAATTTCATAAGAAGCTTTACAGTTCACCCTACTTTTTCAGCCAATCACAACCCTTGCATTTTTGAATTTCTAGCTCGATTTATTTCATATATTGGGTTATTGGTCACACCAATAACTGACTTATTGAGTCAATATTGCGACTCAAGCTGTCAAATGTCAATCAAATCTGTCTGGCTCGCTCTCCGACATGAAAGGGGCGGGTGAACTGTAAGCAAGTTATAGTTCATATATTGTAATTGTATGCGAATTAAAACCTGCGTTCGCCTTCGGCTCACTTGGTTTTAATTTCGCATACAATTCCAATATATGAACTATAACCTACACATGTTACGGAATAATCAAGATGTCAGAAAGTTATATTTTCCGTGGATATTATCAAAAAAGGGATGCTTAATTCCTTCATTCTTTGCTCGAAATAGTCAGATGGCAGAAGTAAGTCATTTTTATAAAGTTTTGTTCTGATTACTGACAACGCGGACAAATAGTAATTCGGCTACGATTTATATCACATGCGGTCATAATCAACTGTCGCCAACATGTGGGCGGAGCCGACATGCGTTATCCATCAGTTCTTGTTACTGATTGGTTAACTCGCAAAGCTGATGACGCTGTCAATTATCGGCGCGATCAGCTGTCTCTTGTTTATTAAGAAGAGTTTTCATACTGATAATGCAATCAACAGGTACACAAGTCGCTGCGGGAGATAAGGCATGGCGGACAAATTATGGCATGTCGCAAATTGGGTCCTGAAATTATGGCTTGTCGCATGCGACAAGCGTAAATGGCCTGGGGGAAACCCTGCCCCTATTGGTTTTGGGGTCAGTAGGTCAAAGGTCAAGGTCACGGTGGCCTTGACAACAAAAAACCTTGTTCGATCAATAACTAGACAACGTTTTTATGTTTATTTGTATAATAAAATAAAATACTTCTCAGTGTAAAGTTGTGATTATTTTTCCCCATGACAATTTCAAGTAAAGATATATATTAATGATCCATAACATTAATTTTAAACTATTTCAATATATGCCGTGTCATAAATAGGCACTGATTATCACTCACTTGTGTTTATTAAATGCTTTGGTTTCGTATGGATGGTCACTAAAGCCTGCACATTACCGGAATTGACATAACACTAGAGCTACTATATCTCCGCCAATAGCGAATATTTGATTTAAATTACAATAAAATCCTTTGTGTTAGACTAGGTTAATCTACACGCGCTTATGTTTGTCGAGGTAAATGTAATCCTCTCATTGGATGACCTGGTTATTGATATATAGGAGTTCCACCGTCTTGTAAATTGCTTTCATGACTGGTACCCTTCATTGCTAAAGCTTACAAAAGTCTCTAAATTTCCAAAAATTTAAATTCAATGCTAATAGATATCACTTGCACGTCAGGGGGGGCATTTGTGTTTGACAAACACCTCTTGTTACTGTGTGTTTGCTGCTTCTTTCTACATAAAGGTTGGTGCTCCAATTACAATAATAAAACTTTTTCTTGTGTTTTTATTAAATATGCACTGATTAGAATAAATGAACAATGCTTTAACAAAGAATACACACCATAAAATACGTTGTTGATAGCACTTAATGTCCAAAAGGCCCTACCAATTAATTTCAATCATGACTAGCACAAATATTGACCAAGATATGTTTAATTGTGCACTAGTTTACAGCCGGGGACATACATCGGTTTAAATCGATTATGGGATAATGACATCGATTATCAAAGAGGTTCTTACTGATGATTAATCGATGTCTTTCGATCATTGGCACATCACTAGTTTCTGCCCAATTTAATGTTTGAAACAAAATGTAGCAAAGACATATTTGAATATTTTGAACCCATCTCTAAAGTAGTTTACATGTATTTGTTTATTAAATAAACTGGGCTTAATCGGAATAGAATAACATGAATCAAGATCCCAATTGCATGTCAATTTTGAAAGACAAAATATTAACATACTGAACAAAAATAGATGCTGTTAATAGATGCACTATTTATCTATTATATTTTATTTCAGATCCGGTTTATATTGATACAGAACAGGGCTGGTAAGACGAGACTGGCCAAGTGGTACATGCACTTTGATGATGATGAGAAACAGAAGCTGATAGAAGAGGTGCATGCTGTTGTTACTGTCAGAGATGCCAAGCACACAAATTTTGTTGAGGTATGTTTGTAACCCGGGTTACATGTTTTTGTCTATTTAAAAGAGCTTTTTTCTATCTGAATGATGAAATTCACACAGCTTTCCATTTGCATAACTTTTTTTCACTATTTGACTAATCTGTAATGTTCATTTGTAAATCTTGATAAGAATATGGTTATATTGTTTGTCTTCTTCTTGAATACCCATCACACATATACAGATTTCTTAAAGATTGTGACAACACATGTGCATTCTGTAAAACAAACAGAAGTTACTAAGTGACCAGATTATCCAGAATGAATTAGGTTGATTAAGTTTATAAGTTGATCCTTTGCAGTCGAATGTGTTTAAGATGTTTTTTAACATTCTGTTTCAAGGCGGAAATATTTAAACCATAGTTGGTAACTTAAAAGATTTTACTTGATTCCACTATTTCCAGCTATTGTAGATCCAGATCTGCTGATAATCTGTGCTGTCTGATTTGGATCTACACTATTTGCTTCTTGGTCAGAAATAATCTTATGAATTATATAGAAAATGTATTATGTAGGTTCTGATCAGACTATGTCGGCTGATCTTGATCTACACTGGTTGCCCCATGGAATGTCAATCATATTCCATGAAGTAAACAGTTAAACTGAATTATTTTGATCAGTACAACAACATTCATTAGAATTTTATGTATTTCATTTCAGTTCCGAAACTTCAAGATAGTGTATAGAAGATATGCTGGCCTATACTTTTGCATATGTGTAGATGTGAGTGACAACAATCTGGCATATTTAGAAGCGATACACAACTTTGTGGAGGTCCTCAATGAATACTTCCATAATGTTTGTGAACTCGATCTAGTCTTCAACTTTTATAAGGTAGACTTTCTTAACAACTGTTTTTGCAAGTTTACATTTTTTGACCAGTGAAGACTCATCTCAGCCTATATATCCAGCAACTATGATCAGGGTTTACACTGTTTCTTATTATGCTAAAATATTCATATTCATTATTCTGAATTAACACCCCAACAAAGCATTATTAGACTGACTTAAATGGATAGAATAGTGAATGAAATTCAAGCATTTATGTGTAAATTTATAAAAGCTTAAATCAATAAATGTGGAATTTACATATGACACTGTTGTGTATGTTTGTCCACATTTGTAAATGAAACTCTTAGGAGCCAGGGACGGTATGTTAGTCCGTGAATTGTGTTGGTGTTACTGAAAATTTTGCAGTTTGTCCAATGTTTTGTTTTGACATCAATAAAGATATGATGATCAATAAAGATATGATGAATAACTGAAAACAGTTACACAATGTATTATGATTATTCTTGTTGGTGAATTTTCCTAATACAGGTTTTTACTTATACATTCAATTTTCATTGGATACACAATTGTTATATTTTTGTACAAGATTTGAAAAAACTGTGTCTTGAAATCCATTGTCAGATAACACAATATTTAACCCTTTCCTCCATGTAATCACCTTTATTGCCTGAGCAAACAGTGTAGATCCATATCAGTTGGCACATCCATGCTGTCTGATCAGGATCTGCACTCTTCACTTTCTGATTCATTATTTTATTTCTAACTTAAAAGGGACTGGTGCAGTACTCTGGATGCACATGCATAAGAACACATATTTATGAATTAAACAGTTATATAAACTAGATGGTAGATGATAGTGGATTGTCTGTGAAGAATAATTTACTGAACTATCTACATTGTTTTTCAGGTATACAGTGTTGTGGATGAGATGTTCTTAGCAGGTGAAATCAGAGAAACCAGTCAAACCAAAGTCCTCAAACAGTTACTCATGCTTTCATCTCTAGAATGAACTTTGAAAGTCTTAGGGGATTAAACATTATAATGTTGTGCAATTCAGATACTCTACATTAACTGCCACAGTGAACTGTTTAGTTTTAGCAACTGTAGATAGTTGTGATTTCAGTGACAGGCAAAATATTCCAGGATTCTGAACTGGCTAATTGTTGACAGGATTGCCCATTCTGAAGATATATGACTTATTAACCATTTGCTCTATGGGATATGGCTTATATCCACTGGGGGATCAGTGTCTGTAAAGACCAGACAGCTCATCTATGCCGTCTGATCAAGATCTATGTTGTTTGCTTTTTTATTCATTAGGTTACTTCTGACCAAGAAGTGAAAAGAGTAGATCCAGATCAGATTGTCTATGTGATAAAAGGGATATCCGTGGAGTAAAGGGTAAAAATTTAAGATTTCAATATTTTCTGTAGTGCTTTTTAATAGAGAATTGGTCTAGGGTATAACATGCCAAGTGGTGCACTTTTTCTTTTTAATGGCTACAAAGAATAACTGTTCATACTAACCTTTAATGAAACTGTTGTGATTTTCAATTGAAATGTTTTGGAAACTCTGTAGGAGTATAATTTCATGTTGCAGAGCCCTAAGACCCATTTGGTCATTGTGCAACACTTTTATATTTTATAATTTGAGATTACCGTATTTCAAGTGCTTGTTAATTAGACTGAAAATGAAGAGTATTATTCTGTTGGTTGCTCTCAAAAATATAGTTAATGGATTTCCAAGGTATTTGATGTAAAACTTTATCATCATGACATTTCTGAATTATAGATTATATATAGTTAGGAGGTAACAACAACACTGCAGTTGTGTTATTTAATATGCACATCCATGCAAATTATTCATATTTGGTTACATTCTCTTTATGCTCTTTGAACTTTCATACACATTCCATTCAATTGTTCAATTGACAACAGTATTTCAGATAATTAAACCAATTTGCACCCTCTCCCCTTGGATAAATTGTTTATTAGAAACAGAAGCTTAACAACTGTTTGGTTTAAGTTTACACTTCAAACATCATTTGTGTATATGTATATTGTTTATTATTTGTATAAATAGAAGAATGTAAAACATAAAATATAAAATTTCAAAAGTAATTGATGTTGTTATGCTGTCCTGATGGATTGGTATACATGCATAACAAGTGCCCAAGATTATAAAACTGAGCATAGAAACCAGTCTCAAATCTCAAGCATCCGATTGGCTGAAATGGCGACCAGTCGCCATTTCAGCCAATCGGATGCTTGAGATTTGAGACTGGTTTCTATGCTCAGTTTTATAACCTTCAGCACAGGTACTTGCTATGTTACTACAAATTTCAATGTCAGTTAGATTTTGGCTTGCAACCAAAACATCAAACATGATGCATTGTGGCTTATATTTTTGTTCAAAAAGGCGCGGGAAGTATAACTGACAAAACATTGTTCATTGTTAATCACGCCTTCAGGTTGCTTTACTTTAAGCCACATCATTTGCTATTGTTTCAACATCCGCAAGGGGAATGACCCCAAAGCAACAAAAATTTGATTGTCGGCAAAAATCAATTTGGAAGAAAAATATGGCGTCTTTTGATTGGAGTAGCAGTTCTAACAGTTGTCACATGTATGACAAAAAAGTGGTCGGTGTCTTGAGAAGTGCTGCTGAGCAATAGGTGTTTACGGAGGTTGCTCGCTGGGTCAGTATCTAACTGAAATCGAAATTTGTAGTATAAACCAGGAGGAGGGAACTGTAATGATGCATATTGGTAAGAACAGTTTATAAAAACGACAATAAAAGTCAACAACTAGTGAAAGTAGCAGATATACTTTTCGTCATTTCTGACATTTGGTATTCAAACAAGTTTTAGGAAGAGCTAGTTGGTCATTAAAACAACTTCTTCACTGAATAGAATAGTAATAAGTTTTAAACTAGAAGATGCTTTCCATTTAAAGTGAGTTATTATTTTGGAATTCATCACTAAAAAAGATAGAAGTGCCATAAATTTGAACATGGAATTAACTCCTTCTGTTATTGGCAAACAAATGACAAGAATATCGTAGGGTAATAAGAAATTTATAATAATGCATTTGATGAAAATGGCTTGTATCCCATGTGAGAACAGTATAGATCAAGATCTGTGCACTCATTCAGTCCGATGCAAGATGAACACAAGTCACTTGTAGATATATTTAGTTATTTCCGAGTGTAGATTCTGATCAGACTGCACGAAGGTGCTAGCTGATCTTGATCCATTATGGTCACACATGGCAAATAATCAGTTTCCATGGAAAAAAGGGTTATGCAAACACATTTGTACATTGTTAGTGTAAGGCACATTTATATGATGATCCACAGAGAAATGCATACCGTTTTCAGAGTTTCAATTCTATATCTTCTCCACCCCTACCCATTAACAGATAACAACACTGAGCCACCTTGTTTCCCAAACTTAAAGTTGATCATATATTTAAAGTTTCATTCCATTATTTTGAAAACTGTAAAGGTTGGTAGCTCAACAAGACTTGTGACTCACCAGTACCATAAAACCTCCAGGTTAACCCTTTCCTCCATAGACACTTTTATTGTGTAGACGAACAGTGAAGATCCAGATCAGCCGCCACATCCAGGCCATCCGATCAAGATCTTAACTGTTGCTTTCTTATTCATTAGGTTATTTCTGACCAAAATGCGACCAGTGCAGATCCTAATCAGACCGCATGGA
Organism: Corbicula japonica; assembly: GCA_038501625.1. Classification (NCBI taxonomy): domain Eukaryota; kingdom Metazoa; phylum Mollusca; class Bivalvia; order Venerida; family Cyrenidae; genus Corbicula; species Corbicula japonica. Next base: position 14,311,943 of record JAZAYU010000006.1, on the reverse strand, counting down.
TGTGCCAGCTGATCTGGATTTACACTGGTCGCACATGCGTAAAAAGGTGTATATGGAAGAAAGGGTAAACCAGAACCCTGCTCCCACAATTTTTATCAAACTGACCAACACAATACTGTGCAACTCTCATCTGCACTTGCTTCTTCAAAGAATCGCTACATCTTGAAAAATCTTGAGCTGAAGCACATAAACAATTGTCTGCACATCGGCACTTGATGATGATCATGTTCTGAAATTTCAATGTTGTATTTTGCAAAATGTAGGGGTGGTTTCCTCTATACAGCTTAGTAGACCTCTGTCCCCATTCTGCAATTAATGGACTGAGCTACAGTAAAATTGTGTCACACACATCTGTATTTATTTACCTTTACTCCATGGATACTACTCGTATCTCAAGGTTGACCAATGTAGATTGCAAGAATATGCAGGCTGATCTGGATCTAAATTGGTTGCACATGGGATAAAAACCATTGCTATTGAGTTTAGAGTTTATCATTTTTTATAGATAACAAAGTCGACTTGTATACACTTGATTTTGATTTAATGTTATATATACGACTAGATACCTGCAATGTTTTGTGCATGCTAAAGAAAAAGCAATATTGTTAACTTGTCACCATACAGATTACAATGGTTTAATAATAGGGCAAAGCTGCATTATAAATCATAACAATTTTTATTTATACACTTAAAGGGCGACATTTTAAAACTGTTAAATTAAGACTGCATTGATCTATGTGGGAATTATTGTTACTTAGGCAAACAAGAAACCGTCGAAGACGGGTGATGCTCCCCAAATGGGTGCTTTGTCACAAAAACAGTTGTATAACTATAGAGATGAATTTAGAAAAAAGTGTAGTGCTATAAAATCATACAATTTTAAAATCCCACTAAAAATAACAAAGTTATGGACCTGACATAATTGAGCTTCAAGTTCATGCTGTGACCTTGACCTTCAGGGTAGCGACCCAAATGTTGTGTGACACGTCGCTTCCATATGGTGATCATTACTGTGAAATAATTTTTAAATCCAACTACAAATAACAGAGTTATAGACAGGAAACGATTTTGCTTCAAGGCCATGCTGTGACCTTGACATTCAAGGTAGTGACCCTAATGTTGCACTTGACACGTCGTCTCAGTATGGTGATCATTTCTGTGAAATAATGTTAAAATCCGATTTTAAATGACAAAGTTATGGGCCGGACACAATTTTGCTGCAAGGTCATGCTGTGACCTTGATCTTGAAGGTAGTGAATCAGATGTTGTGTGACACGTCGTCTCATTATGGTGATCATTTCTGTGAAATAATTTTAAAATCCAACTTCAAATAAAAAAGTTTTGGGCCAGACACGATTTTGCTGCAAGGTCATGCTGTGACCTTGACATTCAAGCTAGCAACCCAAATGTTGCGTGCGACATGTCATTTCATTATGGTGATCATTTCTGTGAAATAATTTTAAAATCCGACTTCACATAAAAATGTTATGGGCCAGACACAATTTTGCTGCAAGTTAATGCTGTGACCTTGACCTTCAAGGTAGCAACCCAAATGTTGCGTGCAACACGTAGTCTCATTATGTTGATCATTTTTGTGAAATAATTTTAAAATCCGACTTCAAATGGACACAATTTTGCTGCAAGGTCATGCCGTGACCTTGACCTTCAAGGTAGCGACCCAAATGTTGCACGAGACACGTCCTCTCATTATGGTGATCATTTCTGTGAAATAATTTTAAAATCTGACTTCAAATAAAAAAGTTATGGGCTGGACACGAATCAGGACGTACGGACGGACTGATGGACAACCCGGCCACTATATGATCCCCCCGAATTTCTTCGGGGAGCATAAAAAGCATAATCATGGTTTCCTATATGTTTTGTTCTATTTTCTAAAACCATATTTATGCACAATTATTTATTTTGTATTAAGTCCTGTTCATTTATAGTTAATAGGAATATTTCAGGAATTAATAAAATGAATTTATTATTTGAAGAGCAAACAGTTTAGACCATGATAAATGCTGTGCTCAGCACTTCGCCCTATATGCCAGAAAAACTGATTTTATTGTGTGCAACCAGTGTAGACCCAAATCAGTTGGCACATTTGTGCCATCTTATCTTGATCTACAATGGTCACTTCTGAGAAAGTAACCTTATAAGTTTAAAAGTGAACAGGATAGATCCTGATCAAACAGCACACATGTAGGATAACAGCCATAACCACTGGAGTAATGGATTAAAGCAGGATATACTGTTTGTTTCAAAAAAGTATTAACCCTTTCCTGGATATGCACGCATTTTTACGCATGTGCGACCAGTGTAGATCCAGATCAGCCGGCACATCCATGCCGTCTGATCAGGATCTGCACTGGTCGCATTTTGGTCAGAAATAACCTAATGAATCAAAAAGCGAACAGTTTAGATCCTGATCAGACGGCACGGATGTGCCAGCTGATCTGGATCTAAACTGTTCGCCCTAGCAATAAACATGTATCTATACAGGAATGGTTTAAATTATGCTGTTGAGAACACTAAAATTTGATCACCAGTTCTTGAACCCAGTCATTTTCAGTGTTTACATATAAAACAGCCCCAAAGACAAGACAAATAATTTCCAAATGAATATGTCACTTTTCATGAAGCATTAATTACACTGATAAGCTGCAAAATGCACATTATTATTTCTAAAATTAACTTCTTTACTTAACTCTTTACACCATAGATATGCACTTTATTACATGGGGACCAATATAGATCCTGGTAATGCAGCACATCTACCATCTGATCTGGATCCACGTTAGCTTCTTGCTCAGAAATAACCTAAAGATGTGCCACTTTCTCTGGATCTCCACTGCTTGCCAATGAAATTAAAGTTATGTCTATGGAGTAACGGGGTTAAATGCTTAGGTTTCTTAAATGCCCTTATAGTAAACAATATATGCATGATTTGTCTTGAATTATTTCTGTGACTGTAAACGGCTCCGAGAATAAAATGAGGTAATTAAAAGTGAGACTACATAGTTCCATATCATTGTAATATGGGGCATATCATGATGAAAAGTTGTCTTTTGTATTATTTTTGACATTTTAGATTTTACTATATTTGGAAGAAATTACAATTATTATATTTTTTGCAACTAACAATGATTTGTTAAACATTATGACAATATAATGTTATTTTTACATTATGTTTAAAAAGTAATGTCATCTGCTCATCCTAAGATGTCCTTCGTTTAACAACTGACACCTTTTTCCCAAGATGCACAACATTTATCAAAAGTGAACATTATTTTGAATGATTATTGAATTATAAATGAAACAATCTTTAATTATCTTTAAACTAAATGTATTTTAGAAGTAAGATACACTATTAAAACATTAAACACATTAAATAACAATCCCATTACACACAAATACATACACTATTCTAAAGACATATAAAAATAGAATAAAAATTCATCAACACAAAAATGTGTACATATACAAATTGTTGCACATTTAAAACTGAATTATTTGAGCACCTTTTGTACAATGAGACCAAGTAATAACATGGCCAAATATATCAAATTAAATCCAATGAATTGCACATCAAAACAACTTTTACTGAGCAGAGAACAGATTTGTTCATAAGTTTTTTTCTAGCAGACAACCCAAATATACAGAATTTTTTATTTAAAACATGTCATAAAATACTCAGAATTTCAGAATGTCACTTATTTCTGAATGTTACATCAGGGCCCAAGACCATAAAACTAAGATTGGAGACCAGTCTCAAATCTCAAGTATCTAATTGGCTGAAATGGAAACCAGGTGAGAACAGTTTCACAACACAAGCAGAAACCAATGAAAAGAACTGAAAAGATGATAACCTAGTTGGAAAATAGCTGTTCTATGCAGGTTAACTGCAAAGATTGCAGCGATCTTGTTTGAGCTTGGCCAAGTTTCTATGGACAGTAACTATCTGACCAAGTTTGGTGAAGAATATACAATACTACTTAAGAGAGTACACAACTTTGTGGACATGGCCATTGCTGCCAGGACATTGATCTCAGAAAACATCTGCCAAGATGAGCATATAAAAAGGGGCATAATAGTGTTATATAATTATTAGCTTGACCTTTAAATGGTCTGACTGTAAGTAGTATGTATGTCTATGTCTTATCTTTTTACTTTGTCACAATAATTGAAAAAAAAAAGTCACAATAAATAAATTCAAGTTAAGATAGAAGTCTGTATGTAACATTAAGTCACATTTCAGCCATGGCATAAGAAAAATCATTTTTTTCTACAATCTCATAATATAAACAGGGCCCAGGATCTTAAAACTAAAACTGGATCCCAGTCTCAAATCACAAGCATCTGAAAGGCTGAAAAGGCAACCAGTCGGCATTGCAGACAATCAGATGCTTCAGATTTGAGACTGGTCTCCAAACTCAGATCTATGATCTTGGACCCTGATTGTTACCATCAATTTATTTCATGCATTACACACCTGCATATACACCAAATTCAATGCCCTGTTTGGTTTGAAATCAACACAGCTTTTTTAAACAATTCCATATATCAACAGAAATTGAATTAATTGCAAATGAGAAATGTATGTAAGAAGGAAGAAATGAAGGAGAAAAAGGAATAAAGATGTAGAAGTGCAGCTAGTTTTAAATATTACACATCCTTTGTACTGTCATGTAAAAGCTGTTGTTGAGACACATTCTAAAGATTATCAAAGTCATCGTTTGGATTTGGTAAGGCAGTCAACAGAGACCGTCTGTTAGCTATTACAAGTTTTGGGGAGCGAACAGGTTTGTTCCTTGGGGAGTGTGGTGACGATCCAAGACGCTTCAGGGGTTTGATTGGTGATCTGGGTGAAACAGCTGTCCTAAACAAGTCAACAGGTGTCTTGTTTGTCGCCGTTCTAAATGCCATGTGTTCAAGAGTTATTGGTGTTGTTAATATTGAAGGCTTTATTTCAGGCATCTTTTTAACATTTACATCATCATTAAAACTGTTTTCTTTGTCGCTCTTATGTAAATTTTGCACAACTATTTCACTGTTTGGTGTACACACATTATTTATTGTATCTTGTAATGATTGATCAAGATCAAGGGATTTTCCTTGAAAAATACCCGATGTGCCACTCACAGCAAATACACTGTCTTCTAACTTATCTGTTGACATATTTAAGTTGTTTGTATTACCATTAAAAGTTTCATCTAATTCTTCAGTGGTAGTCAACCTTCTATTAAGCCTTCTTTCTTTGTTAGCTGGTGGCATCACATCATCTTTGTTAGCGCGATAGATGCTTGGCTTACGTTTCAGACCTCCGTTAATGCTGGAGGAATTTTCCTGATTTTTCATATCCGGATCAGAAGGTTTGATCATCTGCGTGGAAATGGGGAGCATCGCAGTTCCCTTCATAATTCTGTCTTTTGATGTATCCAAAAGTTCCGAGCTTGTCATTGTTTGATCAATGTCTGTTTCAGAACCGTTGAAAACAGGTGGAATTCTGAGACGAGTCGTGCCTCGCTTGCGTGTTGTCGAGTTTGGAAATCGAAAAGGAGAAGAATGCTTTTTATCTAATTCGGCTTCTGTAAACTTATCAAACTGCTTGACATTGCTCTTTACCTTTCCTGCATTGTTTTTCTGTAAAGCAATTATACTTTCTCTTCTTGGATTCCATGTCTCGGGAGGCTCTTCAATGAATGGGAATGATGTGGGCACAACGAAATCTCCAAAACCTGGATTAGGGTCTGTCTTCTGCTCTCTTATGTAACCAGCTCTAGCCAACAACTTGTGTGTTTCAGCAGAGATCTGAAGATTGGGCCTGGCATTGCACCTTCTGGAAATACTGCTCTCTAGTAAACTCTTCGATCTGGACACTCGAGTTGGTGTCTCAATATCTCGTTGGAGGTCTTGAGTTGAAACTGACTTTTTGTGCGCCAAAGATGGTTTCTCTGGATCATCATTCATACTTTCCATTTCTTCTTCCTTGGTAATATCTACAGACTCTGTTCTTGTTTCAAGAAGGCTACTGGTTGTTGTAGTTTCTTCGTCACAGTTAGTAACAAATGGACTGTCCTTTGTTTCCACTTCTGAATGAGATAAAGAGTCCAGCGTGACGTCTCCATCACACATAGACCCTTTACCACTGTCTGCCGAAATAGACCGTGTCATCTCTCGTTCCTTGAAGAGCATCACGGGCGAAATTGTAGAAGATGCTTCACTCAGTAAACTGTCCTTGCTTTCTTGTTTTTGCTGTGCTAAACTTTTTTTACCATCAACCTCTGTATAGACTTTTAATTTTAACTGATCATCATCATCCTCAGTTTTTTTCGGCTTTTTAATAACAGCTCCGCCAGAAATGGCAGAAAACCCATTTGCTGATTTGTCATTGCATTCATCATCATGTTTGTTGGTGTCATTAGAATGAAGACTGGATTCACTAACTGAGGGATAACATCTCGATACAGAACCTGGCGAATCTGCAACATTCTCATTTTGGTTGTCATCAGGATTCTGATCGCAATTCGTGTTTGAATCTGGTTTCAAGAAGTCAAAACTGCCATCTAACTGTACATACTGGTCTTCATCAGACATGCTGGAAACACTTAAAGGTAGTGGGAAACTTATGTCCGACTTTTCAAGTCCAAAACTTCGCCGCAGTTTCTGCACCTCACTCTGATCCCCTTGTAACAGCCCAACTTTGATAGAATTAGGTCTACCTCTACTCAGACTGGACTTTTTAGTGCTTCCGTCAAGAGTACTGTCAACAGAAAAAGATCGACAAAGTCCTTTGGGAGTTTCTTGGCTTCTGCTACTTAATAAAGTGGTATCTGACTCACTTGCCCTTGGCCTGAATTCATCCAGACAAACATACTCTCCAGCCTCAAAAGACCCAGCAATTGCTGGCTCAGACATAATCCGTGTTATATCCCCTTCCTTGTCCTCAGTCACTATAAATCCTTCATTCAAAGACCGACTCATATCATCATAAGTTGAAATAACTGACTGTTCGCATACAGAGGAGGAGAAAGAGTTCTGAGCAATTGCTGCTATTGGTGATTCATCAGAGATGATTTTGCCGCCTTCAGATAAGTGACTTGAATTACTCTGAACTGATGCTGAGCTCCTTGTTGAGGTGGGGCTGACTGCTAAACGTTGACCAATCTGCTCTTGACTTGAAGACTTGTCTGTTGGGAAGGCCTAAATATAGAAGAAAGTGGTTTTGCTTAAAATAAGTTGGTTTTTCTTATTTAAGGAACAAAACAATTAATAGTGATCTCTCACTATTATTTTGACAAAAATCAACGGAATTCTCCCAAGTCTACAGAGCTATTATATCATGAACACAGAGATATTTAGAAAATTGAAAAAAAAAAAGACCAAAGCTAACAGCCTTTGTGTTATTTTAATTTCTGTTTCATTATAATGTGTTTTATTAAATGAAGAAGCTTAAAAGCTATATTGTGTCAAATTAAAGGCAGCATTGCTTTTAAAATTCAACCAACTGAAGTGTCATTTCTACAAAATCATATTAGTATAACCGAACAACATATATGTAAACAGTAATACATGTATACAATTTAAATTGATAAAAGCAATAACAGGATTTATAAGTAATATCTGCATGCTATTTCAGTAAGTAAACAGATGAAATACCAGAGTCAGTTATAATATCTGCAAATGGATATACAACATCAGCCCAGTAGGAATTTAAGTTCTATGCAACATGAACTTGTTGCACTGCTTCCTTTTATGGCAAAAACTGGTGAAGGTATTAAAATCTAAACTTTCTTAACTCTTTCCTCCACATATGCGACATCTGTGCCCTCTGATTGGGATCTACACTATTTGCTTTTTGAAAAACTAGGTTATTTCTGACCAAAAAACAAACAGTGCAGGCCCATTCTATATAGTCATATATATGAAGGAAACGGTTAAAATTGTCTTCATCTGACTGGAACTTTATATAATAATGTTAAACTTAATAAACCATAATTGAACTGTCAAAATCTGCAGCAGAATCTCATCTCAAGTGGTGCTTAAATCCATCATCTCCTGATCAGATGTCACATATTTAGTCAACTTTCATACCTATTTTGCTACCACCTTGATATGCAAACACTCCCTATTGCACTGAACCTCTTGCCTGAGTCATGTATTCAAACATTCAAGAGGTTTAATAATGGTACATACCTGATCGCCTTTGCTGCCACTAAGACGTCGGAAAATGCCTTTTGACTTGCCAGACTTCTTACTACCAGAGTTAACTGGTAAGTTGGATGAGGATGAATATCTAAACATTAATGGAATGATGGTTACATGATGATTCTAATATGGAAGCTATAAGTTATGATGTGTATAAAGAGAATAAAAGGAATATACATGTAGCAGTATAGTATTACTAACTTACAATGTTGCAGCCTAAAATACCCCATATACCAAAGCTGATCCCTGCACTGCTGTTATAGAAGTTCAGTAGCCAATAAGTGTATAGGTGTGTTTGAAAGGTGAAGTTGAATGACTTAAGCGAATGACAATTATATACGTTATGTGGTGAAGGGAGTGTGCAAAATGACATTTTCCATTCCAGTGCCCAATTTATAAACAGAAACTGGAGACCAGTCTCAAATCTCAAGCATATGATTGGCTGAAATGGTCACTGGTCACCATTTCAGCCAATCAGATGCTTGAGATTTAAAGCTGGTCTCCAATCTCAGTTTTATGTTCTTGGGTCCAGGTTAACGGAAGGGCAATAATGATCTGGTTTATAATTATACAGAAGTTTGTATTCCTGGTCATATCTCAGAATTATTCAGCAGTGCAGAAATCATAACTAAATATCTGGTATATATTAAGTATGTGAGTATGACATGACCTAAATGCAAAAACAGGATAAGTCTTTTGTTCATGACAGCTATCTTGTTATTGCACAGAGGTGCATGTAAGTGTATATCAAACATACATTGCAAAAACGCAGTTTTGGTCTAAAATGGAGGGGAAAAAAAGGCAGCATTCAGTTTATTAAACTCTACAAAAGGTAAACAGCATGTAAAACTGTATTTAACCATCAGCTCATGGTCAAGAAGCAACTTTATTTAAAAGTTAAAAAAGATGTTTCAATGATGCTTTTGTCTTTAAATTAAGAAATTTTCAGTTTTTTACACTTCGCAGTCAAATGTGTCAGTTTGTTTAAATAGCATTCTGTCAAATTAAGGATTATTTATTAATCCTTTAATAAAACAATCATTGTATGAAATAGCAAACAATAAAGTGATTAACCCTAATGCACAGTGAACAATATCTAAGGAATGTTCAGCTGGGGTTAAACTATCAAATTAACCAGTGCCCAAGATCATAAAACTAAATCTGGAGATCAGTCTCAAATCTCAATGATCTGATTATCTGAAATGGCGACCAGTCGCCATTTCAGCCAAGTTCCCTGGACCTACAGACAGACAGTCCACTGCTAGAACCAATAAACTTAGCATACTTGGATGAACAGATCATGATTTTAATAAGATCCTCTTAAAGACATAGTTTTGGTTTCCCAGTGTGACAGATTATAATTATTATTACAAATATTCTTTTTTTGTTTGACTTGCAAATAAATACTAGCTGTTAAACAAATACATATAAAAAAAACTTTACACGTCTGTGCACAAGGCATAAGATTTACATGGCAAATCTACACAAGACTATGTTGGATTACATTATAAAAATGCTGCAACTTCTAGCTCTCTTACCTCTTTTTCTTGGTGGTACTTGCTGGGCTGAAGAGCCCAAGTTTTTTCCTAGGTGTTTTCATACTTTGCCTGGGGGTCTGGTACGGCCGAGGCGGCATACTGGGTGTATCATGAAGACCACGCCTTGCACCTGAAAGGACAGGATATCATTTCAGTAACAAATTGAAATGCTGAAGAAAACACTATTTATAAACCTTATCAAATATTTATTTCAGAATTGCAAATAAACTGATAGGATTAGACAAGATAGTAAATCTATAGGTATTATCAAGAATAATTAGATATCCTTTAAGTATGACAAAAAAACGTTTCCTCCAATATCTTAAATATTAAAACTTTTTTTGTAAAATTATCTTTGAAATTCAATGTGTGCATCTTTACAAAACTGTTACTGTACACAATGTCAATAGTCAGGTAGTGATATTAAATCTTAAAGCTCTGCCAGTGTAAACCTAGATCAGCTGGTGCACATGATTCATGTCTAAATTGCTTGCTATTTACTTAATAAACTTTGGCTTAACACTTCTATATAAATTTCATGGACTGGCTTATCTTTCAAGCAAGTTCATAACAACAAACTTCAGGGGGTTAAGGGGCAATAACTGTGGAAGTTCCAAAGATGCTAATGACTACTATAAAAAAGAATAGCCAGCTCTTACTCTGAATGTCCAATTTTCGCATACCAGCAGCTGGGGTAAATGGTGTGCTAGCTAGTGCTGAATGCTGCGGCAACCCATTCAGGATTGCTTTTCTGAAATAAAGGAAACAGAGAAGATACACAAACATATTTAGGCAGTAAAAACTTCTGTTTAAAATTAGCATTCTATCAACAAACAGTTCAAAGTAATGAGTAAACTCTCATGATGTTTTTTCACTGCTTCGAACTTAATCTTTAAACCTGAATTTCAGATAGCTAATATAATATGAAGATCAAATTTAATGTTAATATTGATTTCAATTCATTATGACATCATAATGGCAGACATTTCATCTTCATTACTCTGGATGAAAAGGTGCATGTAATTCCGGCATTTTGAAATATGACTTGATTTAAATTTTGTAATTACAGTAAGACTAACTGGGATTTCAGAGGCGAGTTCATTAGTGAACAAACATACAATCACTATGAAGTGAAATCAACTCTCAGTGTTTCTACAAATTTCAATTTCAAATAGATTTTAACCCAGTGAGCAACCTCTGTAAACATCTGTTACAATGCAGCACTTCACATGACACTAATCATGTTTTTGTCATGCGATGACTGTTAGAACTGCCACTCCAATCAGAAGATGTTGTATTTTACTTCCAAATCACGGTTTGCTGTCAATAAAATTTTTGTTGCTGTGGGTTCATTCCCCTTGGGGATGTTGAAACAATAACAAAAGGTGTGGTTTTAACTTAAAGCAACCTGAAGCATGATTAACTATCAGGGATCACGAATCAAGGCGATTCGGGCGAAGAAGGCGCCCAGACCAGCCTGACTTCGCTTTATTTGCATAGAAAAGCGAAGTTCACTTCGCCCTCGATTTCCTGTTGAATTTGCCTGAGGGAACAATCAAACACCCGCCAATAATCCCCAAAATGTTCACTTACTCAATTATAAACATTGAAAAACACGTGTCGTAAACAAATTCGACCTGATTACCTAATCAGTCTTCACAAAATGAGATTTTTATTGGCTGGTTTATACAGAAAAAACCAATAAAATCGCTCGTTAGTCTTCAGCATATTCTTATTGTAAATGACATAAGCGATAATGATGTAAGTTACCTGGATGTTGAGAATGACAGCTTGTTAATTTGACAGTTAATTGCGAGTTTTATGGCACTTTGAGAACCTGTACGAGGTGATAATTGGATTAAGATGATTGCCTATGATCAGACTGGGAGAAATTAATAATGCAATGGACCTTTTGTGTGATTTGTTTGCTGACTCTATGCTCGATTGAAGGAAGACATCTGCAGATTATGTCGGCTAGTAAAATAATTACAGAAAGGTGAGTATTGATTTTTACGAGAAAATATGACAAAATAATCACACAGGAGTAATTATAATTATAAAAACCTTATAATTCCCCTAAAACACCAAAATACTTTCAGGAAAAATAACAGACTGAATTTCCATTTGTGAATTATGATGCTAAAATAAAATAAATGAATTGTGATTTGTGTCTGATAGTCAGGCCTCCAATATATTTACAACTGGTATTTTTTTATATTGTAGAACACAAGACCTCTGTTGAAGATGCAAGTTTCAGCAACAGATGCAGACTGCTAGACAAGTTTCAGTGGAAAAAAGTGGGGTTGCTGTCCAAAGTGCCAAGGCAAATTTACATTTTGCCACAGTAAAAATACCTTGCCATATTTATTATTGTCATTTTTGCAGAATAAGATAGATTAAATAATCAGTATTGTTGTTTTATAATATGTATGGGTGTATAAGAGAAAATAACAGCTATTTGGTTAAATCCCGACCGACCGCGTTGGTCACTTCTCCCTGTTTCTGAAAACTTCTCCCTAAATTTCCAGGAGGGAGAAGTCATTTCTCCCTAAAATTTGCTCCTAGCTTAATCCCTGAACTATGAACAACATTCTGTCAGTTATATATTCCCGCGCTACTTCTCAACGAAAATACCAGTCTCTGTGAATCGTGTTTAATATTTCAGTTGCAAGCCAAAATCTAACTGAAATCAAAATGTGTAGTAAGTGATAAAAACTAAATGTTCTACATACTTTTTAGAAGCAGAGAATGCTCTTCCCTCTGTACCTGGAACAGTTTTCTTCCTTCTAACCACTGGAGTAGCATCAGAGCCAGTAAATTGATACACCTGTTAAAAACAAACAGGCTAAGGTTATACTAGATGGGTGTTCAGTTGAACACTTGTGTCGCCCTCTGGTGCTGTCGGAATAAAAATGCAAGTACAAACAGGGGCATAACTCCATCAAATGTGACCTTGACCTTAAGAATATAGTATCGTCACAAGCATATTGTCATAGGGAATATAATTTGAAAGTTTGATGAAGAAATATTAATAAATGGCAAAGTTATAGCCAACGTTAAGTTTTTATATAAAGGGGAATAACTCCATCAAGTGTGACCTTGACATAAAGAATGTGGTATTAACAGGAGCGTGTTGTGAAAAGGAATATAATTTGAAAGTTTGATGAAGAAATATTAAGAAATGGCAAAGTTATAGCCAATGATAAGTTTTTGTAAAAAGGGAAATAACTCCATCAAATGTGACCTTGACCTAAAGCATGTGGTATCATCAAGAGCATGCTGTCATAAGGAATATAATTTGAAAGTTTCATGAAGAAATATTAAGAAATGGCAAAGTTATTGCCAACATTAAGTTTTCGTGTCTAAATATAAGTACAAAAAGGGGCATAACTCCATCAGATGTGACCTTGACCTTGAGAATTTGGCATCATCTCGAGCGTGTTGTCCTAAGCAATATAATTTGAAAGTTTGATGAAGAAATATTAAGAAATGGCAAAGTTATAGCCAACGTTAAGTTTTTGTGATGGACGGACGGACGGACAGACGGACAAAGCGATCCCTATGTATCGCCATTTCTTCGAAAGGGCGACACAAAAACTGAGTATGGAAACCAGTCTCAAATCTCAAGCATCTGATTGGCTGAAATGGCGACTGGCCGCCATTTCAGCCCATTCAGGTGCTCGAGATTTGAGACTGGTTTCTAATATCAGCTTTATAACCTTGGCACCAGGACTTTTACAATAATTTTGTTTTACTGACTTAGAATTTAAGTAACTACCAATGCTGATTTGACTAACTTATTTCTGGCCGAAGACTCAAATTCAAAAAGTAATTTTTGACAGACTTGCATAAATGCTTCAAAGTTTGAAAAGTCAAGACGCGAGTTTTATGTGTATTTACAAATTGTGAAACCTTATTCAATCCTTTCAAACTGTCAATGATGGCAGTGCTCTCTCAACACATTTCGTGATATCTCATCAAGAATGCAGATGAGGTCTTAATTCAGTTCTTACGTTGAACCCACCCTGCCCACCTCTTTTCCAAAATAAAAGCAAAGGTTACTCTCCATCTCATAAGAGCGCAGTTGGAGAGCTAGGCTATAATCTAGCATCTGTATAATTTGGAAATTGGTTCATAAATGATAAAATTTCAACCCAGACATAACAGCCTTTACTCTGTGTCCTTACATGCAGTTTGCCTAGTTGTCATACACTACTGTGGTATCATTTTATTTAGTGATGGCTTAATTTTCGCGTATTTTGCGCTCGGACCATTGCACAAATTTAAAACCTAAGCTAAAATTTAACCAAAAGGTTCCACATGCGTATCCGAAACGTGCTATGTCCGAAATGACCTACACTTTATATATTGTTGCCCATTTCGCTATTTGATATAAATTTGAAGTTTCGATTAATTAAGTTAATAAAGAAAATAAAATTAGTTATAACTGTCGAATTTCTTTTGGAATATGTTAAATGTTACTTCAAAACTTGAACAACAGTTTAGTCCGCGCATTTAGGTCGGGTCACGTTTTACCAAACAGTATCGTTGTCATCTAATTTTAAATTTATCAACACTTTTTTGACTAACTGTTTCGCAATTAATTGACACTTTAGACCATAAACGGGTATGCAATTTAACATGCCAATTATGATATGAATGGTCCAGATAGAAGGATCAAACAGGTCCCGTCACGGTGTCAATTAGCGGCACCGAATAAACAGCGGTTGACTAACAAAGGAAGTGGTTATTGACAGGGGGGCCAACTGACACATGATTAGCTCGCGTGTTTTAATAAACAATAGGTATTGATAACGGGTCGGTAAAATATCGATAATATTTTTTTTTGGAAAAATTGGATTTGCGCAAATTTACGTCCGTGCGAAACAGTCTTTTTCGGCGATTGCGCGAAATTTCATGCCAGCGAAATTAAATGATACCACAGTAAATGTGACCTTGACTTAGGATGTTGGGACATGGATTCTTTCATGTTACACAAGTTTGCTTTTTTAATCGGTCCATACTAGAGAAAGTTTCAGCCTAGACAAAAGAAATTTGGCCTGATAGACAGTGCAATTTGTAATGTGCCTCGCGTTGGAGCAGAAAGATGTTTATTTTAAAATTAATTCTTGATGTTTATAGTCAAAAATGACAAGAAAACAACTTGTTAAAAAAATTCTAAAACATGCAATTAATTGCACTTGAGTGGTGTATATATTTCCTTTTTAAAGTTATCATTTGGTGTATATATTTCCTTTTTAAAGTTATCATTCAGTATTGTAAAGATACCTGGAACCAATGTAAAACCCTATAGCAAAGAGTAGATCTATGCAGATAATACTTTGCATATGTGTAGGCAGACCTGGGTTAAAGGTTATAAAACTGAGATTGGAAACCAGTCTCAAATCTCAAGCATCTGATTGGCTGAAATGGCGACCAGTCGCCATTTCAGCCAATCAGATGCTTAAGATTTGAGACTGGTTTCTATGCTCAGTTTTATAACCTTGGGCACAGGATCTATACTGGGTGCACATGAGATATAATCTATATCCATGGAGTAAAGGCTGAGCCATTCAATAATTTTATCATGCAAAGCTGATAATTTTTCAGCTCCAATTATGTTAAAAACTAGTAGTTCATTCTACAAGATTTGCCCCCCCCCCCACCACCCTTACTATTTTCTTCATTGTCTATTCAAATGTTCAATCCTCAATTCTTTGCTAAGATCAGGAGGCAACATTCTGGAATATAACCTTGCTACCAGTGTAGCACTGACCTGGTTATTGTAAGAGCCATCTTCAGGTTCTTTGGTGTTACCCTGGGCACTCATATGACTGTTGTTACTGCACTGACTGCCCTGACTGATACCGCTCGTGTTCGTCTTCCCGTCTGTACTCCTTCTCCACTTGGTTATACTTTGGGCAATGCTGCTAACAAACCCTGCAATACCATTACAATTCTGGATATAAATCTACTGAACAGCAGACTTTCAAAGCAGAACACAAAAATTAAAAATTTGTAAGGTGGCTTTTTTAATGCTAGCAGTATGGATGCCAAGCCATTTTATGAGGGAAAACATTCTCAAAAAAATTCTTGAAAATTCTGACAAACCACTTGTATTACAGTGGTATTATTTAATTTCATTGGCATGAAAGTTTGTGAAACACTGAAATGCACTATTTTGTGAGGATGTGTGTAAAAAATAACATTTTTTGTTCATCTACTATTATTATATTGTTGTAAATACCATTGTTCGAACTTGTTTTCATTTGCTTAACAATTAACAAATATGATGCACTGATATTTATCACAATGACTCTGTCCACTTATCCACAGTGTCATTAACATTCTCATAATAGGTATTTTCCAGTATGTTTACATGTTACTTGTATATGGCAAATTTTAGAAGTAGTTTACTTTGCACATCTGCCAGAGTGCAAGCAAAATTTATGAATTTCAGAATGTATGAGTGTATTACATGCACACTTTATGTTGTAAAATTAGTAAACAATCTATGGCTTAATATGGCCTGCTTCACCATTAAACAATTGCCCTAAACAATAAGTTTTCAATTTTTGTCACTTCTAAACATCTTTTTCTTAAAATAACTGCTCAACATACATCATTACGAAAAAACCATTAAAGTAAGTCAAGAAAAAATATTTATATGTACTTTTGAATCAAACACTAGTTTTCTTCAAATTTTATTAAAATAATAGTCAAATAAAAATGTTCAGTAACTGGAACTACTCACACTACTGCTGTTAGTGTTACCTACCCTGGAATGATCCACTTCTTTTCCTCTTCTTGTCTTTCTTTCTTGTTTCCCTGCTGTCTTCTAACATGTCATCACTGGCATCCAATTCATCATCAGTACTGAAAACCTCGGACATTAAGGCTGTTTTCTCCACCATATTATCATCAACCATACCTACCTGGTCTGCATGCTTGATCAACAGTTCTACCACTGATGTCTGAACCTGTAACATTCAGCAGATCTTTATTACCTTTACTGTATTCATGACTTTCAGATTTGGCAGGACAGAATCAAAATTATTGATAAGAATAAACGAAATGATTTTGTTGACAGTTCCATCCAGGAATTAAAAGCCACAACAAAATATAATACTACATTAAATAGTTTGTAAACATATTTTGATTTAGGAAAATGAAAAATCTCAAATTTAAGAAATCATGAGAAAAACAACAAAAACAATATTTTAAAATTTTTATGCTCATTAATCATAAATGCACTCTGAGTACTCCTGATTTTAAACGGCTTGCACAAATAATGTTAAAAATGTATAAACAGTATTTAAACAAAGAATTAAGTTAAAAATATTAAGTTTGTTTCTCTTTTCTTCACATTGAAAATAAAGCTCATGATATTGCAGATTGGGTCTCTGAAATTGCAGACAGGAGATTTGGCTCCTAAAATTTCACACTGGATAGGGCTCCAGTGACTGCAATGATTAACTTGGCTCCCGATAATGATCATATTGGAGATTCGGCTTTAGATTGCAAACAGTTTCAGTTTTGTCCTCTTGAGCCCCATTCTTTAACCTAAATCTCTCAAATTACTTCGAGACAACTGGTACTGGGTTAGGTTACCTGCAGCATCTTTTCTTCACATGATTTCATAGTCTCACTTTTACTGTTGACATGCATGATATTTGGTGCCAGCACCACTGCCAAGTTTGTACTGTCCATCTTATTACTCTCCACATACTCTGTGACCCTCGAAAGTAGCTTCATTGTAAACCTTAATGTGCTTAGATGTTCAGATGGTAACAGAAGACACAATAACAATACAGCACGAGTTGCCACTTCCGGGTCCTCAATCTGATAGCAACGGATGAATGTGTCATGGTACATGCTTGTGAACAGTGGTTCAGGTAATTCACGGAAAAACTGTTTTACTAATGCTGTTACATCGTGCACATTTGCTCCATCAAAACCATTGCCATTTTCAAGTTGTTGCTGAAAGCAAAATGTCACAATAATTAAGTATACACGATTTTGGAATTGGAATAAACCAATTATTCACTGACAGTGGAATTTTAACATAAGTTTTGTATGGCCAGATTTAGAAACATCATTACAGTGTAGTGGTGTAATCATCTTTTAAGGCAGAAAATTTGTTAATAACATATGAAGTGTGTTTTAGTAAAAAAATTGTAATAGCAGCTGTTCACTGAAAATAGCCAGGACATGGTCAATAATGCTGGAAAAGTCAGAACTGTGCCAATGTCTTGACACCATTTATCATGTTTAAAGCAGAAGGTGCAGTGGCAAAGGGTCGTATAAAGCAACTGACAATTATAAATACTTAAAAGTTCTGAGACACATACTGTGGTATATTGCTAAATTAACAATTTTTACTTAAAAACTCTTGTTCAAATGCAAACTGTTAAAACAACACATTGTTTTTTATATCAGCCATGCTGTTTACATTTCACTCTTTTGTTACTGAATACCATACACTATTACAGGGGTGAAAGTTAGAAATTCTGAAAATTTGTTAATTTATATAGGGAATATAAAGAAAATCAAACATTTTTAGACACACAGAATCATGATTTCAGGAATAATGCTGAAATCTTTGACCCCTGCTATTACATTTTCTTGTTTTTAAAATAAGGATTGAAAATCTGCCAAGTTACCACCCAAAACAGTTACCCTGATTGAAATATCTTTGATTTTTTTGCTTGGTGTATTGATATAGAAATCTAAATCAATAATACTCTTAGTATCTCACTGTGACTGCTGATTTTGTTACTAATCATTAGTAACTAATGTGACTTACTTTGATTTCTTTCTGTCGACTGACTGCTCCAGATTTTCTGAAAACCCCCTCATTATCTATGTTATCTGTGATAATCTCTGCCGCATCCACAAGAAACCTGCAAGAAACCAAAAGAAAAATTCAAATTTATTTTTTAAATCACTTTGAGTCTGTTGAAATTTATGTGACATCAACTTTGACATTAATGGTATCAGATTTTAACTTTAGGCTGAAGTTGTAAATTTTCATTCCTTTACCAACAGAAGCTATTATCTTCACAAAAGAAACTTCGCTATAAAATTACCTATTGTTTTACTGCAAAATAACACCTTTGTATTGTTTAAAGTAAGATTTTGAACAACTAGAACAGGGCCCAAGATCATAAACCTCAGTTTGGGGACCAGTCTTAAATCTCAAGCCAATTGCCATTTCAGCCAATCCGATGATTGATATCATATTTGATACTGGTCTCCAGTTAATAGTTTTATGATCTTATGCCCTGGCTCGAGACCTACTAAGTGAACTACATGTAAACACTAATTTCTCATACTTTCAGTTGTTTATTGTAACTAAACACTTACTTTGCTACATATCCACAGCATGGAACATGGACACAGTGTACTTGAGCTAGGTAATTTCCAAAAATACTTGCTTTATTAGTTTCCTGAAGAAAAGAATATAATATGTAAGAAAATATGATCCAAATAATGGCCTTCCTAAAATCTGAAAGCATACCGAATTCCTGTCAAAACACCTTCATTCTTGCAGTTTGCTTTAAATAGCTGAGGGGGATGCTGAATTTCATGATAAAATGCAAGGATGCCTTGATAGTTTCTTGAGGAAGGACATATAAATACTCAAGAACTATGCTCATGGTTATAAAACTGAGCAACCAGTCTCAAATCTCAAGCATCTGGCACCGTGATTATAAACATTTTTCATGCTCAACTCAATTTGAGCATGAAAATTTGATGGCTTCGTTTCTGTTTATTATATAAAATAAAACATTTTAAAATGAATATATGACAAAATTGCTCTCAACAACAACTGTTGAACAAATAGTTATTCCTTATTTATGAAGATGGTTAATGTTTTAGACATTTTAAGTTTGAGCACAGAATAGAGTTGAGCATGAAAAAAGTTTTGTAATCACGGGGCCTGATTGGCTGAAATGGCGACTGGTTGCCATTTCAGCCAATCAGATGCTTTAGATTTGAGACTGGTTTCCAATCTCAGCTTTATAACCTTCAGACCTAATTTACCTGGAAATGAACATAAAAATACAAATCATCAAACAGTTTTATCAGCAGATAAAATTTGTGTCATTTCATCATGTTTTTCCCCTAAAAGAACAACTCTTTAAACTGTCTAGGAGACTTGGAGAATAAACATAATTGCAAAAGGTAGCAAAATTTGTTTTGAAACCTTGTCCTACTAATTTGAAAGTCATGGGGATGAATTTTTAGAAAGGGTGTTAGTTTGGGGCTGTGTTCAGCTAGTTATTAAATGATTATTTCTAGTTTTCAGTCCCCCCCAATCTCCTGGAAAAAAATCATCTCCTGAAGCTGCTATGCTTAGTATTAGGATCTGACCAGTCACTGAAACTTGCTCTTATCAACCACCTTCTGAACCAATCACATTGTTGCCTATAAAATATCAAAAGTACATAATGACAGCCATAATTGTCAAAGCACTACAAACATTTTATTGTATAACTCTGTTATGAACCATGGAGTGTTGACATCTGGCACAGAATTTTTTTTACTGAAAAAAGCTGTGTTATATGTGGTATACATTCATTTCCTGTGTTAAATTATAACTTCAGATCATTTGGCATTCCCTACTCACAGTTTCTGATAGGGTTACAAATCATGCTTCTTGTATCGACTGTTTCTAAAAAGAATTTTTAACCAGGAAAAACCTTGTCAGTAGCTTTTAGCTTATTTTCCACCCTACTTATCAGTACCTTTTAGAAAAACAAACACAACATTTATTAGTTTGGCTTAAGCCTTAAGGGTCTCAAAGTTGGGCTGTATCACCTTTAACTTTGGGCTTTATTGGCAAATGGCTGTGATGTCTATTATTCATTGCAGCAATGCCCAATAGCTAAGCAATTGCAAAATGTTGTTTGGATGACAATGGAAGTTGCAATTATTGCGAAAAAGCGGTAAGTTTGCAAAAAGGTTTCAATGTCTATATTCCATTTCCACCAATGTTTTGATCTGTAGTAGATTTTGTACCAGCGGCCTCGGTAGCTCAATTGGTAGAGCGTCGGCATGGTAAGCAGGAGGTCCGAATCCTGATCAAGGCTACTCTTTTCTAAACCCAGGTTGAGTGAATGAAAAGTGTACTTGCCCTTATAGAAAGTACACACCCCCATACATTTTTAAACATTTTCAACATTTTAACATATGAAAGGAAAATTATTATTGCAGCCTCGTTCTGATTTGGGAAACCCAGTAAGGATAAAAATAAATCGCTGCTGTTACCTTTACATCAAAAACATTCAGAATACACCAGAATCGCCCAAATATACCGGAAATCAAATTGTATTTTGTAAACAAAGTGAAATTATTTCATTTTCTGAAGAAAACAGATGTGCATCATTTGCTGAAAAATTTACTCGCCCGGTCGGTCGATTGTTTGGTCACTCGACCCAACGGATCATTTACTCGAAATGGCGAGTGGTCAATGAAGCCATGGCAAGCGGTCAATGGAATTCTACACCTCTGAGTTGGAAGTGTCTCATATAAGTGGGGGGGGGGGGGGGGGGGGTAATGTAGTAGATTTTGTACCAGTGGCCTCGGTAGCTAAATTGGTTCGGATCCTGTTGAGGCGACTCTCCGAAACCCAAAT
Organism: Corbicula japonica; assembly: GCA_038501625.1. Lineage (NCBI taxonomy): Eukaryota > Metazoa > Mollusca > Bivalvia > Venerida > Cyrenidae > Corbicula > Corbicula japonica. The sequence goes on along the minus strand of JAZAYU010000006.1, from coordinate 14,290,553 downwards.
CTGCCACAGATCTCTTCTGGTTAAGATGCAGATAATGGACTGCAATTAAAATCGGTATGTTAAATGGGTCAGTGATTGGAGCTAAATTGAGGTTCATGCAGTGCTGGCTCGGATGGGCATAATCATGATTTTAATAGGTGGCCAATCAGCTTTGTTGAACAAAGCTCAAGAAATGATTTTAACACTCGACTATGGACTTAGTGATTATAGGAAGCATGCAAGTATTACTAGATCGTTGATAAATCACCTGGTTCTTTTGATTTTGGGCCGCACGTTTTGATTTTTTGGGTTTCGGGACTTTAACTCCAAGTTCCCGCAGCTCTTGGCGAATAAATGCATGTAAATTGCATAAATTGTCGACGCAAGAAACGTGTTTCATTTTAGGAAATGAAACTCGCTGTCATCAAGGGTTAAATTCACATATTGAATACAAAATTGTCTCCGCCACAATTAATTAGGCTTCAAATATGGCTCCTTTTATTTTCATTGGTTAACGCCATAATTTGACAGATACGTCATATCCGTTAAACGGTGCAAACACAATTTAGTACACGTTGTGAAGGATGGTTTGGAGGCCCGGTAGGTAAAAATACGACAAACATTGGAAAGACTCGTGATCTTTTATGTCTTAAAGTGCGCCTATGCAGTTTTGAGTTTATGTTTTCGATGTTTGGATATTCCTTCACCTTAAAGGTATGATATTTTGGTAGTATGCCGGAGCTTTCGATAAATAATTAGTTCTTAGAACATTAAGTTGTTTTTTTAGCAAGAATGGTTCGATCGGAGGTTTCGGTAAAATAGATAAGCAGTATATCATAACAACGAAAAATATTTGATTTTATAATAATATGGCAAATTGTGAACATACAATACAATTCAAATTAAATACTTTGTCGGTCACAATATTTGCCATTGTTATTATTCAATTATGAAGCAAATCGATGACATTAAGTCATTTGTTTAATTATAATTAAATCTATTTCGTCCAAACCGGCTTAATATATTGGTCATGATTTGTTTTTAAACAATTTCATAATTTTAATAAGAACATAAACAAAACAATAAGAATTATTTTATAATTCTTTCATATTTTACTATTAAAATTTCTTCTTTAATATTTATTATCACATAAAACAATAATAGTTAGAATTTCGAATAAATACCAGTTTCTTAAAGAAAATCATACGAAATATTGAATATTTTTTAAATTCTTTTAAAGAAACAACATGTGCATGAAGATCCTATTGTATGCACTTATTTGATTCCAGAGATTAAAGTCTGCGTACTCTTTCAGTGATGTTGTTTTTGATGCTAACGTCAAGCCCCATCCCCTACGAGTTGCTTTTATTGATTTGGGTAAAATAGTTTTTCTTTTATTGATGCAAAGAACACAACCAAAAATGATTTTGCGAGGACTGTTGAGGCTTAAGATGACGAATGCACATTCATTAAATGAACATCATATCGCACTGTCGTTCTATGTGTTTCTGTTGCTGAAATATGTGGTTTTTACCATTTAAGAATTTTGTATTTTGTGAAAACGGCGAAAAAAGCATATCAGGAAAATAGGCCTCCTCAAACGATCAAAAATAATTAGGAAAAGAGAACATAAGTTCACAATATTATCAATCCCAAAAGACATCACAATAAACAAAAATGAGACTTGAATGGGGTGGTGATGGTTTAAAAAGTAAAATTGGGTAATAGCCATAGTTAATTACATTCAATCAGTGATTTTTTTTAAATATTGACTTATGCTCAGCCCGGGCTAGGCGGCATGGACAGTAATTTTTTGCTCATGAACAGACTAAATACAAAACTGCCTGTTTTCATGTTCATTTTTCATCTATTAAGAAAACACAGCCGCCCATATAGTAGACAGGAAAAGAGAGTATGGGTTTATACATGATCGTTTTTAAAGCGCCAAAAGACAATTAACGCAAATTTATGAAAACATGGGGTAGCCCGCATTGGAACGGTGAGTGACAAAACAAATTGCAACTGGGGGTTTAAACCAGGTTCTAGGGTGCGAAATCCTCACACTGCCACAGATATTAATTATTACAATCAGGCCTAAAAAAGAAATAGGTTTGTTTCTGGTTACATCCTTGAAAAAACAATGGGTCGGTAGGTCGGCTTTTTTTTTTTTTTTTAGGGGAAGGAACCAAAGTCCAAGTATATACCATCTTGTGTGTTAGTAAGTATATCAAAGATTAAAATTGTTCAATTTGTATAGTAGACTCCGGGAAATCGAATACATAAATTGTCAGCTAAAAATATTCTATTGCCCGGAGTGTTCGATTCGCCGGTAATCGTATACATCATTAAATCTGCATATATTTGTTGACAAGGGAGGTCAGGTAGATCGTGTTCTGGACAATACTCGTGATAAATATGCATCATTTATATGTTTATTAATTGATTAACAGACCCTTCTGTCATGTATTGCTACAAAATCAAAGTTTCAAATTATATTATGTCACCGCGAAATTTACAACGTGAATGTAAAATAAGTATTAAAACAAAGACCTATATATTACCTATATAGGTCTTTGATTAAAACACTAACCAATGCGAACATATTCCATAATAAATTACATCCCAGTTTAATCTCAAGTATCATATTTCAGTATTATTGCATCATCAACCAATTTAACTCAGCTAAAAATGACAAATGTCACGTACACACTTCTTGTAGATCAAACGATTTCAAAGCAGAGCCGATAAAACAACACAGTCTTGATATGAGCCGACAATTTCCTTTGAAGTTGCATTTCATTGACGGTTGGTATCAATGTTTACCTCCATACTGACTGTCAATCAAATTCAGTCTCCGTATGAAATTAACAGGGAAGGCGGATCAAAGAAATGTACATTAATCTACGAGTATTTTTAAAACATTTTTGAGAAAATTTCTTTTTGTTTGTTTTTGAATTGTGCGGATTATGTGATAATTTAAAAGAGACAATGAAATTTGAACGTGGATTATTGTAAGTACGATAACGGATAGGCCTAGGTTCCTGTGTATTTGTAACAGATTTTTAACGCCCGATTGAATATGCTGTTTGAAAGAGGTGACAGGTTACAATTTATTTGCCCGGAAATGTATCTATCTTTTTTAGAGGTATCTTTTAAGGTATTGAAGTGTAGAAAAGAGAAAACTCACTGCATTTTATACTTTAATTCCATTGAAACTAATAAACCAGTGTTTCAACTTAAAGTTGAATTGTTTTGCTTAACATGTAATATAAATAATTATTCTTTTAATTACAATTAGATGTGTAATGCCGTAATGTGGTTTAATGCGTGGATATTGTTGATTTGTTCATGGCTATTTTTTGTAAAAAAAATATGTTGGATATACTTACCTTAATACCTACCACTTTTTGCAACCACTGTGCCTCTGTGACTTTCAACTCGTATTAAGTCGTTTTTAGCTGTATTCGTGATATTGTTGCAATTAACACATAATCAAATATATTCATATCCCGTCAACGATGGTAAAAGTTCTATCACTACCATCAAAGCGGGGTTAATAATTTGATCAGTGCTGTTTCTTTCACTCATTTTACGACACAGATATTAGTACATAATTGTTCACTCATAAAGCCATTATTAAACGATTCTGCATTTACGCCGTATCACGTATGCACTTCGAACAGAAATCTTAATCTATTTGCTTCCTTAATTCTACAATGAAGTCGTCGGTGGATCAAAAAGAATATTTTTACTGGCTCGCCGAACGTTGACATCCATGATTGTTTACCTCGGCGAATTCAATCATGGAATTAGCAACGTTGACCCGAAAGCACACGCAACAGGGTTTACATAATGTTACATGGACAAAAAATCACGCCGGAGAAGAAAGTGAAAGTAAATTTTCCAAAAATGAAACGGTGCTGGCTGTTATTTTGCAACGGACATTGTGTCCGAAAATAACAGAATTTTTCGTCGGTCAAAATCCCGGTCGGCTTTTCATACAATTTTTTTGGGAGGGCTGAAAAAAAGTTACGGTCGGTGCTATTAGAGACGGTCGGTCGGGTAACCAGAAACAAACCTATTTTTTTTTAGGCCTCACGTTCAAGTTGCCTTTGTGAATTCAGCCTAACTTACCCAGTACTAGCAAAAGCTGACAAATACGAAACAGGCTGTTATAATGCAATATAGGTGTTCGAAAGAAGGAGATGACGTAAAGGCTGTTTCATGGCGGAATAAAAACTTATCAGCAACAATAGCTGCACAATTAATACTCCTATAGATGCCTATTACCTGTTAATATATAGATAACGAAATCTAACAACAATATTATCCAGTAAAATAAATAGAGATTCGATCAAGTCGTTCAAATATAGGCATTATAAAAACTATATGTAAAACATTTTATAATGGTGGTTAAGAACGGCGTTCCTGTCTGTTAAGAGGTCGCAAACATTGCAAATAGCGAAAACTGGCTAAACTTTCAAAAATGAATTTTGGGGAAAATACTTATTGCCACCTAGATTTTAGTAAAGAAATGTATTTAGTTAAGGATGTAGTAATGTTTGCAAGCTCAATTTAGTCTAATTCATGTTCTAATTACCAAGCACATACTAAAACAAAAGAAAAACCGTTTGCATGAAAACTCTGAAATTCATGGACAATATACCAAAGCAACTCATACCTGAAATAAGTATATGCTGGTCTACAATGTCTAGTGCCAGTTCATCAAAATAATGTTAGGGTTTTCAAGAAATTCAAGGAAAACTTACTGATGGGTGGGTTGGAGTTATTTCACCAAGACAATTTGTACTTGTCTTGTGATACGAGAACCTGTTGGGGCAAGTGTGAGGTTGGTGCACCCTAGAACCTGGTTTAAACCCCCAGTGGCAATTTGATTTGCCACTGACCGTTCCAAGGCGGTAACCCCTCGGGTTCTCATTTTTGTTTTTTGTTAGTGGCGTCCTTTTTGAAACTGATTATTTTATTAACCATGCTCTCTCCCCCTCTCTTCTTCTTGACTGTGTGGGGAGGCTGTTTTTTTCTGAATGTGGCAATTCCTGATATGCATATTTCACCTTTTTACTTCCTGGTTCAAACTGAAAGAAGAAATTTATATTATAACCGTTCTATTTCTAGTAAGACTGGTAAAAGTTGTACACCATAAAACCTGGTTAAAACCCAAATAGCAAATTAATTTGCCACTGGACGTTTCAAAGCGGTTACCCCCCAGGATTTCGTGATATTTTGTGGTGTCCTATTAGAAATTGCAGGTTTTTAAACCTGTGCTCTTTGTCCCTCTCTACTATTTTGCAGCGTGGGGTGGTTATATTTTCTGGGTATGGCAATTTCTGATATGCATATTTCACGTTTTTGTCTCTTATTAAGTTATGATGGAAAAAAGTGTAGTTTTGAAAAAAAAATGTTTTGATCTGTTTGATTTAACATTTTTAATGTCGCCCAAATGGAACAACAAACATGTAGATTTATTCAGTGGTTTCAAAAGCGTCTTTGCATTGCATAATTATATGTTCTTGATGGATGTAAGACATTATGTTAAGTAGTTACGGGTAGTTTAGTAGTTAAAAAGTGAATTATGCATATCAGGAATCGCCACACTCACAAAACACAGCCTCCCCACGCAGCGAAAAAGAAGAGAGGAAGATAAATCATGTTTGTTCTAAGTATGTCAATTCAAATAAGACGCCACAAACAATTAACGAAAAAGAGAACCTTTGGGGTTACCGCCTAGGAACGGTCAGTGGCAAAACAAATTGCTACTCGGGGTTTAAACCAGATTCTAGGGTGCACCAACCTCACACTTGCCCCAACAGGTTCTCACATCACAAAACAAGTACAAGTTGTCTTGGTGAAATAACTCCACCCCACCCAATAAAGAACTGAACAAGAACTGGATTTTCTACTTTTTGTATTCTGTGCATTTTTGGCAATCAAATAAAATATTGGTACATTGTCTTGTTCCGATTCAACTGATGAAGAGCATGTGCAGTAACAGTTTTTTTCATCAGATGAATATCAGTGTATAATCAGTTGTATTAAGCTCTACAGTTTGAATATTTAAGTAGTATATCCGTCTACTTATATTATCTAAAGAATTATTTAGCAGTTATGAATACAAATTTGTTATGAATTACTGTAAGCCTTCGCTGGGAATCGAACCCGTTGTGCGACCACGCCTAGCTACATAACGCCGAGTTAGCCTGGACAACCCCAAAGAAGATTGCGCCCCGATATAGTGTTCGTCATAATGTTACACCGTAAACCGATTATAGACAGCACAGACTGTTGTTTCTTTACGGTGAGACTTGAAACAGGCAATAACATATGGATATCAGGAATGGCAACTGTCGGAAGTCAGAGCTTAAAAAGGGTAGAGAGGAAAAGAGAGCATGGGTTAATAATATGATCAATTTCAAATAACCACAACACCACAACAATTAAAGAAAATGAAAACCTAAAGAGTTTCCGCCTTTACCGGCCAGTGGCAAAACAATATGCCACTTTTAAGTTTAAGCCAGATCCCAGGGTGCACCAACCTCACACTTGACCCAACTGGTTCTCATATCAACAAACAAGTACAAGTTGCCTTGGTGAAGTAGCTCCAACACATCCATCAACTCGAGAATTTTGCGTGTACACGAACTTAAAAACACAAGATGCTTATAATATTGTTCAGAAAAAAGAATTTGATACTCAGTCATCTTACTGAGACCAGAACAGTGACTATTCCTGGTCCCAAGGTTATAAAACTGAGCATGGTAACCAGTCTCAAATCTCAAGGACTGGTCGCCATTTCAGCCAAAAATGCTTGATATTTGAGACAGGTTTATAACCTTTACCACTGACCGTTCAAAGGCGGTAGCCCCTTGGGCTCTCTTTTTCTTATCTGGGTAATATATATATATATGAAACTAATCAAGTTATAATTTAATACACGGTTTCTCTATACCTTTTGACTGTGCGGGGAGGGGATGGGCTATCTTTTTGAATGTTTGAATGTGGCTGTTCCTGATATGCATAATTCACTTTTTTAATCTTTTAAATGCGAAACATGCATATCAGTATTAGCTACATCCAGAAAACACAACCTTCCCACGCAGCCAAAAAGGCAGAGAAAACATGGGTTTATAAAATGATCAATCTCAAATAAGACACTAGTAACAAACAACGACAACGAGAACTAAGATAAAGAAGTATGTAACATGTCGAACATCTTTTCTGTTCAAGTCCGCCCACCGTTTTCTCGTTTAGGGCCAACGCATTTTTTTGTCTGAGGACCGTACTACACCGTGGTTTGGGATGGATCAAACTTGTTTTACTAATGTAAATAATATTGAGTGGCACTGAATAGGGGGCTAGGCGGCTTTTAACCTTGTTTTTGTGTTTAAACTATATATATATTAGTGAGCTATTGATATTTCATGTATTTAGTAAACAAGATTGCATTTAATACATTTATAATTACATTTATATAGTACTGGTCAAACAGTATTATAATTTGGGGTAGGGTTTTCAATATTTGTCTTTTTTGAATCCATAACCAACATATACACAATTACACTATTTTAAGACATTCCTTCTTCCGTGCAACAGAAAAATCATTGCGCCAATCTAGTAATTAGTATTGTTGTTGTTTTTATAACGGACACGACGCTACAATTTGCATTCATAATTGAAGTCCTGAAGTACGATGCTGTTATCATCAATAGACCGTTGGTTCAATGACCGTTCCCCGCTGATTCTTTTCCTTGCGGATTGTATTTGCTGTCACTTTATTGAAATTGATTCCATTATAGTGCACTTTCTTGTTATTTTTGCGGCTACTTTATTAATATTCATATTTTGATTATTTCCCCCAATAATACTTAGGTTCTTGCTTGTTATATTTATATCGCGCAGATACTTAGGCTGACATTTATGTGCGCAACATCATCATGGCTTTTTTACCAAAGCAAGAATGCGAAAGCTGGGATATCGTGTAATTATTTGGTAAGTTTTTTTTCTCTCGTTAAAATACACCTGATTGTGAACTTTGATCAGTGTAGTTTATGTTGGAATTGAAAAGTTGCTAAAATCCAAATGTTTATGTTTTAAAAATGTTTGAAATTTACCCAATTTCTTAATTCAGATTTCAAGGAAGAACGTGATCAAGTTCAAATTCAAAATTTAAAGCTGGCGGAAAGTTATCTCACTGCAATGCCATGTGCACAACATCAGTGCAAGCCTGACTCTAGTCACTTTGCTCCAGTAATTATCATTGTTTACTGCTACCTACTGAATGAATCCTTTTTTGTGGTTGTCTCGGCTAACTCAGTCTGTACGTAGCGTTGTCAGCATCGCATCCATGGCTGTGTGCTGTCGCCGTGACGGTACGGGTTCGCTTCTCAGTAGAGCCAATATCATTTGGCTAATCCTGGGTTGGCATTTTTCGCACACGGCCATGCTTTTGACAATTTCTCGTGAAATGGCAATTTACGCAAACAAAAAAAACGAAACAGGTCGCAAGGTCATTCCGAAATTTTGCGCCTACATCGATATAAGACACAATTTTGTCTGTTAAAAGTGTGGTTTTTAACCTAACAGTGCGTCATTTTGAAACGAACTAGCGAAAAACGAATCATTTTGCTACAAAGCTTAAACCGAGTCGGCATATTTTTTTATTTCAATCCCGTTTGGTTTCTTCCAGTGTTACATTTGATCTAAATTGCTCCTTAATAGTTTGGACTACAGTACCTGCTAATTGATTTCTGTCAATGGAAGGTGAAACCAGAAATAAAAGAATTCGAAAAATCTTGACTGTAACCTATCTGAATTACTCGCCCGCTCCTTTTTTCTGTTTATTTTTTTTTAATCTAGAAACTATATTAAGGTAAGTAGACTTCTAATTGTAACGAAATTGTATGAACCCTGAAAAACTTTGACACCACTGTAACTCAATTAAACTGTGCGGATGAATCGCCATTTTCCCGATATCTAGCTGTCGACTCGATTTATACTTTATATTTAAAAGAATGAAATTGTCAATAGTTTACATAAATATAAGCATTGCCTTTTATTCTTATTTGTCAAAAATATAAATAAAAATTTGAACTCAGAAAAGATCATGGGATTATTTTTGTAAAGTTTTCTTGGATGGAAATTAAAATCTTAAAATGTTAAAAAAAAAAAGAATTTGAATGGAATCACGACGAACTTCTGCCCTTTTAGCAAAGTGATATCAGCATAGCAAGATGTTACATATTTCACTTTTTTTAACCATTTTGTACGGCTAGGATCCTAATTGTTCCCTTCTTTATTTGCATTATGGAAATAAAATAAAATATGCATATCAACAATAGCCACACTCAGAAAAGACAATAGAGAGGAAAGAAAGCATGCATTTATATAATCAATTTAAAATAACAAATCACAAACGAGTAACGAATAAAAAACCAGTGGTGTTACCGCCTTGGCTTGTCAGTGGCAATACATTTAAACCCGGATCTAGGGTGCACCAACCTCAAACTTGCCCCGACCGGTTTTTACAAGAACAAACAAGCACAAGTTGTCTTGGCGAATTTGCTCTAACATTATATTCACTCGATAATGTCATATGCAAAATCACACATACTAATAAATCATAAGAAGCTAAAGCCATTGTCAATCACAATAGGCAGGCACACAATGACTATTGAAAGCAAACCGAGCACCTGCAAATTCAAATCTGTTGTTAAAATCAAACTATGGCCTCGTGCGTCTTCTGCTAGTAGGCATATCTTCTGCGGTTAAACAACGATTCGTGTTCAAGTTTTAAATAAACCGCTTTTCTTAGTAGCGCAATTTTTCAACAAAAAAAAAATATCGGAAAACTACAGATGTATGCTTCTTTTCCTTAACTACTGACAGGATTCCAGACTAACCCAACTATTTTGTGCACAACAAGGGCTTTTCTATATATACGATGATCGCCCGGACAGACATCTATAAAAAGTCAGTATGATAGTAGGTCTGTGCTTGCCGTCGAATTATTGAGACTAGATTCCAGACTAACCGTACATGAATACTGAGTACCTATAGGCAACATGCGCATACTATCATGCAACAATTTCCACTTGGTTGAATTTTTTTAAAGGAATTGTAAGGAAATATTTACACTAGAATCAATACGTTGTAAATAAAAACACAAAATTCCACAGAGTGTATTAAAATACAATGCGAATTATCAATGGTTGCCAATTTGAGTACGATCTTGAAATGACCCTGAACTTGGAGTTTGAGCTCAGTCTTGTATTTCAATTTTTTACATTAAGAGAATGTCCACGCAAACTTAAGGCAATACCTTGAAATAAAATATCAGATATGAATATAAAATCATCATGGAAGTAGCAACAAGCTATCTGGGACATCATCGTGGTACTGTGCTCGTGGAAAATAGGTTATGTCCGAAAATAACATTTAAAAAAAGTTACATTTTTTTAATGAAACTGTATACAAAAAACTTTTGAAATATGAAAACAAGAAAGGAAATATCGACTTTGGGATAGTGTGACCTTGAAATGAGATTGACTTTGTGTACTCGCCCATTTGATTTTGCAATTCTATCAGCTTCTTATGTTTTATATGTTTGTGTGCTTTTGCATGCAACATTGTTAAGCTGATAGGTGAGTTGGAGTTATTTCACCAAGACAACTTGTTTGTTGATATGAGAACCTGTTGGGGCAAGTGTGATGTTGGTGCACCCTAGAACCTGGTTTAAACCCCCAGTGGCAATTTGTTTTGCCACTGACCGTTCCAAGGCGGTAACCCCAAGGGATCTCAATGTCGTTAATTGTTTGTTGCGTCTTATTTGAATTGACATACTTATAACAACATGCTCTATTTTCCTCTCTTCTTTTTTCGCTGGTTGGAGAGGCTGTGTTTTGTGAGTGGGGTGATTCCTGATATGCATATTTCACTTTTTTCACATTGACGGTGTCGCTTCGTTTACCAATTAGATGTGAATTATCCAAATAAATATTTAGAATTCCTGTACACATACAAATAAAACCACCACTACATTCGGATATAAATTTTACATTAAATTCGAAATGATTATTCTATTTTGAAAGGCAGTTTGATATATATTTTTTGTCTCTATTTTTGCAACAACAAGATCTAAACAAAGACCCATGTAATATAGAGGTTTTTGATCTAAGCTTCAAATATCCAAAGACTAACACTTATACTAGTCTATAGGAAGTCAGTTTAGTTTTCCTGCAATGATATAGTATATTTAAACAAATTTCATTTTCATTTACATATTGACAGTAAAGTGCGCCCCATTACCAGTATACGGGCCTCTGTAGATTTCGGACACAAACAATAGTTACCTCCCTTGTGCAACCTAATTAGCTTAACACCATTTGTAATAAAAATGTACATTTCAGCATAAGATATTTAACAACGTTAAACATCGATGAAGAACATTAATATTCAGTGAAAAGCAAAAGGAATAGCATATTCTGACATATTCCATCACTGAAATGTAAATTACATCAAACATTTGGTCACTATATTGCAGAACATATCTACAAGGTGTTATGGAAAACAATTAACGACCGCTTTTTCCATTGAACTCTGAATATCAGGTAGTAACCAGCGTACGATTTTTCTTTTAACCCTTCCTCTGCTGTATAGTTTTGTCAATATAGTGACTTGGTCAGCTGTTTCTTCGTTGATGACGAAAGAGAGGTGACACATCAGAATTGTGTTACTTCTCCAGGTGTCTGCATTTTTAATGCGTTGCACACAATTTAGACTTCTACAACAAAATTATTTAAGGCTATATTGACTTGAACAGTCTGTTTACATAAAAAAAATAAAACTGTTCCACTTTTATATCAGATACTAAGTAACTAACTCAACTGGCACATGTGTGTACAATAAATGCATGCATTGCATATGACAACAGTGTCAAGATTAAGCCAACATCTCTAGGTAAACATCACATTTGACAGAATTATGACCCCTTTTTGTACCTTCATTATGCTGTAGTAGATTTAGTACCACAGGCCTCAGTAGCTCAATTGGTAGAGTGTCAACACAGTAAGCAGGCGGTCCATGGTTTGAACCCTTGTCAATGCTGTTCTTTACAATCCAAAATCTGCCATATTGACATTGTCATCAAGATTAATACCCTTGGAGCTTCTTTGGATGATGGGTATTTAACATGAATTATGGTAATTTCGGAACCTTACCATTTCGTAACTGTACAATTTTGGTCGATTCTTAATAAGGGGAAGACCAAAAGTGATCTTAGTTATATCATAACCATTCAAAAGTCCTTTGGTCAATTCGTACCTTTGAATTTATGATTTTGAAATATGAACAACCTGAGCAAACCCTAAGTGGGCATTTGTCAAGTAATTTGGAAATGTCTCGTATAAGTGGGGAGGAATGTAGTAGATCCTTTTTGTACCATCATCATGCAGTAGTAGATTTCTTACCAGTGGCCTTGGTCACAGGTGAAAGGATCATCCCTCGGTACCCCCACCCCCTCAGGTGCACCCCACTCCTCCAGGGCAAAAATTATTCCAGGCAGAAATAATGTCCTTCAGTTCCTTTTTTATACCCCCACTTCAAAGAAGAGGGAAGTGTACTGTTTTAATTTTCCGTCACAGTTTTCTAAGCAACTAGAACTTTCAACAGCCAGATATTTTCCATATTGCTTTATCCTATAGTCCCATATGGTGTAAAGCAATTTTAAGCTCCTTGCTCATCTACTGTAGTATCATTTATTTTTGCGAGCACAAATTTTCGCGCAAATCCTGTAAAAATTGTTAAATTTCGATGGGATTGAATTTTGTGCACTTTGCCTCGTGCGAAATACGCAAAAAAATTAAACCATCGCGAAATATAATGATACCACAGTACTTCCTGTTTAATGAATACTTACATTTTCGTACATAATTGACATGCCCTCGGAGCTTCCAATAAATAAGTATTCCAAAAGGAGATACCTCTAAAATCATCAAAAGAGAATATGGTGTCACCAGAAACAGTCGATTACACCATTTCAGCCAATTAGATGCTCGAGATTTGAGACTAGTTTCCATTCTTGGTTTCATCACCTTGGAACCTGTTCTTCATGCACCAAAATATTGTAGAATGCTAAATTTGCACCAAGAGGCTGACAGAGCAAAAGTAATCAAGGTTTATCGCCACTGAAAATTCCGGGTCATTTCAGAAATGCAGACATTTCTTTATTTGGCAACAGTTAGTGTTACTGTTATATTGTTTGCTGATTATTATATTCCTCAAGGTTCTCAAGTGTTGTGTTCATTACCATACTACAATCCTCAGTTTTTTTAAGTATGTCCATCACAAATCAAGGGTTGCATGCAAGACTGTGCCCAAGATCATAAAACTAAATCTGGAGGCCGTCTCAAATCTCGAGCATTTAATTGGCTGAAATGGCAACTAATGCTATTTCAGCCAATCAGATATTTGAGATTTGAGACTGGTCTCCAATTTTAGTTTTTTGATCTTGGGGCCTGTGTAACCTCCCCATGTTACTGATGTTTTGCTTTCATTTTCAGGCATAATCTTAATGCCAATTAAACATTAAAACACTGCAAGAAATGGTTGTGGAATTTCTTCACTCATAATATCCTGCTGAACCAGATAATAACCTTTCCTTGATATATACGCATTTTTACGTGTGTGCGACCAGTGTAGATCCAGATCTGCCGGTACATCCGTGCTGCCTGATCTGGATCTGCACTGGTCACATTTTGGTCAGAAATAACCTAATGAATCAAAAAGCGAACAGTTTAGATCCTGATCAGACGGCACAGATGTGCCAGCTAATCTGGATCTAAACTGTTCGCCCTAGCAATAAAGGTGTATCTTTACAGGAAAGGGTTAATGTCACACATTTCTGACCTTGGTAGACCCAGATTAGGCTTAGGGTCTACTCTTCCTGAATAGCACCTAAGAATTTCCAGTTAGGAAGAGTCTATAAATATTGTGTTCAACAAGTAAGGGTTAATACTACCGTTATATCATTATATTTTGTTGGGGTTTAATTTTTCGCATATTTCTTGCTAGATGAACACCAAAAAATTTAAAGCCAGCGAATTATAATAATGAAATTTAATAATGAATTAACTATGATTTTGTAAGAATAATAAAACTGTGTGAATTTATGTCTGCACAAAAAAACAAAACATTTGAAGCTTTTGCACTTAAATTTGGCCCCACGAAATATAAAGATACCCCAGTAGTTGACGCTAAAGACATTTAGATGAATAAATTGGGTTTTGTATCTCCACATCTTGTCATTAATGATATTTACTATTGTGTTGTGAGCCTTAAGTGAAATGGTTCTGAGTGGAAGACCCATATTTTGTTAAATATAGTGTCTGGTAAGGTGCAGTTGCACCAGTAAAGTGCAGTTGCACCAAGATAGGAAACATGAAAATCATTAAATCCTCATTTAACCCTTTGCTCAAAATCATTTTATCCTCATTGTAAAACCCTTCGCATATTTATAAATTATATAGGTGAACAAATTAAATAATGTAGATCCAGATCTGCTGGCACATGTGTAGATAACAGGTCTGTGCTATGTGATCTTGATCAACACTGCATGCTTTTAGGTGAGAAATACATTGTAACATAATAAATCTAAAAGTGAACAGTGTAGATTGTGATCAGATGGCAGGGTTGTGGCGGCTTATCTTGTTTTTTACCGTTTAACCCTGCGATAAAAGTTGTTTCCATATGTAAAAAGGTGGATGGTGGGTTCATGGTTAACATTCAGAGGGGGTGTGCTGACTTGGGCAAAGCTTAAGGGGAACTGTTGTGACTGGATTTCTGTGTATAGATATTAGATGGATTTTGTCATAATTGGAACCACTCTCACCTTTTCAGTCACTTGTAAAAGAAGAAAATATATTATGGCTGTTATCTTGGTGTATATGTGTGCAAATGGTGTATATCCAGATCATCCGGCACATCCATGCCATCAGATCAGGATCTGTATACAGTATTTCTTTTCTGATTAATTAGGTGAGTTCTGACCAAGATGCTTACAGTGTAGATTGGCATGGATGTGCCTGCTGATCTGTGCCCACGGTTATAAAACTGAGCATTAAAACCAGTCTCAAATCTCAAGCATCTGATTGGCTGAAATGGCGACCAGTCGCCATTTCAGCCAATCAGATACTTGAGATTTGAGACTGGTTTCCAAACTCAGTTTTGTAACCTTCAGCACTGTATCTTCACTGTTTGCACGTGCAACAAAACATATATGGAATAAAGGGTCAATAATGAATTCGTACTGAAGTAAAACCTCATTTGCACATGAATATGCAAACAATAGATTTTTTTTCTTCCAGAAGGCTATAATGTCCCTTTCTTAGCATAGACTAAATTTCTTCCTTTATTGCAAGAGAATACTCATGTCCAAGAGCATTTTGCTGAATCAGAGTTCAACCACAGCTTCCAAAAGACCTAGAAAAACCCTGACTGCATAGCGTAGACTGGAAAATCAGTTTAAATTCTGCAGACAGTCTGCATTATTGGCTTGTGTTGCTGTCCCTCTCTAACAAGTTTCTTGAAGAATTCTGATGTCCTACTAGAGTTGTCGTCAACACAAAATTGCCTCCGCAAAATCAATAACATAGCATCAGTGAAGCCCAATACAAGTTAGAGCTTAAAATGTACCACAGTCTCCTAATATTGATGTTTCACTCATTTGTTATAATTACTCTTCAGGCCTCAAAGTTGGATAGATAAAAGCTTTATTTGCAGTGTAGTGAAAAGCTTCTCGGTTTTTGTAAATAATGCAATATTGGAAATATTGGAAACAAGTTTCATTGTGTTTTTCCAATAGGACTTAAACTAAAGGTTTAGGCTATAGTGATATGGTCGCTGAAGGTCACTGTTTTGCAGTGACATACTGTATTAAAATTATTTGTCCAAGTGACAACTTGGTATTATGAATATTTGTATCTAGGATTTACTGAGATTCTCCGTTGTTTTTTTAAATTACTTTCAAGGTTAAATGTTTTGTTAGGAAAAAATTTGCTTTCGCCTAAATCAAATAATCATAATGACCTTTTCTTTCTTTCAGAAATAAGTGAAGCTGTTTCATTAATTTGGACATGGCAAAGGAAAATTTTGTGGACTAATCAGGGGAGATCAAATACAAAAGTACAATGTAAATATAGGCAGGTTGATCTTTGAACAGATCTTAGCAATGATCTGTAATAGATCATTAACATTTCTTGCGGTGTCAAAGAGTCAGTATTAAAGATGGATATCATTTCTGAATATTTATTTGGTGTTTGAATCCATTGTGCTAAGTGAATTAATTGGAAACCATGCCATGTGATAACTGTAATGGTTGTTTAAAGTGATAAACATGTGATTACTTGGAGAGAATTAAATGCTTTTTGTGGTGCGATTGATTAAAATTTGGAGTAGGTAGATTGAACCACTACGGCTTCACTATAGCCAGCGAAGCCATTACGCCGGCGGTGGTACCCTCGTCACCCAGGGTCTCTCAACGGGCTGGGATACCGGCACGGGTCCGGGTGCGTAGTGTGTCTTCTGTGGGTCCCACCGCCAAACCACAGTCTCCAAGGATCAGAAAGATGTGCAGTGACACAGGTAATTATTTCATACTTTATTAGACTAGTTTTGGACTGAATCTGCTAATTAGTGTTAGGTGTTGAGGGGATAGATCAGTGGTAATAAAGCTGTGAACTGTCAGTCCTACAGACCCAAGTGGTCCTTTAGTTGATACAATGAAAGCTTACTGTTACTGTACCGGCTGATCTGGATCTACACTTTCGTTCACGCAAAAAAGGCATATCTATGGAGGATAGGTTAACATATGTATTATAGACACTGATACATGACTGAGTCGTGGTGGTGGTGATAATCGGCCCTTGTCTGCTCAGCTGTGTATTATCCTCTAAATAATAACATCAATGGAGGATTGTTTCATAACTCAGAACAGAACTTTTTGTCATAGAAATGTAATTTTTTAACTTAAAAGTTTTAAAATTTTGGTTTATTTATTTAAAAATTAATTTTTCTCGGTAATCATTAAGCTACAGCTTTCATAGTTATTTTGATATCATAAAAGCAACCATAAAAGTAAACTGTGTTTTGTCACTGTTGTGCCCTTTTTACCTTAGAAGATGTTTGGGAAACTTGTTGTTCAAGTGTATTTTCCCAATTTTTTTTTGTTTAACTTAGCATTCTTTCAAGGAACATAAGTTGCTCAGCGCAACAGGCGTTTATGGAGGTTGCTCGCTGGGTCAATATCTAATTGTAATCGAAATTTGTAGTATTTATGGCTTGGCCGAACAGCCAGCACATCTGTGCACTCTGATCAGTAGATACACTGTCTGCTTTTTAATTTGTTAGGTTATTTGTAACCAAAATGGAAACAGTGCAGATCCTGATCAGACATCATGGATGTGCCGGCTGATCTGGATCTAAACTGTTAGCACATGTAAATAAAGGCATAAATTATTTGGAGTACAGGATGATTCTGTGGGATAAATGTATCGTAGAGCCTGAGTGTGACATCAGTGCCCAAGGTTATAAAAGACTGGTCGCCATTTCAGCCAATCAGATGCTTGAGATTTGAGACTGGTTTCCAAACTCAGTTTTATAACCTTCAACTCTGTTGCTGACCATTACAAGATTCTCCTCCTGTTTAGATTATTCTCTTTGTCACATGCTTCCTGTCTTTCACTAATAATAAAAAATTGTTTATTACTTACAAAGTGAATTGAATGTGTCAGCACTGTGCCTTAGTCCCAGTGTCTCCACTTGTATATCTACTGCTGTTGGCAGTATTTATGATGGAAACCTGCTGGAGTTTATGTCCCAGAATTTGTGGGTATATATGAAACCCTTTAGAAACAGAACTTGTTTTGCTGTGATTTTATGAAAATCCAGGATGACAGAGATTTGTTTTATGTCTTTTAAAGGATATTTGTTGAAATTTGTTATATTATATATCATCGGTCTTCATTTGCATTATCATGTAAATACAACTGAAAATGTATGTTATTTTATTAAGCAAACTTTACAACGAACATTTGTTACATTGTGGTATGGTGATGTACCGCACATCTCTACTTTAAAAAAAAAACTTGAAAGGTGGTATGAAAAAGTCAAACTCGCAATAATTCGAATTACTCCATAACTCTTAAGTAAATCGTCGGTCCCTTGGGTGTTAGAGTTATCGCAATTGGACTGTATTAACATACAAATCCTCAGGATTTACTACACCAACAAACACATCACTCAACCCATTATCTCAAAATTCAATACTTACAAACCATACACAACCCTTAATGAATGCAACCCAGCATTTTAAATCATCTGGATATCAAGTTAATCATGTTTGTCCATGGTAGTTCATGGTAAGGATAATAAACTTTGATGTGTTGTTACATGGCATCATCATTTTAAATAGACCAGTCCTTGATTTGTGAAAATACTCATCCATGATAAGAAGACCATGGACTGCCATGTTTTGTTAAATGGCATCATGTTTTAAACAGACCTTGATTTGTGAACACCTCTACCATGGTCAGACACCATGGTTTGCCATGGTCAAATACATGGTAAGACATGTTAGTTTATGGTTGTTCATGATAAAAAATTCCATGTTTTGTGAAATTGCACCTTCATCATGTCAAGACTATGGCATACTGCTTTTATCCAACAAAAAATAGTAAGTCTTATTAGTTCATGATAAACAACAGTAGTCCTTTGTAGACCACAGTAGTTCTTGATATGCAATGGCCACCATGGTACTTCATGATAAACTATGAAACTTTATGACAAAACATGGGACTCAATGATAGACCATGGTACTTTATGATAAACCTTGGTACTTTATGATAAACCATGGCACTTGATGATAGACCATGGTACTTTATGATAAACCATGGCACTTAATGATAGACCATGATACTTTATGATAAACCATGGCACTTAATGATAGACCATGGTACTTCACGGTAAACCATGGCACTTAATGATAAACCATGGTACTTAATGATAAACCATGGTACTTAATGATAAATCATGGCACTTAATGATAGACTGTGGTTCTTCATGATAAACCATGTTACTTCATGATAAACCATGGTACTTAATGATAAATCATGGTACTTAATCATTAACCATTGCACTTAATGATAAACCATGGTACTTAATGATAAACCATGGTCCTTAATGATAGACCATGGTACTTCACAATATACTATGGTTGGTTGATAACAATTGCATAATATCATGTGCTTGTTCAACAAGTTTGACCATGGAAGTCAAGGTTCTAATAGTTAAAATATTGTGTCAGTTTTGACCAAAGTGTATAAGACCATATTATACAGTCTGGCCAAAACTGACATAATGCCATGGTTAATCATGGAAAATACCATGGTTTATGATGGTATTTGAGCAGAGGGTTAACCATAGTAATTTGAGTGCAACTGTGGTGACTATGCTTAACCTAGGACATCATTTCATCTAAGTATTCTTGTTTATTGAATTCTGGGTATTAGTGTTTTGCAAAAATGTTGTTTACAGTCTTATGTAAAGTAGCACATATTTCTTTCATATTTTCTCTGCATGTTTCAAGTCAATTTTGATTTTGGTCACAATCCATTGATTTTTATAGAGAATTTATTATAGGCGATTTTGAACTTATTTTATTGCTGCTATGTTACATGGATTTTTTTTCATATTTGGTTGGTATGTGTTTTTGTAACTTTATCTTTTTTTTTATTTGGCAGTAACCTTTGTTTATTTTGTTGTTTTTTAATCACTAAAAAATTGAATATTAAATAAAGCACACCAAGCACAGTCTCTGCCTTTTGAGATTATACCCACTTATTTCAAAGCTGACCTTGTTAAACTAGCTGTTTGGTGTAAAAACATGGCTAAATCAGGGTGCAAGATCAGAAAACAGAGATTTGAGACCAGTCTCTAATCTAGCAGCTGATGTGTTAAATTTTTACCAGTCGTCAAACCTACCAATCACAAGCTGGAGTTTCAAGACTGGTACCCAGTTTTACCAGTCTTCAAACCTACCAATCACAAGCTGGAGTTTCAAGACTGGTACCCAGTTTTACCAGTCTTCAAACCTACCAATCACAAGCTGGAGTTTCAAGACTGGTACCCAGTTTTACCAGTCTTCAAACCTACCAATGACAAGCTGGAGTTTCAAGACTGGTACCCAATTTTACCAGTCTTCAAACCTACCAATCACAAGCTGGAGTTTCAAGACTGGTACCCAGTTTTTTTAGCAAGGTCAGTTAGATTTGTTGGATGGTATTAATAGCTTCTAACTTTTTGGAACTTTCTGATTTCAAGAATTTGAAGAAGTTAGCTTTTTGAAACTGTAAAATTTTAAAAGCAATCTTCATATATTTCTTTAATGACCACCTTTGGGGCTTTCGTACCTGTGATACTTTATAACAAAACTAATTATTTTCTTTTATTTTTCCTGGAATAAGAAGATTTTATTAGAACACATCTTAACCCTTTCCTCCATAGACACACCTTAATTCAGTGGGCGAACAGTCTGACCAGGATCTGCACTGTTTGCCATTTGGTTTTATTTGGTTATTTCTGACCAAAGAGCGACCAGTGCAGATCCTGATCAGATGGCATGGAAATGCATATATAGGGAGGAAAGGGTTAATTAACTAGTTTGCTCTATATTTCTGCCACGGAGAGGGTTCCAATATTATAAAATTTACTTGTGCTTTCTTCATATTGACTGAATTTTATGTTTCTTGCCAAAAATCAGTTTTATTGTGCTATTGCAGATTTAAGTATGGATATTTGGAGTATTTTATGGGTTGCAGTATATAATTAAGCAGTAGTACAACAGTTGTGATTATGCTATGCAACAAGTTTTGCAAAGCAGTGGATGTACAGTTTTGTGCAGTGGTAGGAGCAGACCTGGGACTTAAGGAATTAACCGTTTCCTCCATGTACACACCTTTATGGCATGGGCGATAAGGTGTGTCCAGGATTTAATTGATTTCATTAAGTTAAGCAGCTTGTAAGAAAATCACCATTTGAATGAATTTAAAGTAAGGATAATTTTTTTCCACAATTGGCAACAACTAAAAATGTGAATCAAGACAAATTTTGTGTTGTTGTGTAGCTGTCTGAAAAACATTTCTTGTACCTTATTTTGTGCAGCTATGGCATCACTTACTGTTAAACACTAGCATGAGCTTGATACATATAATGAGAAGCTTGATTATTAACCCTTTCCTCCAAATATATACATTTTTATGCATGTGCGACCAGTGTAGACCCAGATCAGCCAGCACATTCGTGCCATCTGATCAGAATGCACATCTCTTAAACAAGTGATTTTAGGCTGGACAACTAATGATTTTATTTTGTATTTTGGTGACTTTACATTTTGCGACAATTTAGTCATATGACTAAAAGAAAAAGTGATTTATCCACCTTAACTCTTTACTCCATATATACACCTTTATGGCGTGGGTGAACAGGGTAGATCCAGATCAGCTGACACATCTGGGCCATCTGATCAGGAACTGTACTGTTAACTTTTTCTATCTAATGTTATTTCCGACCAAAAAGTCAACAATATAGATCCGATCAGTCATCATGGATGTACTGGCTGATCTGCTACACTGGTTGCACATGCTAAATAGGTGTATAAATGGAGGAAAGGGTTAAGTTGATTTTTGAAGCTTAGGGTCTTGTGCATGCAAGCTGCTTGTCATGTGTTGCCAGCTGTTACGTGCAGTCTTTATATTGGTAATATGGTACGCTAATGTTCTAGTTAATATCAAATCTGCATGCTGACAGAACAAATTCTGTACTTTTCTGCACTCATTGCATATTTATGTGCAACTATAGATGAATTGTTACTTTGTTGCACTGAAAACAATTGTCTGGGAACTGTGGTGACCAAGACTAACCATGACCACCATGAACACCATTCCCCCTGGGACTTTATGCAAAACCACTTGATAATGCAAATACATAAAATCATCTAAAAGGGAAGTTGGTAACCCTTTCCTTCACATATACGCCGTTTTACTTGGGTGTGACCAGTGAAGATCTAGATCAGTGGCACATCTGTGCCATCCTATCAGGATCTGCGCTGTTTGCTTTTTGGTCAGTAATAACCTAATAAATAAAAAAGTGAACAGTGAAGATTCTGATTAGTCGTCAAGGATGTGCCAGCTGATCTGGAGCTACACTGTTTGCCCATGCCATAAAGGAGTCGTCAAGGATGTGCCAGCTGATCTGGAGCTACACTGTTTGCCCATGCCATAAAGGTGTCGTCAAGGATGTGCCAGCTGATCTGGATCTACACTGTTTGCCCATGCCATAAAGGAGTCGTCAAGGATGTGCCAGCTGATCTGGATCTACACTGTTTGCCCATGCCATAAAGGTGTGTATATGGAGGAAATGGTTAAACTTCAAGGACCACGTTGCTCAGCCAAAAGAGAAGTCTACCCTATATATAATATATTATAATTTATGCAGGAAACCAAATCCAAGCCAACTTTCCCCTAAATTTGGAAAAACTTCTCCCTTTTCAACCAACCTAAGCTAATCCCTGCATTTTATAAATGTCCAAATGGGCTTCTGTTTTTAAAATAACACTATAGAAGTCAAGAATTCTTTGACAATGAAAAACAACAACATGAAATACATTTAAAATTGATTTGATTAAAATTGATTAAAATATAATCTGTTCAGAAAATAGCAAGTAACATATAGGTGTACAACAGGGATTCTAAAATTTCAAATTCCCAATCGGACATTGGCGCCAAAATTGACAATTCCCCCACTTCCGGTTCGCACAAACTGCGACTTCCGGTCCCCGCGTTCAGTGCATTTAACTCTCCGACCCCCAGTTCATTCCTCTCTTACAACATAAATTCTCGTCGGCGATATCCTACAACCTTCCAACAGATCAATTTCATGATTTTCGGGCTGTAGACGGAAAAATTCTTTGATCGATTTATTAGAGCCGCATGCGACGTTTGAAGTTTACGGCGTCTTTGTTGTAATACACAAGCATCCCATGCATTGAAAACGTGACGTAACGGTTCAAAATAGTAATCTAAAGCAGTGTTAATAGCGATGGTGAAGTGGATTTTTTAGTTAATTGAACATGTATTAACTCTCGGAATTACGAGAGGCAAGTATTCGCTTTACGTAAATATACGTCGATTATGTCATGAATTAGTAATTCTTAAATCTACAAGAACTTACACGAGTCTGCGTATGCAACATTCATTTCTGAGTCGGAAATTTTGTAAATTTATAATTTATTTGAATCGTTATTGCCGTAAGTAAGCAAGCCGGTTACTCGATTAATTTAATTTTCACATTAAGTATCTATTCATTTGAGCCTTTCAACTTTGCTGTGAATGGCAATCAATTTAACTAAAATCCGCATTGTAGAAGTTTTCTTTAAATTTGCGAAACAGCATTTTTAAACGTACTTTATTTTATTCGATCGGCGGTCATTCAGAATTACGCATATCAGACTAACACTTCTTTCAATAAAATGCTAACTGTTTTGTTTGTGTACGTTAATTAATAAAATCACGGGTATTGCCACTTTTAAGGTAAGAGGGGCCTAAATAATGTTATTATTAATCCTTAAATAAGCATGTCCATAGTGATGAACATCATATATCAAATGTAAAAATGAAATATGAAACAATTCCACCATCCCAATTGGAACAAATCGCATATGAATAGGGTGACCCCCTCGCCTCGTCCCAGGTCCATTTTTACAAGTGGTTATTGCTAAAAAATCTGATTTTGAGATTAAAAGCTATAAAATATTTTAGCACCAATGGTGTTACTTGTTAGGCATAAGCCTCAACATTAAAAAGAAACCATTTATATTACTTAATTACTAACATTTAGATGATTTTACTTTGAAAATACATCTATAACCCCTCGGAAAATTTCCTTGACACAAAAACATCAACAAACTTTCAGAGTCTCTAAAAAATTTAAAAATACCAGTACATTTATAAAATGCATATCAAAATTTGCTACATACATATACCAATCATGTTGCAAATTATTACAGACTTTCACCATTTAGTTTTTTTAATATAAGCTTTTAAATTGTCATATTCCATGTTTTTCTGAAGAAAAAAACCCCAACAAAAACAGGTGAACATATCATTCCATCACAATTTTGCACAATACCTTTTTTGTTTTACAAATCTTGTATAGATCCAATTTAAACTGACTTCTGAATGTGTATCTGTTGACTATATAACTGAAATATGTATTTTTAAATGTTTTAATGCAGTTTTACTTCAACTGATTCATTAGAAATCCAAGGTCAATTATTCTTCGTCCATCTCCCATGATGTACGGCTTGCAGTTTTTGGAAGAGTGTCGGTGTTTATAACAAAATTGTTGGAAATTGATAAAGAAGAGTAATTGTGATCATTTTGTTTACGTTTAATGGTTGGTTTTGATGTTTTTTTTACACAAATCTACCATTGCTAGCTCTGTCCGCCATTTTGGTATTTCCGGGAAAATGACGTCACGCTTTGGGATAACAAACATTTGGCAAATATTTTTTTTATTTAAAACATTATAAGTTACTTTTTGTAAAAGATGTTTCTTCTTTGAAGAAAAGGATAACAATATTTTAGAGTAATGTAAAAAATAACGATTAAAAATGTTTGCTACAATCAATTCTGATTAGTGCCGGAGAACATTTCGGCTACTGCCGAAGACATTTCCGAACTCGACGTCACCAAACATCGCCGTTTTAGACAGGATTGTCTATTTAGGCCCCTCTTACCTTAATTCTGACATTAAACTGCCTGACTAGCGCAGTTCATTTGCAAATTAAACAAACCCGCCCGTTGTTAAAATGAGACCGACTACATCCTGTTTCATCTATGCTGCAGGCCATTCACGGGACGTGTAGTCGTGGTAGTCATGGTAGCAGAGTTGTGAATTCGATAATTGACAGATTAATAGCTGATAAAGCTGTGAAATAATGTACATGTTGGTAACTTTTGTAACAATTTATGGGCCACTATTCATGACCGATTTTTTTTACCAATTTTGAAATTTAAATCGGACATTCTTCCCGAAAATCAATCAATGACCGGCCTGCCGACGATTTTAGAATCCCTGGTGTACAATTAAAAATTTAACAAACTGTGCAATCTGTTAAAAATGCCATCCATCACTATCTTACCGCAAATTATTTTGCTCCAGATTTCTCCAAGTGTCTGTGGTTTTCATTCATGTGTCAATTTGTGTTTGTCTATAGGATATGTTGACTAAAATTTTTTCTGTTTTAAAAATTTTGTCAGTGTCTCACAATTTGTAAAGCAGTACCAGCTATATTTTTTCAGTACATGAATTGTATGTGTGTATCTTTCTGGTCATATGACATCAAGATGCATGTTGTTTGTCTGTCCATTTGTCTGTCTGCCTGTAAACCTTTGAGATTTCCAATCAATAGCTGAAGAATAGGTTGACATACACCTCTACCAAAATCAAAACCACTAAAAGCAGGGGGTTCAGCCTAATGGTGGCTGACGTACTTTAAAGGAGGAATTTGGTGGCTGATTTATAATATGGCGGATAAAATCGTGAAATTTTGATACTTGTGCGGATATTTTCACTCGGTAAGCACATTATATTCAAATATTTCCTTTCATGACATATCCCATTCGGATCTACGATGTTTACGCTTGACACGGTTTTTATTATGCCCCCGCCATGTAATGGCGGAATGGCATATAGTGTTCACCCTGGCTGTGGGTGTGTTTGTTTGTTTGTGTGTGTGTCAGTGTGTCAGTGTGTGTATGTACGAAAATCGTGTCCGCTCTGTAACTTTGTTATTTCTTATTGGATTTTAAAATAACTTGGTATGAATGTTCACCATATCAAGACGGTGTGTCGCGTACAATACCCATGCCTGTAGGTCCAAGGTCAAGGTCACTGTTACTAAAAATAGAATTTTCTTGTCCGGGCTGTAACTTCCTTATGAATGGAGGAATTTCAAAATAACTTGGCACAAATGTTTACCATGACAAGGCGGTGTGTCGCGTACAAGACCCATGCCTGTAGGTCCAAGGTCAAGGTCACTGTTACTAAAAATAGAATTTTGTTGGAAAAATCTTGTCCGCTCTGTAATTTTGTTATTTCTTAATGGATTTTAAAATAACTTGGTATAAATATTCACCATATCAAGACGGTGTGTCGCGTACAATACCCATGCCTGTAGGTCCAAGGTCAAGGTCGCTGTTACTAAAAATAGAATTTTCTTGTTTAGGCTGTTACTTCCTTATGAATGGAGGGATTTCAAAATAACTTGGCACAAATGTTCACCATGATAAGGCGGTGTGTCATGTACAACACCCATGCCTAAAGGTCAGAGGTCAAGGTCACGTTTACTTAAAATAGAATTGTGTTATAAAAATCTTGTCTGCTCTGTTACTTTGTTTTGTCTTATTGGATTTTAAAATAACTTGGTATAAATGTTCATTATATCAAGACGATGTGTTGTGTACAATACCCATGCCTGTAGGTCCAAGGTCAAGGTCACTGTTACAAAAAATATAAATTTCTTGTACTGGCTATAACTTTGTTATTAACAGAGTGATTTCATAATAATTTGGCACAAATGTTCACTATGACAATGCGTTGTGTTGAGTACAATTCCCATGCCTGTAGGTCCAAGGTCAAGGTCACTATTACTAAAACCAGACTTTTCTTGTCTGGGCTGTGAGTTTGTTATTACTTATTGGATTTTAAAAATAACTTGGTATAAATGTTCACCATGACAAACATGCATAGCGGGGGCATCCGTGTCCTATGGACACATTTCTAGTTTATTTGAGCTTCCTCGCTGTCCTAACATAAAAGTTATTGAAACAAAACCTTGCAAGGTTTGTTGTGTATATTTATTGTCCCTCGCGAAAATATGTTGTGCTTTTTAATATATGCTAGACACATGCCCCAATGGAGCATGTTTACACCAAAATATGTCCAAAATGGATTGTTTTAATTTTCTGGAAAATATATTTCCACATGAAAACGTTCTATCACCAAAAAATTAAGGTTTAAGCTCAATTCCTGTGGCTGATGTATTTTTAAGCCATATTTGTGGAAGATCAGTGGTCTAGGGGTCGAGTGTTGGACTCCAGATCCGGAGACTGCGGGTTTGAGTCCCATCAGGAATGAGGTTCGTCTGCAGTTTCCTCAATCCACATTCGGCGCGAGTACTGGTTGGAAACCCAGGAAGCAGTCATCGAGCATGATTAATATAAGTTGAATTAACTTGTTTCACAATCGATGTAAAACAAATAAGTTTAAACTAAGCCATATTTGGTGGCTGCTGTCTAGTAATCTCCTACACAGAGCGGTACCGTTCCGTACTCCCACTAATACAAAACGATGAACGTATTGTGTCGAGACAAAATTAGCCTCTTTGGTGCATTTTTGCACAAAAATGATGGGCTAAATGTTTTTATCTATCATGTCACAAACATTCCTTACCTCCTACTTTTTTGTGGATTTCAGCATTGTAATGTTAATCTTAAATCAACTGTTTCTGTTACAAATATACAAAAACAATTTACACTAAAGCCAAAGGTTTCCGTGAAGATTCAAGATCTGTCAAGAGTAGCAAATGCAACCAATTAAATTGTATTTTAATGCATGCCCTTGTTTTTCAAAAACATTTTTTTTCAAATAAATCAGCAGCAGCATACAACTGTGTCAGTTTGTGATAAAAACAAACATTATTCTCACATGACAAAAAAACAACGTTCAGAACGTCTCAGAAATAGTTTGCTTCGTTGTTAATTTATTTATTTCGTTCGTATTCTTTAACAACAATTCAGTCATGTAACGACAGCCAATTGATCTACTTGCAGCTTTCGTGGGAAGGCATAGCCTACCAAATCGGTATACTGATCATGGGGAAGGTGACAAACATTTAAACTACACATTTGACTCCGCCTCAACTAATAGGTCTTTCATCAGGCTAGGTATTGACCAATATAGATGAGCAAAATGAGCGATGTTTTAGTTTTCTCTTTTTGATTATTTTTACATTACAAAAAAATTTGAATGCAGTTCGACCGCATATGCATTTTTCCCTGGTTGAAGAAACACTAGATAAAAATCTGATTTTCCGACTAACAATGTGGAAGAAATGAGAGTCGTCTTGACTGGTAGTCCGATGCGCTACCACTGAGCCACGGGACCTTGTATTTTATTTTAACTATGTGTAATCTGATGTGTACTTTTGCTGTTCGTCTCGCATGGCAAAACAAAACTTAAAAAACTGTCAATGGTTTTTAAGACTCTTTGAAGACCATTTGATTCATCTCATATTTTTTAAAAAGATAATAGCCAGTTCCTATTGAGAAATGCCGGGCCCCAAAGCATATTTAAACTTTGCTGTTTCGTTGTATAGTAGATATTCAACAGAAAATATATGAAATGCATTTAATTCTTAATTCAATGGGACTGTTTTGAAAGCAACAAAATAATTAAAAACAACCAACAGTTATTTACCTTTGTGTTTGCGCCAACGTTTTGAACGTTTTTTTTAAGGAGAGAATAATGTTTGTTTTCATTACAAAGTGACACAGTTGTTTGCTGCTGCTGCTGTTGTGTGTGTTATTTGAAAAAAAAATGTGTTTGAAAAACAAGGACATGCAATAAATGCAATTGAATCGGTTGCATTTACTACTCCTGACATATCGTGAACTTTCAGAGAACCTCTGGATTTAGTGTATATTGTTATTGTACATTTGGAACAGACATAGTTGATTTAAGATAAACAATAGAAAGCTGAAATCCAAATAAAAGTAGCAGCCTAGGAGGTACGGTCTTTTAGTGACATGATAGAGAAATACAGTAAGCCCAGCATTTTTGTGCAAAAAATGCACCAAAAAGCCTATTTTTGTCTCGACACATGACATTCAATGTTTTGTGTTAGTGGGAGTACGGAACGGTACGGCTCTTTGTAGGAGATTACTAGACAGCAGCCACCAAATATGGCTTAAAAGTACATCAGCCACAGGAATTGAGCTTAAACCTTAATTTTTTGGCGATAGAACGTTTTCTCGTGGATATATTTTTTCCAGAAAATAAAAACAATCCATTTTGGACATATTTTGGTGTAAAAATGCTCCATTAGGGCATGTGTCTAGCATACATTATAAAGCACAACATATTTTCGCGAGGAACAATAAAAAATACACAACAAACCGTGCAAGGTTTTGTTTCAATAACTTTTTTGTTAGGACAGCTAGGAAGCTCAAATAAAAAACCGAGTCAAGCATAAACAACGTAGATGCAAATGGGATATGTCATTAAAGGAAATATTTGAATGTTATGTGCTTATCGTGTGAAAATATCCGCACAAGTATCAAAATTTTACGATTTTATCCGCCATATTGGAAATCAGCCACCAAATTCCTCACTTAAAGTACGTCAGCCACCATTTAGGCTGAACCCCCTTGTAAAAGAATAAGAAAGAAACACATTTTCAAAGTTTAGTTTTAATTTGAATAAAATATCAAATCGCATATAGTTGATATATAAATATGATGAATCCTTTACTCTGTGAGATATGGCTGTTAGGTGTTATCTGTCCATGCAATCTGATCTGGATCTACTCTGTTCACTTTTAGACTCATTTTTAGCTCGACTATTCGAAGAATAGGGGAGCTATCCTACTCGCCCCGGTGTCGGCATCGGCATTGGCGTCGGCGTCTCCGTCCGTTAAACAAAATATGCACTTTGGTCCATAACTTGAAAACTACTTATGATATCAACTTGAAACTTGCAATATATATTCACCATCAAATTCTTCATCATTACCAACAAGACCCATAACTCTGCTTCCAATATTTTTCAAGTTATGCCCCTTTTTCACTTTAATTTTGCGTTAAGAAAAATATGCACTTTGGTCCATAACTTATAACC
Organism: Corbicula japonica; assembly: GCA_038501625.1. NCBI lineage: Eukaryota > Metazoa > Mollusca > Bivalvia > Venerida > Cyrenidae > Corbicula > Corbicula japonica. Next base: position 14,260,550 of record JAZAYU010000006.1, on the reverse strand, counting down.
TACTTGAAATATCAACTTGAAACTTGGAATATATATTCACCATCAAATTCTACATCATTACCAACAAGACCCATAACTCTGCTTCCAATATTTTTCAAGTTATGCCCCTTTTTTCTTATATTTTGTGTTTAGCAAAATATGCATTTTGCCCATAACTTTGAAACTACTTGAGATATTGCCTTGAAACTTGAAATATATTTTCACCATCAAAATCTACATCATAAACAACATGACCCGTAACCCTGCTTCCAATATTTGTCAAATTATGCCCCTTTTTCACTTAAATTTTGCGTTAAGGAAAATATGTTCTTTGGTCCGTAACTTATAAACTACTTGAGATATCAACTTGAAACTTGGAATATATATTAACCATCAAATTCAACATCATTACCAACAAGACCCATAACTCTATAACTCTGCTACCATTATTTTTAAAGGTTATCCCCCTTTTTCACTTACATTTTGCTTAGCTCATAACTTTGGAACTACTTGAGATATTGCCTTGAAACTTGAAATATATATTCGACATCAAAATCTTCATCATAACTAACAAGACCCATAACCCTGCTTCCAATATTTTTCAAGTTATGCCCCTTTTTCACTTAAATTTTGTGTTAAGCAAAATATGCACTTGGCATATAACTTATAAACTACTTGAGATATTACCTTGAAACTTAGAATTTATATTCACCATCAAAATCTATGTCATTATCAAAAAGACCCATTGCTACCAATATTTCTGAAGTTATGCCCCTTTTCACTTATGCAATTCTCTCATAAATTTTAAACAACTAGAGATATTACTTTGAAACTTGAAATATATATCTGACATCAGTTTCTCAATCATTATCAACAAGACCCATAACTCTACCGGAAATATTTCTGTAAGTTATGCCCCTTTTGAACTTAGTTTTTGCATTAGCCGAAATATGCGCTTGATCCATAACTTTCAAACAACATTAGCTATTAACTTCAAACTTATAATATACATTTATAGTCACTATGATAATCTTTACAATAACCTCCAAGACCGAAAACTCTGCTACAATTTTTTTTTAAATTTATGTCCTTTTTAAAATAGATTTTGTTTTCAAGTTTTTATGCACTTGGCCCATAACTTTGAAACTAATACAGATATCAACTTCAAACTTGAAAAACATTTTCACCATCATAATCTAGATCACTTTCACTTGACCTACTATATGCTTTTCAAAGTAATGCTTTTTTTTCATTTCAGTTCCTTTTCTGTAACATTACTGAAGTAATTGATATTGAACTTAAAGTAAATTTCTCCAATCATAAATTACTAACAAGTTTTTTTTAACTCTTCCAAAAATATTTCATAGTTATTCCCCTTTTTAGTTCAATATTTATGGAACATTATGGAATTATTTCTGTCATTTAAAATTACTTTCTCCCATTCACTTGTTAATACTTTTCCTGATTGCACATGAATGTTTGGCCATAGTTGTTATTGTTTTAATCTTCAATTTGCATTTGTTTCAAATGATTCAAATAGTCGAGCGCGCTGTCTCCTCGGACAGCTCTTGTTTTTCTGGCCAAGAGGCTGAGCTTATCTGAACCTTTACTGATGAGTTAGTTTCGGTCACCTACCAACAACCCATGAAATATTTGATTAACCCTTTCCTGTATAGATACACATTTATTGTTAGGGCGAACAGTTTAGATCCAGATCAGCTGGCACAACCGTACCATCTGATCAGGATCTAAACTGTTTGCTTTTTGATTCATTAAGTTATTTATGACCAAAATGCCACCAGTGCAGATCCTGATCAGACGGCACAGATGTGCCGGCTGATCTGGATCTACACTGGTCGCATATGCGTAAAAATGCGTATATATTAAGAAAAGGGTCAAACTGCATTCCAACACTTGTCCATCACTGAAAGCCATTTACACAGATAACCTAACGCATGACAACTGATCAAAACAGTGAGCAATTTAAAATCAAATGACTGTCAGTCTCGACCAACTGTCTGTGTTTTATGCCCTTAAAGGGTTTAAAAAAAAGAGAAATCTATAAGTACATCATCTTAATGATGGAGATGAAATTTCAGACAAAGGGGATAAGCTGATATTAATTAATGTTTGTGGTATATATCTTCACTTCAATCCCACTTACTGTAAAATCATATATCATAAGCAATATTTGTAGGGTTCTAATTTTCATGGATTCCCTTGGCAGAACAACTGGGCTGAAGGTTATAAAACTGAGCATGGAAACCAGTCTCAAATCTCAAGCATCTGATTGGCTGAAATGGCGACCAGTCGCCATTTCAGCCAATCAGATGCTTGAGATTTGAGACTGGTTTCCAATCTCAGCTTTATAACCTTGGAGCCTGATGTTCTGGCTGATCTGGATCTTCACTGGTCACACACACATAAAAATGCTTTATATGGAGGAAACAGGCAATGGAACGTCAGAAATATTTGTATCAAGTTTTTACAAAAGGACTTAAAAAGTAAAATGAATTAGCTGATGGACAGACACAAAGCCAAGTAACCAGTGACCAAGGTTATAAAACTGACCAGTCGCCTTCAGCCCAGAACTCAAAGCTTCAAACATAATGTATACAGACAATAATAAATTACAGAAACAATTGACAACAGCTCTGTCCTATATAAATGATACCAATACTAGTATTATATTTCAGAACTTCAGAACCAGTTGCACACCTGCTATATCTGGTACATGTTGATCAAAAGCTGACATTTTCCATTATTTTATTACTGTAGAATCATTGTTTACATCAGATGTGGCCATCAATACACAAGATATTAACCCTTTTCTCCATAGGACTTTTATTGAATGGCAAACAGTATAGATCATGATCAACAGCCACATCTGTGCCATCTGATCAGGACCTTCACTGTTGGCTTTTAGATTCATTGGGTTATTTCTGACCAAGAAGCGACTAGTGTAGATTCAGATCAGGCAGAACAGGTTTGCAAGATGACTGCACGATTCTAGATAGTGCAAATTTGTTACAATAGGCTGGATAGATTATCTGTATGCGCTCAAAATCTGAATGTCTTGTTTTTCTGATTGGCTAAATAAGACAATCTGAAAAGATCAGATATAAGAAGTTCGAGTCTTTTCTTTCGATCGACGCTGGCTTAAAATTACAACAGCTGATGCTTTGTGCATAAAAAATGAATTTTTCTGATTCATTTCAAACATAGACAAGCAAAGACTTATATAAACCATAATATGATATAAATAATCGGAGTTATGCCCCTTTTTGAACTTGTATTTTTATTCAGACATAGTACCTGAGGGTGACACAAGTGTTTAACTGAACACCCATCTAGTCCTTTATAACAATGGAAAAACAATTTTTTTTATTCTTTTACTGAAAAAAAAAACATCAACGCATCAAGGTCTTTGGTGAAACCTAGATTTGGGAAATGAATGACCGAGGACGGCAGTCAAATTACCCTGGGGGGACTGATGGTAACAATTGGATATGCAAAATGCTAGATTTACATTTTCATTTAGTTATTTTTATGATCACAACAGATGTTGCTAGCTTTGGTTGCAATGCTGATGATGTGCATTTAATTGCATTTTACATGAAACATAAAAAATAAAAATATGATTTATTGATGTCACATCTCTGCACTGGCCTTGCAAGAAAAGGTATTTCAAGACATATGTAAGTAGATATTTTATAAAGGGACTTACTGAATTACCAAGGAATTATTAAAAGATACCGTGAGCTAAATAATATAGGGACTTACTAGGAATTATAAGAGGGACTTTCCATATATAAAGTAAAAACATGTTAATGAAAAGTAAGTTTTTGCATTAATTGTTAGAATTTCAACCGCCACAGAAAGAAACACAAAAAAAGGTCCAAGAAATTTAACTCGTTTACACAGATAGTTATTATACAAATAAATACTAATGTTGAGGTCGATATGTAGTTTTGCGGACCTGGGTAGTGTGATATCGACCGAGGACGAAGTCCGAGGTCGATATCACACTACCCAGGTCCGCAAAACTACATATCGACCTCAACATTAGTATTTACTTGTTATATCATATACCCTATGAATTTAAAGCATTCTGATGATGATGATGATGATGATGATGATGATGATGATGATGATGATGATAGCAAAGGTAGTTATTAATTCCCGGGGTAGTTATCACTTTTTTCGGACTTGCGAGTAAGGAGCTCTCGACCAATCAGAATGCTTTAAATTCATAGGGTATATGATATTAAGAATGAAAATTGATGCCTCGCCCCTAGAGATGCAAAATTAATGATTTTTTAAGCGAGGCGTATACTGTTTTACCATGGTCCGTCCATCCATTCTTAAATCTGTAACAAAATTTCGGTCAAAGCATAAAATAAAAAGAAAATTTGTTTTTACCAGTCAAAAATGGAATATATTTCACTTGGAACTCTGGAATTATGTATTTTCACTCGTGGCTTTGCCACTCTTAAAAATATGATTCCGGAGCTCACTTGGTGAAATATATTTCTATCTTACACTGGTAAAAATAAATAAATTATCCTCAATATGTTTTAAAAAATCTAGTGACCGGCTTGCTTACTTATGCATATAATGATTCAGATAAATTACAAATTTACAAAAATTTTCGTATGCAACATTTATTTCCAACTCGGTTGGGGAATAGTCAATATTGGCGCCAATGTCCGATTGGGATTTTGAAATTTTAGAAACACTTTTTCAAACTTTGAGTAAAATACACGTTGCCTTTTGAAGGTTATTTTACTTAACCATATGTACAAAAATGGAATTTATAAGAAAAACTTGTCCTTGATTAGCCAGCGATAGCTGCTGTTTGTGACTGACTGGAAATAGAAAATGATCATGTTACAATAATGTTATAATTAGTGTAGATTGTAGACATAATAATTATGTACTGTAATGTTGTAATATAAGAGTATCAGTGAGTATTATGTTAATGTTCAGGAAATGAAATGTCAATAAACAGCTTTATGTATATTTTGGAATGGGCAAAATAATGAAATAAACTAAATGGTGTAAATAACCTTTTCCTCCGTATTTACACCTTTATGGCGTGGGTGAACAGTGTAGATCCAGATCAGCAGGTACATCCGTGCTGTCTGATCAGGATCTGCACTGTTTGCCATTCAATTTATTAGGTTATTTCTGACTGAAAAGCGAACAGTGCAGATCCTGATCAGGCAGCATGGATGTGTCGGCTCATCTGGATCTACACTGGTCGCACACATGTAAAAATGCGTATAAATAGAGAAATGGGTTAAATGATGTGCTAGATACATATGCTTTTTATATTTGATTTCTGTAAATATATTATAAAAATGTTAATTAAATAACAAATATACATACTTGTTTTTTGTAGTGTTAAGTAGTTGTTTAATGTCTTTGCAATGATTGACTTGTTGGATTTTCAAGGACCAGGGGCATATGTTTGCCTATCCCTTTTCTTCATAAATACATGTTTTTGCGCAACTGGACCAGTTTAGATCCAGATCAGCCAGCACATCTGCACTGGTCACATTTTGGTCAGAAATAACCTTAGAACAAATCAAAAAGCAAACAGTTTAGATCCTGATCAAATGGCAGGGAATTGTGCTGGCTGATCTGGCTCTAAACTGCTCACCCACATAATAAAGTTCTTCTATGGAAAGGGCCATATGAAATGACAGCACTTTAAGGGGGACCTTGCTGACAGATACTGTAATACAAGTCATTCTATATCACATTTCATTCTCCCTCAGAAGGAATTTATGAATATAATATATTATATTAAAATGATAGATAAAATGAGGAAATATCACATTTAGGAAGCCATGATGATCTTCAACATCTTATACCATCAGGGGCACTGCAGATCCAGAGGGTGTTTAGTGGGGTTGCTTAACCCCCCTTTCTGAGCAGTAATATTTAATTGTCATGAGGATTTCTGTCAGAAAGTTGGAAATTATCATGTAACTACCCTAAGACTGCCCCAAACAAACCCCCTTTCTGGAAATCTTCCATCTGAACATGTACCAATATTGACGTCAGGGTTGAAGGTTATAAAACTGAGTTTGGAAACCAGTCTCAAATCTCAAGCATCTGATTGGCTGTAATGGCGACCAGTCGCCATTTCAGCCAATCAGATACTTGAGATTTGAGACTGGTTTACATGCTCAGTTTTATAATCTTGGAACCAGGACGAACATAAACCAACACCATTACAGCATAACATGGTTAGACACGTTCTCCTGTGCACACCCTTGTGCTAAGACAACCTTATGACCATCATGCACGTTGTAAATGTTCATTGTAATTGTAATGAATTGTAATTAATTACGTGACGTCATGTATTACATGCTATATGCTACAGGATTGCATACAGAATTTTGTTTCAGTTATCATTACTTGTGATAATTTAGCTGATGCAGATGGACATAATAAAAAAAAACACCAACAACAAAAAACAAAAACATGATTATTATCAAAACTATACTTAGCAATGCAGTAATTGAACTGTGCTGTTATATTTGAGTGTATAATATAGTTTTTAAAAACAACAATAACAACTGTTTGTTATACTAAATGCTTTTTGTATTGGAAAATTGAAGTCATTAGAAGTTACAAATCAGAAAGTAACGGTGATAAGATGCTATATGTAATTTAATCTAATCAGTTAAATATAAAAATTTAATCGTAATTTTAATCTCAATATATGTACAGTCGAATTGCGATAACTCGAAGTCCCAAGGGACTGACGATTTACTTCGAATTATTGTGACTTTGACTTTTCCGTAAGATACCAACTTTGACTTTTCTGTAATACCATTCGAGTTGAAGAAACTTACGATGTGCAATTATTACAGTACCATACGGGACGTACATAACAAATGTTTATTGTCAAGTTTGCTCAATAAAACAATAGAACAAGATTATAATTACTTTCTTAAAAATTTTATTACACGGTTTTATTTTTATGATTATATAAATTAAAGATCAATGAAGAAACAATATTTTCATAAATTTTAACAAATTATTATTTTTCATTATGCCATATGAGAACTGTTCTTTGCTCATTGATACATAAATGAAAAGTCGTTTTATAGAATTGAAAATTAACAACTCCAAATGTTTGTTAGACACAAATTTGAGACAAATCACTCCAATTGTTTGCTTCACAAACATATCATTACAATGACGTGCCACTAATAACTTTTTTTGACATGTTGGCGATAAACAAAAGACTCCGAATATTCGCGTGGGAAGTGTAAAAAATCGTGTCAATACAAGTACTTTGAGTTATCGCGATCAATTTGTGCTTATTTCTTATTCACGGCACTTATTCATATGTTTGAGATATCGAAAATTTCGAGTTACTGCGTTTTGAGTTATCACAACATTTGTCAGTTAAATATATTAGGACGACGTCGAGTAAAACCGTCATTTCCAATTATCAAGTTTCGAGTTAATGCAATTCCACTGTATTCCAAAATAAATAGATAAAAAGTTACATTTCAAAGTAATCAGTTACAACTCTGATTACTATCTATTTATAATTATAAAATCGGTATTGGAATTGGTATAGTTATGGTTGTTTCTAACTAATTATTAAACAATTATACATGATACATCATAGAATGCTTTCTGGTATTAATGACAACCATCTGTTTAACCCATTCCTAGATATATACACATTTTTACGCATGTGCGACCAGTGTAGATCCAGATCAGCCAGCAGTCTAATCAGGATCTGCACTGGTCGAATTTTGGTCAGGAATAACCTAATAAATCAAAAAGCGAACAGTTTAGATCCTGATCAGACGGCACGGATGTGCCGGCTGATCTGGATCTAAACTGTTTGCCCTAGCAATAAAGGTGTATCTATACAGGAAAGGGTTAAAGCTGCCTATTCACAGTTCAGGGTGGAATACTTCAATGTCTTAGATGTGGTTAATATAAATTGTACAGCTGTGTAATCCATAATTATAGATGACTGAACAAGAGTGAATTTCGTGGAAATCAGTACATTTTAGGACCTTTTGTGAGTGAATTTTACTGCGTAAGAAATGCTATAACAACTTTGGTTGTAAATATATTCTCTCATACTTTAATTGTGTAAGAACATTACATCACATTAACTTAAAGTTTGTTTTTAAGTCTTCTATAGTTTATATTATAAATTTTGGTATTTCAGCACTGAATATTTTTGTCCTGAAACGTGACCAGGCACATTTAAGGGTCTGTGACATTGTTGCTGGTATGAGACTGAGAAGTACATTGTATTTAACCCTTTACTTCAAAAGATATGGCTGTTATCACTTATGGCCCAGTCACAATGTCGGCGATCTGTCGGGATTAGTTTTGGCCGGGGGTCGTCATAGAAAATAAAGAATCCTTGAACAATCCTAGCAATAATCCTAATAAAAGTGGAGCAGTCACATTGTCTGAGATTTTTTCAAGGATTTTGACCCGGTTTTGTCGAAAAATCGTGGGATTAGCCTCCGATCGCCTCCGATTGCATCGGAGGCGATCGGAGATGATATCTGCGAGCCTCTTTTCTTTTAATTTTTTTTCCCCCTGGGTATATTGGTCCTCCCTTGGCATCTTCAAAATCTTCTGTCACAGCCTCCTGCAGCAAGAGCGTCTAAAACTTTTAGCGATTCGGTTGGAGGCGTCCTTATATATATGGCGATTTACTACGATTCCACCGTACGATTTGTCGGAGACGATCACAGAAAGTGTACGAATCGTCGCAGGACACCTCCTATTCAGTTGGAGGGCGCCGGAGACTACTTGCAGACATTGAATCTCAACCTGAATTTCCAATCCCACACAGAATCTTGCGACTAGTCTCACATTATTCGGAGGACGCCTCCGATTAATCGGAGGGCATCATAGGTCATCAGAGATTGTGTCTGGGATGCCCAAAATGGGTGAAAAATCTTGCGAGCAATCTTAAAATTTTAAGTTCAAAGTTGGGGACCGCGATGGGTGTGGCAATTCCTAAAATATCTGCGACAAGCCGCAGGCGTCTGGAGAGAGCCTCCGACGGGTGCAAAATCGTGAGATCTGTCTCAAGATTTTGTTCAAATTTCCCGGGTTTTACCCATCGCCGACGCATCACAACTGATTTGTGACTGGCCCATTAGGCAATCAGTCTAGATCCAGATCTGGACAGTCTGACTAGAATCCTCACTGTTCACTTTTAGATTCATTAGGTTATTTCTGACCAAAAAACTGACCAAGAAACAAGCAATGTAGATCCAGATCTGATTACACATGTGTGTCAGCTGATCTGGATCTACAGTTATTGCACACATGATAAAACACATTATATATGAAGTATTAAAGGGTTAAGAATCAATGGCAACAAACATTGGCATTTAAACCAATTCAGTTTTAATTTGTATTAATTTTCACCTAAAGATAGAAATGATACCTAAAATGTGGAAATTGCAGTATTGTTTTCAGTTTGTTGTTTGATCTGTCATTCAGACTTACTTAACATTTGTCATCTTGTTTTTACTGTTGTAAAACTGTCATGGATATGGGATATTTATTCTGTCTTGTTTGGACTGCTGTATTTGTTGTAATGCAGGTATCAGATGGTTGAGCATCAACCGTATTTACCAAAATAATGGTCCTGTGGTGTTGTTTATAAATACAAAGTATAGCTCTAGCTCATTTATTGTGTCAAAAAACCCCCAAACTGTTTTGCAAAGCCAGTGCAAAGCTCCCATCTGGTTATTCTTTTCCTCCCTATATATGGGTCACATATTATGTGAACAGTGTAGATCCAGATCAGCTGGCATTCTGCTCTGTTATGGAGTAATGATTAATTAGCATTATCTATATATAATTAATAATAACAATTTTTATTGACATGCAGGTCTCATGTTGGTGTAATTGGAAATGTTAAGTTGTCAAATTAACAATTATGATTTGTTTTAAATGTAATTTTCAAATTGAATCTCAGATATGTACAGGTTATGGTAATAAACCATATTTTATTTTTCTTGTTTGTCACACTGGTAATGCATTGTACAAGTAGTGGTATGTTGTTATATGGAGTAGCCACCACATTGACATTTTTCTTTTTTTACATCTTTGTTTATTCATGTGATCACTTTCTACCTATATATTGAATAGAAAATTAATAGAATATCTGAGCTAATTTTGTCCAGTAAAAATCTGGTTACTTTTATATAAATTACCTTTAATGTTGACAAAACAAAACAAATCAAAAACCGACCTGGGTTTTTCATTAGAACAACTACGTCATGTGTTTAATTACAGGAGTTTAATTGGGTCAGGTCGTTACCTTGCTATATATATATGAAATTATTAGAAAGGGAAAGAAGAGATCTTGTTTTAGATATATTGATTTCAAATTTTCACACAGCTTGGCTAATACTGTCTGTTAGCTTGTTATTGGATGGCTGGTGCTAGAATTACATTATAACATGTAGGACAATTAGGAATGTGAAATATTGCAACAAAACAAGGAACTAACCTGAAGGCTGTGTGACACATATCATGGATGTTAGCCATCTATAGTATGCTAAATACTTTAATGGATAGAACGTTTTTCTGATGTGATGATATGAATTGGATTTAAATTTCTACAGTGATAAGGTATTATTAATATTGAATATTACAATTTTGATATGATTGTGTGTGGTGATATTTGCAAATTCTTTACCAGTATCTGTTGATGTTTATACAATTTACAAATGGCACAGACAAATGAAACTATATTAAATAATTCTATGCAAAGTATGTTGCATAATATATAATTAAAATTTTGCAGTTGTGTTGAAGATGTACAAAATCATAACAAGAGCTTTCTTTGTCACGTCAATGCTGCTTAATTGCAAATACTGTTGACATGATCTTTAAGGGGAATATAAATCCTTGATCAAACCATTACATGGAAAACAGTTGCATTATTTATAACCCTTTAGTCTATGTATACAAGTTTGATCATATGTGTGAACAGTATAGATCCAGATCAGCTGGAACATGTAGTCTAATCAGGATCTTCACTGTTCGCTTTATGGTTAAAAATCACCTAATGAATAAAAAATTGAAAAGTGTAGATCCTTATCAGAAGCAGGTTCACCCATGGAAAAAAACCATTTCCCACATGCATTTTTACGCATGTGCAACCAGTGTAGATCCAGATCAGTTGGCACATCCTTGCCATCTGATCAGGATCTTCACTAGTCACATTTTGGTTAGAAATAACTTAATGAATCATAAAGCGAACAGTGCAGATCCTGATCAGACGGCACTGATGTGCTGGCTGATCTGGATCTACACTGTTCGCCTACGCAATAAGGTCTGTCTATGGAGGAAAGGGTTAATATTGCTATTTTCTATTCATGACCAGATGAGTCCGTGCCCTGAAAATATTCCACAATCTCCACCATTATGTGATAGGCCTCTGATTCGTATATAATATCTGTTTCAATTTCTAAATTTATTTAAATTTTTAGTCCATAGATACACTGAATGCATGGGCAAACAGTGTAGATCGAGATCAGTTGGCACATTTATCAGAATCTACACTGTTTGCTAATGGGTTCATTAGGTTATTTCCTGTCCAAGATGCGACCAGTGCAGAATCCAATCTGATCTATGATTGTTGCACATGCCATGAAGGCATATAAGGACAGGTGTAATTAGTAGCTGCATTGAATAAATTGTCTGCATTTCTTTTTCTTCTTAAATTATTAGATCTTAGATGGGATGAATAGTTTTGCTGATTTTTGTGTTAGTATAATACCAGAGCATCCTTGCCTATCAAAATTTTATTGGCACCACTTGATCTTATTACTGTACTGTCTTGTTGACGTGGTGACGGCCAATGTTGGATTCCTAGAACTGGTAGGGTAGTCTTGTTCTTAGAAGCCAGTTATCAGTAAAAGGTAACCAAAAAGGTTAAAAAAACACACAAGTTGTCACCAGCTGTTCCAATAATGTTTTAATTTATATTAAATATCCCTGATTTTAGATAAAAAAAACACTTGTAGTGTTTGTTTTGTGATAGATTAATGTCATCTTTTAGGTTCAAGAGATACAAGTTTGTGGGAGACTAGTTTGAGGGAGGTTTGGGGGAGGTTTGTAGCAAAAAATAATACAATATTTTGCTTAAATAATCTAAACAAGGTTACCTCAAAATTTTTAAACAGAATGATATCACTAAACAATCTTCACACAAGTATTTTACAATTTGCCTAAATTCTAAGTTATGTTGTTAGGAAACTAAAACAATTGTGGATAATAAGATTTTAGATTGTACATCAGAAATCAAAGGGTAAGATATAGACAAATTAATTTGTAAAGTGTTTTTTTATGTTCAATTGAATATTAATTTATTTTTCTAAAACTGTCCTGTGGATAAGGCACAATGAAACTGGCTCATCTTAATTATGAGGTATTCATTATTTTTGTTAAAAAAAACAATCAAAATAATCAGTCTTAAATCTACCATTACTGGTTGATTGGTGTTTTGTATGTAATTATCTCGGTTATCATGAAACACACATTGCCTGAACTGTCATGTATATTAAAGTCGTCTCATAACTTACAAAATAATAACAAATAAGGCTTTTTTCTTTTGATTACTATTGTAGATCCAGATCTTCAATGTAGAGCCAGCACATCTGTGCAGTCAGATCTACACTGTCCACTTTTAAATTCATTAGGTTATTTCTGACCAAGAATGATGCAGTGTAGATCCAGATCAGAAGGATCTAAACTAACGGCCCATAGGATAAAACACATATCCATGGAGTGAAGGGTTAATGTTGAATGGACCTGCACAGATCAGGGCTGAAGGTTATAAAGCTGAGATTGGAAACCAGTCTCCAATCTCAAGTATCTGATTATCTGAAATGGCGACTGGTCGCCAATTCAGCCAAACAGATGCTTGAGATCTGAGGCTGGTTTCCATGCTCAGTTTTATAACCTTGGACACAGTGGTGATCTACAAAACATTCAGACTCGGGCTGCTGGGATAAACAGACTCATCTCTAAAACACAATAATTCTTGTGGTAATTTTTAAATTTGTAGCAAGTATTTAACAGCAATAATTTTTCGAATGTTGCAATTTCAACAGTAAACACATATTGATCTGATTTGGCTGTCATTTTAAATGATTAGATGGCTTGAGGGTACTAGTCACTTCAAAATTATTGTTTTTTACCCCCAGGTCATCACAACTTAACTTCAAACATGTGAACATGTTGATGTTTTTTTAATTGAAAAAAAAGTTATTGTTATTGTTTCACACTGTATTTAAGGTATCTGTATTCAAAATTACAACAAATGTTAATCTTGTTGCACATGCCTCCTTGCAATGTAATTTTGCCTAAAGTCATTTGTGCAAGTCATTAATCCATGGTTGTTTTCATCTCTAGATGCTGTCTGATCAGGAATCACTGTTTTATTATGTTATTTCTGACCATGAAGAATCGTCTACGCTCTGTTGTCCAGTTATATACATCATATTCATTTGCAGTAATAAAAAACATTTGTTAATTTCATTACAAATGAATTAAACTAATCCATTTTATACTCACATCCTGCAAATATTACTGTGACCATAATGCTAATGAATGGCGATAAAATGTTTGCAATTGTTCGTTTGTTCGTTACTAAGCATTCTATTGAAATGCTTAGTTAAAAAAAATCCAGTGACCGAATGGTCACGCAGCTTCTGTTAAAAATGTCAAACACTGAATATGTTTTTTTTTCTTAAAATTTCACGCTCATAATGGGGATTTACTCGGTCGGGACTATAACATTAGCGACTGTGGTAACATCGCCAGACTTGGACTGCAAGTTATCGTAATTTGTTCATTTTGAAAATAAACACAGTCTTTATAAATAAATTTATTTTATAATACAACAGTTTTTTTTTAAAATAAAAAACTTAAGGAATAAATTAAAAAGAAACAATGAAAATACTCATTTTAAATGTCAAGTATTTAACATTCCGTAGAGATTGCAAAATGTTTAAAGATTGTCTGCTTTTTTGCTGCCTGAATAGATTAATATCTTGCTTGATAGTTTTTTTATGTTGTTTGTACCTGACTAAAATAAGTGAAAAATTAAAAGTACATTTTGTGCTTTAATATTGTTTACCATGTCAAAATGAAACATAATTATGGTGCAGGTAAATGACCATCATGGTAAATGTGCTGAATTATTTGTTACGTTTAACTTGATTGATTTACACAAAACACTAACATTAACAACTAGCTTTACAAGGATAACTTGATTGTTTTCTTAAAAAACTCGTGGTAAAAAATTTCTGATAAATATTGAAAATTTTCAACAAAACTCATGTGTCAATGAAACAGCAAGGTCATTGGGAATTTATAATATAGATATTAAATTTAAAAAAAAAATCACTGAATAGCATAAACTAATTATCTTAATTGATCTATACCTCTTAGAGTACTTCTTTAGAGATTTAAGTGTTTTTTTATGGATATTTGCTCAATTACAGATTACCCAAAATATTTATATTGTGTTTGATAATATTAAAAAAGTCTATGTATAAATACCAGTTTTACCAACTGAAAACTGGTTTAAATGGCATTTGCATTCCTTTGCAGCCAAAGATATATTTTTTATGATTTCTGCATTTACCCTATGCACTCTAATTATTGCTCCTGAGAGTAATACTTGCCCAAGAATGGAAACCAGTCTCAAATCTCAAGGATCTGATTGGCTGAAATGGCGACTTGTCGCCATTTCAGCACATCAGATGCTTGAGATTTGAGACTGGTTTCCAATCTCAGTTTTATAACCTTCAGCCACTGTTTACAGTAACAAACTGAAATGTACAGTCATGAGCTGTGCCCAAGATCATAAAACTAAATCTGGAGATCAGTCTCAAATCTCAAGCATCTGATTGGCTGAAATGGCGACCAGTTGCCATTTCAGCCAATCAGATGCTTGAGATTTGAGACTGATCTCAAAATTTAGTTTTATGATTTTGGGCCCTGTTGTCATTGTTTCCTGAGAGCATAATTCTATTACATGATCCCAAGAGTCACCTCTTTGGATTTACACATTACTTGTCCGATCTTGACCTGTGATGTGTAAATCTACTGTTATTTTCCTTAACCCTTTCTTTGATATATACGCATTGTTACGCATGTGCGACCAGTATAGATCCAGATCAGCCAACACATCCGTGCCGTCTGATCAGGATCTGCAATAGTCGCATTTTGGTCAGAAATAACCTAATGAATCAAAAAGCGAACAGTTTAGATCCGTGCCGTCTGATCTGGATCTAAACTGTTCGCCCTAGCAATAAAGGTGTATCTATACAGGAAAGGATTAATAGGTAAAGTATGTCAATTACCAGAGTTACTTTACCAATATGAGCTATGATTTTAACAAGTTTATTAAGTGAATATTACATATTAATATGATTAATCCAAATATCTATAAATATATAAGTACATAAATTTATGGTCCGTTGGACTATAAATATAAAAGTACATTCACGGTCGATCGAATTATAAATATAAAAGTACATTCTTGGTCGATCGAATTATAAATATAAAAATTCATTCACTGTCCGTTGGGCTATAAATATAAAAGTACATTCTCGATAATCTGATTATTTTCCGTTATTAATTTTATTTGGGACATGTCGCATGGCGATGATGTTATGTCATTCACTGTTGGACTCGATACCCGTAAAACGTAATTAGGACATCATGTCATTCATCATAGCAGTCCTACATCAACACTTAAGATTCAAAGATTATGTTTTCTTAGAAATATGCAATAAAAATATGTAAGATAAGAATAAGCTGTTACAGCTGTCATCAAGTTTTCTGCTGTCATTAACTTGACGCCATCTGCAGACACAGTGACCGACTAAAATATATTTTTAATGTCAGTACCTGTGCACCAGGTTGCATCATAATCTCCTTTACGTTTTTTCCTCACTTGATTGGAAGGCTCAGTGACTGTTAACCAGTACATAGAGCTAAACTTAGAAAAGCTTTTTTAAAATTATTCTAAGAATTTTCTATGCTGCTTACTGAAATTATTTGTCGGCATTGGCTTTAGGTTTAGGTTTGTGTGCATACTTTTACATGGTTTCATTATCCTGATAAGTAGGAAAGGATTTAATGAGAATAGAAGGGCCCGCCGGATTATTGGCTCAAAACAAACAAAATGGCCGCAGTTTTACTTAAATAGCCAGGTCATTAGCTCAGTAGTATTGGGGGGGTGGGGTGGGGGGAAGAAATCCTCATTTAATGCCTTTTGTTGTGACCACTGCTTAATATATCACATACACTTCTTTACATTTTATATATACCAAGTAAGTCTGCCACGTACCACAACTCTAACTATATTTTCAAATTTTACCTCCTGCTCTTAAACAGAATGAGTAAATACAAGAACTGTCTCAGTCCATTGGTTAATCAGTCATTAATCTGTCATTGCATCCATGCGTCAATCCATCTCTTTGGAGGGTTTCGAAAATCTTTATCTCGTTGGAAGAGTATGCACTAGCCAACATCCAGTAAATACCACTGTTGTACATGTAGCTTTTGGCAATTTGTGCAACATCACATTTTGACTGCAGTCTTGTTAACCTTAACCCTTTCATCCATATATACGCCTCTTCACGTGTATGTGACCAGTGTAGATCCAGATCAGCTGGGTGCTGTCTGATCAGGATCTGCACTGTTCGTCAGTAATAACCATCAGTAAAAAGCAAACAGTGCAGATCCTGATCAGACGGCACGGATGTGCCCGCTCATCTTGATCTACACTGTTCCCGCCTATGCCATAAAGGCGTGTATATGGAAAAGGTTAAAGTTTTAAGGTTATCATGAGTTATTAACAATGCTAAACTCCAAAGTGCAAGTTTAGATATAATACATAATTTTCACTTTAGTACATCCTTGAAACATTAAATAATTATATTATGTCCTTTTACATTTTGAACATTTAACCTCCAATATTAATCAGCTGCCGTTTTCTGAAATATTCAAAGACAAGTTTTGTTTGAAAGTGTAAATTTGTCTTTGAATGTTTGAGAAAACTGCACTAACTCTTCATCTGATCAAAATAAGTCCAGACATTACTGAGAAATAAGCAAAAACCTGAAGCGAGTGATTTTGGTGTTTGCACGAAATTCTAAAATTCTAAAAGTCACGTGTCTAGCCACCCTGTATTGGCGACAATAAAATTCGGTCACTTTAGTCTAACAGCCTGAATTGTTCCATGTGCAGATTGGTTGGACAGTTCACCAAGACTTGCACTGACACTTAAGGCAACTGCCATTCTATTAACCCTTAACCTAAAATATACAGTTTTAACATATGTGCAACCAGTGTAGATTTAATTCAAATGGCACATCTGATGAAATCTAACTAAGTAATCTTGTTTTGATAATAATTTGTAAAACTTGTGCTTATATGTGCCTTTACTTTATAGATACACCTTTATTGACTTGGTGCACATTGTAGATCCAGATCAGCTGGCACATCTGTGCCATCTGATCAGGATCTGCACTGTTCCATTTTGGTCAGAAATAAGTTAATAAATCAAAAAGTGAACAGTGCAGATCCTGATCAGATGGCACGGATGTGCCGGCTGATTTGTTTCTACACTGGTTGCACATCCGATAAAATGTGGATATGGAGTAAAAGTTTAAATATTATTTGTATGTTGTCAATGCATTGATAAGATTTGGATGTGTTGCTGACAGATTTCTCTGATGCTGTCGCTTGTCCTTTTTACAACATAAAAATCAATGTGCTATTCACCTAAGACCTATTGAGTTTCTCAAGATGTTTTCAGAATTATGTCCATTTACGAAGAACCAATGATAAAATAATTACTTCTGTTTTCTAGAAAGACGTCACTGCATCATCGACTTTATCAAATCACCATATTTGGAATCTTAGGTCTATTTCTGAATTTGTTGTAATTAGCTTAGCAATGAACAGTTACAAAGTAAAAAGTCTGCAGTTATGACTAGAGTTAAATATTGCAGTGTTCTAGTTTTATTCTTGTTGTTATAATTTTAAATAATTAAAGTTTAAAGATTGTATACATCCCTTAATCCATTTTGGCATGTGCAAATAGTGTAGAACATGATCAGTCAGCACAAAATAATCTACCGACCTAACCTAACAGAACTGTGTAGATCCTGATCAGAAGGCACAGATGATCTGGATCTGCACATTGCCTGAAGTTAACTGCCTTATCTATGGAGTTAATGGTATTTTAAATGTGTGTGTTTTTATCGGTTATGCAAAATAAAGTGGTGGCAACAGGAGCCTGTGAGAGCCTGCGTAGTTGTATTGAAATAATAAATAACGGTATTTAGCACTCATTTGAGTTCAATGTTGTAAAGTGATAGCTTTGGATCCTGGTAGAGCAAGATCAGTGCACAGTTATACTGTATGTTTTTTAATGTAAAATGTCAATTTATTTGGGTTATCCACACCCTTTTTATGATGTTGCCTTTGTTAGCTCAATAAGTAGCATAATCGGCTTTTGATTACAGCAGCCCAACCTTGGAAGTAATAATTTTTGACATCTATGAACCCTTTATTTCATGCCACTTGTGAAAATTGTACATTCTGATAAGCACTGATCTTATCATGATCTACTTTAGTGTAGATCCAGATCTGCCATCAAATCCATGCCGTCTGAACAGGATCTGCTCTGTTCACATTTTGGTTAGAAAATAACCTAAACACTAAAAACAGTGTAGATCCAGATCAGATGGCATGGATGTGGCAGCTGATACGGATCTCGATTGTTGGTTATGCCATAAATGTGTGTATATCGAGGAAAGGGTTAACAGAAAACTTGGGATCTGTGAGGCTGACAACTAAGTACTGGATTTTGCAAACACAGGCCTGAAACTGCATTGTAGTAATTTTTAATTTTCCTTAACTCCTGGCGGCTATTAGTGACCTAATAACGGCTATATTTATTGCTAAACATCCCACATATGGCGAGAGCAGATATTGTCTGCCGGTGTTTAAGATTTTTTATTACAATGGTTTTTCCTCCATATATACGCCTTTATTGCATGGGCAAACATCCAAGCCATCTGATCAGGATCTACGCTGTTCACATTTTCATTTATTTGGTTATTTCTGACCAGAAAGCGACTAGTGCAGATCCTAATCGGACGACACTGATGTGCTGGCTGATCTGGATCCACACTGGTTGCACATGCATTAAAATGCATATATATTTAGGTTATACAAGTAAACCCGTCACTCAGAAATGCTTGTGAAAATAGATCCACATCAGCCAACATATCCATGCTGTCAGGATATACAATGTTTGCTTCTTATCCAGAAATAAACTATTTAGTTAAAAAAGTTTACAGTGTAGATCCTGATCTGATGGCAAATGACAAACACCCTTTCCACAAAAAAGTGCATGTTTTGCTTAAAGAAGAAAGCTTAGATGTTTCTTGTCTACTATCTGCATTTATAGACATATTTTGGGAAAAAACTGTGTATTGACTTAACCTTGTGCTATTTATTCCAGTCTATAAAAATGACAAAAATAGAAAATTGTCCTATGTTTGGTACTTTAATTAGCCATTTAGCAGCTATTTTTGGGTCACATAGAGGACTTCTTGGCAAATAAGTAAATCATTAAATCATGATAATTACGGCATTGATACATTATTGATGAGTTTGTTTGATGGAAGAAGCTAGAGAAAGAATTACTGCAAGGTATCTCGGCTAATTTCAATTAATGGCTAGGTATTGAAATAGACATTTTATTACCAGACTTTTTATACTGCTCAGACAGTGTATGTTTTGTAAATAATGCCTGCAATAGCTCTAGCAGAAATATTGAATGTTGTATAAGCAGTTGTACTATGATTGAGAGATATTGCTTTGTTTTTATTATTGGGAATATATGTTTTCGTTATACATTGACTCCCATATTGGAAATACATGTTTTCAATTTACATAAACTACATATTGGGAATACCTATTTTCATTGCACATAAACTCCCATATTGGGAATGCATGTTTTCATTATACTTTTACTCCCATATTGGGAATGTTTTCATTGTACAATAACTTGGTGGCATTATGGGAATTTTATCTTATCTTGTGATCAGAGTTATTTCCTTGCCCAGAAGACTTGTGTATAACTTGAGTAACTTTTAGGGTGTGTGTGCAGTATCTTAACATACTCGTACTGATTTTAATCCACATTTATTTTTTCTTTATTATTTCAGAATGTTGTGAAAGTGACTGTATTCGTGGGTTTAAGTTTTCCATGCCCTCACAGGATGAGTGTGGTGGAAGCACCCATGAAGGAATGCAGGCCTCGTGCAATCTGATGGAAGAGGAAAAACCGGTGCTTCACGGAGTCAACATCCGGGCTGCTACGCCGGAGAGGCTCATACACTTGTGTATTGAAAGCTTTGGTAGGTTATCTCCCTTTGTTTTGGGTAGGACATCATGCTGTCAAGCTCAGATGGAAGAAGCGGTAACTGTGGCATCAGATTGAAATGAAGTTTATAGGAAATTTTTCTAATGAGCACAAATAGATATATGTGTTTATCATTGTGACAAATTAAAAAAATACATGCATTTTCTTCAGCTGTACTGAATGGTATTATTATTATTATAGTATTACAATTAATAATATCTGTGCTGTCTTATCATGATCTATACTCTGCTTTAAAATTATTTGGGTAATTTCTGACCAAGAACTTACCTGTGAGTGTAGATCCAGATCAGATGTCATGGATATGCCAGCTGATCTGGTTCTACACTGTTTGCACATGTGATAAAATGTCTATATGTGGGGAAAAGGGTAAGAATAAAGGATTGAAAGCTTTGTTACTGTTTCATATAGAATGAAATAGGTGACAGCTGTGTCTTGAATTGAGCTCACAGTATTGGATACAAAAAGTTACTGCATGCCATGTCACATATCTGGAGCAGACAACCAGGATGGGATTACTGAATAATCCAAAATAAGAAGATAATTAACTATTCTCTGCCATGCACTAAAATATTGGGCAACATTTTGTATTTTTACAGAACTTATTACAGGAAAAAGACATGATAATTTATATTTTAGTTAATATGTTTAACCCATTCGCAACTAGTGTAGATCCAGATCAGTTAGCACATCCACATCATCTGATCAGGATTCACATTTGTCACTCCTTGGTTTTGGTCAGAAATTACCTTTTGAATCATAAAGTGGAATGTGTAGATCCTGATCAGATTTGCACAGATTTGCCAGCTGATCTTGATCTACACTGTTTGCCCATGTTATAAAAATTTTATATATGAAGCAAAGGGTCAAAGTTTGGAAGCCTATAGCAGTGTATCGGTGTTTATGATTCCAGTTGACACACTTGTTTTTGTTGTTTCGAAATTAAGAGTTTTTCCACATAGTTTTTCAAATGTTTTCCAACTTGGTATGATGTATATGAGCACCAATCGCAGAGATTTTTCCAACAGACGCAGTTTGACCTTTTACAGCCTTTGTCTTTTTTATCTTTATTGTTGAACATTGACATTTGTTCCATTACTGTTTTGAAATATAATGACTGTAAACAGTTCAGACCTAGATGTGTTCACATTATTTTATTACGACCTTTCTTAAGCCAGATGTTACACAAGGGAGGTACCTGTGACTTTTTTACCTGCAGCTTTTTACATCTTGTACAAAAACTGTAAAAAAATCCCCACTTCTAGTGTGTTATTATTATATTTCGCACAGGTTTAATTGCTGCATATTTTGCACACAAAATCAAACCCCAGGGAAGTGTAACTGCGCAAATCATTACCTTGTTGTTCTAGAATTCTGCGCGAATTTGAGGCTTCTGCTCGAAAAAAGCTTTTTATCTTGTTCCTTTTGTTTACATCCCTTTTATATAAAATGAAAATTTAACATACAAAACTTTAAAAAGAACATTTTGGAAGGCTTATTTTGTTTCTGTAAAACCTTGCTTGTAATGATCATTGGTAAGTTCAAATGTCTCAAAAACTAGGTCACCAACTTTGTTATAGCAATACAGGCCATATTTCATAGTAATTTAAGATCGCTAATGTCTTCTGGGATCCAAAGTCAAACCAAAGAAATTCCTTGTTAATGGCTATCATAGTGCCATTTTTTGATCTGTTATCACCAAACTTGCTCAATATTTTCTTGATAACTTTAACATATAATGACAACTGGATGATTAATGCAGGGACCGACAAATTCCAGTATATCCTTGTTGCCCATTGGGCAAGCAGAATTCTGATCTGGTTGCCCGGAAAATCGTGTGAAATATTACTTGTGTATATATATGAACATAATTTTTTTAATTTATTAATACTTGTTAATGTTATGATGATCAAATATTACTACCGGGCAACCAGTCACAGGCTTTTTTGAGGTTTCGTCGAGCTAATTCAGAAAATTTTCGCTAGCCAGTCGGATTGTAGCTTGTTGCCTGTGGTCTTACAGAAAAATTGTCTTTACATACAAAAAGTGACATTTGAATCATCCAGTTATCATTAGACTTGGATGATGTCAATGAATATTAATCAAACGGGAGATCTAGGATAAAAACTAGGTCAGTAGGTCATGTAAAAGAACAACCTTATTGATGTGCCAGCTGTTCTGGATCTACACTGGTAGTGCAATTATGTATGGAGTTAAACATTTATATGCTTAAACCTTGATACAAAAGGGAACATTCTTCCTAATATGTGCAAAGCTTTAAGCCTAGAGTATAAGATGCAGGGATAACTGGTAGACACAGTTTCTTATTATAGTTTTGTATGACCAGTGTCCATACTGCATTTAGACATTGTCTATTTATATTTCAGAAGAAAATGGCAATATCATTGAAGAAAGCAAATATCCAGACGTAATGTTCCTTATGCATAAATGGTACATGTCATCGGAAGAACTCGGACAGTCGTTTGTAAACCTGTATCCTTTTATCTGTTATTATTGTATAAGATATTATTTTGTGAATTAGCTGATTTACTAAGTACAAATCATGTAACATAGGCAACCTTATTACGGATCAATCTGAGAGTCTGTGTACTCCGATCTGGATCTACACTGCTCAGTCATATGTCAATGAATTTCAGCAAAAAAAAACACCAGAGAACTTGGAACGTAATCAATATATTTACTAAATATATAGGGGTTTAATTGACCGGTGTTGATCCATATCAGATAAAATATTAATGCCATCAGATCTGGATCTGCATTGGTTGTTTCTTGGTTAGAAATAAGCTATTGAATTGAAAAATCAGTACTGTTATAGCTGATCAGATGGCATGGATATGCTGGCTAATCGGAATCTAAAGTGTAAAGCTGTATCGCATGAAGTAAAGGATTCAAGGGTCATTTTATGAAAAAAAAAACAACATCTTTTGAATCATCAGATATATATCCTTCACTGGATGATCACTAAGATAGTAGATGTGTTGAAGTTAAACCCACCCAAGAGATCTCCAGTGGTTTGATCGAAGACATTCTTTACCTGCTAGTAATATTTTACTTGTTATAAATTTGACAAGAGTGACAGTTTTACTGAACATTTTAGAATATCAGTTGTAATGATTGTAATGTCTCCCTAGTGCCCTTTCTCGAAGTACTGTTGCCATAAAAAATGGAAGCTGAAAATGAACAAATAAACAGGTAATACAATGTTAACACATCATTCTTAATCATCATATCATCGTGATATATTGAATGTCCCTGTGCCCATGCAGTGAAATAAAATACCTTTATTAAATAAAGATTAGATATTTAATTGGGGTATTCCTTACCATTTAATGACATGTTGAAAGTTAAACATGTCACTTTAGCACCCTGATTCTGTCATCTTAGATCTTTATTTTGTATTGTGAAATGAATCAGCTAAGATACAGTAAATATTTTTGTAATATTAAACCTATCTTACCCCACCCACTGCAGTAATTCAACAGACATAAAATCCTAATACAGTAGTTCTGTCCCAATATTTCCAATTCAGTAGATAGCCTTGGATGAGGATAGCTTGACTTGTACTGTGCTTAGAAGCAGTCAGTTTGTGCGACAAAGTGGCAAAGGTGTTAGTTAGATGTATATAGAAATCTTTATTTCATTAGTCACAGTGACTATCAATAATCCTGAGGTACACTCTGCACCTTGGTTCATCAGTAAGTGACCTATGTAAGATGTAGCGGGAGGGCTGCATGCATGATTTCATAAAGAGAAATATGAAATTGTCTTAGGACAATCAAGATAGTTAGGAAGTAGAAGTTGTCAAAATTACAATAGAACCACTGACCCTTTTCTACAGTTGTAAAGGTAATTAGGTCCTAGGTAGGCTTGACTGGCCTATTTTTTAAATGCACTATGTTTTCCTTGACGAGTGGCTTACAGATACCAGAGCTGTGAAGAGATGATCATTTGTTCCCTGGCCAACTGTTCTCATCTTCCTTCACAGAAACACTGTCCTATCCAAGTCTACAGGGCCAAAATATGCTATGCTGTCAGGTAAATATTAACAGTAAATAATTTGTTTCTGTGGTAGCGACTTCATTTTACATAAATAATTGTTTCTGTGGTAGAGGCCACATTTTACATTAATAATTTGTTTTTTGTGGTAGAGGCCACATTTTACATAAATAGTTGTTTCTAAGGTAGCGAGGCCAAATTATACATAAATGTTTTTTTGTAGTAGAGGCCACATTTTACATAAACAATTTGTTTCTGTGGTAGAGGCCACATTTTACATAAATAATTTGTTTCTGTTGTAGAGGCCACATTTTACATAAATAATTTGTCTCTGTGATGGTAGCCACATTTTGCATAAATAATTGTTTCTGTAGTAAATGGCATATTTTATATAAATAACTGTTTCTTTGGAAGAGGCCGCATTTTCTAAATCACCAAATTTGCTCGACAAGATGTTTGCCTTACATATTGATATCTAGCATGTTTGAATGTTGGACAAAAACTTAGTGAAAATGTTTTTACTAGTCTTGATACCACATTTTTCATCTGATTTTCATCAAACTTAATCAAGTTATATGTCTTGATTGTATCTCATACAATTTCTGAATTTGGTCATTTTGGGTTAAAATGAGGTTAAGGAGCTGTATATTTCACTTTTTCTAGTTATAACATGTGCTGAATGTTTGTCTATGTAATATTCGTTTAGGACTTACTTGTAACAGGGTCATTTCGGGTCAAAAAACATGTCACAAGGTCTAAAATACAACAATAAAAAAATAAAAACATTTTACTATGCTAGAAATTAAGTTTTTCAACTGAATATCACCAAACTTTATCAGAATGATTACCTTGATGATATCATAATACAATAGACTCCACGAAATCGGGTATCGGCTATAAGAATATATCGGCAAATGGGGTACGATTTTCGAACACAAAACCATTTCCTATATAAGCAATGTAAATTTTATCGGCCATATGGGTTTCGGATAAGAGAATATATCGCCAAATCGAATAGAAAATTTGCATTTTTTTTTCCAAAACTGATTGAAATCGAATATTTTCATCGCCTGTTTACAGGAAATGACACCGGATGTACCGTTTATCGTCCGTATCAAAGCTTATGACACCCTTATTATTTGTCTATTGTCAGCTGATAAATCCAATTACTGTGAAATTCCTTGCCACAATGTGAACAGGTAAACATTGTTCTGTAATATTAAATTAATTATTTCTCATAACATAATTATATATCAGTACGAAATATGGAATAAAACCGCAGTGTTGGGCCTCGCCAAGTCGGAAAATTCAATGTAAAGTTTTCCTAAATAAGTAATTTAATTGTATGATTTGCATACATTATGCACATCAGACCGTTTAGTTTTTATTGTTCGTCCATAGCGGACTGGTTAATTGTCAGGATGTTTAAAGGCCTGATGTCCTTAAAGTTGACAGTTTGTAAAACAGTTGATGATGCCCTTGCTTGCTTTATATTACATTATTGTTTGTAAGCTACATGTATTGAGAATATGTTCAGTGATGTTTATTTTCAAGTTAAATAATTTGTATAGATTAAATGCTGTACGGGAATAAAACTTGTAATTGACAAGGTACACAAAGCCCTCGACGGAACCAAGTCCCAGATGGATCTATTTTTAGCTCGGCTATTCGAAGAATAGGGGAGCTATCCTACTCGCCTCGGTGTCGGTGTTGGCGTCGGCGTCGGCGTCCCCGTCGGCGTCCGTTAAACAAAAGATGCACTTTGGTCCATAACTTGAAAACTACTTATGATATCAACTTGAAACTTGCAATATATATCCACCATCAAATTCTACATCATTACCAACAACACCCATAACTCTGCTACAAACATTTTTAAAGTTATGCCCCTTTTTCACTTAAATGTTGCGTTAAGGAAAATATGCACTTTGGTCCATAACTTATAAACTACT
Source organism: Corbicula japonica (assembly GCA_038501625.1). Classification (NCBI taxonomy): domain Eukaryota; kingdom Metazoa; phylum Mollusca; class Bivalvia; order Venerida; family Cyrenidae; genus Corbicula; species Corbicula japonica. The sequence goes on along the minus strand of JAZAYU010000006.1, from coordinate 14,234,093 downwards.
TCAGATATCAACTTGAAACTTGGAATATATATTCACCATCAAATTCTACATCATTACCAACAAGACCCATAACTGTGCTGTCAATATATTTCAAGTAATGCCCCTTTTTTCTTATATTTTGTGTTAAGCAAAATATGCATTTTGCCCATAACTTTATAACTACTTGAGATATTGCCTTGCAACTTGAAATATATTTTCACCATCAAAATCTACATCAAAGCCAACAAGACACATAACCCTGCTTCCAATATTTTTCAAATTATGCCCCTTTTTCACTTACATTTTGTGTTGAGCAAAATATACACTTGGCCCTTAACTTCGTTATGAATGGAGGGATTTCAAAATAACTTGGCACAAATGTTCACCATGACAAGACAGTGTGTCGCGTACAATACCCATGCCTGTAGGTCCAAGGTCAAGGTCACTGTTACTAAAAATAGATTTTTCTTGTCCAGGCTGTTACTTTGTTATGAATGGAGGGATTTCAAAATAACTTGGCACAAATGTTCACCATGACAAGGCGGTGTGTCCACACAATATCCTTGCCTGTAGATCCAAGGTCAAGGTCACTGTTACGAAAAATAGAATTTTCTTGTCCAGGCTGTAACTTCATTATAAATGGAGGGATTTCAAAATAACTTGGCACAAATGTTCACCATGACAGGGCGGTGTGTCGCATACCATGCCCATGCCTGTAGGTCAAAGGTCAAGGTCACTGTTACTTAAAATAGATTTCTCTTGTCCGGGCTGTTACTTTGTTATGAATGGAGGGATTTCAAAATAACTTCGCACAAATGTTCACTATGACAAGGCAGTGTGTTAGCACAATACCCAAGCCTAAAGGTCCAAGGTCAAGGTCACTGTTACAAAAAATAGAATTTTCTTGTCTTGGCTGTAACTTCATTATAAATGGAGGGATTTCAAAATAATTTGACACAAATGTTCACCATGACCATGATCAAACTTTATGGATCTGCTGGCTGATCTATGTCTACACTTGTTTTAAAGGTGACAAATACGGTGCTTAGCATATAAGGGCTTAATGTTATTGTATGTTTTTTGGGACTTTCCCTAAATTTTCAGCTGGTTGGCCAACTGTTCAATCTTCATAGAAAAATCAAAGTCCATGTGCACAGTTGTGTTAATACTTTACTTCAGGGAATATGGCTGTTATTCATGGGCGAACAGTGTAGATTCAGATCATCCTGCACATCTTTGCCAATTCTGATCAGGATCTACACAGTTCACCTTTTGATTCACTAGGATATTTTGACCAAGAAGTGAACAGTGCAGATCCTGGTCAGACAGCATGGAAGTGCAGGCTGATCTGGATCTACACTGGTCACACACACAATAATACCTGTAAATTTAAGAAAAGATAAATAACTTACACTATGCCTCAGGGTACACTGTTGTCAGCATACTTACAATCATCTACATTCTGTGCCTGGTAAAGTGGTGTGAAATAAGATGTTTATGCTTAAGTCCTTTCTGTAACCTTAAATTTTTGCACAGTTCATTCAAAATCATAGGATTTGTTTAAAGTAAAAAGGAATAAAGGATTAGTTTTCAAAAAAGAGAGAACACCCCATTGTAGAAATCTATTTGTCATTGTTTATGTACCTTAAAAAAAGAAGACACACACAAACTAAATGATTCAATAAAATATGGCCTGGATCAATATTTTACTCCACTGGGAATCTTTGCCCAGAATCTGTGTCAGTTATTGATCCGGACTGTGACACAGTCTGCCGCTGACTTAACTAGCTCATGATGTACTATCGAAACTGGCACATGTTTGTAACACTTCTTTCTTCCAATTAATTTTCCCCTGTTTGTTAGTCACTGTAATCTTTTCCTCATTAGACTTAATTCAGTTGTATTAGTTGTATTTTTTCCTGATGAGCTTTCAATGAACTTAACCCTTTCCTCCATATACACACCTTTATTGTTTGGGTGAACAGTGTAGATCCAGATCAGCTGGCACATCCGTGTCTTCTGATTAGGATCTGCACTGTTTGGTCTAGGTTATTTCTGACCAAAATGTGACCAGTGCAGATCCTGATCAGATGGAACGGATATGCTGGCTGATATTTTGAGGAAAGGGATTTTGCTACACACCAATTTGTTTCATGCAATAAGTGATTGTCAATGTGCAAAACATCTGCTCAATCAGTAACACTCATTAGAAAAAGTTGTTATTTAGACCACTTAGCATCTCTTATTGAAAATATTAAATAACATTAAGACATGTTCTACTGGTTTCCACATACAATTTAGTGAGTCACTGAACTGAAGAATTTAACATTTTTATAGAATTTCATAGATAAGCCAAGCCAATAGCCATGCTGGGGTATGCCCCCCCCCCCCCTACCCACCCCCCGCAGTTGAACTAATTTATTTATGACATTCATTAAGAATTGGAAAAGCTTTGTTCTGGTAAGTCTAGAAACTGCCAGATTAATTACCACAATCTTATCTAAAACAAAAGTGCCTTAACTGAGCAAGACTTTAATTAAAGACATGCTGAAATGTAAAACTTTATAAACAACTAGTAATCAGCTACGCTATTTAAAATGTTAGTGTTATATTTCAAAACTGCAAACAAATATGCATTCCACAACCATTTTAGCAAAACAAATGGCATGTAAAACTAAGGATCATTTTTTGTTAACATCTCCAACATTACTATTTAGGGTTCGGTGGGATGCATTAATGATGTTACTTTTCATCCAGGTTATTACCCTACGTTTGAATTTCAGATCATGGATCTGACAGTTTCAGGTTCAAATGTCACTTTTTTTATCCAAGTTATTATCCTCTGTTTGTATTTCAGATACTGGATCCAAGAGTATCTGATTCAAATGTCACTTTTTTTATTTAAGTTATTATCCTCTGTTTGTATTTCAGGTTCAAATGTCACTTTCTTCTAGGTTATTATCCTGTGTTTGTATTTCAGATACTGGATCCGGCAGTATCCAGTTCAATTTGACCTTGACTCCAAGCTGCAGACTGTGATCAAAACCTTTGGGTTGCTTGTTCAGCGAACAGGGAACAGCACTTTCCAAGAACTTATAGACCTCTCTAAAGTGTAAGTAAACATAGGGATGCTGGTAAACAGCAGAGTACATACATGCCTTTTTAACCCTTTCCTCCATAAATTTTAATGCATGTGCCACCAGTGTGGATCCAGATCAGACAGCACCGTCTGATCAGGATCTGCACTGGTCCCATTTGGTCAGAAATAACCTAACTCATCAAAAAGCGGATGTGCCGGCTGATCTGGATCTAAACTGTTCGCCCATGCAATAAAGGTGTATCTATGGAGGAAAGGGTTAAAGTGTCTAAAATTTTAGGTTGATTGTAAAAAGTTTTAAAAACCCATAGTCGTGTTTGTTTGTTGTTAAGGGATCAACTTTTTCCCTCTCAAATGTGGAAATGAACCTTGCAGTTTTTGTTTAGCTTACAGAAAACAGTACTTTCTAAGAACTTGCAGACTTTCTAAACATTGGCTAGCTTGTACCATGTATGTGGAATGGCATTTCAAACCATGAACATATCAACTCTTTACTTGACTATTATCTCATGGGCAAACAGTGTAGATCCAGATCAGCTGGCACACCCATCTGAACAGGATCTGTTTTGTTCTCTTATAGATTCTTTAGATTATTTCTGACCAAAAAGTGGTTAGTGTAGATCATATGGCATTGATGTACCTAAGCTTATCTGGATCTACACTAGTCACTTATGCTATTTAGGTCATATGTATGGAGTAAAGGATTAAAAGAACAAGCTGCACTTGTTCAAATTGTGACAAATTGCAAGTTTTCAAATGCTTTGTGTTAAAAAAATCTGGGTTTCCTTGTTCAGCAAGAAATCTAAACCTCTCAGAATTTACCTCAAAATGCTTGTTTTGTGTGTCAGGATTGGCTCGTTCCAAGAAAATACAGACGTGTCAGAAGGACAACATTTATTTGTCTTGACATATTTCATAAAAGACATTATATAATTTGCTAGAAATAAAATAAGGAGTTTCCTTGTTGTCTTGTACTGAGGTTTCTTTAGTTCTTCTGGACAGAAACTTCATTCAAGCCAGATTGAGCATCTTTGATGTAGTTTTGTCTGTCATTTAGTTGTCGTCCTCCATTAGAAGTGCAGACTACTTTTAGGTCTTTACTTGCATTGAATATAAGTTTTCAAGAACTGGATTAATGTCTTACAAGAGTGGGGTATCACAGACTAATAAAACTATGCTGTTTGCTTTATTCCTTCTTTTTGCTTCTAAAGAATATTCCTCAAAATGGTCTGTTTTTAGATCTGTACAATGACTATGATAAGCATTTATATTTTTGACCATAAAACATGTATATAACTTAACCCTTTCCTTCATATATATGCCTTTTTATGCATGTGTGACCAGTGTAGATCCAGATCAGCCGGCACATCCATGCTGTCTGATCAGGATCTGCACTGGTCACATTTTGGTCAGAAATAACATAACAAATCATAAAGCGAACAATGCCGACATGTTCAGACTGCATGGATGTGCCGGCTGATCTGGATCAACACTGTTCGCCCACGCAATAAAGGTATGTCTATGGAAAGGGTTAAAAATTAAACATAATTCTGGTAAACATTGTGATCAAACAATTTGTTTTATTTGTTACAGCCCATCGTATGACTGGATGAGAAGTATATCAGTTCGGAATCCATCAATGCGCCACAACCGTAAAGTATCACTCGTGTTTAATCATCTGGAACCAGAAGAGCTTGCAGACCACCTCACATACCTGGAGTACCGAGCCTTCAGGAGGATTAATGTAAGTATCAGTGGTCTCCCTTTCCTCCGTATGCCTGTGGATTGAGCTAACAATGTAGATCCACATCAGCCAGCACATCTGTATCATCTGATCGGCACCTACACTGTTCCCTTTTTGATTTTTTAGGTTATTTCTGACCAAAAAGCAAACTGTGCAGATCCTGATCACAAATGTGCCTCTTGATCTGGATATACACTGGTCACACATGAGATAAAATCTGTATATATTGAGTAAAGGGTTAGCCTGGCTATGAAAGGTGTCCTGTGACCAAGGTTATAAAACTGAGCATGGAAACCAGTCTCAAATCTCAAGCATCTGATTGGCTGAAATGGCGACCTGTCGCCATTTCAGCCAATCAGATGCTTGAGATTTGAGACTGGTTTCCAATCTCTGGTTTATAACCTTCAGCCCAGTATTGTGCTGAAGATTGAAATTTGAGTTGTGCTTTATTGTTGGTTTCAAAACAGATCCAAAGCTAGTGTTAAATCCAGGTCAGTTCTACATTTAGTATAGTTTTGTAACTTTTACCTTATTTGCATCCAATTGAAGTTCTTGTCTTTTCTTGTGTGACCTTCAAGGATATGATTAATTGTGTGAGCTGCAGGGATATGATAAAACATAGGCCCACATTTCAACTTTTGCAAGCGGGTGACACATGTTCCAAGGAACACAAAATTCTAGTTTTAAATAACTATAGTGGTACCAGTTATATTTGCCTGAAGAACCTGCAAAACAGTAACACTCAAATTAAACCGCAGAAGACTATATTTATCTGTGCTAAACATCAACATACATGTGAAATACTGACAGTACTATTTTTATCACAATCACAAGACACCAGTCACTTTGTGCAAGGTTTTGCCTTTCAGGGCCCAAGATCATAAAACTGTGATCGGAGGCACGTCTCAGATCTCAAGCATCTGATTGGCTGAAATGGCAACCAGTCACAATTTCAGTCAATCAGATGCTTGAAATTTGAGACTGGTCTCCGGTTTTGGTTTTATGATCTTTGGCCCACTGATCTACATAATAGCTTTTTTTTATCATGAAAATGATTTGAACAGAAATTGTTTGTTTTTCTTATACAGAATTAGTTGTTTCCATTATTGCAAGAAGCAATTGTCTTAAAATTGTCCCTGTATTTAAATAGATTTGTAAAAAAATCATCTTTTCTTTATAGAGAAAAACATAATTATAATTTATTTATGGAAAATTATGGAAGAGATTGTGTGAAAGTGGGTTAAAAGTTCAGAAACATTATTTTTATGTATTTGCCAGAAATATCTTATTTAAATGTGTAATTTTGCAAGTGTTTGGAAGTAGTCTGCTGAAAGTATTTTTGAAACAATCACAAAAGGTCTCTGGACATTTATACGAGGGGCATTTGAAAAGTAGTGGCAACATACCTATTATATCACGATTTTTTCGCGCTCACACACAGGAAACATGTTGTTGGAAAGAGCTATCCTTTGTCTATATAACAGTGTTAATTTACTTGTGATAGTCATGCACATTACTGAAATAATTAAAAATGAACACAGTACAGTCATTACAGTGATGTCACCATGGCAGAGTGCACTGCTAATGATCTGAAACCGGAACAAAGAGCGTATTGTAAAATTCGTGGCAAATTAGGAATAAGCGCTTTAGAAATACAACGTGATATAGATATTGTATATGGACAACAGGCCCTCCCATATCGCACAGTTGCTAGATGGGTTTCACTTTTTAAGGATGGAAGAAAACGCATTGAAGATGAACAGCTTCCTGGCCGGCCGGCATCAGAACGTGACGTCACTACTGTAAAGTGTATAGTGGAAGACTATCGGTACACTATCGAAAAAATAAGCAAAATATCAGGCTTAAATTCGTCATCGGTGTTTTTTTATTTTAAAAGAAAAATTATTGGTACACTATCGAAAAAATAAGCAAAATATCAGGCTTAATTCGTCATCGGTGTTTTTTTATTTTAAAAGAAAAATTAAAGTTACCACACTTACTGACTGATGAGCAAAAACGCCAGCGTGTTGAAATTGCATCAGAATTACTGACAAGATTCAGACAAAGGAGTTTACAAGAGATTGTTTAAGGTGGCTAAACATGGCTTTACTTTTTTGAGCTGAGTAATAAAGAAAATAATAAAATGTGGATAGGTGAAGATGACAAAAAACCCAAAATAGCCTGCAGGAGCAGGAACATCCAATGCATTATGTACACCCTATTTTTTTGACTCGGACAGTATAGTGGCATGTGTCCCTGTACCTGAACACACTAATGTTACAGGAACATTTTACAAGAATAATATCCTGTCTAAAGTTGTTCGCCACTACACTGAGAAGTGTCCACGCACTGGCCTTTGTGGGGTCAAGTTACTTCACGACAGCACACCAGGTCAACGTTCTGCTGTTGTATATGGAATATTTGCTGGAGAACAACATTGAAACTTAACCGCGCCCTCCATATAGTCCTGATCTTTCATCCAGCTTTTAGATGAATTAATGTATTAAGGGGTACATGCGAGGACAGCGGTTTAAAATACACAGTGCACGTGGGCAGCACACTTTGCCAGTGTATAAACAGCATACCAAAAGAGATGATCAGATTGTCTGATTCGCTTGAAAAAGTGTTTTAAGATGGGCGGGGAGTACTTTGAGGGATTCCGCTAGTAATTTGTAAGTATATTACACCTGTAGTGAAAACCCGGCACTATTGTCACTAATTCTCAAGTGCTCCTCATATTAACTCATTGTAAGTACAGTTTTGAAGTGGACAGCAGTGAAGCCTTTACTCCAAATGGGTTTTCTTGCATGTGCAACCAGTGTATCTGACCAGGAGGCAGACATTGTTGATCAAAAGGCAAGAATGTGCTGGCTGATCTGGATGAAAACTGGTCAAGCATGTGATAAAAGATATATATATATGGAGGAAGGGGTTAGATATATAGATACATCAACGGTATGTTAATTTGAATAGCCACAGTTTTTGTTAGAACATTTATTTCATAAGGGGGTGGGGTGGGTCTAGGAATTCTGCACAAACATATCTAGTGCATTATCACTAAATTTTGCTTCACAGATTTTCTAAGGGGATTTGAATAATTGTGAAGACCTGCAAAAATAACCTGATTTTGGAGAAATATTTTCTAAATAGAAGACAATGAAACTGATCAAATTGCATGGTTTGATTTGCAGGCTGATTGGAATCTACACTGGTCACAGATGCAGGTATACTTGAATTCAAGGGTTCATTGCCAACCTGAAATATCTCTTATAGAAAATGCAAGGAGATATATGTTTGTTTTGAACTTAATCCTCAATTTGATTTCAGGGCTGAAGGTTATAAAGCTGAGATTGGAAACCAGTCTCAAATTTCAAGCATCTGATTGGCTGAAAGGCGACCAGTTGCCATTTCAGCCAATCAGATGCTTGAGATTTGAGACTGGTTTCCATGCTCAGTTTTATAACCTTGGGCCCAAGAGTTATTTTTATGCTGTTTATTATTTCAGTTTATAGATTTCAAGAACTATGCAATGACGGCATCTCTGAAGGATAATCCCAAACTGGAGCGTTCAATAGCGTTGTTCAATGGTCTATCCCAATGGATTCAGTGTATGGTTCTCAGTAAAACCACGCCTCAACAGCGAGCTGATGTCATTGTCAAGTTTTGTAATGTTGCCAAGGTAATAAATATACATTTTCTATGTGTTAATGTTGACCCAGATTTAAGATGCCAAAAGACGTTTAGAATTATGGTAATAAATTTCTGTTTCAGAGAAAGAATGAATAAAGAACAAATACAAGGGCCTTGCATAAAATGGCCTCACTATAGCGATTATCAGGATGTTTCATAACTCTTGACTATATTTTATCAAAGTTATGCCCTTTTTTCACTTACAATTAAAGAAAAAATCCTGGTTTTGTTGCATCGCGGTGTCCTCTTGCTTTGAATTTAAAATTCATTTCTACAATACTGATATTATTCATCAGTGTGTTCTGAATAAATATCATTTAAACAGTGGAACATTACTTAATTCAACCCCCACAATAAAGTGGCTCCCTCCGTTATTTGCGGAAGCAGCATGGTTTTGAAAAGTCTTGTGACATGAGTAATTTCTATAGTTTTCAAGATACCAACCTTGCAAATGCAAGGTTTGTTTTGCATCAAGTGTAGAAATGTGTAATACACATGTTGTGTGGCTCCAACAGGTTATTTCCTGTTACAGAAAGTGATAATCCTAGTTGACTTCTCCCTTAAATTGGAAAAACTCCCTGTTCTGATAACTTAACCCTTTCCTTGATATACACACATTTTTACATGCGTGCGACCAGTGTAGATCCAGATCAGCCGGCACACCCGTGCCGTCTGATCTGGATCTGCACTGGTCGCATTTTGGTCAGAAATTACCTAATGAATCAAAAAGTGAACAGTTTAGATCCTGATCAGAGGGTACGGATGTGCCGGCTGATCTGGATCAAAAATGTTCGCAGTAGCAATAAAGGTGTATCTATACAGGAAAGGGTTAAGCCAGTTCCTGTATATTATAAAAAAGTTGGTAAAACCAAACCTTAATTCAGTGTTTGAAGACAATGTCATACTGTAATTAATATTTTTCAGAAATTGCGAGTGTTACAAAACTTTAATTCCTTAATGGCTGTAGTTGGCGGACTAACGCATAGTGCCCTGGCACGACTGTACAAAACCACAGCATGTATACCCTCAGAAACACAAAAGGTGAGTTTTGAAATGTGTGTTGTTAATTTTATTCTGGTAGCCTAGAGAGGTAGAAACCTCCTAATTGTTTATCTTCCACCAAGTGTGACTTGTGGGTAAAACATGGAGAAAATATACCTAGTATAGAAAAATGTCTAAAACTATGGTTATGGACCCTATTGTCATAAATGCAGAAACTTTGAGTTGCTTGTGTGTGTTGCTTGTTCAACCTGGGACCAAGATTAAAAAAGTAAGCATCTGATTGGCTGAAATGGCAACTGGTTGCCATTTCAGCCAATCAGAATCTTGAGATTCAAGGCTGGTCTCCAATCTCAGTTTTATGATCATGGGCCCTGTTAAAACAATGTTCTGAATCAGATTTTTGCAAGAAACTAATTGTCTGCTTGAATTTCTCTCAAAACCTTATTTTGTTTTTTGTAAGAATTTTTTTTGTAGAACAATTTAAGTTAGCTGTCTGTCTGTAAGCTATGGCAGTGTGTCAGTGGTTGACATTTAGACCTGGTTAATTTCTGATGATGCCAGTGTTATAACAGGTCTTTGAATTATCATTTCTAATTTGCAATATATAGCAGACATCAGCTGAGCTTGTGGTTTGACATTTTACGAAAAAAATTAAAGTCTCTGTCGAGAACTGCAGCACTATCGAGAACTGCTGCTCGAGGTCATAGCAAGAACTACTCTGCAGAACTTATAAAATCTTGAGGGCATATTCACTTACCATAAACTGCCCATGTTGCTGTCTAAAAATAAAGTCTATAAATGGAATATTGAGGTTTCATAATAGTTATGAAAGAATTAAACGACAAGTATGTTGATTTGAATATCAATTTACCAAATTTAAAGATCAAAATAAATGCACAAGTGAAAAATTGAAGTTAAATAAGATGTTTCATAGTTGGTGTTTTGTTAAAAATAGATCTTGTATAAATGTTAAACACATGCTCTGCAATTAATATATTGATTTCCTTTACACCATATATACATGATTATCAAGTGTGACAAGTGTAGATCCTGTTCAGCTGGCACATTTTGATCTACACTTACTGGTCAGAAACAACCTAATGAGAAAAAGCAGACAGTGTAGATCCTGATCAAACCACAGAAACGTGCTGGCTGATCTGCATATACATAGAGTAAAAGTTTTACAAAATGTGCATAGTGAGTTGAGATACTGTTTTGTTTCTTCAGATGTTGATGGAACATACAGAGCTTCTGTCATCCAACAATAACTTCAGCAACTACAGAAAAGTCTTTCACCAGTGTACAGGATTTAAAATACCCATATTGTAAGTACTGTAATTACCTGGGTATAGACATAAGCAGGACATAGGCATCCATCACAGTGATGCTGGCCTTTATATTACAGTTTTTCAGTATGCCATGATATTGGTTAGTGACAGAACATCTAACCTGGTAAATGTTTACCATGGTACTGGTTAGTGACAGAACATCTAACCTGGTAAATGTTTACCATGGTACTGGTTAGTGACAGAACATCTAACCTGGTAAATGTTTACCATGGTACTGGTTAGTGACAGAACATCTAACCTGGTAAATGTTTACCATGGTACTGGTTAGTGACAGAACATCTAACCTGGTAAATGTTTACCATGGTACTGGTTTGTGATGGAATGTATAATGTGTCCTTTGTTTGTGACAGAATATATACTTTGGTAAAAGTTAAGAGACACAATGTATACCATGATATTGGTTTGTAATGGAATGTATACTATGGTATTTGTTAGTGATAAAAAGTTATCCATGGTATTGTTTTAGGACAGAATATATACAATGAGGGAAATATCATGGTACTGGTTCGTGAATGAAAGCATGAAATGGTATTTTTTGTGATTAAATACATGCTATGGTATGGTATGTTCACAGAAAATATATCATGGTATTGGTTTGTGACAGAAAAAATATCATGGTATTGGTTCGTGACAGAAATAATATCATGGTATTTGTTTGTGACAGAACAAATATCATGGTATTGGTTTGTGACAGAACAAATATCATGGTATTGTTTGTGACAGAACAAATATCATGATATTGGTTTGTGACAGAACTAATATCATGGTATTGGTTTGTGCAGAACTAATATCATGGTATTGGTTTGTGACAGAACAAATATCATGGTATTGGTTTGTGACAGAACAAATATCATGGTATTGGTTTGTGACAGAACAAATATCGTGGTATTGGTTTGTGACAGAACTAATATCATGGTATTGGTTTGTGCAGAACTAATATCATGGCATTGGTTTGTGACAGAACTAATATCAAGGTATTGGTTTGTGACAGAACTAATATCGTGGTATTGGTTTGTGACAGAACAAATATCATGGTATTGGTTTGTGACAGAACTAATATCATGGTATTGGTTTGTGACAGAACTAATATCATGGTATTGGTTTGTGACAGAACAAATATCATGGTATTGGTTTGTGACAGAACAAATATCGTGGTATTGGTTTGTGACAGAACAAATATCATGGTATTGGTTTGTGACAGAACTAATATCGTGGTATTGGTTTGTGACAGAACAAATATCATGGTATTGGTTTGTGACAGAACTAATATCGTGGTATTGGTTTGTGACAGAACAAATATCATGGTATTGGTTTGTGACAGAACTAATATCATGGCATTGGTTTGTGACAGAACTAAAATCATGGTATTGGTTTGTGACAGAACTAAAATCATTGTATTGGTTTGTGACAGAACTAATATCATGGCATTGGTTTGTGACAGAACTAGTATCATGGCATTGGTTTGTGACAGAACTAGTATCATGGTATTGGTTTGTGACAGAACTAAAATCATTGTATTGGTTTGTGACAGAACTAATATCATGGCATTGGTTTGTGACAGAACTAGTATCATGGTATTGGTTTGTGACAGAACTAGTATCATGGTATTGGTTTGTGACAGAACTAGTATCATGGTATTGGTTTGTGACAGAACATAATATCATTGTTGGTTTTGCAATAGAATGTATTTTATGGTTCTGCTTTGTGCATGGTATAATTAATAAACTAGTATGAATGATAGAACATACGAATGCAATGAACCAAATAGCTAGTCATAACATTTTCTGTCTATTTTTAGGGGTGTACATTTAAAAGACCTCATTCTTCTACACACGGCATTGCCGGACCGCGTGGAGGGAAACCTTATCAACTTCCGTAAAATGGCTCAATTATCACTCATTCTGCGAGAACTTACCAAACTTCAGACTCATGACTCAATTCCAGGAGTGTTCGCAAACATGGATCTCATCAACACACTCAGGGTAAACCACTTTTCAAGAGAATATACCTTAAGTCCTTTACCCATTACTCCAGATGAATGCATTTTTATGCATGTGCGATCAGTGTTGATCCAGATCAGCTGGCAAATTCATGCCATCTGATCAGGATTTGCACTGTTTGCCTTTTGGTCAGAAGTATGTTAAGAGATCTGAAAAGCAAACAGTGTAGACCCTGATCAGATGGGATGGATGTGCCTGCTGATCTGGATCTTCTCTGTTAGCACACACAGTAAAGATGTATCTATGGGGTAGAGGTTATATATCGCACAGTGGTCTTATTTGCCTATAAAAATTGCTTCAATAGCACTAAGAAGCTGGCTACTTGAAACTATTTATTTATTGTAATCTTAAGTTTTCAGACATCAGCCCTTACTATGGGTGTTTACCTTTTACTTCGTAAAAATATGTATACATGTATATGGTGGAAAGGGTTAAAAGCTATATATTTCTTGTAACTAATAAATTTAACAAAAAACTTAAGAAAATATATGTGTTATTACTATTTTTGTGATCAGTAGCTATGGTTTCAGTCTACAGGATATCTGACAGTCAATGTTTCTTGAATTGACATGATAAATCCATTTTTTTTTTCTTCTAGTGTTAACATTTAAGTTTGTCATCTCATGTCACATCATGAATTATAAGTTAGTGACCCAAATGATTTGAAGAGAAGTTTTATTCATAAGACATTCAAATCAGTAGAAAGTACACAGCATACTTTTACAATTCTATTAAATTTAGGGTGTGTAACCAGTTAACTGGCTAACCCATTAACTGCATTTTAAATGGTTAATGGTTTATGATTTGCTGGTTAGGTTAGTTATATTGTGATGAAGAAAATAGAAATCTAATAAAAATTGTAAAAACTACTTTATTATACCCCCGCTTCGAAGAAGAGGGGGGTATACTGTTTTACCCTTGTCCGTCCGTCCGTCCGTGCATGCGTGCGTCCGTCCGTTACAAAATTTCCGTCACAGTTTTCTCAGCAACTATAACATGTAGCAGCCTGATATTTTGCATATTGCTTTATCCTATAGTCCCATGTGGTGTAAAGCAATTTCATGCTCCTTGCTCATCTACTTCCTGTTTGCCGCATATTTTTAGATTTTGTTACTATGAAGGTGCATTACATCAACCAAAAGGCATGTTAATTTTCCGTCGCAGTTTTCTAAGCAACTATTACATGCAGCAGCCTGATATTATGCATATTGCTTTATCCTATAGTCCCATATGGTGTAAAGCAATTTCATGCTCCTTGCTCATCTACTTCCTGTTTGCCGAATATTTTAGGTTTTGTTACTATAAAGGTGCATTACATCAACCAAAGGGCATGTTAATTTTCCGTCACAGTTTTCTAAGCAACTATAACATTCAGCAGCTAGATATTATGCATAATGCTTTATCCTATAGTCCCATATGGTGTAAAGCGATTTTATGCTCTATGCTCACCTACTTCCTGTTCGATGAATACTTAGATTTTTACACATAGTTGACATACATGCACAATTTCCGTCGCAGTTTTCTAAGCAACTATAACATGCAACAGCCTGATATTTTGCATAATGCTTTATCCTATAGTTCCTAATGGTGTAAAGCGATTTTATGCTCCTTGCTCATCTACTTCCTGTTTACCGAATACTTAGATTTGTGCACATAGTTGACATACATGCACAATTTCCGTCTCAGTTTTCTAAGCAACTATAACATGCAGCAGCCTGATATTTTGCATAATGCTTTATCCTATAGTCCCATAAGGTGTAAAGCGATTTTATGCTCCTTGCTCATCTACTTTCTGTTTACCGAATACTTAGATTTGTGCACATAGTTGACATACATGCACAATTTCTGTTGTAGTTTTCTAAGCAACTGAAACATGCAGCAGCCTGATATTTTGCTTATTGGTCCCATATGGTGTAAAGCGATTTTATGCTCCTTGCTCATCTACTTCCTGTTTACCGAATTCTTAGATTTGTGCACATAGTTGACATACATGCACAATTTCCGTCGCAGTTTTCTAAGCAACAATAACATGCAGCAGCCTGATATTTTGCATAATGCTTTATCCTATAGTCCCATATGGTGTAAAGCGATTTTATGCTCCTTGCTCATCTACTTCCTGTTTACTGAATACTTAGATTTGTGCACATACTTGACATTCATGCACAATTTCCGTTGTAGTTTTCTTAGCAACTGAAACATGCAGCCGCCTGATATTTTGCTTATTGCTTTATCATATATTCCCATATGGTGTAAAGCGATTTAATGCTCCTTGCTCACCTACTTCCTGTTTACCGAATACTTAGATTTTTATATATAGATGACATACATGCACAATTTGTGTCGCATTTTAAAAAGATGCGAACATTATTTCTGTATACTCTGACAAAGCCATATTGCGGGGGTATTAATCACCTTCAGTGATAGCTCTTGTTTCTTTTGAATTTGTTATATTCGGGTAAATCAACAAGTTATTTTTTGGACATTGTCTTGTATATTCCTGAATACTTTAGATAATTTTCACTCATCCCTTAAGGGAACGATTAGTGACATGTAGTTTAATCTGGTGAAAAATGTAGCCGAAGTAATATAAATCAAAGATTGTCCAACTAATTAATACCTAGACCAATAAGTGTCAATAGGTCTGAAGGTTATAAAACTGAGCATGGAAACCAGTCTCAAATCTTAAGCATCTGATTGGCTGAAATTGCGACAGGTCGCCATTTCAGCCAATCAGATGCTTAAGATTTGAGACTGGTTTCCATGCTCAGTTTTATAACCTTGGGCATAGGTGACACTACCAAAATAATTTTAAGCAACATTGCAGAAGAAATTTTCCAGTAATTTTTATCTTAAATAGTTCTAGCATTTGTTTTTCCAGTTATACGCTAAAAGTTTTTTTACAACAACCTGGCAAAAATTGCGGTTACAGAAATCTGAAGTATTTATTACTTTATTCTAAAACAATTGAACATATTATGCCTTTGCAATTTTCGCTTATATCATTGAAATGCATAATAATTAATGATGTTTTAACGACCTGTATAAATCATTTCTTATTCCTTTTTTTTTTAATTAGATCTTAAATAATATGGTTAACAGACAATGTCACATACACAAGTTTCATTTTTTTATTTGTTCATAAAGCAAGCTGCTCATGATTTATAAGAAGGTGAAAAAACTGCCAGCCAATTGCTGGTGAATTATAGATAGGAACACCGAAGTTTTGAACTTAATTTTAAATACCATTTATAAAAGTGTTCAAGAAGATATTCGACATGGACAACCTTTTTTGGGGTTGTCCCGGTTAGCTCAATTGGTTGCTCCCAGCTAGAGGCACTTTCATTTGAAATTCACAGTAGCGCTATTTGTGCAGTGTGGCGGCCGTAAAAAGTCTCCCCGTACATAAAGTCAGTACAGTTATCAGTAAAATAACCCGTTACCGATGTCATGCAGTGATTGTTAAGTATATCAGGGCTTTCCGATCAACCTTTTTTGGGGTTGTCTCGGTTAGCTCAATTGGTTGCATCACAGGAATTGCAGGGCTAGGCGCTGTCGCCGTGACGGTGCGGGTTCACTCCCAGTTAGTGACACTATCATTTTCAACAGTTTCTAGAGTATGTCACAGTTTGGCTGTCATTTCTAGTCATTATTATCATAGAAAGTTTTAATTGTACTTTCAGTTAACCCTTTCTTCCATAGGTACAACCTTATTGCGTGGGTGAACAGTTTAGATCCAGATCAGTCGGCACATCTGTGACATCCGATCAGGATCTAAACTCTTTGCTTTTTGATTTGTTAGGGTTTTTCTGATCGAAATGGGACCAGTGCAGATCCTGATCAGATGGCATGGATGTGCTGGCTGATCTGGATCTACACTGGTTGCACATGCATACAAACGCTTATTTATGGAGGAAAGGGTTAACCAGTTTACAGATCAGTAACAACTTCCAGTTAACCAGTTACAAAATCTGTAACTGTTTAAATTCTTAATTTTATTTAATGATTTAAGGTTATTTTGAGGTTCTCAATGATGAATATAATGTACTCCATTTCAGCCAATTAGATGCTTCAAATTAGAAACTGGTCTTCAGTTTTGGTTTTATGATCTTGGTCATTGAACTCTTTCAGATGTCAAGATGGTATCTACAAGAACTAACTGTTTAGATGAGATTGCTTTTTTGTGTTTCAGTTGTCTCTGGACATGCATTATACAGAGGATGAGATATATGAACTCTCTCTTGCCAGAGAACCCAGAAATTCTCTCTCATCTGTAAGTATATACAAGATGTTGCTACTGTTGCTAGTATAGTCGCAGGAATGAATGTTCAAACTCATGGTGCCCATCCATATTGGCGGACTCTTTGCAAAATTCGGTTTATCAGCAGATTCATTGCATCGGCACAGGCTGTTCTTAGCTAAAAACGATGTTAGGCCAGTCATTGTCCACTGATCAACAAGTTGCAATTATGGATAAAAGGCAAATTGTACAAAAATAAGTATACGCAGTACATTAGAATGTCTTAATTATGCAAAACAAATAAGCGAATAGCGATACTGGTATAGCAAATTTTGCAGAGTCTGCCAATAACGGATATGCACCGTGAGACTTGTCTTTTAACCCATTACTCCATATGTATAACTTTTATTGTGCATTTGACCAGTGAAGAGGTAAGCTGGCATATCCATGCTGTCTGATCAGGATATACACTGTTCTCTTCTTGGTCGGTTATAATCTAATAAATCTATACATGAAAGAAAGTCCAGAACGAGCAAAACTACATTATTATAGCTTAGCAGACTTTTTAACTTAATTTTCAAATTGCACTGGAATACTGTAAAAATGTAATATGAAATGGGAGTACAAATTGTAACCACACATTTTTAAGTTGTCAGTAACACATGAGAAGTATAGTGTTCTGATGAAGAAGTTGATATATGTTAAATGATATTTTGGAAATTGAAAACTAATAGATGTTCTGGTTTTGATACTGTTTTCATTAAAAAATAATTATTTCCTTTTCTGGAGTTATTTTTAATCTCACTGGCTGGTGGACATGCACGTGATACCAATATTTCTCTTTATTCAGGAATTAAATTCCTTTGAGGTGACAGCTCATGGTAGATCTTGTTTAAGAAGTAATCATATATAAAAAGTCATCATATTAAACATTTCCTCCATATACATGCCTTATGGTGAATAGTTTATATCTAGATCAGCTGGCACATCGCTTTTTGATTTATTAAATTATTACTGACCAAAAAGTAAATAGTGCAGATCCTGATCAGACATCAAGGATATGCTGATCTGGATCTACAATGGTCGCAGACATGTAAAAAGGCATTTAAATATGAAGGAAAGGGTCAAATCTCACTGGCAGGTGACGATGTACTTGACACCAATATTTCTTAACCCTTTCCTCCATAGATTCACTTTTATTGCATGGGCGAACAGTTTAGATCTAGATCAGTTGACACATCTGTGCTGTCTGATCAGGATCTAAACTGTTCGCTTTTTGATTCATTAGGTTATTTCTGACTAAAATGCGACCAGTGCAGATCCTGATCATATGGCACGATCTACACTGGTCGCACATGTGTAAAAATGCGTATATATGGAGGAAAGGGTTAAGAAGTAATTTTAAATAAAATGTCATGATATTGAAGTAAATATGATAAATATATAACAGATAATGTCAAAGGTCTGTGAGGTGTCTAGGTGGGACTGATTTCTCCTTGACATTTTGATGAGAGACATGATGTTTATCACACGGCAGGTAGATGCCACCTGCTGCCTGTGTTTCGTGGTGTGTGGAAATCGTAATGTTATGTTTTGAGGACACTGCATCAGTCATTTCAACATAACATTGACTCATTACACAATATTGCTTGCACTTTAAAGTTGCCTGGTCACATATAAGGATAAAAAAAAAAAAAAAAAGTGTTTTCAAATTAAAAGATTTGTAATATAAACAAAATAAAGGCAATTTAACCCTTTCCTCAATAAATACACATTTTTACACATGTGCAACCAGTGTAGATCCAGATTAGCCGGATTTTCATCGAAATTTGATACTTACCAGTCATTAAAAGGCAATTTTCATTCATATTGATTGACAAGGCTAAATAGTTGCAGATATTTTGAAGTAACGTAGGCTAAATAGTTGCAGATATTATGAAGTAACGTAGGCTAAATAGTTGCAGATATTTTGAAGTACCTTACAATTAAGTCTTGTGAATAAATGATATGCACCTTCCAAGTCATTCTTATTAATACACATTTATTTTATCCTTTTCAGTGAATTATAGAATTTTCCCGATGAAATAAAATTGGTATTTCACTGTTTTCAAACAGTGGAATATCATTTTTATTTTCACTGATTTTTTCACATTGGTACTTTAACGCACATAACATACCAAATGAGAACGTTTAGAAAACGGGCTGAAATTTGTATATTTTTGACATCATGACATCACGTCATAAACAAGGGGTTTTGGCGCCATTTCTTGCAACTTTTCTGTTAAAGTCACGCGAATTTTGCACTAAAAGCATAAAATAAAAAGAAAATTTGTTTTTACCAGTAAAAGATAGAAATATATTTCACTCATGAACTCCGGAATTATGTATTTTCACTTCGAATCAACTCGTTAAAATACGAATTCTGGAGCTCACTCAGTGAAATATATTTCTATCTTACACTGGTAAAAACAAATATCCTCTATATATTACTTAGGGCTCTCTCCCGATTGATTTAAATTCCTCATGCATCTAAACTCCTAGTGCATTCAAAGAGTATAAGCTGTCAGACACTAACATGATTTGTTTTGTATTGTAGCCATCTACACCAACAAAGCCGGTTGTGTTCGCAGAGTGGGTGGCTGGTATGAGACCCCCTGATCCTCAGACCATCAACAAACATGTACATGACATGGTGGAGGTAAATCTAAGCACTATAAACATTGAACCTTTATTCCTTATATACAGGTTTTATCGCATGTGCAACAAATGCAGATCTGGATCAACCAGCACATCCATGCTGTCTGATCTGGATCTACATCATTTGCTTCTTGGTCAGAAATAAACCTAAACAGATGATCCTGATCCAATGGCATACATGTGATAGCTGATCAGGATTGACCTACACTTTAAGTCAAGGCCGCCTTTGACAGTTATGCCCCTTTTTGTCATTGTATTTGTCACAAAAACTTACAGTTGGTTATAAGTTTGCTACTTCTTAATTTTCCGTCACCAAACTTTTTTTTTTTTACAAAATACCTGAGTCTAGGCTCTTAAAGATTATTGGTAAGGTTGCCATTGTATTTTGTATGCTTATCTTAAGATATTTTGCATTTCAGGCTGTGTTCAAGAACTATGACAATGATCGAGATGGTTTCATATCACACGCTGAATTTGAGGCAATTGCTGGCAACTTCCCTTTCATCGACTCATTTTGTGTTCTAGATGCTGATCAGTAAGTTTACCACATGCCTCAATGTTACTGTTTCTGTATTTTCATGGATTGATTATTACTCCAGTGTTTTCATGGATTAATTACTGTTGCTGTATTTTCATGGATTGGTTAGTGTTGACTACTGTTCTTGTATTTTTATGGATTGATTACTGTTGATTACTGTTCTTGTATTTTGTTTGATTTGATTACTGTTGATTACTGTTCATGTATTTTGCTGGATTGATTACTGTTCCTGTATTTTTATGGAACGATTATAGTTGATTACTGTTCCCGTATTTTTATTGATTGATTACTGTTGTTTACTGTTCTTGTATTTTGCTGGATTAATTACTGTTTCTGTATTTTCAGAGATGGGATGATCAGTAAAGCGGAGATGAAGACGTATTTTATCCGTGCCAATTGTCATGCTCTTCGTAACAGTTTCAAACATGACTTCCATGAAATCACCTATTTTAAACCAACATTTTGTATACACTGTACTGGCCTGGTAAGTTGGGATTTCTTTCAAGTTTGATGAGCTAAAAAATTTGTTGACAAAGCCTCCATTGTCATTGGCCACAAATAAGTACAAGCACAGAGTTTGATGATCTCTCGGTCATGACTGGAATTATTACCACTTTGTTTTTCATTCAAAATTGTTTGATGTCTTTTTTTGTCTTTTCTTTATATCATTTCTTAAGTTGTCATTTTGACATTATTTCATATTTGGAATTTTATGTTGTCCTATAAACTGATGTCAGGTGCCATAATTTCTTCCAGATTTCTTTGTTGTGGATGAAACTATGATTACTGTTGAGCCATTACTGTTACATGTAACAATGTAACAAAGCTGATGTTTGAAGTACTTTCAAACATTTTATTTTATGAACAGCTGGGAAACATCTTCACATAAAATAATAATTATATCAGTTTTGTTGTTAGTTGGTGTGCTATTTTGAGAAGTTTCTTGAAGTAGATTGGAAGTACTGAAGTACTGTGGCAATCCAATGGAATATGCTTTAACCCAGTAACCCTTTCCTCCATATATACGCATTTTATCGCATGTGCGACCAGTGTAGATCCAGATCAGCCGGCACATCTGTGACGTCTGATCAGTATCTGCACTGGTAGAAATTTGTTCAGAAATAACCTAAGGAATCAAAAAGGGAACAGTTTAGATCCTGATCAGATGGCACAGATATCCCGGCTGATCTGGATCTAAACTGTTCGCTAGTGCAACAAATGTGTATCTATGGAGGAAAGGGTTAAAGGCAATATAATATTCTAAATGATTTGAAAGAAGAACAAATAGAAAGATTATTTCTCTGGAAATATGATATATGTCTCAACTGTAAATTCATTAGTGTCATATTTTTATAAATACTTCCGAAAAAAAGTATCTGCTTTTTACACCTTTTGACCAGGTTTTCTTTGGAAAACCATGGTTATTAGATTGGGGTATGTTGTTGGGTGGGCGGGCATCAACATTTTATTATGCCCCCTTTGAATAAGTGGGGCTGTATTGCTTTGCACATGCCAGCGTTGTTTGGTCCAACAGTAGGTACATCCGTCAGTAACAAACATTGTCCGATTAATAACAAGACAACGATTTGACATACAGTCCTCGGATTTGGTAGTGAGTTTTATCATCACAAGTAGATTAATTCTGACCAAGAGCAAAAAGTGTAGATCCAGATCAGACTACATGGATGTGTTCAAAGATATCATAATGCTGAGATCAGAGACCAGTAATCAGAATCTAACTTGTGATACCAGGCCCCAAGATTACAAAACTGAGAATGGAAACCTGTCTCATATCTCAAGGATCTGATTGGCTGAATGACGACTTGTCTCCATTTCAGGCAATCTGGCCCTGTGATTATAAAACTTTTTTCATGCTCAACTCAATGGCTTTGTTTCTGTTCATTATATAAAATAAAATATTTTAAATTAAAAAAATGTGGCAAAATTGCTCTCAACAACAACTGTTGAACAGATAGTTATTCCTTATTTTTGAAGATTGTTAATGTTCTAGACATTTTAAGTTTGAGTACAGAATTGAGTTGAGCATGAAAAAAGTTTTATAATCATGGGGCCAGATGCTTGAGATTTGAGTCTGGTTTGTAATCATAGTTTTATAACTTTCAGACTTGATTTCCGTTTTTCCCATTTATCTGTTTTACTTTTTCAGCTTTGGGGTTTAATAAAGCAAGGCTGGAAGTGTAAAGGTAAGGATTCATGTTTTACATTTTAAATTATGGTCTTAATCTTTAAACAATATACTGTAGAACTGGTTTATTAACCAGGTTTTCCGAAGGAAAAATAGTGGTTGTTAGATTGGGGTACGTCGGCGGGTGGGCGGGCGGGCAGGCGGGCAGGCGGCCGGAGGGCTGGCGTAAACAATTTCTTCTGTGCGCAACTCCTCCTACATTTCTCAATGGATTTCAACAAAACTTTCACAGAAGTATTGCCATGAAGTGCCCTGGCGCATATTGTCAGGGTTTGACCACAGGGTCATGGTCAAGCTCACTGTTGCTAAAAATAGAAATTCAGATTCTGCTTAATAACTTTAGTTTGCTTTGGCCTATTGACTCCAAACTTGCTGTATGAGTAGCTTATATCAAGATGCAGCTTTGGATTGATACCCAGGTGTCTGTGATCAAGGTCAAGGTCACTGTTGCTAAAAATAGAAATATAGTTTCTGCTTAATTACTTGAGTTTGCTTTGGCCTATTGACTCCAAACTTAATGTATGGGTAGCTTATATCAAGATGCAGCTTGGGATTGCTACCCAGGTTTCTGTGATGAAGGTCAAGGTCACTGTTGCTAAAAATAGAAATTCAGTTTCCACTTAATAACTTGAGTTTGCTTTGGCATATTGACTCCAAACTTGGTATATGGGTAGCTTATATCAAGAGGCAGCTTGGGATTGCTACAAACAATGTCTGTGATGAAGGTCAAGGTCACTGTTGCTAAAAATAGAAATTCAGTTTCTGCTTTATTACTTGAGTTTGCTTTGGCCTAATGACTCCAATCTTGGTGTATGGGTAGCTTATATCAAGAGGCAGTTTGGGATTGCTAACCAGGTGTCTGTGATCAAGGTCAAGGTCACTGTTGCTAAAAATAGAAATTCGGTTCAACTTAATTACATAAGTTTGCTTTGGCCTGTTGACTCCAAACTTTGTGTATGGGTAGCTTATATCAAGAGGCAGCTAGGTATTGCTACCCACATGTATGTGATCAAGGTCACTGTTGCTAAAAATAGAAATTCAGTTTCTGCCTAATTACTTGAGTTTGCTTTGGCCTATTGACTCCACACTTGGTGTATGGGAACTTATTTCAAGAGGCAGCTTGGGATTGCTACCCTAGTGTCTGTGATCAAGGTCAAGGTCACTGTTGCTAAAAATAGAAATTCAGTTTCAGCATAATAACTAGAGTTTGCTTTGGCTTATTGACTCCAAACTTGGAATTATGGTACTGTACTTTACTTCAATGTGTTCTGTTCTATCTTTCATTTCATGTATTTTAGAATCAGGTGAGTGATTTAGGGCAGATTTGCCCTCATGTCAATGTATAATGCTATGCCCCTGGTCGTCCATCCATCCGTTAATTAGCAATTTTGTGTCTCCTTATTATACCCCCACAAACGAAGTTTGAGGGGGTAAATAGGAGTGAGCTTGTCAGTCGGTCGGTCGGATTCTTCGTTTCCGGATGATAACTCATGAAAGGCTTGACAGAATTTAATAATTTTTGGTACACAGATGTATCGCCATAAGATACAGGTCAAGTTCCATTTTGGGGCTGGTGGGGTCAGTGTCAAGGTCACTGTTACTAAAAATAGAAAAATGCTTTCCAGACAATAACTCCTGAAAGGCATCAACTATTTAAAAAAATTTTGGTACACAAGTGTAACATCACAAGATACAGGTCAAGTTTGACTTTGGGGCTGGTGGGGTCAATGTCATGGTCAGTGTTACTTAAAATAGAAAAATTGTTTCTGGACGATAACTCATGAAATACTTCATAGATTTAATTTTTTTGGGAACACAGATGTAACATAACAAGATACAGGTTAGGTTTGACTTTGGGGCCTGTGGGTTCAAGGTCAAGGTCACTGTTATTTAAACTTCAAAACTTCATTTCCACTCAGAAACTATAGCTTGGAATGAGATTCTTAAATGAAATTTGGTGTATTGGTGGTTTTTGTGAAGATGACTTTTGGGATTCAAAGTAAGGCCAGTCAAGGACACTGTTACTAAAAATAGAAAAAAAATGTATATGCTTAATAACTTTGGTTCAGAATGAGATATTGTGATGAAAATTGCTATATAGGTTATGTCAATGAAGACAAAACTTGGTATTAAAATTGGGCCTGATTGGGTCACGGTCACTGTTCACTGTTACTAAAAAAAGACAAATGGTTTCTAGATGATTTATCATGAAAAGCTTCACATATATAAACAATTTTTGGCACACAGTTGTTAGATAAAAGTTAAAGATAAAAGTTAAGTAAAGGTCACTGTTACTAACATATTCAAACCATTTCTGCTCAATAAATTTAGAAGGAATGAGATATTGTGATGAAACTTGCTGTATATGTGGCTACTGTGAAGACGACACTTTGGATTGAAAGTGGGGCACATTATGCCATTGATTCGAATCATTCCCAGTTCAAGTATCAAGCACACATGTGGGGGTATTTAATCACTTTCAGTGATAATTCTAGTTTAAGTATATATAAAAGGGAGAATACACTGTTATTATAAAACTTTGTTTCTTTTTCACATTATGTATATCTACTGACTTTAAAAACACATTTGCACTTGGCCATCAGTCTGGAAAATGAAAAATTGGTTTTGTGACAATTTCCTGTTACTTGTTCTTGTTAGTTTTATTTTCGCCTAATATTTGTGAACCACTTACCTCACGAATTCATAAATACCGCAAATGTATTATGAGTTTCCATATATCTGAAAATAAGGACATGTATATCCGAAAATAGGCAACTTAAAATGTCACTCTGAACTTTTCAGATGCCACAAATAATACCTTTTTTGGCCATGATTTATTAATTTGATTTAATTATTTAAATGTTCTTCGCAAAATTATTTATGAATATTTCCTTAAATGATGTTAAGTTTTTATTTTTTATTCTGTATATGGATACTGAACAAGGGAGGTCATCGACATCCAGTTTTGAGTCTGACAACATCACAAATTCATAAGTACACAAAATTTTGACCTCACAAAATTAAAGCGTTATCCAATAGATCTGTTTACTTTAAGTCAAACAGTGTATTCTTTACCAAAAAGAGACCTAAAAAAATTAGTCATACCTCATTAAGGAGTTAATTTCAGCCAATCAGATGCTCGAGATTTGAGAATGGTCTCCAGTTTGAGTTTTATGATCTGGGGCCCAGGTCAAATATCAGTAAATTGCAATTTGTTATACCTTTTATACAAAATGTGACATGCATGCCATTTATGAGGACACAAATGATAAAGGGATTGGATTGGACGGGGCTTAAAGGATTATTTGCTTTTTTTTTTAGATTGTGGTATTAATGCTCATAAACATTGTAAAGACTTGGTTGTGATGGAATGCCGAAGCAAGGCAAGTGTGGCATGTAATCGTAGACTTGACTCTCTCTCATCAAATGGTAGGTATTTTTAACAATTGAAACAAATATTTTAAATAGCATCTATGATCAACAGACACATCCTTGTCAGCCAGGCTGAAATATAACAGAATTTACTTTTAGATCATATTTTCCCAATCAGTTTAGAGAAGAGTAGTTTCAATGAAAACTTGAACCTCTGAGCATTGTCTTACAAAAACCTTTACTGTTTGAGTTAGATAGGCTAGCCTGTATAAACAGTCTCACACAGTGAGACAATTCATTCATGTTAATTAACCCTTTCCTTGATATATAAACATTTTTTCGCATGTGCGACCAGTGTAGATCCAGATCAGCCGGCACATCTGTGCCGTCTGATCAGGATCTGCACTGGTCACATTTTGGTCAGAAATAACCTAATGAATCAAAAAGCGAACAGTTTAGATCCTGATCAGATGGCACGGATGTGCCGGCTGATCTGGATCTAAACTGTTCGCACTAGCAATAAAGCTGTATCTATACAGGAAAGGATTATATCGTCCTACCCAGAGGATCCAAGATTGAATATCACACCCATTACTTTGTCTTGACTTCAGGTTGCAATTAGGCCACTTTTTTATTATGCAGATTGGACATTTGTGCAGTCTTGACTTAAACTGAACAATTGGCTTTCCATGCCAAAACCAAATAACTTTTTACCTCAAGGATATGGCTTATATCCCATGTCCCAAGTTTATTAAACTGAGAATGAAAACCAGTCTCAAATCTCAAGCATCAGATGCTTGAGATTGGAGACTGGTTTCTAAACTTAGTTCTATAATCTTCAGCATATGTGTGATCAGTGTACCAGGAGCATCCAGTGTAGATCCAGATCAGCCTGCTCATTTGTGAAGACTGATTTGGATGTAAATTGTCTCTCTTAGATCATTAGATTTTTTCTGACAAAAAAAGTGAACATTGTAGATCCTGAATAGACTATACTGGATGCTCATGGTATCATTCATATCCCATGTAGTAAAGAATTAACCCTTTTCTCCATAGACACACCTTTATTGCATAGGCAAACAGTGTAGATCCAGATCAGCCAGCACATACGTGCCATCTGATCAGGATCTGCACTGTTTGCTTTTTGATTCATTGGGTTATTTCTGACCAAAATGCGACCAGTGCAGATCCTGATCAGACGGCACTGATGTGCCGGCTGATCTTGATCTATACTGGTCGCACATGCATAAAAATGTGTATATATAGAGGAAATGGTTAAATTATTGAGGTTTGCTGATACGAAAAGCTGCTACAAATTGCTGATAGTATGGGGAGACTCAAAAACCAAAAAGGTTTTATATTGATAATGGTTCTCGTCAGTTATTTGTTTTTGTGTCGACAGTTTCACTAATGATCAAAGGTGTTCTTACAAGGAAATGTTTCCATTAGATATTGATTGTGAAAACTTGGTTGTCATGGAGATATTTGTTTTTAGGGTCAGGTAGTCAAGACCTTTCTTATTCCACTAAACGTAAGATGTCGCAACGCCAGAAGAGGACTCGCGTTCATCGAGGGACACAAACAGAAGAGTGCTACTTTGTTGATCCATTACCTAGTGAGCTTGGGGATGAAGGGGAGTATAGAGAACTTCATCAACGATTGTCGAAAGCTGAAGAGGTACACTGCTATATCAGAATTTGTTTGCTTTTATCTGGCCATCTCTTTTTGCTCTGGGCTGAAGGTTATAAAACTGAGCATGGAAACCAGTTTCAAATCTCAAGGATCTGATTGGCTGATATGGCAACTGGTCGCCATTTCAGATGCTTGAGATTTGAGACTGGTTTCCATGCTCAGTTTTATAACCTTGGGACCTGATTTAGCACTTGCCAAGGTGTCATACAATTCAAAGAAGGGCTGTTATTTATTCTACTCCATGAAATATGGCTTTTTTCTCATGGGTGGCCATTGTAGATCCAGACCAACTTAAGGTCAGATCTAAATTGTCACTTTTAGATTTATTTGGTTATATTGGAACAAGAAGTAAACAGTGTAGATCATGATTAAGATGCAGGGATGGATCTACACTGGTCGCCCATGTGATTAAGAGCATATCCATGGAGTAAATACTTACACCATTTATTTATTATACCTTTCTACACAAAATTGTATGTACTAAGGTGATTTTCTTGGCAATTTTAAGTGTTAATTTTCTCGACTGTGAAATCTACAAAATTTTCTCGACTGAAATCTACAAATATTTAGTCTGCCATGAATAAGAATGATTTCACAACAGTCCTTAGTTGTTAAATTGAAGAAGAAATGTAATAAAAAAGTAATATGAAATGTTGTTTACAATATCATTAATTTTCTTCATTTTTTTTTCTCTTGCTGCTAGTCGCAAACAAATCAGGAAGAATACAGTAAGTTGTCTGCCTTAGTTGTTGTGGTTTTTTTGTGACTGCAGAATCCTAGGTTCCGATATATTTTGGGAAAATCTAGAGTGGTCTCGTAGAAATCTGGGCTGAAGGTTATAAAACTGAGTTTAGAAACCAGTCACAAGTCATAAGCATCTGATTGGCTGAAATGGCGACTGGATGCCATTTCAGCCAATCAGATGCTTGAGATTTGAGACTGGTTTCCATGCTCAGTTTTATAACCTTCGGCACTGTACTTTGGTGTGAATATTATTTCCAGAAAATATTATTCAGAAAAAATTGTAGCCAGCATGTAAAGTGTATAATCAAATGAACCTTTTTCTCATTCATGACTTGTCAGATAAGTGACAATCTATAACCCTTTCATCCATATGTATGCATTTTAACATATGTGCAACCAGTGTGGACCCAGATCAGCCAGCACATCTGTGCCTTCTGATCTGGATCTGCACTGGTTGTATCCTGGTCAGAAATAACCTAATGAATATAAAAGCAAACAGATTAGATCCTGCTCAGACAGCATGAATATGCCCACTGATCTGGATCTAAACAGTTCACCCACACAATTATGGTATATCGGTAAAGGGTTAAAGTATTTTAACCTTTGACTCCAAGGAAGCGGCTTATATTCCATGTGCTATCTAGAAGTGAACAATGTAGAACATGATCAGACTGCATGTATTTGGAGGTTGATCTTGATTTACTCTTTTCACACAGGTTATGAGCCATATCCATAATTAATTTGTGTGCAACCAGTGTAGATCCAGATCAGCTTTCTGAACTATGCTGTCAGATCAGGATCTACACTGTTTGCTTTTTGATTTATTAGGTTATTTCTGACCCATAAGCAAACAGTTTAGATCCTGATAAGATAGAAAGAAGTGCTGGCTGATCTGGATCTACACTGGTCAAGCATGCGTTGAAATGCATATATTACATGGAGTAAAGTGGTACACAGCTTTACTCAGAGGACTGGGCCCAAGGTTATAAAACTGAGCATGGAAACCAGTCTCAAATCTCAAGCATCTGACCAGTCGCCATTTCAGCCAATCAGATCCTTGAGATTTGAGACTGGCTTCCAATCTCAGCTTTATAACCTTCTGCCCTGTATGGAGTGGTGCCATCAGACTGATGTTGGTGCAGGATTAGACTAGGCTAGTCTAGTTATTATACCTAGGACACATATTCCTCTTGTTTTCATTTTTAGATTTAGTTTTTAACTTGTTAAAGAAAACTCAGCAGATATGCTGGTGCGGGAGTAGTATCGGACAATATTTTTCTGTTTTGCTATAAATTATTGAAAGACATTTGATTTGAAGTAAAGGCTTTCATACAATAACCCTTTACTCCATATATAGACTTCTTATTCCATATGTGACCAGTGAAGATCCACTGTGTTGTCTGATCAGGATCTGCACTGTTTGCTTTTCGGTCAGAAAAAACCTAATAAATCAATTGGTAAACTGCAGATCCTGATCAGACAGCACAAATATGCTGGCTGGTTTGGATCTACACAGTTTGGGATATATATGAAGGACATGGATAAAAACTGAAGTCCCTGCCGAAGCTAGAGATATAAGAAAATCATCGGAAAACTGTGTATGTGCAGCACAACAGAGTCTGAAAGAATTATTATCGGATAAGTGACAGGAGCAGTATCCAACAATTTATTTACAGTTACTGGTTTATTCTAAGAATTTAAAGTACAAACATTCTATCTTATTTAAGTTTAAAAAAGCCATGGGCAAGCTCAGACAACTTTTTCTCGACAATTACGGACTAACATTCTGTCAATCACAACTAAAATGCCTGTACAGGTTTGTTCCATTGAATACAACAAATGTCGTAGGGAAATCGGATAGTTATGTAATTATGCCCCCTTTGAAGAAGCAGGGCTTTATTGCTTTGCCCATGTTGGTCGGTTGGTCTGTAGACCACGTCTTGTCTGATCAATAACTAGACATTGCTTTCAGACATTGAGTCTTTGTATTTGTTATGGAGGCTGATCATGACCAGTAAAAGACCCTATTGATTTTAAGGTCGGTAGGTCAAAGGTCAAGGTCACAGTGACTTTCAAAACAAAAACCATGTCCGATCAATAACTAGACAATGCTTTCATTTATGGTCCTTAAATTTGATAGGCAGGTTTGTCATCACCTGTAGAAGACCCCTATTGATTTTCAGGTCAGTAGGTTAGAGGTCAAGGTCACTGCGACCTTAAACACAAAAACCTTGTCCAATTTAAAACTTGACAATTCTTTCACCTTTGGTCCTTAAATTTGGTAGGGAGGTTTGTCATCACCAGTAGATGACCGTATTGATTTTCAGGTCAATAGGTCAAAGGTCAAGGTCACAATGGCCTTTCACACAAAAACCTTTTCCGATCAATAACTAGACAAGGCATTCACCTATGGTCCTCAAATTTAGTAGGGAGGTTTGGCTTCACCAGTAGATGACCCATATAGAATTTGAGGTCAGTATGTCAAAGGTCAAGGTCACAGTATAATAGCCTATGGAGTGAAGGGCTTGTGTATGGCTACTTTGAAACAAAATTACTTCTTAACCAGAGACTTGTTAACATATGTGAACTGTTTGCCAGATACACCACTGTCGGATAGTACTCTTGAACCAGTATTCATGTTGCAAATTAAACAGTGATATAAAAAATATTTGAAAACGGTAAAATAAAAATGCCTTACACAAAATCAAGATTATTTGACCTTTGTAGAGCCAGACAATACTGCTGATCTGTGAAGTCTGGTCTGGAGGTTATAAAACTGAGCATGGAAGCCAGTCTCAAATCTCAAGCGTCTGATTGGCTGAAATGGCGACCAGTCGCCATTTCAGCCAATCAGATGCTTGAGATTTGGGACTGGCTTCCATGCTCAGTTTTATAACATTGGGCACAGATCAGGGTCTACATTGTTTACTAATCAGTTTGTAACTTCCTGTACGGTGTATAGACCAACCTTAATTCAAAGAAATCAAACTCGAGGAATATCAAACACTTTAAGCAGTGAAGATTATCTCCCAAGATCATAAAACTAAGTTTGGAATAAAGGGTTAAATAATAAGATTTCTATTACTACACATTCAAATTTTGTTACAGAAATTCACTTTCGCAAAGAATAGATGAGAAAATCTTACAGCATTATTTAATGTTATCACAATGACATATTATGGGCTGATATGAGTTATCTTTACAAGTGATTTTTTTTGTTGTAATTTAATTTTTTTTGGTTTGTGTGTGAAACTAAACCATTCCTGATTTAAGTATATTTTGTGAAAGTTTGTCAACTGTTTTGTGAACCCTTAGCTCCATATATATATGTGGATTTTATCACATGTGCGAACAGTGTAGATTCAAAACACACCCCACATCTGTGCCATCTGATCGGGATCTACACTGTTTGCCCATGCCATATAGGCATATATTTGGACAAAAGGGTTAAATTAGATGAATTTAAGATGACAAGATCACTATTTATATATAAGAGATCGTGCTCAAAACGCTACATACCACAGGAGCCAGTGAAAACAGAAGCCAGAAAAATCAGAAATCGACAACAAGCTTTAAATTTATTTGCTGTTTTTCTTTAGTTGTCTCATTTAGCTGTTCACTCAAACAGTATTTAACCAATAGATTTGTAGTTAGGGAATAATTAATATTTTGTCAGTGATTTATTTAGAAGGGTAAAAAACTGCTATTTTTACACAATTGTCAAAAAGGTCATCAACCTTCCTTTGCATTTTTTGTCATTGTTAACCCTTTCCTGTATAGATACACCTTTATTGCTAGGGCAAACAGTTTAGATCCAGATCAGCCGGCACATCCGTGCCGTCTGATCAGGATCTAAACTGTTTACTTTTTGATTTATTAGGTTATTTCTGACCAAAATGCGACCAGTGCAGATCCTGATCAGACGGCACGGATGATGATCATCTTGCTACCAGTTTAGATCCAAAGAAGACAGCACAGATGTGCTGCAGGTCTGGATCTACACTGGTAGCACATGCAATAAAACCCATATTTATTAAGTTAAGGGTTATTGTGTAAAGATTTTTATGCCCCCACTAAGCAGGAAGCATAGAGTTGCACTCGTCCATATGTCCGTCTGTCCATACGTCCCCCAAATCTTGTGGCATACAATTCCTCCTAAACTATCAGGTGGATTTCTTTCAAACTTGCACAGATGATCAAGCAGGATGTGCAGATGATCGTAAAGAAAGGATATTTTCCTGCACCCATTTTTACTAGTGTTATGGCCCTTTGTTATTACAGGTGTTGTTGCAGCTGTAGGGGCATCAGTGTCAGAGGACACATTTTAGTTGTTAACTATTTTAGCAAATTATTGTATCCTGTTACATTGTCTTTGAATATAATTATTTCAGGCGCGTGACAAGTTACAGGAAGAAAACGAGAGATTAAAACTGATGTTGAGAACACAGACTGACCAGAATGCTGTTTTATTGAACAAGATTGGCAGAATTCGCAGAGAGACTGTTTCTTTTATACTTGATCAAATGGAAGTGCTGCGTTTGCAACCAGATTCTCAAGTTTGATGTGATTCTGAGGTCGCTTTAGAACGAGGCAGTTTCTTTTGAAGCTGCAGAATTTTCAGCGTGGGTTGAGGTTATAAAACTGAGATTGGAAACCAGTCTAAAATTTCAAGCATCTGATTGGCTGAAATGGCGACTGGTCGCCATTTCAGCCAATCAGATGCTTGAGATTTGTGACTGGTTTCCATGCTCAGTTTTATAACCTTGGGCAGTGGTTTGAAAGTTTGAAGCAAGTCTTTGAACTAGGAATTTGAATCAACATTGTGTTAGCATGGATGTGAGAGATTTTAAGGAAGTTAAAAGTGATTGAAAGGCTTAGATCTCAGAAAGTTTGCAGAATGAGGAAATTTAGATTTACTGACACTAGAACAAGTCCTTATGGCATAAACATGTGAACAGTTGTTTGGATTTGTGTTTGTCGGGAGGGTCTTGGAAATGTGTAACATTGTGTCATTTTTGGTGTTTTTATGTCCTCAGAAGTTTACATTCTGATGTCCTTTATAAGGTTGTTTATTGAAGTTATGGACCTTGTTCCTTATTCCATGACTTGGGCTGAAGGTTATAAAACTGAGCTTAGAAACCAGTCTCAAATCACAAGCATTGGGGCTGAAGGTTATAAAACTCAGCATAGAAACCAGTCACAAGTCATAAGCATCTGATTGGCTGAAATGGCAACTGGTTGCCATTTCAGCCAATCAGATGCTTGTGGTTTTAGACTGGTTTCCATGCTCATTTTTTTAACCTTGGGCACTGATTGGCTGAAATAGTGACCAGGTTTCCATTTTCAGTTTTATAACCTTGGAACCTGAAATAATGGGATCTCTAGAGACAGAAGACAGATGATCTAAACTTCAGTTGTGTAAAAAGTATGGATTTTCTTCTTCATGAGTGATACTGCTGTAATGTTGTTATATTCCAGAACAAGGCTGTATGGGTATAACATTGTGCCATGGTACACATGTCGGGCAATTTTTTAGATGCTGGATAGAGATTGTATTTGTGCAACAAAAGACATTGTCCTGAGATATTAGTTTGACCATAAAGTGTTCCACAAGTTCTTATTACAAACTTTATTAACCCTTTCCTTGATATATACACATTTTTACGCATGTGCGACCAGTGTAGATTCAGATCAGCCGGCACATCCGTGCCGTCTGATCAGGATCTGCACTGGTCACATTTTGGTCAGAAATAACCTAATGAACCAAAAAGCGAACAGTTTAGATCCTGATCAGATGGCACGGATGTGCCGGCTGATCTGGATCTAAACTGTTCGCCCTAGCAATAAAGGTGTATCTATACAGGAAAGGGTTAATATGAAGATAACATGAAGAGCAATGTGTCCACTAAACACTTCAACCCTTTACTTCATTATACGGGTTTTATGGCATGTGTGACGGGTGAAGATTCTGATCAGACTGATCTGGATCTACACTGTTTGCCCATGGAGGCAGCCATTCTCCACGGAGTAATCGCTTAAGTTGGGCTGATTAAGCATACAAGTATTAGAGTTGTGCATTTGGATAATCAGATTTGTCAAGAAAACTGTCTGACTTGAATGCCAGTTATTCCTTTCATCTATAATATGTACTTATCAATTAATAAAAAGTTGCAATATCTTTTATGTCATATTTAGAGTATTTATGTAAAGGTTTGCAATGAAGCAAATATTTAGTCATTATTAATTATGAAATCTGCAATTAATTAACAAATGATTTACTTCAGTGTCCATTCAGAAGTTCACAAAACATCCTATTTTGCCATTAAGGACCAGACAAAATTAAGGCATATAAAAATACAATGACTCTTAATACAGAATATAGGATAAATGAATAGACAGTTAAACTACCAGTTAAACTTGCATGCTGAAAAATAATCAGACAAAAAACCCACATCATTTCCAGAGATTTTTTTAAAAACAATTAAGTGAAACATATGATATAGACTAATGATATTTTGTTTTAAAATCGATATAGAAGTGCTTTTCTTAGATCTCCAAGTAGAATGGTAATGATTTTACTTAGGCTATTTAACACTCTATATATACGCCTTTTTACTAGTGTGTGACCAGTGTAGATCCAGAACAGCCGGCACATCTGTGCCGTCTGATCATGAACTGAACTGAACACTTTGGCCAGAAATAACGGAATAAATCAAAAAGTGACAAGTGAAGATCCTTATCAGAAGGCATGGATGTGCTAGCTGAGCTGGATCTACACTGCTTGCCATAAAGGCATATATATGGAGGAAAGGCTTAAGGGAAACATAAAATCGACTTAATATTTTGTTTTAAATTTGATTTAAAAGTGCTTTTCTTCAATCTCAAAGTAGAATAATAATGCTTTTTCTTTCACTTTTAATTCAAATCTTAACATTGCTCATGACTAGTAAGAAACTGACAGTTGTTTTGTATGCTTAATTGGCGCAACTTTCAGAAGTGGTCAGTGTGACTTCAGCTACTCTCACCAAAGCTCTGTGCTTTTTTGAGGAATATTATTTTGTGTGCAGCCCTCATATCATCTCATACAGCTCATACTGAAAATTGCTTCTGTTAACCCTTTCCTCCATAGACACACCTTTACTGCATGGGAAAGCAGTGTAGATCCAGATCAGCCGGCACATCCATGCCATCTGATCAGGATTTGCACTAATCGCTTTTTGATTTATTAGGTTATTACTGACCAAAATGTGACCAGAGCAGATCCTGATCATATGGCATGGATGTGCCAGCTGATCTGGATCTACACTGGTCACATATGTGTAAAAATGCGTATATATGGAGGAAAGGGTTAAGCTATTATTTAGCATAGGAAGAGTGATGCTCATTTCGAGGGCTGCTAAATAGAAGCATAAGGGTATACAAATATTTTAAAGTGTTCAAAAAGTAGTGTTCAAACTAGCTTTTTTTTCAACCAAACATTCTAAATTTGTTTTTATCTAAGCAGTATAAGCCTTTATTGCATGGGCAGAGTGTAGATCCAGATGATATGGCAAATCTGTGTTGTCTGATCAAGATCTACACTGTTTGCTTTTAGATTCATTTGGTCATTTCTAACCAAGTAGCAAACAGTGTTAATCTAGATCAGGTGGCACTAATCTGGATCTACACTGTTTGCCTATACAATAAAAGCTATTTACATGGAGTAAAGCTTAATTTCCATGAGAAAGGAGTTTTTTCTGTTAACAAATGTTCTAGTCAGTTTTAATAGATGTGCCATTATGATTGTGGTTATAAACTGTCTTCAGTTAAGATCTTAAGAACTAAAACTTAGATGTTTTGTATTATGAATGTCTTATGTACAAAAAATTACTAAAAAATTGTTCCCTTAAGAATTTCTACATGCTAAATGTAACAGAGTGTTTACCATATTTCTCCTAATTGTTTATCTTCCCTTTATTATCTATCTTTCCTTAGTGTTGCTGCTCTGTCTAGCCTTAACCCTGTCCTCCATAGATACACCTTTATTGCGTGGGCTAACAGTTTAGATCAAGATCAGCCGGCACATCCGTGCCATCTGTTCAGGATCTGCTTTGTTCGCTTTATGATTCGTTAGGTTATTTCTGACCAAAATGTAACAAGTGCAGATCCTGATCAGACGGCATGAATGTGCCGGGTGATCTGGATCAAACTGGTCGCACATGCGTAAAAATGCTTATAAATGGAGGAAAGGGTTAAACTGACATTGTGGGAAACAACTGCTTGTTACGGCTCCAGTTTGACAGGAGTTTGCTGAATTACCTTTTGATTTTTTGGAAAATAGCCTTTAAAGTTTCTCTTTGTGGGGATACTGGTACCCTTTTATTTTCAAAAAAGGTCGTTAAGTGCTTCTTTTTTTTTCCTCCACATAAATAAGATAAAATAAGAAAGTCAAAGCCTTAGAAGACAATCAAGCTTTGGATTCTATTATAAGTAACCCTTTCCTCCATAGATACACCTTTATTGCGTGGGCAAACAGTGTAGATCCAGATCAGCCAGCACATCTGTGGCATCTGATCAGGATCTGCACTGTTCGCGTTTTGAGTCATTAGGTTATTTCTGACCAATATGCGACCTGTGCAGATCCTGATCAGATGGCACAGATAAAACCCAGTACCCTTTCACTTTTGCAAAATTTCTTTACATTCAAACATCAACACCTAATTAACAGAAAAATTCCTTTCAACAAATGTTTATACAAGAAAACTTGATTTATTTATTTATTAAAAACAATTATTTATGTTCAGTGAAATGTTTGTATAATACAACTGTGTTTGCATTATTGGACATCTAGAGTTTGATACTGAATTCAATGAATTGAAAAATCATTGTTTAGTAGGAAAGAACTGAACTGTTAAACTAATTAAAAAAAACAAACTAATTAAAAAACAACAACATCCTTTCTATTAAAAACCTATTTTCCATTTATTGACGAATAATAGACTTATATTTATTTATACATAAGTGAAGAGTATTTAGAAAAACCAATGTTATTGTAAATTTTTATTTTTTTGGAATAAACAAGATGTTTCTGTTATTTAACTTTTCACTACATGGGTAAAGCTGTTATCTTGTAGTGGACAGTGTAGATCCAGATCAGCTGTCACATCCATGCCATCTTATGAGGATCTACTTTGTTTGCTTTTAGATTAGTTAAGTTATTTTTGACCAAGATGTGCTCACGGTTGATTCAGATCTTATGGCTGATCTGGATTTTCATTTGTTGGCACAAACTGTGTGATATAACCTGTAAATATGGAGTAAAAGAAAGGTTAAGTGCAATCAGTTTATTCAAACACCAATGTTTATATGATAGAACAGTGTTTATTTGTTGAACAACTTATGCTTATATAATAGATCTGTATTTTTTTCACCAAATTGAATGTTTTTGTAAAAGTGTCAATGAAAACCAGGCATGTAGAGATATGTAATTTTTACATTTCTATCGCTTTGGAAGTTAATTTGTGTTTATATAACCAGTTTTAAATGAACAAAATCACATCCTTTGGCAACAAATGTACATTCATTATGCTTTAATGATTTTTTTAAAACTTAATACAGCTGCAAACAAAACATCTTTAACTTTATTCTAATGATTTATTGTAAATTCTGTAACAATTGTACGAGAAAAAAACTAGTTTACTTCTCAGACAATCCAGATTTTGTGCTCTTACGATGCGAACAATACTTTTTAAATCCATGAATATGGTGTATATCCCATGTGCAACCAGTGTAGATCTGGATCTACCTGCTCATCGGTGCTTGCTGATCAGGATCTACACTGTTCCCTTCTTGGTCAGAAATATTCTTATTAATCTAAAAGCATCTAGATCCTGATTAGACTGCACAGATTTGCCATATCCCATGGAACAAAGGAATCCTTTACTCCATGTAAACATGTTTTATGGCACATGCAAGTGTAGTACATTCCAGATCAGCTGGAACATCCATGCCATCAGATCTGGACCTGCACTGATCGCTCTTGGTCAGATAACCTAATAAATATAAAAGTAAACACTACAGATCCTGATCAGATGGCACAGATGTGCAAGCTGATCTGTATCAACACTGTTTGTCCATGGATAAATGCCATATCAGTTTGTTTTTCAGTTAAATGTTTGCAAAAAGTGCTTATTTTTAAATGACATATATTTGTTTTGTTTTAAAAATGGTGCTGAATTAAGTTTTACAAGTAAAGGTGCGAACTTTCTCAATAATGCATTTTTCATAACAATAGGGCTTATTTCAAACTTAAAGAGGGTAATTCTTGTATAAAGTATACATTTCAAAGTCAGATACATTCCATACATTGTATATTCATTGTTCAACAAAACATTGTCCACATTTATTTCAGCACTGACGTGTTCTATTCACATTTCTCCCTTGTGCACATTTAACATAAAAATGCCAGTAATTCAGTGCCACACCCTGGATTTACAGGCTCTCACTAAGTAGCAAACAGACCAACATAGTTAGGGAATGGATGATAAAAGAGTAGATATTTCTTATTTCCTCATAAAACCATTAACCCTTTACTCCATACATTTGCTTTTTTACACCTACAACCAGTGTAGATCCAGATCAGCTGTCACATCTGTGCTGTCTGATCAGGATCTGCACTGGTCGCTTTTTGCTCAGAAATAACCTAACGAATCATAAAAGCGAACAGTTTTGATCCTGATCAGATGTCACGGATGTGCCAGCTGATCTGAATCTAAACTGGTCTCCCATGCAATAAAGGTGTATCTATGGAGGAAAGGGTTAAATAGAGGAAGTGTCTCCTAGACCGGGTCCAAAACTGACCAAAACTTTGTAGAGAAATTTTAGATATTCCAGAGCTCAAGCATTATTGTATGGTAACTAGCCATATGATCATTGTTTACACTGCATATTTTATGTTGAATATTTTATTTTTTGTTAATTTTACTTTTTTATTCTATTCCAGATTATTTATCTTTGTTCAAATATAATTTTCTAGTCTTTTAATTTTTTTTTACCATTCTGTTATGACACCCCCCCCCCCTATTTATGATACATTTCTGACATTCAGTTCAAAAACAATTTAATTATGTTGCAGGTCCATTTCTATGACTGGACTTTTTGAGATGTTCTCAAATGTTCATAGTGCATAATTTTTCCTAGCATTTGCCTGTAAATTTCCTGTGTATGACATTTGAAGGTTGTAACAAACTAAATTCAATCTACATAAGGCCCATGGTTAACTAGAGTCAAGGGTTAAGGGTAATATGTGGTGATATGAAGTGCTACATGTTTGAGGAACTTAGTATGATCTTTTATTTAAAATGAGCAGAAAAAAGTTATTTTTGTTTGTATTGTGATTAGTATTTAACCAGTTGAAGAATTCAAAATGAAATGTAAGGTGAATATGAAAATTGTTCATAATGATTCATATTAAGAACATAATCTTATTCTTTGTATGAAACAGCAGGTAATCATGTATTTTAGCAGCACAATGGTTTTGATTTTCAGTATTATTAAGTTTGATTTGTTATAATTTATTTAATTCATTTTATTTATAATTTATATTTTCTTTTAATACTTTCGAAGAATCCAATATGCTATTGATTTTAATCAATATATTATTATTAGAATATTCCTTGATTTTATTATTTATCAAAATCTGTTGCATAGTTTATGGTGGTAGGAAAATAAAATACTTGTAAACCCATAATCAAGATTTATTTCTACAACCAGAAGTTTGTATGTATACCTTTTGAGAGCTGTAATTAGTCAGAAAATAAGTTAAATATTTATCATCCAGCTATTGGCATTCTAAGGGACTATGTTTATGTGTAAATTGTTGCGAATTTAACCCTTTCCTCCATAGACACACATTGATTGCGTGTGCGAACAGTGTTACTAATATCCTGATCAGCCGGCACATATGTGCTGTCTAATTAGGATCTGCACCGTTTGCTTTTTGATTCGTCGGGTTATTTCTGACCAAATTGTGCCCAGTGCAGATCCTGATCAGACGGCACGATCTGGATCTACACTGGTAGCACATGCATAAAAATGCGTATCTATGGAGGAAAGGGTTAAAAAAAAAACTTGTCGAATATGAAAAGTCAAATAGATTAAATACCTTTAAACAGCTTTGAAATGTTAAATTTCATAAAAGTTATTTAGGACCTAGACCTGAACAAATCTTTGTCTTCTCCAGCTTGAATTTGTCACACCGATGTTGCCAATGCAAAACCCTTGAATTTTTACACCAAGATCTGTTTATCTGCCATGTCATTATACTTGTATGTGTTTACCTACATCATATTTCATCTGCGACTAGTCGGTGTACTCATTAAACCAGCACATGCATTCCTGGGCCCAAAATCATCAAACTGAGATTGGAGACCAGTCTAGAATCTCAAGCATCTGATTAGCTGAAATGGCAACCAGTTTCCATTTCAACCAGTTTCCATTTCAGTCAATCAGATGCTTGTGATTAGAGACTGGTCTCCTGATTTAGTTTTATGATCTTGGGCCCTGTTTTAAGTTAGATGCTATTTTACTCGTATGTGTAAATAATACACTGTACATTTATATAAAACACCATGATTTATAGATAATGGGTGCAGGCCATCTTCAAATGATTATATACATGAATTCTTTGTTTTATATTTCATTATTATTTAGCATGAAATATTTGATAATTTATAAATCTTGTATAGTTTGAGCATTAACTTGTTTATTAGAAGGTATGGTTCAGTGAGTTGTTATGATTATACAAGTGATGGTGAATTCACAATTATAGCTTGCATAAGTTGTCAAATTTTGGTACTCATTAACTTAGGTATGAAATAAATGCGAACCTCCATTTTTAATCAAGTTTGATTTTTTACAAAAAAACCC
The DNA here is from genome assembly GCA_038501625.1 of Corbicula japonica. Lineage (NCBI taxonomy): Eukaryota > Metazoa > Mollusca > Bivalvia > Venerida > Cyrenidae > Corbicula > Corbicula japonica. Next base: position 14,192,840 of record JAZAYU010000006.1, on the reverse strand, counting down.
CCAAAGAATCTGCAGTCTCTTGAAACAGATGTTGTTTTAACCCTTTTACTTCACAGATACACCTTAACCCTTTCCTCCATAGACACACCTTTATTTCGTGGGTGAACAGTGTAGATCCAGATCTGCCAGTACATCTGTGCTGGCTGATCAGGATCAGCACTGTTCGCTTTATGATTGGTTAGGTTATTTCTGACCAAAATGCAACCAGTGCAGATCCTGGTCAGACATCATGAAAGTGCCAGCTGATCTGGATCTACACTGGTGGCACATGCATAAAAATGTGTATATATGGAGGAAAGGGTTAATTCTGTCAATGAACAGTGTAGATCCAGATCAGATGGCACATTAAGTGACATCTGATCGGGATCTTTACTTTTAGATTAATTAGGTTATTATTGATCTAGATGCTCTCAGCGCAGATCCAGATCAGACAGCAGAGATGTGCTGGATGATCTGGATGTACTTTGGTTGCACATCAAACACACAGAGGGTTAAAGCTTCTTGTGAGAACTTTGAACAGTGGCTGCTTATAGCAGGTACATGTAATCGCTTAATCAAATAAAATTTTCGGGCATGTGCGAGGCTGCGTAAGACAAGTGACTGCTATTACAGGTTACACTGTACTTACAAAAAGCAAAGTTACCATTTCCCACTCTTGTTATCTATATCTTTGTGCATTTATTGTACATGTTTGTGGCAAGTTCACCACTCAGTAGTGACTTCACCATTTCACCATCACTTGACCTCCAGCTGACAAGACTTTTCTTTGTAGATGCTGTATGATGCTTAAGTTATTGGTATCATTACATAGATATGCCCAAGATCATAATGCTAAGATTGGAGACCAGTCTCAAGCATCTGATTGGCTGAACTTGAGAATCCAGCCAATCAGGTCCCAAGATTCTAAAACTGAGAATGGACACCAGTCTCTAATCTCAAGCTGAAATGAAAGTCTACAAATCAGCCAATCTGATGCTTCAGATAGTGACTGGTCTCCAATCTCAGCATTATAATCTTCAGCCAAGTCTTAGTGTTATGATCTTGGACCTTAATTGTCAAATTATATGTTATAAAATTACAAACAGGAGAACAAATAAACAATTCAAAGATATTTTCTCTCATTTTGTAAGTACTTCTACTGGTACAACCAAACCACTCCAAGTCAATCTTTTCCAACAGAAACGGAAGTTGTTTGAACCACCTTTTTCATGATTTTGTTCCCAAAATTCAAGGGAGAACACTTTCTCTGGTTAAACAATTTGCAATAGTATTGGAGAAGCTAGAGATGTCCAAGGAGACAACATGCTCAACTATTTGAATGATAACGTTTGATTGATAATCATAGTTTCCGTCCATAAATGTAGCACAATAATTCCATTATTCATTGTTATTGGTGAACACCCTAAATAATGCTCGTTAACGATGGTTTACGCAGAGAACTATGGTTTTGGATCTGTAACAATAGTTTTTCGGCGATATCCATAGTTAGTGGTCCGATATCTATAGTTATTGACAATAACTATGGTTATCGCCCGATATCTAGGGTTTTCACCAATAATCATAGATACTGGGCGGTAACCCTAGCTATCGTCAATAACTACGGTTATTGGGCCGATATCAATAGTTATTGTTCGACAATAGCTGTGCAATCCACTTGCCATACAATACAACATGCACAACTAAATAAACAAGAAATCAGCGAAACTGATTGATGCTTCCCGATAAAGCCTGAATACAGGAATGTAGTATTGGATATAAATATATGTAGCAGAATCAAAGTGCCGTAACTAAGTGAGAGCCGGAACATGCTGATTGTAGGAACATCTACTTGGGTTATTGAAAAAAAGATTTAAAGTCCATGAATAATTAAAAAGCCCAAAACTCTGTAAAAATGTAAATCTTTTGTTTTTAGTGAATCCTCCCATAAAAGTGCAGTTGAATTCATACCTGGGTACATATCATAGAGGATATTTGTTTTTACCAGTGTAAGATAGAAATATATTCACCGAGTGAGCTCCGGAATTCGTATTTTCACGAGAATACATAATTTTTGGAGTTCATAAGTCAAATATATGTCTATCTTTTACTGGTAAAAACAAATTTTATTTTATGCTTTTAGTGCACAATTTGTGTGAATTTGACAGAAAAATTGAAAGAAATGGCGCCAAAAACGCTTGTTTATGTCATGATGTCATACATCCAAATCTGAGCCCATTATCTAAACGTCTCATTCGGAATGTTATGTGCATTTGGGTACTAAAGTGAAAAACAGTGAAAATAAAAATGATATTCCACTCTTTGAAAACAGTGAAATACCACTTTTGCCCATAAGGGGGTTCGAGCAACTTCACTGAACCCCAACTGGATTTGCCCATGAGGAAGTGTTTGCTGAGCAAAAGCCTGGGCAAGAGTACCAGGATGGAAGTACAGTACTGGTCACCATTTCAGCCAATCAGATGCTTGAGATTTGAGACCGTTTTCCAATCTCAGTTTTATAACCTTCAGCCCAGATGTATAAAGCAACCAGGTGCTCCCTAAAATGTTTTCAACAAAACAATTATTGTAGGAGAGTTATGACATTCACTGGAAAAGATGCAGATCATGATGTGATCATTCTTACCAATTTTGGTATTCATGACTTAAGTTTTAAAGTTATGAACCAAATGAAAAAAAACTAAGGTGCAACAATTATGCCTGATTGAGGATGTGGAGCTGAAATCAAACAATCTCAGCTGACAATATTCACAGTTCTAAGTTGTTTATCAGTTTCCTCCATAGATACACCTTTATTGCATGAGCAAACAGTTTAGATTCAGATCAGCTGGCAGATCTCTGCCATCTGATCAGGATCTAAACTGTTCGCTTTTTGATTTGTTAGGTTATTTCTGATCAAAATGCGACCAGTGCAGATCCTGATCAGACGTCATGGATGTGCCGGCTAATCTGGATCTACACTGGTTGCACATGCGTTAAAATGCGTATATATGGAGGAAAGGGTTATACACCTGTGAAAAGCCAGGGAGTTTTCAACAGCCCCTTCAGTTCACCAGTTTTCATCATTTCAACTAAATGCTGATCATAATTTAGCTGTGACCATGGTCACCAAATACAGGTAAGAATCGAAGGGAAGCAACTGTGACTGTTTAAAATTCAATCAACAAGAATGACCTCCTTTTGCTCTTAAGGAATAATTACCAAGTCTTTAATTCAAAACACAACAGAGGTACTTTTTCCAAAGTATAGGGAAAAAGTATAAAGCTGTCTTAATTCCACATTTTCCTGGTAAACATATCTGAAACCTTTATTTTATGGGATTTGGGATCATAACAACCACAGTAATTGTCCAACAAAAATATTTAAATGACATACATAACCTTCTCATTGCCCTCTAACCAAATAAGAATTTTAAACTTAGAAAACATAATTTTCGAGTTTTTGCCAGATCCATTTTTTCAGACCATAGGTGTTACAGAAAACTATTGTGTACAGTAATTTATCTTGGTAATTGTGTTAAGCTATTTTCATGATGTGTATTTATATGGCCATGCAGATTTCATGATTTTCAAGTCAAAGTTATATGGACATTATTTTGGTGATCTATGCCACACATTTGCAATCTTATGGAATCACTCACATTTCCAGAGCACATAAAGTGAGAAAGAAAACCAACGTGCAACTGTGCCCAAGGTTATAAAACTGGAAACCAGTCTCAAATCTCAAGCATCTGATCGGCTGAAATGGTGACTGGTCCATGCTCAGTTTTATAACATTGGAGCCAGGGCTAGGTTGTTGCACCAATGCAGCAAACCATCTACCATTTGGGCCTATGATATCTTCTGATATAACCCTTTACTCCATAGATACACCTTTAATGCATTGCAAACAGTGTAGATCCAGATTGGTCAGCACATACATGCCATCTGATCAGGATCGACACTGTTAGCTTCTTAGATTCATTAGGTTATTTCTGATAAAGATGCGATCAGTGTAGATCCAGATTAGACAGCATGGATGTGCCAGCTGATCTGGATCTACACTGGTTGCACACACATTAAAAGGCATATGAATATATGGAGTTCTGGGTTAACCTTCAATCCATATTACGACAGTCTAAATCCAGGACAATTTCCAAAGAATGTTGAAACACAAGGTAAGAAGAGAAGGGTTTGGTATTTTAATTGCCACTTGTAAGCACATGGATAATCTTTGAACATATACAAAAACAACTCTAGGTAACATATCGAAAACAAATATACAAAGCAACACTTTCTTGTCAATGAGAACAAATACAGAAGCATGTAATTATCACAGGTAATAAACTAGTATAACTTTCATTTTTCATAATAACCATTTACTTCATGGATATTACTTTAATTCCATGTGTGAACAGTGTAGACTTAGATCAGCCTGCACAACCATACACTCGGATCTGGATCTACACTAGTCACTCACGTAATAAGCTATATTTATAGGGTAAAAGGTCAGAATTATATATTTGGGTTTCGTTCGAAAAGAACTGAAAGTTCTCTAAATTTATACATTCAGTAAAACAATCACTTTATAAAAACAAGTTAGATTTTTAAATTGAAATAAACTTTTGGTAAAGTTAAAATCTCAAAATCAACAATAATGCCTCAAGGTAACCCAGAAATATCCTTTGTAAGACAAATATGAACAGATCTGTTGAGCTTGCCAACCAGTAAGATCTCTCAGTTTGCTTTGTATTAACCCTTTACTCCATATATATGCTTTTATCACAAGTGCAACCAGTGTAGATCCAGATCTGCCAGCACATCTGTGCCATCTGGTCAGGATCTGCCCTGTTCCATTTTAATCAGAAATATTCTAATACAAAAGTGAACAGTGCAAATCCTGATCAGAAGCTTGTATGTGCCAGCTAATCTAGATGTATCTGGAGTAAAGGGCTATTTATGTGAACTCTACTAATTCTATACAAAATTCATAGGGGTCTCTCTGACCATACAGCAAACAGTGTAGACCCCTATCAAACTGCATAAACATAAAGTTTGAATTCTATGGGAAGGCTTTTACGATTTTATGTTTTGAATTCTATCTATTCAATAATAAAAATGTTATTATACCTAACTGTCAATATTTTCATAAAAATTAATAAAATGAACTTTTGTTAACTTTCCTTTTATCAATATATCCCTATTATTGTCCAAAATTGTCCAAAGAAAACCAAACAGCAAAAGCATTTTAATTTAACAATCTATCAAATTTTGAGTTTTATGGGTATTATGATATTTCAAAAATCAGACAGCATTATATATGCATTATATATGTTATCTGAATCTACATGAAGTCTACACTGGTTGCAAATGTGAGCCTATCCTGGCCTGTTGGAAAGATGCTTGTAAAAACTTTAATACACATATTTCTTCTTAAATGAAAAACTGTTCATAAAGTTGAAACCAAGTACCGTGTTGTAAAGTACTTTGCACGAATGTAGATCCTGATAAGACTGCAGGGTTGTGCCAGCTGATCTGGATCTACATTGTTTGCCCATAAAGGCCTACATATGGAGTGGATTTAATAATCTTCTGTAACACAAACAAACAGCACTACATGTACTACCTAGAGCACAGCAAAGGTTTAGTGTTAACCCTTTCCTCCATATATATGCCTTTTTACGCATGTGCGACCAGTGTAGATCCAGATCAGCCGGCACATCCAAGCTCTCTAATCTGCATCTACACTATTCACCCACTCAATAAAGGTGTATCTATGGAGGAAAGTGTTAAACTATTGTATCTCATGCTGAAAGTAAAAGAAGATACAATAGTTATTATGCTAAACCCTTGATTAAGATAAAATAAACCTAAAGATGAAATAACACGAACAAAATAATATATCACAGTGACAGGGCGAGAACACGTCTCTCTTCCAAACCATGTTACATAGTATACTTGAAAAAAAAAAAACAAGAAGAAAAAGTAACTGTGCATTACTAAAACTAGTATAAACCTACTACACAGGGTATGGTTGTTGCCCATACAAATGTATATACAGGTTTATTTTCACATGTGAGAACAGTGTAGATCCAGATCAGCTGGCACATTTGTAACATCTGATAAGGATCAACACTGTTGGCTCCTTGGTTAGAAAAAAACCTAATGATTCTTAAAGAGAATATTGTAAATCCTGAACAAATGGCACAGATGTGCGGGCTATATGGATGCACAGTTTGCACATGGGATAACAGCCATATCCCATGGAGTAAAGGGTTAAGGTGGATGTCTAGGTTCAGCAATACATCATTACTTTCTTCAGCTAGTGTATGATGCTAGTACAAATCATGTTTTAACACAGCCAACAACACTGTTGAACATTGTCCACAGATTTCTATATATATGCCTGAATTAAATCTCTTTAAATCTTCACATACTATTCATTTAGGAATGTTTATGTAAGAAACTGTATACACAGTTAACCCTTTCCTCCATAAACACACATTTACACATGTGGGACCAGTGTAGATCCAGATCAGCCGGCACATCTGTGCTATCTGATCAGGATCTGCACTGGTTTCATTTTGGTCAGAAATAACCTTACGAATCAAAAAGCAAACAGTGTAGATCCTGATCAGATGGCACAGATGTGCCGGCTGATCTGGATCAACACATTCACCCACGCAATAAAGGTGTGTCTATGGAGGAACGGGTTAAACTGAAAACAAACTTGAAATACCCACTGTAGCTTGAAATCCAAAAACAAACTAAATTGTTAAATCTTCTGTGGGAGGACTGATGTGTACCCTCAGTTATGTACATCATCACCCCATTTACTCCACACATACACCTTTATCTCATGGACCAACAGTGTAGATATAGATCTGCCAGCACATCTGTATCTCTGCTGTCTGATCAGGATCTACATTTGCCTTTTGATTCATAAGGTTACGTCTGACCGTGTAGTGAACAGTGTAGATCCTGTTCAGAAGGCATGGATGTACCATCTGGATCTACCCTGTGCGCACATGCGATAAAATGCGTATATATAGAAGGGTTACTTCTGTAACAGAGTTTTCTTTCTCCAAATTTTTATAGATTCATTCATAGTCATGCGAGAATTAACAACTTAACACTGATCAGTGTAGAACAGGCAGATTTGTTAATCTGGGGTCTACACTGGTCACAAAACAAGTATGATCAGTTACAAAACTGTTCAAAATTTTCATTTCCCTTCATTATAACAGAGGACACATTTCTGTTAAAGACAAAAATATATATTTTTGTTTAAAAAAAACAACAAGACTGTTTAATATCACATAGAATAAATTAATTTACATTAATAAAAAGTTTCTCTATTATTTCTTAACCCTTTCCTTGATATATACGCATTTTTACGCATGTGCTGTCTGATCTGGATCTAAACTGTTCGTCCTAACAATAAAGGTGTATCTTAACAAGAAAAGGTTAAAGCCAAACAACTGAATGCCTTCATTCAGATGTTATGTCCATTCTTTGTATTAAATTGCAGTAGTCCTATCAGTTTAGTAAATGATGAGGGTCCAAGATCACAAACCAAGATTAGAGACAAGTCTCAAATCTCAAGCATCTGATGGGCTGAAATGGCAACCAGTCGCCATTTCAGCCAATCAGATGACTGAGATTTGAGACTGGTCTTCAGATTTAGCTGTATGATCATGGGCAGAGGTCTTTCATACTTAAGATGAACAAAATATTTTTGGTAGAAAGAGTAATGTGTGATAAGCCTTACAATATAACACAATATTTACTCTTGATCTGTTGAATATGAAATAGCTGTAGGTGAAAAAATTAAAGTAATGAATACATTTCCTGGTCGAAACATGAGAAAATTTTGGTGCATGGAAATTTGTTTAAGTCCTCTATGATCAATTGCTAAAGATATTTTATATTTAGTTATCCATCATGATTCAGTAATACTCGGAATGACTCAGTTCTTCACAATCGGATTCTACAGATGCAGTTTCCTCTGGCTTCCATTCGTTATCTCTTGGAGTGTCGATTGGCTGAAATCCGGCCAGCTCGTTTTTGATACGCTCAATTTCCTGCATGTATTCGTGTTTTTCCTTGCTTGTGTCTGGACTACAACTGTCGTCAGGGAAGAGAACTCTGTTCATAACTGCAATGTAGAAATAGTCTGTTTAACATTCTTAGTTACAGAGTAATTTAACCTATTACCCAATAGATTCCACTATTATCATGTATGTAACCAGTACAGATCCAGATCAGCCTATCCTTATCCCATATGTGACCCATAAAGCAAAGGGTATAATGGAGAATACAAGCTAAAGTATTGAACATGTTATCAATACATAACTTTTGATGTAATACACTGCAACATTATCACAAATGCAATAACTTTATTTCAGTTTCTTATCTGTTTCTTTCTCATTTTATGACACATTTTGACAAGTTTTACTTTGTTTCAGCCTACATGAAGTATTTTATTCTTGCTCAGTATCTGTTATGTATTTGAGAGGGTTCACACTAGTAGATTATAGGATTAATTTCTGTAAAATAACTCAGATTCAACTCAATGATAGATACACCTCAGACAAAGGACGAGATGTCTACAATCAACATATCCTTCTGGACTGTTTCAAGAGGGTCTAATCCATGCACACTTGGCATGCAAGTCACAAGCTCTTCCCACCATCTAATCAGAAAGCATATAAGCACCAACAGAAAATGCTAATCATAAAATATTGTTAAAATCGGTACCTCAAACAACTTACTTTTAATATGTTGTTCAAGTTTACGTAGATTTTTAAGGACCCCAGCTAGTTCCTGATTGGCTGATTTATATGCCGGGATTTCGCTGAACGCTGACTGGTTCTCCATATCATCGAGAGACGTGTCTAAACCATTCTCTATAACCTCCGAATCCCTGAAATGAACAGCAAACATTTCCTATATCATAATTTTTTTATTTTTATTAGGGATATCAATATAAACTTTGTTGACTGCGTAACCTATCTCTTAACCCTTTAGTGCAACAAGTATGTGCCAGCTGATCTGGATTTACACTGTTCACAGACTGGTTGGTGCTTTTGTAATGATTAACCAAAAAAAAACCCCACATTTAAACAATACTAGTTAATCATTTAACTAGATTTCCATGGTTGAAAGCAAAATGGTTCAAAGTGATAGTATATAAAGAAGCAGATAGAACCTTTCGTTTTCAAATCATGCAGAGTTATATCCCTAATTTTTAACAATATGGTGCCTTTCAAAGATCATAACTTCACTCCCCCATGGGCACTATGAGGTAAGGGGTAACAGAGGTAAGATTTTTGGTAACAATTATTTTATCATTTGTGTCATACTAAATGGTTTCAATATCCATCAATGTGTAAAACATACTGTTAAAGTAGTAAATTTCTATCAAAGGTCAGTAATGCTACAACTCCCATTTAGACCACCCCTAAATTAAGACCACCTTGATAATATGACCACAATTTCAATGTCCCTTTTTACAGTTCTGCTCTATTTTGCACCCCGATATAAAGACCACCTAACTATTCAGACCACTTGTCCACTCCCAGTGGTGATCTTATTAGCAAGTTTCACTGTATGTTTAATAGTTTCATAATGTATAAACACAAAATGCCAATGGGCTTTAACATTTTAACCAGTTAACTTTTTTAACAGATGAAAATCATTGTATAACTACAGTAATTAAAATTCTTCAATGTTTACGCCAACGTTCTTCTTAAGATCTAGAATACTGATACAATTATACCAATGTAGTAGTTTGCACTGAAATAATACTACTGTCATAGCATGTAGGCATTGTATGAGGAACAACTTGAACATTCAAGATCAGTGTAGTAGTGTCAGTTCTGTAATGTAATCTTCAAACAACATGAGATGAAATGATATATCTGATGACCTATTTAAATTAAAAAAATAATCCATAAGCAATCCATTAAAGCACGATATAACACAAAGTACCTTGTAACTTACGTCCAAAACCATTGTTTCTGTATGTTTATAGGTATCACCATTAAATTTTCTAATAGAAACGCAACTTCTTTAAACACGAAATATGTTTTGTGATTTAAGAAGTTGCGTTTTTAATTTCTTTTACTACATTATATGCGGTTATTTGAATATTTCGCTTAATATAGTAGAATATTAAAACACAAAACCATTTCTATCTATGAATAGGTCACGGCGTGCATTTCGTTTATTAAGATAGCACTTTCCCACCTTACAACGCCTTACGACGCTAATCCTACTTGAAATTCATACGTTTCTGCCCCAAGGCAATGTACATTATCGGTAAACTCGATAAATCTGTCATTGTTAATCACCTGTGTTACATAATAACTTCCGTTTACCGGCACGCATAATTGTGTTTACAGTATACATTTATAGCAATGGCGTCACAAAACGGGTTTCCCCCGCATTGAGAATTTTCATTTGTTTACATGCATAAGATGATCATGTTTTCAGGAAACCGGGAAATTCCTGAATAAAAATAGATTAATCTTAAAACGAAGAAACAGAAAAATATCTGTTCTTTTTCGAGAAATGTATAGAAGTAACAAATAAACTTTACCATACTTGCCAGATAATTAGAACGTTACTTAGATCATGCAAACGAATCTAAATTTAGGACGGGTTTTATAATAACGTATACGCAACGTTTTGGCGCCCCAAGGGAGATAATAACTTCACAAAGAAGAAGATAGTGGTGTAGTAATCGGATAAAGATCGTGAATTTCGGATACAAAAAGTTACGAAAGAAAATGAGTCGACTATGTCGGCAAAACGGAAAATTTTTTAAACGGCGCAAAGTCGAAAGAATCAAACGTATACACAGCGCATTTACAGAGTATTGGTTATCTTCAAACCAGATTTTATTGAACATGATGATACAGATATATTACTGAGTGCATTACCCCACCCACCACTGACGAAACTGAGAATTTTTAAGCTCCGTATATTATTATACTCCAGTTAATTGAATCGAGGATCCTGACAAATAGACTATTCAAATAACCCAATTCTACTGTACTTGAAGAAATTAGAAACGCAACTTCTTTAAACATGAAATGAATTTCTTGTTTAAAGAAGTTGTGTTACTAATTTCTTTAAGTATATATACATGTATATAGAGGGGACTTAATTGTTACATGCATTGAAATATCAAGCCATTTAGAACACAGCTTAGTTGTTTTGGAATCACTGATGTCAAAAAATTTAAAATTATGAAAATAATAGTGCATGACCATCTGTAACTTCATTATACCTGAGTTTGTTCATGGTTTTGTCCGTCTGTGTCTTCAATTTCAGCGACAGTTGGTAAATGGACGACACTATCAGCGTATCATATGACTGAAAATAAGCAAACAATTCTCCATTAGCATACCACATCACTTTACAGAGGAATTTAGATCCAGTACTTGTAATATTCTATCTCTAGATTATCTGAATGATGAAAACTTGGGTAAACTGACAATTAGGTTCCTTATAAATGACACTCTTAATGTTGTTGTAAGCATATTTAAGGAAATGTCACTAAGTAAATTTCCTAATATAACATATGATTCAATTTGTTCCCAACAGGATATGAAAGAAATGGTTCTCTGTATTTATAAGAAAAAATTTTTTTATATCTCCATTTCCCCTCATCCCTGATGGGAAATGACCCAGTCTGTGACATTAGGTCATCCACTTTAAGACGTAATGTGTAATAATTAGCTATTTCAATGAAAATATTGTCTTTCAACAAAAGCAAAAACTTAATTGTTAAATTAGTTGTGGATAGTAAGAAAGCAACAGAAAGATCTATGTTTTAAGGGCACTGTGACCAAGGGTAAAGAGTCTCTTGTACTGCAGATCAGTAATTTTCCAGGGTTGAAGGTTATAAAACTGAGATTGGAAACCAGTCTCGAATCTCAAGCATCTGATTGGCTGATATGGTGGCACAGGAGTTTCCCTAGACCTTATTCATGACCTCATGCTGCCAGTTAATATGGCAACAGACTTTTAAAGAAAAGACATTTCTGGAAATCAATAATCTTATTTGTTCCAATAATAAACAAACTATCATTTGGTTTTGCACAGATAGCACACACCTTTTGCACAGGTATTAATTTTAGCTGTTTTATTGTTCCTTGATATTACTATTACATAGAGGATATTTGTTTTTACCAGTGTAAGATAGAAATATATTTCACCGAGTGAGCTCCGGAATTCATATTTTCACGAGTAGAGAAGCCACGAGTGAAAATAGATAATTCCAGAGTTCACGAGTGAAATATATTTCTATCTTTCACTGGTAAAAACTAATTTTCTGTTTATTTTATGCTTTTACTGCAAAATTTGCGTGAATTTGACAGAAAAGTTGCAAGAAACGGCGCCAAAACGGCTTGTTTATGACGTGAATATACAAATTTGAGCCCGTTTTCTAAACGTTCTCATTTGGTATGTTATGTGCGTTTGGGTACCAACGTGAAAAAATCAGTGAAAATAAAAATAAAAATGATATTCCACTGTTTGAACGGGAAAATTCTGTAATTCACTGAAAAGCATAAAATAAAATGTTTCTTTTTGCAGGTTTTTTATGCTACATTTCTACTGTCAAAAATATAAAACTAATACCTGCACTAAATAAAATAATATCACAGAAATTTACAAACACTTGGCAATGTGGACATGCTTTACGACATACCAGTTTTTTGGCACTGAGTTTCTCCTTTAGGTACATTTATTGGCTTTGAAAACCAAAATTAACACCCACAGTAACTGCATTGCCTATGGTGCTTGGCAATAACCATGCATACATCTCTGCATGATGTGTTGTTTAAGATTTAGGTCTAGTCATTGTTGAAAACAATAAAGTACTGTCATCTGCTTGCCAATAATACACTGTATCATCATCATAAGACAAGAACCAACATTAGTTTTGGACACATAACAGTATATTCCCCCATCACCCAACCCCTTGCCCTAATTTCCTATGCTAAAGTTAGTTATGTGTGGCAGCATATTAACCCTTTCCTCCTAGACACACCTTTATTGCGTGGGCAAACAGTGTAGATCCACATCAGTCAGCACATCTGTTCCATCTGATCAGGACGTGCACTGTTTGCTATTTGATTTGTTAGGTTATTTCTGATGGATGTGCCAGCTGATCTGGATCTACATTGGTGGCACACACGTAAAACTGCGTATATATGGAGGAAAGGGTTAAGTGTGGCAGCAAGTCAAAACCACTGGATCCTGGCCACTGATAATGCATGTACTTTCAAGTAATCGGATTTCCCCAATGAAGCATTTAAAATGATGCCAGTATTTAGAACTGGGTAAACCTGACATAATAAGCAAATGGCGCTCTATGATTTTATAGAAAGATGTCAGCATAAAAAAGTTTTATCACCTTATCTGATATTTAAACACAGTAGGTGAAGGTTTTTGGCCTGAGTCTGCAGTAAGGGCCTAGCAATAGAGGCACGTTATGCCTGCTGGGCATGAGAATTACTGTCACTACCAGATTTCTTTACTGTATTAAAGTTGTGTGATCTATTATACTGACCAACATGGGACAACAGATAGTTTGACCTCAGAGGCTTATTCGATTTAACCTTTTACTCCTTTTATATGGCATTTATTGCATATTTGACTAGTATAGATCCTGATCTGCAAGTAAATCATGACATCTGATCTGGATCTACAGTAGTCGCTAATTGCTCAGAAATACACTAAAAATCTAAAATCAAACAGTGTAGATCCTGATCAGATGGCACAGACTATTCGCCAATACATAACAGCCATATCACATGGGGTAAAGGGTTAGGCTAAGGGGAGTCAAAAGCGATAAAAAGAAACAACTTGACAATGTTAATCATCTTTCTGAATACATGATCACACAATAACACATGTACATATATTCTGTAAATTTAATAAAAGCATTAATCAAGCTAAAGAATGATATAGTTCCATCATTAAGCTAACTAGATCTGCTAAAATCTCTAGAAGCAACTTTAAAGTATAAGTGCAAGACAGAAATATAGATAGATACAGCATATGTAAGACTCAAAATAAATAAGTCATGCCAATTAAAGATTGGAAGTACACATTTTCAGAGCTTTCCCCTTGGCTATATACCTATCGATGCCTCCCCTCCTGTTGCACTTTCATTGCTATAGCCCTTTCCTCCATATATACGCCTCTTTACGCAAGTGCGACTAGTGTAGATCCAGATCAGCCGGTACATCCATGCCGTCTGATCAGGATCTGCACTGGTCAGATTTTGGTCAAAAGTAACCTAACGAATCAAAAAGCGAACAGTGCAGATCCTGATCGGACGGAAAGGATGTGTCGGCTGATCTGGATCTACACTGTTCGCCCACACAATGAAGGTTTGTCAATGGAGGAAAGGTATAATCACAGCTGTTGCAAGGAGACACCAGGAGAACACTGGCAATTTGTTACTGCTGGTACCATTGGTAAACTTGTTTATGAAAAGCTGATGGCCGAATACTCCATGGATACCGCTTGTGTCCCATGTGTGACAAGTGTAGATCCAGATCAGACTGCATGGATGTCCATGATCTACACAGTTTGCTAATTGGTCAGAAATAACTTATTGTATCGAAATTCCTGATCAGACTGCCAGATGTGCAGGCTGGTTTGTATTAACACTGGTCACACATTGGATAAAGGCGGTATCCACCGAGTAAAGAGTGGTTATAACATAACCAATCCTTAACCTTGCAACCTGCTTTGCTTTTTTGTTGATCTTTTACAAAAACAGTTGCCAACTGCTTTTATTTGTTAAACATGAATACTACTTCAATAATTTAGTTTACATAATATTTCAATTAACAATTCATGACAGGGGAATAAAAAAAGAAAAGGTGTATCAATGACACACAAGTTTACTGCAAGTTACTATAGTAGCCAAGGTGGTAGCCAATGGGTGAAGCTATGATTGCGCAAAACAAGAGCTCTAGGATATATGTTTTGTTTTCTCTGTATACCAAGTGCACACATGTATTACAGTGTTCTCTATGAGTGGCTATACACAGTAACCAACCTCAGGAACTCTGGGGGTCGATGTTGGTCGGTCGGAATTTTTATGCCCCAGTGCACTCTGGTATAGCTCTAAACTGTCAACAGAGCGTCGGTGAACGGACATTGATACACTTGTTGGAGGGGTTGGGGAGGGAGTTTTCAAGACCAGTTTGGCTCTACTGCTCCTGGTAGAGCTTCTGGATCGAGGGACAGGCTTATACACTGACAGAGGGGGAGGCTGACGAGGGGGTGGGGTGAAGGCAGAGGCCTTCATGGGGAGGGTCCTGGAGCGATTGTGCCCGGATTTTGGTGTAACCTAAAAGCAACAGCAAAAACAATAATAACAGTTCTTTCCTTCAATAATGTTTGCTAAAACTGAGAAATAATGGCAGCTAAAACAAGGCTATGCTCAACGGAAGTTTTATCTTTGGATACCTGAAGAAAAGCCATGCTATCTAATCAGCCAAATAGATGCCAAAGTGATATGCTCATAATAAATGTCAAGAATAATAAAAGATATATATTAGATTCAAAACAGTAAGTTACAAATAGTTAAACTTCAAACCAGCTATTTTTCATTCATATATTTAAAAAATCATGCATATTGAATATTCATGCAACAGAAAAAAGGAAGGTATACTTTGAAAAGATATTCAAAAGAAATTTCCGACATCAGTGGTCCATTTTTAAATAGCACATCAGATTTCAACTGTACTGTAATTATAATTTTTTACTGTATTTAACTGCAATTTGGTTTGGTAACTAACACCCAAAGCAGTACTAGCAGATATGAACTACATTCTTTGGCTTTTGTGTTGTTATGTCATTTATCAATATTTGACAACATTCAAAAAGCAAGTATTTTTTTTTAGGCCAGTTTACTTTAAGAAACATTTCAGCACTAACTCTTAAATTGTAAATGGCACTTAATATGTTCATAAGGTAAATATTCATATTGTGTCAAAAACATTACCACTGTGTTGGAAACCATAATAAAATGCAGTAACACATATGCAATATACATATATATGCTTGTTCCATTACCTGTGTAGACTGAGCCGATGATGACCTAACTGACCTATCGACATCTTCATCATCCATGCTACTTGTGCTGACCTTACTCGATAGCAACGACCTTGAACTGTATGGCACAAACCCTCGTACCGGCCCGCTATCGAACACATCACTTGTACCACTGCTACGTCTGCTGTAATCATCTGCACTAGAATCACTGGGGTACGAGCTTAACTTTAAATCTTTTGCATTATTGAAAGAAGCAGACCTAGTAACACCCTTTGATCTACTTAATCCATCAGTTTTATATTTCGGATCTCTTTGTTTTGGTTTACCTTCCGCTGCAGCTTTGCGAGGGTCATATTCTTTACGTCTTTTCCAAGCAGTTCTTTCAGCAGATTTCGGGGAGCTAGGTCTACTACCCGACTTTGATACAGAACTAGTTCTTTCTCTCGCACTAACCCCAGTTACACGTAAACTTTTAGAATGTTGTAACGAAGAAGAACCCGTGCCATCGCTTTTGCGAGTTTTTGAACTACTTTGTGGACTATTATGTTGCTGAGCTGGAATTGATAATGAACGAGAAACACGTAAACTATGCCTCCCACCATCAACTCGGTTAAAACTAGAATTTAAATTTTCCCGGCTCTTCTTCACTATTTGAGCTCCAAGACTCGCTTGACTGCGCGAGGAGTCTATAGGTTGACTTCGAGCAGAGTCAGGTGGGTTTCTGTCAGCAAATACCCCAGACATTGGCCGTCTAGGTTTCTGTGGAGTGTTTGCATTTGATTTATTTGTTAAATTAGTCAAACTTCCACTACCCCGTGGATGTTTAAACCCCGCTGAAGCAGTAGAAATTGAAGAGGATGACCTTGAACTGTCCAACTGTTCATCACCATCTGCCCGTGCTCGACGCAAAGCAAACGCTCTATTTGGTCGAGTCATTGACATCGTTCCTTTGCCTTTTGACCCTTGTCTATTAAACTGACCATTGTCTAACTCTAGGTCTTCAGTTCGTACAGTATTATCACCATTCAAACTACTAAAAATATCGGAAACAGTTGAAGCCATATCCTCTAATGATTCTTTTATATCCTTTTCACGTCCAGCTGTTTTTGTTTTAGCACCACTCATGTTAACTGAAAATTTAGATGGTAAGGATTCGGCTTTCAACTTTCCTTTCCCCAGAACTTCTCTAGGACTTTTGTAATAGGTTGGTTTAACAAAGTCTTCATCTCCATTTACCAAAGCTACAACACTGGAGGTATCTGATTCGAAATCTTCATTGTCATCTATAATCAAACATTCTTCTTTCTTCTTTGAATCATTCTTTACATCGTATGATTTTTTTCTAGAAAAAGATCCCTCATCATTTACCCACCCCTGTTGAGGCTTTTCATCATTTACCCAACCATGTTTTTCATTTACATAATCTCTTTTATCACATTGGCTTTTTGGTACCCGTTCTTGGCTGTCTTTAGGTTTTGAACCCATTCTTTGTTCCATTGCTGTCATAACAGTGCGTGTATCTTTGAGTAAAACCTCTGTATCAAGACTCGCTACACTTCCATTGCTGCTATGTTGTTCACGGTAACTTATATCTTGTACAGTATCTGGGTCACGCGCACTCAAATCACTTCCATATTTAGTTAACGACACAGATTCTGAGTCAGTATCCTCATACCTTGCTGATACATGACTAGAAATTTTCACAGCCCGTTGAGAAGTGTTCTGTAAGGTTGATGCGGTACCTTTCACCATGAGATCAGCTTGCGATGACTTTGGGCTCTCTTTCGTTAAACTTCTTTCACTAGTTGTTGGACTGGTAGCTCCTGGTGGCACAGTGGGTAGTTTACGACCAGTGCCAGGTCGCTTACGACTCAGTCCATTTGGAACTCTACCTGATGATTTACTATCTGAAAAAAGAAAATGTGTCCAGACTTGTCACAACACTGTTATCTATTTGTTATCCCTTTTCTCCATGGGATATGGTTGTTATCTAATGGACAGTGTAGATTTAGTTCAGCCAGCACATCTGTGCTGTAGGACCAGTATCTGCACTGTTCGCTTTTGATTTACTTGGTTATTTCTGACCAAAATATGACCAGAGTAGATCCAGATCAGAAGGCATGGGTGTGCTCACTGATTCGGATCTACAATGGTGGCACATTTGATAAAACCTGTATATATGAAGTAACAGGTTGAATAAGTGTATTTTCTCTAAAGCAATATGTAAATGATTTATAAAACTGTCAAAGATAACACAAGTTGCAATATACAGTTAAAGTAGTTTGAAACAAGAAGAACTTACAGGTTTATGACGGTTGTAATTCCTTCCTACATTAATGATCACAGTTACCTTATTTAATTCAGTTTGAAAATATCTTTAAAGTGAATCAAACTAACTAAAACTAAGTCTTGTGTGTCAATTACTGAAATGTGTTGAATAAACCATATCGTTCTTTACTTAACTTTCCGAGATAAAAATTCATACAAATCATTTTTATTATCTCTCTGCATGTCACAATATTTAATTTAAACTAACTTAAAACGACTTTGAAACGTGTATGACTTAAGGTATTATGATCGTCAGTTACACTAGCAAGGTCATAGTGCAATCCAATATAAGCTGATCTGTTTTTTGGCAGGACAACTCCCACAGATAAATTAACGCTTCCATTGTTTTCTGTTCAGACTTCACACAGAAGCATTGTTTTGTAATTTCTCCAATTACCGATGGCCGACTACATACAGTTTACATTTACTGTAAACAAATTCTTCTTTTTCTATTCTTTACCTATGAACACAAGCACACATGTATAAGCACATATCCAGATGGAGGTCAGTAACACATTGAAAATATAATAAATAACAGTCGAACCTAATAATTTATGGAATTCAGAATCCAGAAAAAGATTAACACGACATTCCAGCGTAAGGATTATAACAGACTAGCCAATCATCATTTTGGCATGGTTCAACTTGATTGCAGATTTGTTTCAGAACCAGTAATCTTTATTTATGTGGAATTCACTTTGTTGATAAACTATTTCACTGGAAAAGAATAAATTCATCTTTCATGTTCCAGTAATACACTTAGTAAATTCCTGGTGTATTAAAGTAACTAAGATTTTCTTTTTTTTCCTGTACATAAACGTCACAGCAGCGACATCAAGGTCAGCAAAGCCACTTACAACATAAATGAGGAAACCTGACACTAGCCGGAGACCATTTATCTGTCCACTTCCAGTCTCTAGTACCTTGTTTGTTTGTAATTCTAAACCAAAGTCATACTCATTGTGACAAGATTAGTCCTGAAATAGTGCTTTGTTTGTAATGTAACACCTAATCTTGCAACTATCCAACAGTTTTAACGATAATTACACATTTGTGGGGTTTTGTTACAATAATTTAATGTTTTATACTTACATCATGTCTTTTACTTTACCTTAACAATCTTTAGGTCACTGACGTTAATAAGTTATAATTGTCATCTCACGGAGGAGAGGTCAGTAATTATTGTTGATTATTTTAACCAATAGGTAAACAGCGAAATACTACTCACTTAAATAACAAACTACTGAAATTTTTTTGGTGACAATCTGAATGTTTTGTGATCATGCAGTGTTTGTGCTCTAGTAGTTTTAAACCTTTAACACCATGGGATATGGCTGGTATACTTTTGCAAGTAGTATAGATCCAGATAGATGGCACATCTGTGCTGTCTGATCAGGATCTACAGTTTTTGCTTTTTTTAATCCCTTTCCTCCATATTTACGCATTTTTAAGCATGTGCGACCAGTGTAGATCCAGATCAGCCAGCACATCTGTGCTGTCTGTTCAGGATCTGCACTGGTCGCATTTTGGTTAGAAATAACCTAACGAATCAAAAAGTGAACAGTGCAGATCCTGATCAGTCGTCACAGATTTGCCAGCTAATCTAGATCTAAACTGTTTGCCCACGCAATAAAGTTGAGTCTATAGACAAAAGGGTTATTCATAAGCTTATTTCTGACCAACAAGCATACAGTGTAGATTAAGATCAGATGGCACAGATGTTCTGGCTACACACATGCAATAAAAACCGTATAAATGGAGTAAAGGGTTAAATAAGCATCTGTTTTTATTCCTACATCTTGCAAATATCTTCAGTAAAGTATATTTTGTCTTATTATTGAGAATCACACCACAAGTCCAAGCTCGAAATGTCAGAATGCCAAGGAATGACCAGATTTTGCATTATTTTACGGTGCAAGTTCAAACGTCACCATCATTCCTAACAAGTGTGAAACAAATGATTGTCTCAGTTTTCAGGAACCAATCTTTCATCATTCAAGAAAAAGTAGTATTTAGATCCCAAACCTCAACATATGCAAGAATGATTTTAATGTGATGTTCTGTTTATCAACTTGGACTCGGTTACCAGTGATAGTGTTTCTTCAATGTCAATAGAAAGTCTGGCTTACCATCAGAGATTGAAGATCCCGGACTGGACAGGTCCATGTCTGATTTGTTCTGTGATTTCTGGTTGGTCAATGCCGCCCACTGGGTAACCCACTTCGGAGCATCAATAGGAACTGAAGGGTTCTCCTGGAAATAAACATCAGTCATGTTTTATACATCAAGCACTCAATCTCTTAATTGTTTACTCCATAGATACACCTTTACTGCATGGGCGAACAGTGTAAATTCAGGTCAGTCAGCAAAATGTCATCAGTGCTGTCTGATCAGGATCTACATTGAGTGCTTTTAGATTCACTAGGTTATTTCTGACAAAAATGTGACCAGTGCATATCCAGATCAGATAGCACACATGTGCCAGCTGATCTGAATCTACAATGATGGCACAAATGTTAAAACCCATATAAATGGAGAAAAGGCTTACCCTTAAAAGTTCAAGACATTTGTTAAGTCTCATTTGCAACCTGTGTGAATTTTTTAGATCAGCCTGCACTTCCAGGGTCTACAAATCTACCTATTCCGACAGTAAACTACAACAAAACACTACCAATAGCCAGCATGTTACCATACGGGTTTTGTATCAAATGTCATTTTTATTGTTTATAGTTAAAAGCCATGTAAAATAATCACTTAACATGATATTCAATTTTTATTATATTGAAATCTTTAACATAAATTGTATCTGTTAAATTCTTACAAGAGATTATCAATAAACGTGATATTCTTTGGCACCATTTTTCCATTTGTTTCAATATAATTTTTTTATGATATTTAAATTTGATAAGCTCGTATAAATTTCCTGTGACTAACAAACAGAAGTCTTCAAGTTTGACTGACATTTACTGTACGATGAACTGCAGTGTGAAGAGTTTGCATATATGCAAATTACACTTTAGGGCTGATATCTTATTCTTATGGGCAAACAGTGTAGATCCAGATCAGCATGTACATTGTACATATGTGCACTTTGATCAGGATCTTCATGGACTGCTTCTTCATTAGAAATGAAGCAAAGAATCAAAAGTGACTGGAACAGATCCTGATCTGACTGCACTGATAAGAAGTCTGATCTGGATCTACACTGGTCACACAAGGGATAAAAGCTGTGTCTCTGCAGTAAAAAGTTCATTTATTTTGAAAAATCATATCACCACATCTCGCTGAAAATACACCTACATACTAATGCACTAATCCATATTTAGCAGCCTGCACTGCCAAGCAGTACAAGTCAACAAGTCAAAATTCATATAGAATATCCCTACAGACAAATAATAAAGCCATTAAGAGCAAGTTGATGTATTAAAGGTTAGGTACACCTCAGTACATTTTGGTATCTTATAAAAAATCATTTTTAATTAATAGGATTATCCAAGAGTACCGTTCAGATCAATATTTAATCTACAGATTAATATCTTAGCAAACCTACACAAATATTTGATTAACTTCAGATTAAAGTTTCTGTATCAGTATGCAAGAAGAATAAATGTAATAATTGTTAAAAGGGTGGTAATACAGACCAAAAACTTACAAAGGAAATCATTGTTAACCTCTACAGAAAAATAACAACATTTTTGTTCAGTGTACCTTGCTGTGACCCCCTTATGATTTTCTATGTAATATTTAACAAGATTTTCGCCAAGCAACAAAGAAAAAATCTTCCAGTGGAAAATAGCAATAATCTAGATTACAAATGATTACAAAATATTTTCAATATTATTATGTTTGAACCTTCAGATGTATGTGCTTATCTGCTTTGTAAACCTGAAACCAGAACATTCCGTTTTAAACCTTGCTCTATTTTTATCATTTTTAAATAATGTACATGTTTTATTACATGATGTGCAGTGTAGATCAGTCTGCACATCTGTCTTGTCTGATCAGAATCTACACTGTTTTATAACAGCCATAACCCATGGTGTAAAGTTAAAAGAGCTTTTTACTGTTGAATAGAGTATACGTAAGTTTAGCAACATTAAGTACATAAATTGAAAATCAACATTGTAGTCATCATTTATAGAGCAGACAATGTTATGCATGTTTAATTCAAAATAAAATGCACATCTCAAAATAACATTAAAAAATCCAATAGAGAGCATGGCTTTCTTAAAAATGTAAATGAAAGTATGAAAAATATTCCAACATAGCTGCTGCTCAACAACTGTATTTTACTTACCAAATGATAAGAAACTGGTCTTTCTATTTTAGCATCCATAATGATAAAACTCCACAAAAATGCTCATACAAAAACTTCTTTTATAAACTTCAGCATTTTAAATTCCTTACACACTGTCATTACTTTCACTAGTGTCTGCCAACTTAAGAAAACCTTCAAGTACTTATTTATTATGTACATTCAGTTTGAAGTATTGGTAATACTTTACAAATAGGCACTCCAGCTTTGAAATTTGAAAATTTCAATGCTATACAACCCTATAATATTAATCCAATAAGAAAAATATAAGTTCGCTAAGCATTTACAATGTCTTCAGGACTTAAGTATGTCGGTATAGGGTATAATTGTACAATACACAACATGTCTGCTCCTGACATGGGCAAGATGAATGCATGCTGTCAAAGGCTTTTCACAAATCTAACAAACTTTCACTTCATACACAAAATTGCCAATAATTACCATTCTATGAAAATTTTAAGGTGTAAAATTTACAATCTGAAATGCTGTATGACTAATTATAAACACACTTACAATAAAGCACACTTTTTCATTATGGTAAATTTCATTAGAATTAAATCAAACTTTGAAAAAAGAAAATCCTTTCTACAAAATTCCTTCATTTAGTTTTTAAAATTTATTAGTATGTAAATGTTCTAGCTAAGCACATTTTTTCGCATTCATTATGTTTTTTTTTTCTTTTTCTTTCATACAGAATGTTACTAGGACTTGGTAGGAATATTTTGCCCACTTCTCTACATCTGTTGCAATGCTTTACAATGTTGCCTTTTTCACTTAATTGACTTCATATACATTTCCAATAGATTACACTGTGACGATTTCCTCGAAAAATATCACATGATTATGTCTTGAGCACTGTCCTGAAATATAACTGAATTGTTTTTCATTGAACATAGTTTATAGAGGTAAGAACAGCAAACACTGTAGACCCAGATCTCTAAAGAATCTACAGTGTTCTCATGTGATTATATCTTTATTCTATAGAATCATATGACTTTTACGGAAAGTCTTAACAGTGTAGGAACATCCATACAGTGTTTGCTTTCTGTTTCATTATGTCACTTCTGACCAGTGAACAGTGTAGACCCTGATCAAAAAGCTATAAAACCACATAATTATAATGTAGTAAAGGGTTGAGATGTAGCTAAATTATATAACTGAAATGATGCCTATGCAGCCTAAAACAACAGTTTGGATTTCGTTCAATGAAAATTCTTCTGCAGAAAAGTCTGTGTTAAGAAACTGCAAGAAAAGATCACAACTTGTTTTACATGTTTCACTTCAAAATCTGTGCTCAAAAAATCAGGAAACTGCAACCAAACTTACTAGTTAATGAAGACAATTTTATTACACTGCCTGTTAATTACTTACATGGCTTTAAAACAAAATTAACTTTAAATTATTTAACAGCCCAAGGAAATAGCCTGGTAAACAATAAAACTGACATATTAATATCAGTTCATTATATAATATGCATTTAATTTAATTTTTATCTTAAATATAAATTTATGTTTTCAACATATACAAACCTTGAGGAAAATGTTTCCTTTGCTCCCTTGATCTAAGTTATTGTTTTCTTCTCTAATCTCCATAACTATAACCATAGTCCTGTATTCACAAAACTCTCCGCAAGTGTTTGTTTCAATTATCCATTAATTAACCAACGTTCCCAACTTAGAATATCTCAATTTGTGAAAGATGTGTTTTTTTCTTTTCCAAATTGTGTCGACATTCCAAAGCAATTGTAATATAACTGTTTTGCATGTCACTCAAGCATTTAAATTGTTGTGTATTACATCTTTTTAAGCTATTCAAGATCTCTGCTTGTGCTTTTATCTAAAATGTAAACACTATATATCATGTTCAAACAAGGGCACAGTGTTTATAGTACACAGAAATAGCTCCCCTGATTTTGGAGATAAAGAAACATAACTAGATAATAATCCCTTCCATGTTGATATTGAAGATCGGCCATATAAAGGAATGTGTAAAAACATGTATTCTATAAATGGCATATCAGAAGAAATAGGTAGAAAAGGAATTCACACACTAAATGAAAATGTGCCATGGTAATTTAACTATTCATTTTCAAGTGCACAAAGGGTCACATAATATTATATGTTGGATGAGAGCGAAAAAGTTCTAACTGCAACTAAATTAATATCATATAAAACCGTTTTTGCTTTTAACTGACAATATTTGCCTGTGAGAAAAATACTTAATATAGCTCTGACAAGCAAGCAATATATTCAGATATATTCTTTGATGTAATCATTAAAAAACTATATAACTATCAAACACTAACCTTTATCTGACAACCACTGTTTTAACTTCCTACCGATATTTATTCAATTTGTTTAGACGCTGACGAAGTTTACAGAGTTAGTATCCTGGTTCACATTATGAGAAGATACGAAAATGACTAGCTTTTAATCAAGACAAAATCTGCGTATGAATTCATATCTTTTTAAGTCTAATGAAATGGTAATTTACATTTAAGTACACTTTTACTATTTAAGCATGCAATTTTAATATTCGTCCTCGTGACTGAACCATTATGCTATATCATCACAAGATTTCTTTATATCATTATTTGGCAAACAATCATTAGATAGATCGTTCCCCCAAAACAGCTTTCAGTCAGCTATAGCCATATCCATAGCAGCTGCTGTTTTACATAATATGCACTTTATAGGTATAATAAATATTTAGCTTTCACTGTAAGGAAACCTTTTCATTTTAAAAATATTTACATTAGTGGCAATAATGTTATTGCAAGAACTATTCAGTTGTATTCTAAAACAATTTTCTATTTTGAATACCTATAAAATTTATCTTTTCCGCAGATCTAAGCAAATTAACGTTAAATGGTCCACTGATGGCGTCTTGTCAAAGTTGAAATAAAAAACGCAAATTAGAGCAATATTTAAATCAAACATTAGTAATAACCTATGAATAATAATACATGTAGTTATCAACCATGGGCGATAAAACATGTGTAACTAGGTCACAGGCTATTAATTGCCACCATCATTCACAAAAAAATTACCAAGTCACCAAAAAAACTCTAAAATGTTTTGTATAATGAGAGATATCTTCCAAAAAATCCATATTTCAAATCCAAATTGAATTGAAATGATTTAAAGATACAGAGCACAGATTCACGAAACTTCACACCTGACTTGGGACAAGATGAGCATATTTGGTGGTTAAACATGCGTAAACAGCCCCTGGGAGCTAAAGTGAAATATGGTCGCCTAACTTACACTTGACTTGTGACGGACAACATGCAATGATGAATATTTTAGTTAACTATCACTGATTCAGATAGGTTAAAATGAAGTCCAGTGTTGTTTCAGATGTAAGGTCATTACATTTCAGCAAGTGACCTTTTGGAAACTTAGAAAACCAACAACCGTAAGATTGTGTGCACAAATCCATGCTATTTTTCAATTTAGATTATATTATATTAAATTTTGTTGTTCAAGGTGTTCCTTAATTTGTATTTCAACAAGAAGTCCAGATCCTTACTAGTTTTCCATCAGTGTGATGCACAACATCTTGCTTTAACATCATTAGATGCTGCATGCTGGTTTTTCACCGAGTTTTGATATATTCCTGATAAATATCTCAAATTAAAACTATAACATGTTTAATTGTATACATACAACTGATGAACGCAAGCTTAGAATATAATGAATGAAAACAGCAAATTTCTTTTTTTTCATATAAAATGTAACCATTTCCAAAATGAGTAGTACACACATAACTGATGAACTTCAGCTATAACAAGTAACAATTAAGAAGAACGCATGTAAGAATTTTGTTAACACTTTCAAAAACTAGTAGAGCACCAATATGAACAACATCCATAATAGGTAATATATATTTTTTTATAAATATCTATTCAAAATGAACACTCAAAAGTTACCAGTTTCAAAAACTAGTATAAAACTAGTATGAACATCAACCCTAATAGGTAACATAAAAAGTTCTTTTCAAATATCTATTCAAACTGAACACTCAAAAGTAAACAGATATGGTAGAGTTATTCATTCTGTGGATGTAACATTAGTGTGTATCATAGATCTTACTGAACCAGTAATGAATGTCAATTACTAGTGACACTACTGACCCTCGTTGTACACATTATCTAGCACTTCAGTTAGTCAAT
Source organism: Corbicula japonica (assembly GCA_038501625.1). NCBI lineage: Eukaryota > Metazoa > Mollusca > Bivalvia > Venerida > Cyrenidae > Corbicula > Corbicula japonica. Next base: position 14,165,962 of record JAZAYU010000006.1, on the reverse strand, counting down.
TGACTGACATTTCTGTTACATGAAGTCATGACATGCTATCATAAAATTTACTTTTGTTAGCCATAACTAGAATGTGTCCTTGGACACTGATGCTTCCACTGCTGCAACAAAAATTGTTATAACAAAGGGCCATAGCTCTGGTAAAAATAGTCGCAGCAAAAAATCCTTTCTTTACGATCATCTTCACATCCTGTTTGATCATCTTTGCAAGTTTGAAAGAAATCCGCCTAATAGTTTAGGAGGAGTTGATGCCACAAGATTTGGGGATGTACGGACAGACGAGTGCAACTTCTATGCCTCCCACTTTGTGGGGACATAAAAATGGCTCCCTACAACCTTCACCTTCCATCTCCCCCACCTCCTAAAAAATTTGATAATTATGTTCATAGGGACTGTAAAGTATTAAGTTCCTCTACATTTCTCCACTGAGATAATCCGAACTGTAACTGACACAAATCTTTGTGAAAGAACCTGTTCAAAGCCAAGAAGACAGTATTAAAGAAATGAAATCTGAACTTATAACATAAAACTGTCCTACAGAGTTTTTACATTATAGTCCCTGTGACACTTACATTATTGTTAATCCATAATTTGATTAATTTGTCTTTCCAAATCAAATAAAAGATTGTATCTAATCTCAGCTTTCTGTGGCAATGTAACATAAATACCATAATGAATCCAACTACTGGTAATTTAACTTGTCCAGGTCACCAATTTTAGCCAGGTCTATCACTTTAAATTTATGTTAAAAGTAATTTTTATGTTCAAGCTGGTAATTTAAAGCTTAAGTTAAACATTTTAGGAGTCATTGTAAATATATAAAGAAAATCAAACTGGAGAGTTCAGGACATAATTAGCGCTAATTCTAAGATATGTCAGGATCCAAGACCAGTTTCAAAACAATGATTTTTGATTGGTCTATTTGAATTCCAACCAATGCTTGATGCTCAGATGCTTGAAATTGAAGACCTGTCTTAAACCTCCCTTTATGATTATACTGAACCCTAGAAACTGGTCTAAAGCCTTCCTTTATACTAAACCCTAGGAACTGGTCAGCATTTAACATCAACAATCAACAACTATACCAACTGTAACTAAGGAAAACAAACAATCAGTTAATACACATTTTTTAAAATCAAATTTCCAATTTATTGTAGTCCAAGGCATAAACACTGTAATATTGATAGTAACTATTCAAATATTGACTCTCTACCAACATCAATAACTGTAACTAGCCGATTGAAGTCTAGGCTTGGGAACCGATAATTTTATCAATAAATAAGGATACTTTTTATACTTTTCATAAATATCTAATGATTTTACAGCGTAAGTGGAACATTCAGTGAACACACTTCTTGCTAATGGGAGTTGCAGGACTTTAACCCTATATACAACGTTTATCACATTGGCGAACAGTTAAGATCCACATCAGCTGGAAAATCTGTGCCATCTGATCAGGATCTAAACTGTTTGCTTTTATGTTCATTAGGTTATTTCTGACCTAGAGGCAATCCCTGTAGATTCATATTAGTTTGACTGTTAAAGCAACATCATCCAAATATCTGCAGAGAATTTTCTGCAAAAGGAAAGTTTAACATGTCCCCTCTAAATCTATTCTAGACAAGCTTCTAGATCAGCATCAATTATTATCCAGTCCAGTTTTACAGTAAGCTATTTCAGTGTTAAATGATATTACCTCAGTTAACACATTGATCAATAAGCCTCTATCAATTTTATTAATGAAGTCATTAAGGTCTATAGCCTCAGGTCATACTGTAACATGTAGCTCATAACTAACATCTATCTCCATCTCAGTACAAGTTATATAATGAATGATATTATGAAGTATACATGACTCAGTACTGGTTCACCTTTAACCATTCATTCATAGATACACCTTTATTGCATGGGCGAACAGTTTAGATCCAGATCAGCCGGCACATCCGTGCCATCTGACCAGGATCTAAACTGTTCGCTTTTTGATTTGTTAGGTTATTTCTGACCTTTGAAGATCCTGATCCAATGGCACGGATGTGCCCAGATGTGATCTGGATCTACACTGGTTGCACATGTGTTAAGAAGCAAACAGTGTAGATCCTGATCAACACTGAATGGTTGATCTGGATCTATACTGGCTGCAGATGGGATATAAGCAGTATTCACAGAGAAGAGGTAACCAAATGCACTCACCTTCCTTCAAAAACAAGCTAGACAAGAAATTATTAACAGCAGTGTTTTGTCAAACTTAAATCACTCACTAGACCTGGATCAGACTGTACAGGATGATCTGTGTCTATATAGCACAAGCTGACTTCTTGCAAATGTGTGTAACCAACACTTAGATTAGTTAAAACTAAGAAATTTTTAAAAGACTTCCTTTAAAAGCACAGATATAGGTGCATCTATTTAAGAGCGTATAATTAGTAAAACGATCCCACTTAATTATATCACTGAATTGAATTCTGATGCATTCAAAAGTATATAATGGTAGCTAATTACATTTACTGTGCATATTATGCATCAAATTTACATTTGAGCATTGTTCAAGCAGGAAATCATTATAATGCACTAAACACCTAGCTCTAGGATTATTCCAGTTAAAATTTTCTGCAACAATATACTTTAAAAATGGTTAATATATAAAAACCTCTAGAAGTGTTTGACTTAATAAGATATCTAACTTTAAAAGTGTTTGATATCCCAGCGGTAAGTGCTGAGTTTAATACCCGCTAATGTGCAGGCTGATCTGGGTCGTACATGTGACTTGTTCTAAGCTTGGGCTTAATGACCTTATTTGGGTGGCCATTTCTCTAATAATGGACATGTTAGCACTTTCTGATAAAAGTTTCTTCTTTGTCTAAATTATATTTGAAGTTTTTCACTGCCTGAAACTAATCTCATACTTATGGATGAGCAAAACTCACAAGTTTGCTACTTTGTATTTTTTTTACCAGTTCGGTAACTAACAGCCCAACATTTATTGTTAGCAAAGAACAAAACACGATAAAAATTATGTAAACTCATACTTCCCTAAATTAAGCAGGAGACTTTCAAATAATATTTTGAAAGACAATCTGGCCTCCAAAAGTATGATACTCCAAGTTGATGGATAAAGGGACACAACTCCACATTATACTTACATCACTATATTCTCTAGACTCAGCACTTCCAAGTTCAGCCTCCATACTATCTGCCATGTGAGGTTTCGCTCGTATTTTCTCCAACTTTTCTATCTCCTCTAACTCACGATCCAAATTCTTTAAGTTAAGAGTAAGCTCCCCTTGCTTGTCTGGTTTTTTAGTGAGTTTATTTTTGAGATCATCAGATAAGTTTTCAGTGCTGGCCAGAGAAATCTGATCCACTCCAAACACCTTGTCAATATTTTTCCTAGCCTCATCTTCCTCTTTCGAGTCTTTTTCCTCTTCGATTGTGTAAGTCCCTGCATCACTGGCCTTATCTTCCTCCTTCTGAGGAGAGTCCTCTCTAGATTTTCTTAAAATAGAAACTGGAACTTCTTTTGATCGCACTTTCTTATCACGTTTTTCTTTTTCTAATTTAGCACTAGTGGAAATATCTTTAGCAGCTGTTTCAGTATTGTATTTAATTGCTTCATGGTACATGTCTAGTTCAGTGATAGAACTTCCTGTACCTTTGCCTTGGAGACTATTACTACTTCCTGTTCCTTTGGCTCGGAGGCTATCAACACTTCCTGTGGAATTGTTCTGGAACATTTTATCAATGAGATATGAGGTTTTGTCACTGGTATACTGTGCAGAAGAGGCCAGTATCTCCTGACTGACAGCTTTCCGTGCTCGTATCACAGACTTTGGCTTTGACTGGTTCCCCGATGTAGGTGCTCTGCGCTTTACTTGTGAAGAAGATTTTGTTACTGAAATAAAACATAGAATTTGTTGAAAAGAAGTTTTAAATTAATTCAAATGTTTTCAAAATAGGCTGCACTGCTCTTCTCCTTTTTCAACATACTAACATAGAGCATCAAGCTTCATCTAGTCTATGAAAGAGAACTGCAATGATTTAAACCATCATCTAAAATCTATAATATAGTTAAACATTTTAAGTTGTAATATTAAATTTTGTTTAAAGTTATGACAAAAAATTCTGTACTACATATCTCTGTCATGAGTTCAAGGTAGGTAAGTCTTCAATGTTTGAAAAGTATAGTGGTAACAGGCTTTACTTCCCTTTCTAACAATATTAATTTAATCTATTTACCACTGTCTTGGTTTTCATCTTCCATGCTTCTAGAAGATGAGGATTTACTCTGCATCCTTTGACGCTTGGCGGCAGCAGTGTCATGCATACCCTGACTTTCCCAGAGCTCATTTAGCTTTTGTTCCCGTGTCGGAGAGATATCACGTCCTTCTGAGACAGCTCGGCTTACTGGCTTGCTGGCCTGAAATAAACATTATGAATTTGGACTTTCTGTGTATTGTTCTAATTTCAACAACATTGCCAACCCTTTACTCTACATATTACACACATGTGTGACCAGTGTAGATCCAGATCAGCCAGCACCTCTTGGTCAGAAAGAATCCTATGAATTTAAAAGTGCGAATAATGGCACATAAATGCCGACTGATCTGGATCTACACTATTTCCTCATGGGATAACACATTATCCAATGGAGTAAAGGCGTAGGAGGCATTCTGACTAAACACAGCTGCTGGTGTAACACAACAGGAGTGCAGAAATAGCAGGTTTATTTATCTTTCATAAATACTTATTACTACAAATCGGGAAGAAATAATATTGATAACTATTATGTCATTAATACTGTAATAAATTGTGTAATTTTCTCACAATATTTTTTTTGTATAATTTGCCGAACGGCAATATGTTGGCCGATCTTGCAAACAAAGGTTTTGTTTTTATTTAAGTTATGTGAATTTATCCATGTTAAGCTGAATGAAACTAACTGAGGCATAATTTTATCAGTTCTATTTAAACTAAGCTGCTATGATTACAAAGGATCATCCCTGTTTGTTTTATATTAGCTTCTGTAGTTCATTTTATGGTTCAGCACTGGCCATGAACTGTAAGAACTAAACTTCTCAATAATAATTAATCTTCTCATTAAGTAAACACAGAAAACTGTACTAGATCTGTATACAAGAAGGCATTAAAAAAAAGAAACAACAAGAACAGTTTTATGATATATCATAAAAACTGAAATCCTGTCCTTAGAGAATCATATTAAAGTACACATTACATTAGGCATTTATTTTCAAAAAGACCGCTAATAATTCTGCAAACTGATATTAACACTGGGAACAGGACTGATTCGCTCAAGGCTGATGACTTGGACAGAAGCGGGTGAGCTGACAGCTGTTTACCTAAGGGACAGAAATAGGTTCTTTCACTTGCAGTTGTTTGCCATGGGACAAAAGCAGGTTTAGTAACTTATTTGCCTTTGACTTGGAGATAGGTTAACTGGCAGCTGTTTACATATATAGGATTAGAAACAGGTTTACTAATACTTTATTTAATAGGTGATAGTTATTGACCTGGGTGGCTGATACTGTTACCTCAGTAACAGAGGAATGGTGGCTGTTTACCTGGGGATCAGATGCTGGGTGGCTAATAGCTGTTATCTGGGGAACAGAGGCATGGTGGCTGTTTACCTGGGGATCAGATGCTGGGTGGCTAATAGCTGTTATCTGGGGAACAGACGCATGGTGGCTGTTAACCTGGGGAACAGATGGTGGGTGGCTAATAGCTGTCACCTGGGAAACAAAGGCTGATAACTGTTAATTTCTAACCTGGGGAAAAGCGGCAGTGTGGCTGATAGCTGTTTACCTGGGGAACAGAGGCCGGGTGGCTACTAGATGTTTACCAGGGGAACAGAGGCCGGGTGGCTACTAGATGTTTACTTGGTGAACATAGGCAGGGTTGCTACTAGATGTTTACTTGGGGAACAGAGGCAGGGTGGCTATTAGATGGCAGGGTGGCTACTAGATGTTTACCTGGGGAACAGAGGCAGGGTGGCTACTAGATGTTTACTTGGTGAACATAGGCAGGGTGGCTACTAGATGTTTACATGGGGAACAGAGGCCGGGTGGCTAATATATGTTTGCCTGGGGAACAGAGGCAGGGTGGCTACTGGATGTTTGCCTGGGGATCAGAGGCAGGGTGGCTTCTGGTGGCTACTAGATGTTTACCTGGGGAACAGAGGCAGGATGGCTACTAGATGTTTACCTGGGGAACAGAGACAATGTGGCTGATAGCTGTTTACCTATGGAACAGAGGCAGGGTAGGGTGGCGGACAGCTGTTTACTTGGGCAACTGAAACAGGGTGGCTTAGAGCTGCTGACCTGGGGAATGGATACAAAGCAGATGATAGCTGTTTACATAGGAAACAAGGGCAGTGTGGCTGATAGCTGTTTACCTAGGGAACAAGGGCAGTGTGGCTGATAGCTGTTTACTTACGGATCAAAGGGCAGTGTGGCTGATAGGTGTTTACCTACGGAACAAGAGCAGTGTGGCTGATAGCTGTTTACTTACAGATCGAAGGGCAGTGTGGCTGATAGGTGTTTACCTAGGGAACAAGGGCAGTGTGGCTGATAGGTGTTTACCTAGGGAACAAGGGCAGTGTGGCTGATAGCTGTTTACCTGGAGAACTGGGGCAGAGTGGCTGGTAGCTATTTACATGCAAACAAATAACAAGTTTACTGTCAACTGAAACTAGCTGCAGTGTGTGAGTAGGTTGGAAATCTGTTTAAAGCTGACAAGGTTAAATGATAGTTTGCATATCATGGTTAACTAGATGCATACAACACAAGTAGTGATTATCTTTAACTGAAATGCAGGGGTTCCATTTTCATCTAATCCACAATGCACAATGATGTTTTGTTGCTTCTGCCAAAAAGGAAGCAGAAGTATTTTAAGTGTTTCATTACAAACTAGTTTTGAGCTTCCTGCAGTGTAATTGATCCACTTGACACAATTAAGGAATGGAATTTTAATCACTTATTATTTACCTTTGTCAATAAATGCCAGACATCAACTTTTATTAAAATCTATTAGTCCTTTCCTTTCCTCCACAGATACACCTTTATTGTGAAGGCAACCAGTTTAGATCCAAACCAGCCGGCACATCCGTGCTGTCTGATCATGATCTGCACTGTTCGCTTTTTGATTCACTAGGTTATTTCTGACCAAAATGCGACCAGTGCAGATCCAGATCAGACAGCATGGATATGCCAGCTGATCTGGATTGACACTGGTCGCACAGGGGTAAAAATGCATATATGTGGAGGAAAGGGTTAATATAACATCTGTTGTGATACATATTGGCTCAATAGCAGTAAGAAAGTGTTGTTGTTTTAACTTAGATATTCAGTAACTGCCCTTATAAAGCTATTAAAATTAATGCATTTCAAAAAAAAATTTATCTTACACAAGCAAAGATTAGAACTACTTTTAATTACTTCCATTATGCATTTAGCTTTGTTAACACCAAGGCTTTACAGCTTTTTCTTACACTTTTTGGTGTCACATACTGATATCAAGTAGGCGAGTAAGTCTTTTTTAAAACAATGAATTTAAAATCTCACTTTCTCTTTCCTTTTCTTTGTGAACTGTTCTTCATTGTTACTTGTACAACTTTGTTTTATTATCCTGCACTTCTCACGTTAACATACGTTAACATACTTTTACCGTCAATCTCACACAAAAACTTGGTGGTGGGCATAGGGGAAAGTGTACACAATTGTTTGCAGCCCTGTGTCTGTGACACTTTGATCTACCACTACTTCCTTCATATCGAACTTTTGTTTCATGTCAATGTTAATTTTGTCAAACCAAATTAACAAAATCAAAGATACAATTAAATATTTTCATTGTGAAACTTGTTGACGGATGGGCTGTGTCTGTGACACTTATCTATCACTAGACTCTTCAAGTTCTTTCAGAAAGCACATGTCATGTCACCTCAATATTCAGTGTTAGTCTGATTTGAAAGTTTATATTATTGAAGATTTATTCATATTAAAACAACACTGTCAATTTGTTGACCTGCCGCATGCAACATGCACATGAACATGAATCACCAATATCAAGTTATTGTTACATTTCCCTCGAAGGAATGCAATGCATTTTCCCAGTTTGTTTTTGCATTTTAAATATTAGTTTACTGGGTATTAATTTAAAAGAGGTAAAAGAATGTTAAAACACAAAAACCATGCAGAGCAATTACTGCATTATTTACTCCATATATGTTTGATTACATCAGTGCCATCTGATCAGGATCTGCACAGTTTGCTTTTTGATTCATTTGGTTATTTCTGACCAAAAGGCGAACAGTGCAGATCCTGATCAGATGGCATAGATGTGCCGGCTGATCTGGATCTAAACTTGTCTCACATGCATAAAAACCTGCATTTATGGAGGAAAGGGTTAAAATGAAGCTATTCATGGTCAATTTGAATCATGGAGTATTATTTTGAGTAAAAAAAAGTATAAAAGGTGCCAGAATGCATTCATCTGGAATAGGTTGGAAAGTGAAAAGTATGCCGATCTCTAGATGATAGAAATGAAAATTAAGCTGTTGGAGAAGAAATAGCACAAAATGTTTGATATGGGGTGGGGATTAGAGTCCACAGTACAAACAACCAGTAGTTGCGAAGAGAGTACCAAATTTCAGATTCTGGTATTGATGAAATTCCACTACTCTAACAATCATTTTCAAAGGAAAGACTTAACCCTTTCCTCCATATATTTGAATTTTTACGCAATTGCGACCAGTGTAGATCCAGATCAGCCGGCACATCCGTGCCTTCTGAACAGGATCTGCACTGGAAGCATTTTGGTAAGAAATAACCTAACGAATCATAAAGTGAACAGTGCAGATCCTGATCAGAAGGCACATGTCTATGGTGGAAAGGGTTAAGGAAAGCCCTTAATGTATGACAAGAAGGACTATCTTATATATTCATTACAAATGAAGGTGGACAAATGGTTAGAATAACAATCACATCTGACCGAATATAACCACTTACATGTGACCCAGTTTTCTCCTGGTTTATCTTCTCTTTTGAACCAGACTTTGACGATGATGAAGATTTCTCTGACGACTTTTCTTGCCGTTCTCGGAAACTTTTCCGTAACCTTGACGGCACAAAATCCTGAATATTTTTCCCATCTAAATGAGGTTTGGAATCATCACCGAAGTCTACAGTAAATGCCATGTTGGTGACCCCCTCCGGAGTGCGGGCTTTACTGGTTGGCACAGCAGAATTGTCAGTGTTTGGCACAGTGTTGGTGTGTGGCGTTACACCATTGTGTGAGCTTGGTTTAGCACTATCTGAGACATTGGTCCTTGGTTCCACAGGGGACGTATCAGCACTTTTACTGGATTGTTGATCCATACTGCTACTACTGGATCGGAGTTTTTCTGAAGAGTTTAACAGAGGTCTAAGTTTTTAAAATAACAAAGTTAAAAGAAACTAAACCCTTTACTCCATGGGATAAAGCTGTTATCCCATACTCAGTGTAGATCCAAAGCAGCCAGGCAAGTTCATGCATGGATGTGCTAGCACGTCTTGATCTGGATCTACACTGTTCACACATGTGAAAAAACCCTATATGGAATAAAGGGTTAAAAACGGACAGGTAAATGATTAGAACTTGCCTGACATATTAAGATGTATCTAACCATCAACTATAAAGTATCTTTTTTTCTATGTTGTTTACAGGCCTTCTATCATCCAAATCTTCACCTAATTTATGACCATAAAAAGGTACTATTATCCATCTTTAGCATCAACAGGCATTCTCCTCTGGTAATTGCTGGCTTCTGTAACTTAATTCTTTACGTAAAATAGAAAATTCACATGTATGAATAAGTGAAAATTTCTCTTCAGATCGCACATAATAATATTAAGTAACTTCATGTTTACATTAACTTCCAGTGAGTGACCAAGCACAAGTCAATAATTCAATATGTTTCATTTTAAAACCTGTGAAAAAAGTTAGCTATAGCACATACAATTCATAAACATCACGCTCCTATGGAAAATGGAAGTCAAATATATAACTTGCTATTTTTACTTACTTCTTATAGCTGCTCGTACTTTCGCAATCATTTTGCTTCTTTGTATAATTAAGATAATTTCTAAAACTTATCGCTATTCAAACTGAACATTCAAACTGTTATTTACTTGCTCACAACATTATTTCCAAACTTGATTTATAAAATCCACACATAAACAGTTTAGTATATCAGTGAACGCAAAGATAAAGCTCCATTAGTCCTATCTATGAAACATGAGGTATGTATCCAGGATGAATTGAATAAACCTTTAATTTCGGTCCAGTCTTTATGGGCAATGTAACCACACTGGCTTTCCTTAGGAATTTAGCTATGTCTAGCCATTAATTTGCAAGGTCACACTTGTGTTAATCTTCTTTCAATCCATAACAGTGATGACACAGTGTGATGGCCAGCAAAACTTATCACTCCAACTAATTCCGTAAGTATTAGATGATAATATGTAGACTCAGAATAAACACAAAGGCTAATTTCATATAACATATGGCTAACTGCACAACTGTTAATTAAAAGTACTTGTATGATGAATGAACATTTTTCAAACTCTTTTAAGTATGTAAACTCATGAAATGCTTGACCTATTATTTTGTTCTTTGTTGTTTAAGGGGGTGAAAAATGTATGCACTTATTTAAGTACACTAATGTAATGATTGACACGAAAAAAGTACCGTTTTGGGATCATATATGGTAAACCTATGGACTGTGGGACATAAACATGGTAGTAAATTGTAGCAGAGCCACTGTAGCTAAGCTGTAAGGAGCTATAAAACTTCTGGCCAAAATCATTAAACTAAATCTGGAGATCAGTCTCAAATCTCAAGAATCTGATTGGCTGAAATGGCAACCAGTCGCCATTTCAGCCAATCAGATCCTTGAGATTTGAGACTGATCTCAAAACTTAGTTTTATGATCTTGGGCCCTGGCCAAAATCCCAAAGTGAATATCTTTTTTTGAATTGATGACTTCGATTACTGCCGTTGAAGGATGTGCTAATACTAGTGAACAAAGCCAGCCTGGATTAGCCAAACAAAAACTCAAAAAGAATTGTATTTGGTCTGTACTTAGCTCTCCTTTAACCCTTTCCTTGATATATATGCATTTTTACGCATGTGCGACCAGTGTAGATCCAGATCAGCCGCACATCTGTGCCGTCTGATCAGGATCTGCACTGGTCACATTTTGGTCAGAAATAACCTAATGAACCAAAAAGCGAACAGTTTAGATGTGCCGGCTGATCTGGATCTAAACTGTTCGCCCTGGCAATAAAGGTGTATCTTTACAGGAAAGGGTTAAGTATTGACTAAATGAAACAGATATTAACTATTTACTCCATATATACAGGTTTTATCCCACGTGGGAACAGTAGATCTAGTAGCCAGCACATCCATGCCATCTAAACAGGATCTACAGTGTTTGCTTCTTGGTCACAAATAACCTAATGAATCAAAAAGTTTTCAGAGTAAATCCTTATCAGACGGCACTGATGTTGCAGCTGATCTGAATCTACAAATGAATGACATACATATTTAATGGAGCTTAGAATTAAATTGCCAGGTTAAGTTCCAACTTCCTATCATTATCAATTTCTTTTAGGGTTTTCACTGTTTTTTTTATATTAAGATGGGCAGGGCAGTTTTTTAATATTTAAATAATTTAATTTTTTAAATATTTAAAACAATTCACATGTCAGAAGTGGAGAAATAATGCAGGGAAAATTACTCAGCTACCATGCCATTTGAATTAACCCCAATCATTCTTTTTTTCAATGACACAAAAAAGCAATTTGTTTGTGGATAATGAATCAATAACCCTGATGCTGATTAGGTTGGAATGGTGGGTGCAACTCAGTACACAAATGTAAATGTGAATGTTTTTCAATGCTTATCTCAAATAAAGGTCACAGCAGACCAAGATATCAACTGTCAACAGACTACAGAACAGTTTCTTTTTTTGTTAACTCATACACTGACAATGCTAAATTTTACAGATGTTATTGCCTCAAAAAGCTGTAGATTTTCATCTGAGAGATATGCAACAACCAACAACTTTATATATTCACAATTTTTAAAGAAGGTTACAGGTTCACGCATAACCACCCCCCTGCATGCTTGTGTCAAGGAGCAAGCTGTAGAATAATTAGAGATGATTCTGGGAAGTGACATACCATTGAGATCAGCTTCCTCCCCCCACCATTCCGGCTGCCCATACAGTGGTGTACCCTTTTTCACAGTAGCCAACTCTGAAATTACAAAAACACATAAGTCAATTATGTATCATATTGTATTTGTATCTTATGCACCCAAACAAGGCTTTGTTCAGCTATGATAATAGCTTGTTCACCTCGTTACTGACAAAAGTTAATTTTACTGTACTAAAATGAGTACAGTTTCTTTACTTTCAATAGTTCTTATTACTGACAAAAGTTCTTTTTGCCTACAGTTCTCATTACCGACAACAGTTCTTTTGAAAATAGTTTTCTTAACTGACAACAGCGTTCTTTACCGATAACAGATCTTATTATTTACTACAGGTCTCTGAACTATAGTTACCTCCCTTCCCAAATACAGAGCAAACAAAGTAAGTCTGGTACCATGCTACATGGTTCTATTTTTATTATTTTTATAGTAAGTTTTACATAGGGTTTTGTTTCATTTCAGTTCTTATTCTGATTTCTCTCAAACCATCTGGAGCTAAAGGGAGGTAAAAAACACAAAAACCAAATGCCTGTCAGAGTTAATTTTCTTATTGTTATTTTTGGATGACATGAGAACATTATTCTAACAATACATAGCCATAAGGACAGGAGCCAGTCTATGACAAACCTGTGTTGTTCTTCTGGAGAGAATAATTTCTTAAAAAAGCTGATCAGGTAAAAAAACTACAAGTACAAATTTAGCACTCCTTGTAGGTTTGTGTTGGTGAAAGAGGTTTGACTGTACTGGTAAATGACATCTTTCCTGTTTCACAAGTTTAGAATTTTAAGAAGTTTAGAGGCTTTATCTTACGTATTCAATAATTCAATGTGTTGCACCGAAAGAATATATATTTTACTTGATATAAATATCTGAGAATGACATACAAAACATTACACAATCATAAGTTAGATAGTTAAGCTAGCCTGGATATACTGTTTCGTATATAAAAACCTGATGTCAATATATCAAAATCACTTTAACCAATATCAACCTATATGGCAAAGATCTGACTGACAGATATTGTATATTTCACACCTGAGCTAAAAGCATATCATTTAAAATATTATCATTCTGGGGCGTATATCAAAACAACATATCCTTCAGGCTAAATCAATTACCAAAAAAAAGCGAGAACAGTGATTCAAATTAAATTAATCAATGTATGACACCTTCAAAATTAATGCACTTGAATTACAACTTTCAAAATAACTATTTACCCTTCAAATGCACTTATTTACAATTTTCAAAATAATTATGCAAGTTTCCTTATACATGCAATAATCACAAACATTTTGTAACTTCTGTATCTACTAGAAGAGCACTATCAACAACAATAATATATTGGTGACATTCTCTATATTCGAAGGTCTATGACAGCACAAAGGTAGTGCAGAAATAGACAAATATACTGTCTCCTTCACAAAGTATGGCCACTATCTCATCTTAATATAACCTATTTCTGCAAAAAACAAATAACCCTCTGCCACATATGGTTTTCTTCTATCTGCCCTTTGATGCAACAGCTTTGAAACAAATCTTGCAACAACTGCAGTATATTGGACCACTAATCCCAAGTTTTGTTGCAGTGACATATCTTCACTGAGTCATGGGGATGTTTTTGTGATTCAGATTCCTGAAAGGGAGTTTTCAATGATTCACTGTGTTTGTGAAATGGTTATACAATGTACATGAACTTAACCCTTTACTCCATATATACGCATTTTTACGCATGTGTGACCAGTGTAGATCCAGATCAGATCTTTTAACGAAAGATTATAATAGTGCATAGCTGTATCCTGTATTTCAATTTATCATACATCACAACTTGTTGATTTGCCATAATACTAAATTAGTTTGGATAACTGACAATAACTTAATTTGAAATCAATCAAAAATGTGAACAGTGAAGTTCATGTCAGCCAGCTGATCTGGATCTACACTGTTTGCCCATGGATATTTGCTAAGTGCCACCCTGTAATTTCAGATACAGGGCTTTTTTTCAATTGATTTTATAGCCGTTATTCGGTCATGTTCCCAATGGCAAAACGTATACTTTTTTCCCAATTTGAAAAGAAAAATTCCCAATTGAATCAAAACAAACATTTCTGATGAAAAACAACAGCATCAGCACTGCATCTTTTGCTTTAGCCAGGAATTACTGACAATATTAAATATGGATGGCAATGATTAAAACAGCAGCAGATAACAGTAACACTTCTTATTCCCCAATGATGCTAAAAAAATTACTAATTTCTGGCAAAACGACGATAAATTTCCCAATTCCAGGGGTATGGGTCATATTCCCAAAATGGTGAAAAAAAGCCCTGAGATATGAGTGTGAGACAGTATGTTGAAACTTATTTTGATAAAATAACAGTAAAATTCATGCTACATATCATTTTAGTTGCACCAAGCATAGAAATTATTTCTTTAAATTTATTCAAAGGTAGGTAAAATAAGCCAGATTTATGATACGTTAAGGGTGTATAACTGAGCCATACAGCGGCTTTAAAGTGAAAAGTGAGACTTATAATGTGCAAGCATGACAATATCTATTAAACTGAAAATTACAGCACATTGGGCATCATTTAGATAAGGTGTGAATATTGAATCCCACCAGGATGACAATAAAACACAACACAGACAGTTTAATGACCATCCTCTATTAAAACACATATCAGTAACAGACAAGGTAATATTCAGCAATCATTGATTGCCTTGCTGGGTTCTAAAGTAACAGATCTGCATGTATCAACCATTTACTTGTATACTCATATCATGAATGCAGGTATTAGTCAAGAAAATTTGTTGTCTGGCTGCCAAATAAAAAGAAATTCAATATTTGTGGTCTAACCTAGTAACTTTGATTTTTTTTTCATTCACAAAGATTTTTTTACCATTTTTCCATGCATATGATATACAATGTATCCTGATCCATGCCATCTGATCAGGATCTGCACACTGCATTTAGATTTATTAGGTGATGTCTGACAAAGCTAAACAGTGTTGATCCAGACCAAACTGCATCAACTGCATAGACATGCAGGCTGATCTGGATCTAAACTGGTTGCACATGGGATATAAGCCTTAAACATGAAGTTAAAGCGTGTAACAGTGTAATGGAAGATCCAGTCTTCAAGGCAAAAGATCTAATTAGGTTGTTTTTTTCACTACCATAACATCAGTGCTGTAGATTATAAAACTGAGATTTGAGACTGGTTTCGATTCTCAGTTTTATAACCTTGGGGCCTGATGTGCTGCTTGGTTTTCAAATGCAAGTATAAGACTTAACAAGTTTGGCTGCCTGACCTCATAAAACAATTAACTTCAGAATCATAAATGTCAAAAATATCTAACAGACACTATAATAGTGTTAGGTATTTACCTTCTATGGTTTGAATACTTTCAAATGTACCCACACAATGTTAATGTCTATCAGGACACAGCTATCATACTAGCCTCTTTTGTCTTCAATATTTGGTAATGGTAAACACTTCAGTTCCGATTTCACAATGAAATGAGATTTTCAAAAAGAGCAAAATTTCCATTAATGAATGAATATCTCCACTTTGCACAACAACCACAATATAAAATTGCTTCAATTCCCTGAACGTTCAATAAAATGGCAAGAAATGATGTTCCAGTACTCTACAAATTTCATCCTTTGTTTGTAAACACTAATTCCACAATCTGAGCAGAATTAATCCAGTATCTGGGAAACATTAACCTTCCAAGTGCAAGAGATTTAGTTATTACAAGTGCTGGCAACAAGTGGTTACAGAATATTACACAGACCAAGGTAATATTCCTGCATACAATGGAAACATTCCAGGCACATATTCCACATGCAGCTTGTACAGTAAGTATGTAACTGAACTGATATAACTTGTGCTGGCTTTTTCATTCCTTGATTTTAAAGGTCAATAATAGGTGATCTGGTGAAAATTCAAAATTCTCAATCTCTTTAAACAATTGCTTCAACTTTTTATTAGAAGGGTAGAGGTTTCTGTTAAAAAGTTGTTTTTTAAAAGCCAATCTGGTTGTGCAACTGAATTATTAACTCCTTAAAAAAGGTGTTAAAACTTGAAATATTCCATGCTTAGTGTGCATATAGTTAAAGCAGAACCATATATTCCCTATTCAGGTATCTCCACCCACCTTAAGGAAATTGATTCAAATATATCTATACAGGACTATATAACTGTCAAAAACAGCAAGGTCAGAAGAACATTGCTTGTGCATACTCATCAGTGCACAATGATAAATTTTGCAAGCAAATTTACTAAAATCATCTTTTTGTAGTGTGTGCCGCATTTGGATATGACAATTCATAGTCAGATCTATGTTTCCTAAATTCCTTTATGTTAACATTCAGTAATTCATGTTTAAAATTTTGAAACTTCAATCAAACCAGTTGTAACATATTAGCTTCACTCAGGATCAACCCAACAACCACAAATGCTGACACATAAGCTCACTCAGAATGAAACCAAATGACCACAAATGGTAACATACTTCCCTGAACTCTGCATCAAACCAATGTCTACAAACCGACCACAAATGGTAGCATCTCTACTCGGTTCTTGGAATCTTTGAATCATTGACCTGATTCACAATGTTTGCACTTAACTCCTTTCTGTCTCTTGCCACTGATGAAATGGAGTTCAATATTCAATCAGTTAATTAAAATTGTCTGTTTGCTAAAACAGTCTGATTATCTTCTCTATTACTGCATAGAGTATGCTAAGCACATTCTCTACATTGGGAAGAATTAAATTTTGAGATTGCAGATTAGAATAACCTTTAGCTGAAACTTTCCAGAAAAAACATGAGAATTTTTTTTGCAGCCAGAAACTTTTCAAAATCTTCATAGAACTGGGGAAATGTTGAGAACGACAGATAATTGTGCAGTGTCTGTTCTCAAACAGCACAAATAAGAATTTCAAAGATTTGCTCTCAAAAACTAGCATATTAATTTTGCTGCTGTTCCACATTATACCATTTCTTACTTGATAATGCTTCTGTACAAAGAAAGACAAGAAAATGTATCAATACAGAGCTTGCCAGAGCAAAACTTCATTAGGATTTGCATCACTTTATCACAATACAGTAACTTCATTAAGATAGTACTACATAATTATATCACACTCATTTGACCAGAATTTCCCAGGAAATTTCTGGCAACCGGTCTACAGATATTGGCAAAGTCTTCAGAGAAAAATACTACAAAAAAACTGTATCAAAACAACAGGCAGCATGTGATTTCTGTTTCTTCATCACAGAAACACAGAAAGTCAGCCTCTATGATCATCATAAACATTATTTTGAATACAACACAATTGGGTCATATTTTTATTGTCTGTCCACTTAAAAGCACTCCAACAACCATATCTGCATATCTTGTAAAGGGCATCAAGATATACTGGTTTTTACTGGTGTCAGTTTTGACCAAACGGTCATTGTGTCTATACTGGCCAGCTGAAGTTACTTAATTTATCAGTTTAATGGGTTATAGATGGTAAAACCCTAAGGAAACGGTAATCTTCTATCATGACCTAATAATGCAAATAGCAGTTGGTAAAATTTGAACCCAAATCTCCTAAATGACAATTAAAAAAGGAAGATAATTGTAAGTGGTCTAAAATTTAGATATTTTCTTACACAATGTAAGAAAGGTGGTATAGGTCACGTGGGTTTCAAATAAGGTCTACCTAATAAACTCACCACACGTCACACCAATAAACTGGCAACTTCACCAAACATCACACCAATAAACTGGCAACTTCACCTGACATCACACCAATGACAACTTCACCAGACATCACACCTATAAACTGACAATTTCACCCGACCTCACACCAATAAACTGCTAACTTCACCAGACCTCACACCAGATGTCACAACAATAAACTGACAACTTCACCAGAGGTCACAACAATTGACTGAAAGGTCAAACAAATATTCTTTTAACTTTACCAGATGTCACACCAATAAACTGACAACTACACCAGATGTCACATTAAGAAATTGACAGCTTTACCAAATGTCACACAAAAAAATTGACAACTACACCTGATGACAAACTTATAAACTGACAACTTCACCAGATGTCACATCAATAAACTGACAACTTCACCAAATGTTACGACAATAAACTGACAACTACACCTGATGCAAAACTAATTAACTGACAACTTCACCTGGTGTCACACCAATAAACTGTCAACTTCACCTAGTGTAACAACAATAAACTGAAAACGTCACCAAACATCACATCAATAAACTTCACCAGACGTCACACCAATAAACTGACAACTTCAACAGACAAAAGCAATCTGGACTGACAAATAAATGGCCACCAGACACCAAGTCTTCAATCAAGAAGTCAAGAGAGACAGAAAAAGAGCTTGAGGGAAATAGATTGGATTTCCAAGGCTGTAGAGAATTAGCTTACTGCTTATAGGCACGTTCCAGCAAATTAGTTTAGACTACCTCGCTATATTTCATTGTGTTGGAATCCATCTTATTGATCCAAAGTTAAATTATAGCAATATTCTAAGTTCAGTCTTTCGAGAAAGAGAAATATATTCTACAATCCTGGATTCACAGGACACACCTCTCAGCTTAACCATTTACTCCTTATATACACCTTTGTAGCATGGGCAAACAGTGTGGATCCAGATCACATGGCTCACCTGTGCCATCTGTGCCCAAGGTTATAAAACTGAGCATGGAAACCAGTCTCAAATCTCAAGCATCTGATTGGCTGAAATGGCAACCAAAAAAAGAACAGTGCTGATCCTGACCAGAGGGCATGGATGTGCCAGCTGATCTGGACCTATACTGTTTCACATGCTATAAAGGCATAAAATATCTAAAATAGGTTTCATTGAATAACTTATTTATAAGGTAATTTTATAACTGATGATTATATTATGTCAGGCTTTTTATAAGACTGACCACAATAACTACATGCTTAGCATCCATATTGGAAAGTGACCTTCCTATGAAGAAAAGTGGGTCCAAGATCAGTCTCAAATATCATGCAGCTGATTGGCTGAAATGATGACTAGTCACCATTTCAGCCAATCAGATGCTTGAGATTTAAGACTGGTCTCCAGATTAAGTTTTATGATCTTGGGCACAGGACTTAAAATTGACTTTCTCAGTACAGGTTATATCCTAGCCGGCTCAGACTCATTTTATTCATAACCACACAATAGTTACCCTCACTAATATTTGTGAATTGTGTTATTTAAAGCATAAATTCTTTTAGTTCAACAACTCCATTACCCTAACCTTTTTTTATACAGCACCCAAGATTATAATGAGACTGGAGACCAGTCTGAAATCTCAAGCATCTGATTAGCTGAAATAGGACTTGTCTCCATTTCATCCAATCAGGTGCTTGAGATTTCCGACTGGTCTCCATTCTTAACTTTATGATCTTGGGCCCAGATTCTGAGAGAGAACTCGGAATACAACTGGACTATTTACCATCAGGCAACTTGTTCATAGGAGCCCCAGTTCCCCGCAGTATCCTACTGGGGGCTGGGTCAATCAGCCCTTCCATATGATGATAGGACCGCTCTTCATCAAATATCTCTCTTACTGATGTCTTCGCCTTTTGCTTGTAGCGCTTCTTTGGCCATGTGTTACATCCTAACCTGAAATATAATGAGTATTTTACTTGTATGTGTAAGTTTTAACTCTTTTTATTTCAAAACGTTTCGGCCATAGACCTTCTTTTCAGTTGTTAGTGTCACAACAAATCTACACATTTGTTCCTTCCACAACACATATTAATGTTTTCATGACATCATCAATGTCGCCATTAACATCTGATGTCGCACCAGTCCCACAGAAAGATTTTTGGCGCCTTATGTCTTTCAAGTCATTTTCTATTCACAATCCGTTGAACTAAACATGATGGTAAGTTATTGGTTAACAGATCAATTTTATGACAGATGATAAATATGGTGATTTAAAAGTTACTGACAATAATATAGCTGTTGACTTATTAAATGATCATGAGATCAAATGAATGTCAAACCTTGACCAATTGTTAGATTTTAGTGATTGGGAATTTGGGAGGCTAATTGATTGATTGATTGGATGAATAATTAAATGACTGATTTATGTTAAGTTGATTTAGTTTAAATATACCGTTGTTGTTCACTGAATTTCAAGAAATAATATATAATAAGCAGCAATGCTACTCCAGAAACTAAGGTATGATGCAGGGGAACTAACTCTAATGGCTATACATGTATTAACAATGATTTCCCTGATGTATACCCCTCATACTCTTGAGTGGTGTTTAACCCTTTCCTTGATTTATATGCAATTTTACGCATGTGCACATCCGTGCCTTCGATCAGGATCTGCACTGGTCGCATTTTGGTCAGAAATAACCTAATGAATCAAAAAGAGAACAGTTTAGATCCTGATCAGACAATATGACACAACTTATGAGACGAAATGTTAGCATTTATGATGAAATTATTTCTCAACTGAAATATGTGTTTGTCAACATTATGCTTGCTGACTGATTTGCTTGCATAAACAACTAATCTAGCCTCTGGTGTCCTTTGCATTCTGTATTATTCAACCTTGGCATCTGAATCAGACAGTGTATATGTTTTGTGCTGATAAGAAAATGCATAACTAACGATGATGCATACTTTAAATTAAATTGGCTGAAGCTAGGACTTACTCGAAGTAGCAATACTGTCATGTCTGTAACTAGAACTTACCCAAAAGAAGAGATACTGTCATGGCTGTAACTAAGACTTACTCAAAGTAGCAATACTGTCCTTTCTGTAACTAAGACTTACCTAAAAGTAGCAATACTGTCATGTCTGTAACTAAGACTTACCTAAAAGTAGCAATACTGTCATGTCTGTTACTAAGACTTACCCAAATGTAGCAATACTGTCATGTGTGTAACTAAGACTTACCCAAAGTAGCAATACTGTCATGTGTGTAACTAAGACTTACCCAAAGTAGCAATACTGTCATGGCTGTAACTAGGACTTACCCAAATTAGCAATACTGTCATGTCTGTAACTAAGACTTGTCTAAAGTAGCAATACTGTCATGTCTGTAACTAGGACTTACCCAAATGTAGCAATACTGTCATGGCTGTAACTAGGACTTACCCCAAGTAGCAATACTGTCATGGCTGTAACTAAGACTTACCCAAATATAGCAATACTGTCATGTCTGTAACTAGGACTTACCCAAAGTAGCAATACTGTCATGGCTGTAACTAAGACTTACCCAAATGTAGCAATACTGTCATGTCTATAACTAAGACTTACAAAGGTAGCAATACTGTCATGTCTGAAACTAAGACTTACAAAGTAGCAATACTGTCATGTCTGTAACTAAGACTTACCCAAATGTAGCAATACTGTCATGGCTGTAACTAAGACTTACCCAAAGTAGCAATACTGTCATGGCTGTAACTAAGACTTACCCAAAAGTAGCAATAATGTCATGGAAGTGACTAAGACTTACCCTAAAGTAGCAATACTGTCATGGCTGTAACTAGGGCTTACCCTAAAGTAGCAATACTGTCATGGCTGTAACTAGGACTTACCCTTAAGTAGCAATAATGTCATGGCTATTAACTAGGACTAATCCTTAAGTAGCAATACTGTCATGTCTGTAAATAAGACTTACTCAAAGTAGCAATACTGTCATGTCTGTAACTAAGACTTACCTAAAAGTAGCAATACTTTCATGTCTGTAACTAGGACTTACCCAAAAGTAGCAATACTGTCATGGCTGTAACTAGGACTTACCCTTAAGTAGCAATAATGTCCTGGCTATTAACTAGGACTTACCCTTAAGTAGCAATACTGTCATTTCTATAAATAAGACTTACTCAAAGTAGCAATACTGTCATGTCTGTAACTAAGACTTACCTAAAAGTAGCAATACTGTCATGTCTGTAACTAGGACTTACCCAAAGTAGCAATACTGTCATGTCTGTAACTAGACTTACCCAAATTAGCAATACTGTCATGTCTGTAACTAAGACTTACCCAAAGTAGCAATACTGTCATGTCTGTAACTAGGACTTACCCAAATTTAGCAATACTGTCATGACTGTAACTAGGACTTACTCAAAGTAGCAAAACTGTCATGGCTGTAACTAAGACTTACCCAAATGTAGCAATACTGTCATGTCTGTAACTAGGACTAACCCAAAGTAGCAATACTGTCATGGATGTAACTAAGACTTACCCAAATGTAGCAATACTGTCATGTCTATAACTAGGACTTACCCAAAAGTAGCAATACTGTCATGACTGTAACTAAGACTTACAAAGGTAGCAATACTGTCATGTCTGAAACTAAGACTTACAAAGTAGCAATACTGTCATGTCTGTAACTAAGACTTACCCAAATGTAGCAATACTGTCATGGCTGTAACTAAGAGGTACCCTAAAGTAGCAATAATGTCATGGCTGTAACTAGGACTTACCCTAAAGTAGCAATACTGTCATGGCTGTAACTAGGACTTACCCTAAAGTAGCAATTATGTCCTGGCTATTAACTAGGACTAACGCTAAAGTAGCAATACTGTCATGTCTGTAACTAAGACTTACCTAAAAGAAGCAATACTGTCATGGCTGCAACTAAGACTTTCAAATGTAGCAATACTGTCATGGCTGTAACTAAGACTTACAAATGTAGCAATACTGTCATGGCTGTAACTAGGACTTACAAAAGTAGCAATACTGTCATGGCTGTAACTAGGACTTACCCAAAAGTAGCAATACTATCATGGCTGTATTAAGACTTACAAATGTAGCAATACTGTCATGGCTGTAACTAGGACTTACAAATGTAGCAATACTGTCATGGCTGTAACTAGGACTTACCCAAAAGTAGCAATACTGTCATGGCTGTAACTCCTATCCAAGTCCTGATGAGCAGATTTTGTTTCGGGGACACTTTCACCACATGTATGCTCTATACGCTGTTCAACTATACAACCCTGAAATCAAACAAAGTATTATCATGTACTATCCATAACAGGATGATTCTAACATGACAATGCCATCTCCTGACATGTCCATTGCCCAAGGTTATAAAACTGAGCATGGAAACCAGTCTCAAATCTCAAGAATCTGATTGACTGAAATGGAGACTGGTCACCATTTCAGCCAATAAGATGCTTGAGATTTGAGACTGGTTTTCAATCTCAGTTTTATAACCTTCAGCCCATGACATGGTGACCGGTTTAGTCTAACTTTCTGCTTCACAACCAGTCTAAATCAGTGGTGCAGAATCTGATCAAGGTCTACACTGATCACTTAGGTCTGTAAATTCCATTAATATCCCTGCAAAATGTGCAAAAATGACTCGAGATTTAATGTTTTTGAAATGAAACTTACTTGCAAAACGTCAAATTGGAATTGCTGCAATGGTTCAATGAGAAATATAACTTTAGAGTCATTATGAGGTGTAATGATTACTTAATCCAGTCTGTATTTCCATCAATAACACTATAATCCTAGTCAATTCTTAGGAACAACTATACACTTCATTAACAAGATAATCACTGAACTGGTTAATCTGGGTTTTCTTCATTTCACACAGGTTTGAAAACATCTATATCAATTCACCTAAAGAAGAAAGAAACACAAGAAATAAACCACTGAGCATTTTCAATCATCAGTGGAGAATTTTTAGATAACTTTCACATGGAATTTCTGAATCCAGATAATTTCTCACTTATCTGTGAATTCATCACCATTTTCCTGATTCTTAAATTTCTTATGAACTCTGCAGCTCTCATAAAGAAACTGCTTCGTTTGCCAACTGCAATAAACTGTGCACAAGAATAAAGACAACATTGTGGAAGTTTAGAGAAAACATAGAATTACTGTTTATAAATAGTGAAAGATGAGCACTGATTTCAAGATTTCAGGCTCCATTGACTAGGGTGGTCTACAGAACTTCTGGGTCTCTAACCTTCTTATACAGTGAGGATATGACACAGATAAAGAGATGCAGCAAAAATGCATGCTGTCAATCAAAGTCATCAATATATCAGTTGTAGCAGCCATTCAAAATGTGAGTCCGGATATAAGAACAAATTTCTGACACCACTGGGACTAATGGTTTCTGGGAGGGATCTTAAACCTTGAAAACAACCAATCCTACAACAAATGGGCCTCTTTCTGGCCAAGTGGCTATAATGACTGTCAAACTCTGGTTGCTCACAGCTGTGGGTTTGAATCCTCCTGCACAGGAATCTTTCGTTTTCGGTTTACAACACCCAAGTGTCGGGCTATATCAACTGAGAGAGTGTTCATCATAGTAAAATCAATTTAATTAATTAAGATAACATAACTATTAAATATTAAAAGGATTTTCAGAATATAATTACTTAAGGTTAATGATTATCATTAATATTCAATAAAACAAGCAGTACAACACGCACTGCCCTGAAAATTATGCCAGTTAAAAGCTTTGCATATGCCGTCATCATTGGGTAGTGCCGCTCGCGTAGGGTACCAGGTTAGCCAGGGTGAGAAAGTACAATCAGATTTGCTACAGAAATAAGATCTTGATTTCAGAGGCAGCAGAACAGTCTGCTTATACAGCTTATATATAGAAATGCAAACTAACTGAAATTCATAACTGTATTAATTTTTCAATTTAATAATGCATACATAATTAAAAGAATAATAATAATATATGTATATCCATATATTAATTTATCCACACCACCATGCTAACAGGTGTAAATGACATAACCCACAACATCAATAAACAACACATCCAAACAAAACCAAGCATTAACATATTAACCCTTTCCTCCATATACATGCATTTTTACTCATGTGCAACCAGTGTAGATCCAGATCAGCCGGCACATCCATGCCATCTGATCACGATCTGCACTGGTCACATTTTGGTCAGAAATGTTCAAATAGCCTAATAAATCAAAAGCGAAAAGTGCAGATCCTGATCAGACGGCAAGGGTGTGCGGCACTGTTCGCACATGCAATAAAGGTGTATCTATGGAGGAAAGGGTTAAACATACAGCCTCCATTTTATGATAGAAATAAAAATAAATACATGTTTTATGATCAAAGCAAGTTTATGAACAAACTAACCACCTAATGAAAACAGCATTTGACCTTTGAAACTCAATTTAAGTGTCATATTAAATATATTATGACCATTTATACCAGTCAGGGAAAAATCAGCATTACCCTAGTTTCCATGAAACATATGGGACACAAACAGAAAAAATGATAAACTGATCAAATATAAATATAACAGAAAAAACAGAGCCATAACATTGCATGCTACCATGATGCAATAAAATACAACCTACCAAAACACTTGTGGGAAAACATGCGTAGAAATATCCAACTGGGTCTCGTTGCTTGCAAAAAATCAAAACAAATTTATGCATGTAAAATCTGTCATCTTAAGAAGTGGTAAAGGAATATAAATATTATTGCTTAACTTCAGCTGGATTTTATGAAGATTGCTAAATACAGGGGCAGATCGTGTACCAGATGTTAGATGTTAGGGGGGGGGGGGGGCAGCTTGGAATATACAAATATACAAACCCTCGAAACAAAACCAAATAATCATATCTTCAAAATCAGCAAATGGATGTTTGAGGTCTTCCAAAACGAGCACCTTACTATTTTTATTCTAAAATATTGCATTCTGCTTTATTATTAATATTTCTTATCTAATATTCATATTCAAAAAAACTAGGAAAATTATGGAGGAGGCACACCTGGTAATTGGGGGTGCACACCAGGTGCTGTCGAAATGATCTAGTAAAATAAAGGCATAGGAAAGTTGATGACAATGCAATGTAAGTCCTTGACATTCTATTAGTTTTCACTGCTCTTCTAGACTTACAAATTTTACTGTTGATTAAGACAACTTCCCCAATAGACAAAGTGATGCCTCTAAAATAATTCATGTTCATATTATTGCAGCAGTAATGAATGAAACACCTGACACCCTGTGACCAAGATTATAAAACTGAGCATGGAAACCAGTCTCAAATCTCAAGCATCTGATTGGCTGAAATGGCGACTTTATTTTCCTATTTAAATGAGTAACCTTTGCACTCTTACAACAGTCTGAAATAAAATTTGATCCCAGTATGGCTTCAAATTTATAATGCTTTAATAATTTCAAAATAATAATTATAAGGAATTCAGGCCCAATAAAAACTGAGGATGAAAACAGAAAAAAAACATACCTGTATTGCCAAAGACAATAAATCTCAAGTAAAATTCAATTAAATGAATTCAAATGCCCCCATAAAACATTAACTTCCATTTCAACAGAAAGCTTATAAAATATGTGTCTAATTTATATTCACACACAACAATTAGTAATGAATTAATTCAAGCATAGTGCTGATTCATAATCACTTTCATACAAATAGCAGAGAACAATTAAAGCAGAATAACAAAAACATTGACTTGTTCTCTCTTAATCTATTGTAAAGTAATAGGTGGTGGTTGACTTAATCAAATCTTTGAAATCAGTATTCAGACGATAATCTCAATTAACAGGTGCATTAATTTGTTAACACTTGTGTTAATGTAGTCGAGCATTTGAAATTTACCGTTACCAAATTTAAAACTGCATTAAAAATGTTGTTCTGCTTTGAAAAATTAAGGTCTAAGTAATATGCAATCACTTTTTATAGCATTTATGAATATTCACTTTGTTTGATTTTGGACAACTTATGAATAGAAAAAAATACCACTAAAAATCGAATTATTTATTTAAGAGTAATGGAAAAACAAAGATTTGTTTGCTGATAAATACATGTCCACTTAACAAATGGCTGTTTTATCAACAAAGTGGACCATATAATTTGGTTAAAAAGATCCTTCATCTGATAATGTTACAATTTGGTTGTAAAGAAAAATATCTTAACATATTCTTTTCTTAGGCAAATGTGGTATTGATAGACGATCAATGTCCTATTTATAACCAATAAAGCCAAATTTTTGTTATGTTTTTTAAGGGTCTACATAACAACAAAACAGTAATCCTGACATGAAAAAAAGAAATTTTAAAATAAAAAATAATCATGAAACTCAAGATAAATTTACAAATGTGGAATATTGAACTTTAATGTTATTGTTACTTTTCTGATTCATTTTTAAGAAATATTGCACTTTCATAATGTTAATAATTGGTTAGCATTGTGTATTCTATGAATGTGGCATTAAATGAAGTGATTTACATCAACACACAATGTGTTGTGCTACAAGATGTTTACACACACTAAAGTGTCGACGTTGTATCATCAGAAAAAGTGGCTTTAAGTATACAATCAACATAATTATTCTCATATAGTTATTTAAGGTTATAATTTGCCAGCAGATTTGCTAATGAAGTGACATAATTTCTATTCGTAAGTATTATTACCTGCTTAGTTATCCCACTTGCAAGGCCATATAAATGGTATGTTCACCAAATAAAAGGACAAAAAGATCCCAGAATCTGGAGCTAAAATATCCCTCAATCAATTCTGACATCACTGATCATTGCACTGATGAGACCAACTAAACTTTTAAGTCACGTTTTCTGATCATGCTGGTGACAAGTATTTTCTTGTTATCTCGTTTATTTACCTGACATTCTGCCATGGGACTCTGCAAGTCCTGGGAGCCATTGCTAGTGTTTGCCCAGGGAGGTAACTCATCCTCTATCTCTGTGAAGATTGTTTCCCCTTCCTGGCCGGTGCATTGGTGACTATGACCCTCTTCTAGTCTCTCCATTTTGAATGCTATACTATGTGAACACAGTTAAGGAAAACCTCCCAACATCTAAAATTCATAATATCTGACATTTCAAGGGCAATAATTCAGTCAAAAATTATAAACTTTGAAAGTTTATTTTTGAAGAATTAAAATCCCATACAAACATTTATGTGGCCAAATTTCTTTAATACTGGAAATGAAGTGAAATCCTTGAGTACAGAAGGTTTGACAGAGATGACAACAGGCACTTGAGGGTATTTACATAAGTTCACACACACTGATAGCTGATTAAAAGGGAGGTAATTTGCTAAAATAGATATTCAAATAACTGTATCTTATTTCTTTGCAACTCTGGGATTTAAAGATTCTGTTTTTCCTTCTCAACATGCCATAAACTTCTTAATTTGACAGTCAAATAATCTGTTTTAGGCTTTTATGTAAAAAAAAATGTTGATATCATCATTATTTAGGAAAGAGGAGATAACCTTGACCTCTGTGAAAAAATAACAACATCTTCCCGCTTTATCAAATGTCCAGATATGTGCAAATACCACAAATTGAATTAAAGATAAAATAAATCATCACTGAGTAAATATTTGAAATTAAAAACTGGTAAGTTTTCATTTTTGTTCAGTATATAATAGATCTGACCAGACTTAAGTGCATGTGGTTTCTGGATATGGGTCTACACTGGTGGGAAATTATTAAACTGTCTAGATGTAGCAGGACAGGTTTAAAAGCCAAGATTTGGATCATCAGTGTTGTGGTTAACCCTTGGCCACCCAAATTATCAGCCTGCTCAGAGACAAATGGACAGAGTGAGCAAAATAAACCAGCAGATCAATATGACATTGCCATAACACATGCTAGTATTTAGTATTTAAGGTATTGAAAGATCATTATGTAATAAAGTATTTATAATCTCAGTATTTATCTCAAGTGTATTTCACTAATCCCATTACAAATCAACTATAATCTACACTAAAGTTCAAAACTTCTGGCATTGTTACCAAAAGTTGACTTTACATGGATGATTTAAGAACTCCATACAGTTATTCAATTAATGGCAACAGAAGGGTTCACTTCTCAGAGTGCAAATGAAGCATGGCATCAAATCCAAATGAAAGCAAGGAACCGTCAGTAGCTTATCTATGGCAGAACCAGGGCTAAAGGTTATAAAACTGAGCAGCGAAACCAGTCTCCAATCTCAAGCATCTGATTGGAGACTGGTTTCCCTGCTCAGTTTTATAACCTTGGGCACAGAAGCAATGCATAATATCTTCCCATGCACGGGAGCTTGTTTGACCAAAAGTAGCAAGTCTAAGCCCTGCTTTGAAACTCCAATTGAACCCTGCTTAACCCTTTACTTCATGGATAGGGCTTTATACCCTGTGTGTGACCAGTGTAAATCCAAATCAGCCTGCATATCCCCTTAGTCTGTTTGGGATCTACACAGTTCACTTCTTGGCCAGAAATAGCCTATAGATATAAATCCAAAAGCAAAAAATTAATATGACTAGGTAAATGCAAATTTATTTTTACCATTTACTCCATTATATACAAATTTTTGTAGCATATGTTACCAGTGTAGGTCCAGATCAGCTAGTCAGGATCTGAACTGGTCACTTTTTAGTCAGAAATATCCTAATAAATTAAAAAGTGAAGAGTGCAGATCCTGATTAGATGACCAAATGTGCAAGCTGATCTGGATATACACTGATCGCCCTTATCATGAAGGTTTATATATCCTTTCCGGGCCCGACCCTGTTTTCCGGACGGACGTCCCTAACGTATTTAAACGTGACAAAATTTTGACTTCTCAAAACCCGACCCTGTTTTACTGGAAGAAGCCCGAAACATATTTAAATGTATGCTTTTTTCACGATTTTAATACCCATAACGTAAATCTGCATAATTTTTTTTTAATGCCCGTTGATAAGCGTATGTTTGAATAAAGCATATACGCTTTTGTCCATTGCAGGTATTCTACATTTTAACGAAATTCGGAATTTTCGACATGGTAAGAAACCCGATTAAATAACTGTAATACACATTATCTAACGTTACGGTCTTTCTTCTGTAAAAAAGGTGGAATATGCATATCTAGAATAGTGCGTTAAAATACCAAATCACAATGCTCTTTTACTTAATGGGTGAAAAATTAGGTTTATCGCTGGAAGACTGAAACGGAAAATTCCGTAAATCAATTAATCTAATTAACAGTCATTAATTTTTATGCCATTGCAAAAAATGTCATTTTTAAGTAATTACTAGGTAGATATAGGTATTTTCTTACATAATGGATAACTGTTTTGGAGCCACATTTTTATTTTGACAATAAAAGATGAAGAAACAGCAACACTGTAATTAGATTTTTTCCTTAAAATTTGACTTTTTAAACTCCCTAATTTTCTTATCAGATTATCTAAGTCACATGTAAAAAATATCTTACTAAATAATATTTGAGAGAAAATATGTGATGCGTTCAAAGGACTAATAGTGTAAAAATACTGATCGATGATTCCGTGTTCTTCTAAATATTAGCCATAATAAGGACTTTTTAATAAAAAGAAATAAAAATCGACGGGTTTCCAACGGGAAAACAGGGTCGGGTTTTGAAAAGCTATTTTTTGTATACGTTTAAATAGGTTTCAGGCGTCCTCTGGTAAAACAGGGTCGGGTTTTGGGAAGTCAAAATTTTGTCACGTTGAAATACGTTATGGTCGTGGAAAGGACATGGAAGAAAGGGTAGTTCCAATCAAGGCATTTTCATAGAATAAGAAACCAAATTCAGTGCATGATCTGGCAGGCAATGCTTTCCCAACTGATTTCAATGTATGTAAATGTTTGATTTACTGAAAGGATATGATCATGCCCAAGGTAAACAGAATCTTGTTCATCCAGTATCACATACTCTTGTTCTGGTATTCGATTGTTGTTCACATAAGTCTGAAAGAAAACCAAACGAAAAAACATAATTTCTGAAAATATAATGATAATAAAAATAAATTATGATTTCAATATTGAAAAGTATGTGTTTTTCACATAGAAAGTGACACATTCTTGTTATGGACATCATTTCTTGTTAATTTTATTAAATTGTGACACTGGGGCAAACTCGAAACAAATTAACAGTAAAATAATGTAATGATCTAGTGCACAACACAAGTTGTTCATTACCAAGGACAGTGTTTTATTGATACAAAACCGGAAAAACTTAATGGCCAAATCAGAAGTAACAACTCCACTGACACACTGTCCTGTAAAAACACTAGGACATGATAAATTGGATCTTCAGATGTAACAAGTTTTAATTCAAGGAAGAACTACCTTTTTCTGTAGTTTTTTTTACATTAATGCTTCAAATACCTGTGTGCTACTTGTAACCAATGTAGTTTTTGTTAAAAGTGTGCAAACATTTGTTTGCTATATGCAAAACAAATGTAGTTTTTTGTATAATAAATGCTACATGTACCTGCATCTTGTTACTGGTAAAAATGAAGTATATGATATTAATGCTACAAGTGTCTCCAACTTGTAACACAATTATGCTACATGTTGTTTTTTGCTACTTCTAACCTAAAAAGTGAAATATTCATGGCTGGAGGTTATAAAGCTGAGATTGGAAACCAGTCTCAAATCTCAAACATCTGATTGGCTGAAATGGCGACTGGTCGCCATTTCAGCCAATCAGATGCTTGAGATTTGAGACTGGTTTCTATGTTCAGTTTTATAACCTTGGGCACCTATCAGGAATGGTCTTGTCCAGAAAACACAGCCTCCCCACACAGCCGAAATGCAAAGAAAGAGAGATAATGTGTTAATAAAAATGACTGATTTGAAGAGGACACTGCAAACAATTAACAACAATTAGAATCTGAGGAGTTCTGGCCTTGGAACTGTCAGTGACAAGATATTGTGCCACTGGGTGTTTAAACCCGGTTCTCGGGTGCATCAGAGTCATGCCTGCCTCTAAATGTTCGTTTAAAGGATCTCATATGAACACACGAGCACAAGCTGTCCATGAATAACTCCAATACAAACCCTTGTATTTTAAATTACAGCTCTTTACAATTAACAGTAAGTTTGTACAATTAATGTAAAGCACCATTAATGTATAATGTATAGACTACGGTTCATGTCAGTGGAACATGTAATGGTGCATACTTAATCAATTATCATTAGTCCAGGTTTGCATGTCAGTAATCAACATGGGAGAAAACTGACTGAACATGATCAAATTCCACTCCTAACCAGTAACCTTTTCCCTGTTTAAAAGACAAATCTATTAAATATTAATGAACAGCCAGTGTAACTTGCTGAATATGCATCTCTCAGTTCTGCGGACCACAAGACTACTTCAAACCAAAATCCAGATTAACAAATAACATGAGTTTTTAATTCATCTCTGTGGGTAACATAAAACATGCAAGCTTAATAAATGAATGATGCCACAACCTATCTTGTTACAGATCAACCTGACAAAGCTTAAAACCAAACTAGAATGTGTCCTTACACTGATGCCCCATTACTGCTGTTACAACATTTGTAATAACAAATGGCCATAACTCTGGTAAAATGACCGCAGGAAAAAAGTCCTGGCTTTATGATCATCTACACATCCTGCTTGATCATCTGTGCAAGTTTGAAAGAAATCTGCCTGATAGTGTACTAGGAGTTTATGGCAAAAGATTTGGAGGACGGACAGACGGATGAGTGCAACTCTATATGCCTCCCACTTTGTCACAGGCAACCCATAACCTGATAGGTATGTGTGAAAGTACTTAGCATTCTACTAAATAGTAGACAGTATAGACCCATAAACAGACTGCTATGATGGGCAGGCTGACCTGGGTCTACTGGCAGTGAATGTGCTTTTAAGTATTTATTAGCATTTTATCGTTTTGCTTCATCACTGCTGATACATCCATTCAAGATTATTGAAATATCATAAGAAGTGTGAAATTTTAATCTTCCAAACTTTATTTTAATCTACATTACACAGATACTTCAATGGATTTTAAAGGTTTAAAGTATACTGAAGGTATGAATAGATCCCATGTTAGGATGGTTTGTCTCTTATAGATCACCTGTGAAATGTCACCTCATCTGATATGTATCAGTCACTTTGAAGTTTCAAACTCCAACCATTTAATGATTACTAATGTGTTTCTTGCAGCTTGGTAATTTTAGAGCTGAAGTCATAGTCTATCAAATGTACTGATGCTGATTCTTCAAATATTAGCAGACTTATTTAATCAAATATTATAAATCAGTGGTTAAAATTATTTTTTGTCCAAGGGAATTGCAAACTGATTTCAAATTGTTGGCAAATATTTTTTAAATCATTATTTATTTATCATTGCATGAAAAAGTCAGTAAGCAAATTGATTTATTAAACATAACAATTATCAAGCACTAAGTTGGTAAGTGTTTAATTATGATCATTCACAATTCAGATTGGTTGTGTGAGACTGATTTTAATTTGTAAATTCTCATTAAAAACATTAACCCTAACACTAACCCTTTAAATCATACAAGATGAACACATAGATTTAATTTAAGTAACATGCCTTTCTTCATAGTATCCCCTTATTTCATGAATATAGCTAATATCCCATGAGTGGCCAATTAATTGTAGATCCAGATCTGCCTGCACATCTATGCAATCTGATACTGTGCTATCATTTAATTTCACTGGCATGAAATTTCGCGCAATTGTCGAAAAAGACTGTTTTGTGCAGACGTAAATTTGCGCAAAACCGATTTTCAAAAAATAAAAAATTAACCAAAATCATTATTATAATCTATATTTGACCGATCCGTTATTGTTACCTATTGTTTATTTGAACACGCGAGCTAATCATGTGTCAGTTGGCCACTGTAAACTACCACTTCCTTTGTTAGTCAATTATCAGACCGCTGTTTATTCGGCGCCGCTAATTGACACGGGACTCGAATGATCCATCTATCTGGACCATTTATAACATAATTGGATTGTTAAATTTATTAAATTGCGTAACTGTTTTATGTTCACAAGTGTCAATAAATTGTAAAACAATTACTTAAAAAGGGTTTATTAATTAAAAATAGTTTTTATGTGTCAAGATAAACTGAATGAGATATTCCAAACGAAATTAGACAGTAATAACTAATTTTATTTCCTTTATGAATATAATTATTCAATACCTCAAATTTATATAAAATAGTGCTACGGGCAACTAAATACAAAGTGTAGGTAAATTTGGACATTACAATGTTTTGGATACGTATGCGAAACTATATGGTTAAAATTTAGCTTAGGTTTTAAATTCGCGCGCTGGCCTGTGCGCGAAATACACGAAAATTAAGCCATCGCTAAATAAAATGATACCACAGTAATAATCTTCAACTGTGGCAAATGGGATATACCGTATAGTGGGTAATTTCTGCGGGTGTCAAATTTCTGCGTTTCTGCGGTTTTGGATGAAATCACAGAAATATATCCAGCAGAAATAAAAAACCAGAAGAAATTGAAATCGCAAAATATTATCTCATTTTCAAGCGAAAATCGTCGGAGTGGCCATGTCCGAGATAATCCGTTTTATAATACAGACAGGGTAAAATAATTACAATCAATTACCGCACATTGTTATCATATAGGCATACTATAAACGCGACATTTGCTCAAACATTTCTCAAACATTCTATTCAATTGAATAGTTGTTTGAGAGTTGTTATTCATCGATGATTAATATCTTTGTAATTTTTTTTTTGATAAAATAAATTGAGTAGCAGATATTACTCATGAATAAAATATATGTGAAAAACAAATAGCATGCGTATATCAGAGTCGTGTTATTCTTACGACACCTTACCCAATATGAACCGCAGAAATTTATCCTTCATTGGAACCGAAAATGCAGAAATAAAAAACACAGAAATTTTTGCATCCATTTTTGAGGGCAAAACGCAGAATATTATGACCGCAGAAATAACCCGCTATAGGGTAAGTCATATTCATGAAGTGAAGTGTTATTAAATTAGATTATTAATCTATATACATTACAGAATATCTATGTATTTATGTTTTATATTGTGTTCTTATATCATGGTTGGTTAATCATGTATGATTCCATTTAACTTTACTGCATTTAGGTGTTTCAACAAGCATTAAATGTATACGTTTTGTGACAGTAGTAAATCAAGAAAACTTTTGCCATATGTATGCTCACCTATTTTATGTTTCCTTATTTCATAAACCACCTTCTCAAAACCTTTCTTCATATCCCTATCCACCAATTCTATTGGCAGACAAGCCTGATTCAGTTAACCCTTTCCTCCACATATACACCTTTATGGCATGGGCAAACAGTGTAGATCCATATCAGCCTGCACATCTGTGCCATCTGATCAGGACCTGTACTGTTTGCTTTTTGATTTATTTGGTTATTTCTGACCTAAAAGCAATCAGTTCAGATACTGATCAGACAGCAAAGGTATGCTGGATGATCTTGAAGTACACTGGCATTATTATGGAGTAAAGGATTAACAAATAAATAGGAGAACTGATGGAAAGTCGAAGCAGTTCACCAATGAGTTGCTGCCATCAGAAATATGACCTTCTTATGTCTGATTAAAGTAGTGCTTACCCCGTTAACA
Organism: Corbicula japonica; assembly: GCA_038501625.1. Lineage (NCBI taxonomy): Eukaryota > Metazoa > Mollusca > Bivalvia > Venerida > Cyrenidae > Corbicula > Corbicula japonica. The sequence goes on along the minus strand of JAZAYU010000006.1, from coordinate 14,130,275 downwards.
GTACTGAGATCTTTAATTTTGAATCTTCGAAGGTAGTGGTCAAATGTTATAACTGCATGCCGCTTGTCTACATCATGGCTCTGAAATAAAAACAAATGCAATACTTGAAAACTAACATTTTTACAAAATCACTGCTGCTCAGATTTACCTTTCTGATCAGGATCTACACTGTTCGCTTTTAGATTCATTAGGTTATTTCTGAACTAGTGACAAGTGTAGATCCTGATCTGGATTACAATGATTTACCCTAGTCACACAATGTATATACTTTTCACAGTTTTAATGGATAATGTTTCATTTTTATTACTCTTTTTATTGTCTCTTCTGTTGTAAATATCCAAATGTTTAACTATCCACTATCTTCACATATTGTCACACATGTATTTTCAAACACGTCTTATATCCTCCTCCACGTAGTGTCAATATGTTCTCTCCACATCTCACAGCATGTTCACCATCAACCCATCTATCAACAATTCCCAGCCCATTTTAATTATTCATAAAATGTATTCACAAATGTATGGAGTTATTCAATCCTCACCAACATTATTTATTTTACCATAAAGTATGTTTACTGACCTAAATAAGATCCCACACTTTTAAAGAATATAATAATGTCTTCAGATATTTAGGATGACACAAATATCTCCTCTGCCAATATAGACTTCTAGTGTATCCTAAACACTATATATGGTATTGATCGTACTTGATCTCTATTCCGATGTCAATGAACCAGTAACCGCAAGCTCTTATCAAACCTGATTTCAAACAATCGAGATAATAATAATATCAGATATTAATACATCATTCACTGACAGTTTGGAAATTAAATAAAGATATCTTTTAAAACTATACTACTGAATGCTTTTTATATTTCTAAAACTATTTTACCCTTTACTCTATGGGATATAGCTTTTTTCTCACTTACTAGACAGAAAAATCTCTATTTTTAGCCGTGTGAGATTTCCTTATCTCACATAGCCTTATCTTACACTCCGCGTGCTCACGTTCTTTCGTATTATTGCGCACCATATTAATTGAGCACTTTCATTATTGATTTAGACTACGTCATGATGCTTATTTCTACGTCATTTAAATTTATAAAGTGACGTAATTAAACGAATGTTTACTTTTTCAAACAGAGCAATCTGTTGACTTTGTTTTATCAGGATTTTGTTCAAAAATCATTTGGAAAGGATACACTCGGAGGTTGCTTAATTCTTAACGCTGGAACTTGGAAGTGTTTATCGTGGTATGAGTCTGCAAATGCTACTTTTTAAAGTGTTTCATTCTTATACCGCTGTTGCGAGCTTCGTTAAACATCAGGATCTATGAAGAAACTGAATGGAAAATAAAATAGGAAATATACTGCTGTTTAATCGGGATATTTCAACTGGTATGTATAATTCGTTTTTTTGAATTTTGAATTGTGACGAAATCACGGATAACCTTAAAAATCGCAGATCCGTTATCCGTTTTCAACGGATGAACCAGCTGTTTTCATGCCATGAAAAAACCCGATTTGTTTCCTTTCTTTTATTTGTAACGATATTGTTGAAGGCCTACATGTTAGGGTTGTTAAACTTTGACAGGACTGTGTATTCATGGCTGATTTACCGTTCCTACTGGAAGTGACGCGAAAGAAATAGTTCTCCAAAATTGTTGCGTTTTTTTAATTTTATATAATTTTGTTTGAATCTTTAAGAAGTAAGTGAGAAAAATAATCAATCATTGGTATCCGGCGAAGATCGCGGTATCCCAACCCTCGGGGAGTGCTTTCCAGATGGAAACTCGGCACAGCCTCGTTTCCGTCTGGAAAGCATTACCCTCGGGTTGAGATACCTTGATCTTCGCCGAATACCATTGTTAGATTCTCTTTATCTCACTGGTAACCAGTGTAGATTCAGACAAGCCAGGGCCCGAGATCATAAAACTAAGTTTTGAGATCAGTCTCAAATCTCAAGCATCTGATTGGCTGAAATGGCGACTGGTCGCCATTTCAGCCAATCAGATGCTTGAGATTTGAGACTGATCTCCAGATCAGCACTTCTGTGTCTTTTGAGCTGGATCTACACTGGTCACTTAGATTCATTAGGTTATTTTTGACCAAGAAGCTAGCAGTGTAGATCCAGATCAGATGGCATGTATGTTTAACACCAATGTGATAAAGGATGACTTGGATGTTGAACGCCTATTATATAAAAGTTTTATCTATGGAATAAAGGATTAATATAATAACCAACCTCAATCAGCAGCAAGTAGCAGAACTTTCCTATGAGAAAAACATGAAAACCCTCACTAGCTGTTACATTTGCTTGTTGACATAATCATTCAAACTATTCCGCCAATTTTCAGTATTTCTTAAGTTTTACAAATGAGGCATTCCTACGTTTAAGACCATTGTCATAAGAATTAAATAATCAAACAGTGTAATACATGGATATTGAAATGTTTCTATATTTTATACAGTCAATGTAAATAGAACTATTGTTATTAGGCAAATTCATTATTCAAATCCCTGAATGAACATGCACACAATACCACAATTGTCGACTCTATACCCCCAGTTTGTTTTGTATCAGCTCGGTGGCACTCAATCAACCTTTTAACATTTCAGATCTTAACTTTATAAACGATTTTTAGCTTTCAAGTTAAAAAAAAATACTAATACTACAGAAACAAGAAGACTAGATGTGGTTCTGAATGGCTCACCTGACTGAAGTCTCAACTGTCTTGCAAATAAAACAAATCAGGCTATCTATCTCCTTAAACTGATCTTTATACTGCCAGAAGGAAGCAACCATAGTACAGGTTTTACAAAAATTAAACTAACAAATGCTAGAACATAGATACCACTCAATAAAGATATATCTATGGAGTAAAGGTTTAAATGATTTTCTGAACTTAATTGCATGTAGATGGAATGTGTTGTGAATGTTTATGATCTACAGAGATGACAAATACTTTTTGCCTGCAGTGAAATGATATATTACAACATGTAATTACTACTCATCTATCAAAGTTCAATATAAATAACCACTGAATGATATTAAAGTGAAAAAATGAAGGTTGTTACTTATGCTTGGTTCAGTGTTCCCTCTTTGATGTAAATGAGGACAAGTGTTTGTCTTTTCAACACTGAAAATGTTCTTTATCTGACACATCAGTGATATTGTCAACTCTGACAAAACCTGTGTGAACTTTAAACTCCTTAATCTTGTAGCCTTTTTAGAAAGCTTCCTTAATTGACAACTGTAATTTAAGATGACTATACAAATTGTCAATAATGTGAAGTACGGTTAGATGGCCAAATATGCTTCCCAGCACGATACAGGTAGTTTGGTAGTCAAAGCCTGGCACTGCACTGACTGTACTGTCATAGAATCAAATTATCCCTTTACTCCAAAGATATAGATCCAACTTCTATTGGTGATTGGCGAACACTGCAGATCCAGATCATCCATGCCATCTGATCAGGATCTACACTGTTCCCTTTTTGCTTCATTAAGTCATCTCTGATCAAGAACCAAACAGTGTAGATCTTGATAAGACAGCAAGGATGTGCCAGCTGATCTGGATCTACACTGTTGGTAAACCTGTACATAAGGAGAAAAAGTTTATATTGCTAAATAAATGATCCTTGGTTGCCGATTTAATACTGATGCTCATTTTCAGAATTTTGATACAAAATTCACATTAAAAATAAAAAGAAAAAACACAAACTGTGCCATTTGTATAAACTGTTCCACCAGAAGCAGGAAGTGTTTCAAAAGATCATATAAAATCATATAAAAATGAGAATATGTTTACCGCCCTCTAGACAATCACTAAAATACTAATATAGTGATGCCACTATACTGCCCATTGCCATTCATGAGTATAAAAGTTTATGTTTAAAACTAATAGTGAGGAAATTAAAACATTTAGTATATTTTTCATTGATATTTGATTTATTGATGTACAGTAAATAATATTGGTTCAGTATATCAATAAAGAAAGCTGACTCAATAATGCCTCAGGTGGAATCACTCACTTGCCTATGAAAAAACATCAATTGGGGGTGAATGGTAGGGGTTCTCTCAAGCAAGTACCATGGATAAAAAATATCTTAGTTTTTAAACCTGTTGGTGCACAAAAAGTAGTTGTTTTACAAACTGATAATCTTTGTTAACAGTACACAGTGGGTTTACACCCTTTTTCACTGAGCAAAAGGTAGATTTTCAACAGTTTGTTCAGCAACCAGTCTACTTGGTTATGCTGTCATCCCCTGGAGACACTGCTTATAGTCCAGGGCTGAATGTTATAAAACTGAGATTGAAAACCAGTCTCAAATCTCAAGCATCTGATTGGCTGAAATGGCGACCAGATGCTTGAGATTTGAGACTGGTTTTCATGCTCAGTTTTATAACCTCAACACAGGGCCCAAGATGATAAAACTAATAGCGGAGACTGGTCTCAATTCTCAAGCATGTGACTGGCTGAAATGGTCCAATCAGATGTTTCAGATTTGAGACTGGTCTCCAGATTTAGTTTTATGATCTTGGGCACAGGAGGGTATTTGTCCTTTAGAAGTGTGATTAACAGAGGTTGTATTAAACTGGTTTTGCTCTTTTTTTAAGATATCAGTTCTTTGTTGATTTATTAAAAGTGGTAAAAAAATTAACATGAAAATGATTCACTATCTAATTTTTGTCACCAGCCATCATGATTTACATGTTCGTGACATAAACCTTGCACATCAATGGCTGGGCTGTGAGATGATAAACCATCATTTATCAACATAAACTTATAAAAGTGCTTGAATAAATTTCATGTTCTAATTGGTTTTAATGCTCTTCCACCCTGTTGAGAAAATATACTAAAGTCACATTTTGTACACTTGAACAGTAATATTTGTAATACATCAAAGTTTGTTTTACTTTGGACTGCTTTAATAAGACATTTGATATTAGGTAAAAATGGCCTTTTAATGAGTTCAACTGTAAAAACTTTAATAATAGACTCCTATAAAACATAATAAAACATAGTTGTTAATGAAAGCTACTGCTGTAATCAACCATACAGTAATCTATCTTTAACTTCGGTTCAAGTTCTACAGGGCCTCAGGCTTGAAACAGCTGGCTGCTACACATCTTAGTTTCATAATTATGTAATGACTATTTTCAATAATATACACCTGATTATCATTGATCAGTTGCTTCAAAACTGTATGGAATAAAGGATTAGGTCTTGTGAAGAACCCTGGTACACCTTCAACATCAAACAATGAAGAAAAAAATTAGTCCATGATAGAACATAATGAAATAGGGATAAAAAGTTACAAAGGTTCAGTAAGGCTATGCTAGAGGAAGTACTTATTAGGTCAAGCTAGAAAAAACGCATTGCAAGTCAGTGCTAGAGTAAGTGCTAAGAAAGGCAATGCTAGAGAAGTAAGGCAATGCTAGATATAGAACACAGCAAGGCACTGATAGAGATAGTACACAATAAATCAAGGCAAAGCAAGAGACAGTCTACATTAAGACATTGCTAGAGATACAGTACAGTACAGCAATGCAAAGAATTGTGCAAAGTAAGGGGATGCTAGAGACAGCATACCTGCCATATTTCTGGAAAGCATTCCAGGGGATTTGGTTCAAAATTCCAGGGGATTCCGATATAATTCCAGGGGATTTTTTTAACGCGGCTAATCAAGCGGAATTTACTAGAAACTAAACTAAGATGCAATATTAAATATATTTATCCTCATTTATTTAAACAATATTTTTATTATGTTTTTTTTTTGTAACAGGGTGTCAGCACATAATAAAACTATATAAAACAAACACTATATGAACAGTCCAACAAACTCTGATGTGCATAGCACAGACTAACATCAGTTAGAACAATTATTTAAGTTAACTAACATGGACTTGGATGTTATTAACTTGCTGCAGATGCTGAGTTCGAACGCTCAACATATGGTCTCTGCAGTCAAACCAGACCAGGAGTCAGTCTGGATCTTTCTAAGTATGCTAAGGGGGTTTGTTTAGGAAAGTATTTGTGTATTTACATTATAATTTCTATTTTCTGTTCAAAATCCCCATGAAAATTAAATATTGCTGCCCAAAAATTGTGTTCGAGCAACACTACTGAAGTCCATCTGGATCTGTCCCTGAATATATCAAAAGTTGCAGCTTGGCTATTATATTTTTATTCCAAGGATGCAAGAAGTATCAGCTTGACGGGTCATTTCTTCCTACTTTGTAATTAAAAAAAAATATTTGCAAACGTGCCAAAACGTTAATTGTTGGTCAAAAGACGAATAATTTGTATCCGAAAGTGTCCCATTATCCGGATACACACATATTTTGGACATCATAAAAAACCTTCAGTCCTTAAACAAGTCCGCTAATTGTACATAAAACAGACGGTATATGTGTGATTTCATTCACACCTATGCAAACAATCAATTATCTAATAAACAATCCTGTTAAGTGTCAATTCTCAATAAATAATCGATAATCCTCTCGTTGACACTAATTAGACGAATTCGGAACGTTTTGACACAACCGTTAGGAGTCCGAGATACGTAACGGTGTATTCGGCGTTTAGACAAATGTCTGATGAGAGCGACAAAAATGCATTTTTATACCGTTTTTCTTAACTTTTGTTAATTTCGGGGGATTTTCGTCTCCCGCCGGGGGGCCAGGGGATGGCTCTAAATTCCGGGGGATTTTTCCCCCCGCCGGGGGATATGGCAGGTATGAGACAGCGTATTGTAAAACAATGTTAGAGATAATATAGTGAGATAATGCTAGAGGTAGAACATAGTGAGGCAATGCTAGAGATAGTCCCCATTATGGCAAAGCTAGAGATAGTCCACAGTAAGACAATGCTAGAGTTAGTTCCCAATTGACCTTACGCTGGCTGTCTGACTGACAGTGCAATTAACAAATCAGAATATGGCGCCGATAAGCCTTGTTACTATCCGCCATTTTGTCCGTCAAACTGACCAGCGTGTCTGGCATAAAATGTTCAAGTTTATTAAAAGATTTTCATAAATAATGATGAAAAGCTGCTACGGTACTTGAAATTCTGACACTACATATCCGGAGAGGCAAGCGAATGGAATAAGGTTCATTCCGTTCCCTAAACCAACAACAAATCTTGAAAAAAGCTAAATATTTCCTTAAAGGATAAACTTGGGACTTATTAAACAAATTAATTATATAAAAGATATTTAGGGGGATAATTTATTATAAATTTCAATTTTCTGACATACTTCATTAGTTGTTATTAACGATTTTTTGCGTTCGGAATGATTCTGGATATTAAATATGTACATCATCTTAATAATCTTAATAATAAAACAAAAAATCAAAACAAAACAATCTTTAAAAAAAAATACCTGACTAATTTAAGAATAACAATGGTGGTATATGTTTTAATTTAAATTGAAAACTTTAATATTGGATGAAGCTGAAAAGCCGCATCAAATGATTGTTATTATAAGGTAAAGAAAATAAAGATAATTTGCATTCTGTCAATCGCTGTTAATTAGGGCAAGTAGATAGATCATGACATGTCTTTTAATAACAAAAGGTGTTTCTGTTAATTTTACATTGAATTTCGATAATATTTTAAATTTATTTGCTTTTTTATATTTCATTTTACAAAATTTAATAATCAAACATTGAACAAGTTTTCAAATGTCCCGTCGGTATTCGAATGTTCAAATGTTCGAATATTCGTTGCCATCCCTAATATTATATTATAGAGTTGTAGGATTAATTAATGTAATTGAAATTATTAAAAGGTTCGCCACTATTGCCGTCGTTAAATCTAGTTTTGATATATCATTGTAAAACACTGGTCATTAATACATTCACTTGTTTTGTAAAAAAAACAAATAATACTCTTTAATAACTATAGTATTATACTAAAACACTTTTTATTAAGGGTATATTTGGTATAAATTCTCATGATAAAATTACATATAAATTTGTTTAAACCAGCAAAATATTGTAAAATAATAACCATTTCAAGTCAATTAATTTGAAGGATTTACTTTAAATTTGCTTTTCACGCCAGGAGAGGTTGAAATGTCTTTAATAATAATGGTTGAAATGTCTTCGATATAAAGGGTTGAAACATACATGGAGGGGTTGATAGGTCTTCATTTTATAGGCTAAAATGTCCAATGGGATAGGGGTTGAACAGTCTTCATTTAAGGGTTTGAAATGTCGAGGGGTTAAAATGTTTTTGTTTTGATTGATGGGTTGAAAATAATGTCAAGGGGCTGAGATGTCCAATACCCCTTAATCTATTGGGCTTCCTTCATCGTGTGTTATTTTTAAATCTATTAGTAACAGCCTGATATAAAAGCTTGTGATTTTTGTTTCTTTGGTAACGATAAGTTACATTTAAAGTAATTTATTCCAAAATCATCAGGTATGCTTGCGAGCGTACCGACTCGAAAAGCCACATTGTTTGACGGACATTGGAAGAGTAGTTCCCCTTGAAAATCGGTGGGCGTGGTTACGGAAGCTCCAGCGTAAGGTCAATTAGACAAGAGCCATGTTACACATGGTTAATCTCCCCGCCAGAAAAAAGTTACCTGAAGGTTGAACTTTCGTATAATTTACCTGGAGAGGAAATCCTTTTAAGTTTTGGAGATAAGCTACGGACAAAATTTATCAAGTAAATCTGATAAAGGGGAATAACTCTAAAAAATAGGCAAGGTAGAGTTATTGGACTTGCACACTGCACTACCTACCAATGTGCTCTGTCAGTATATGAAATTTGAATAAAATCCCTCAAGTAGTTTTGGAGTTATGCTCCGGACAATATTTATCAAGTAAATATGATAAAGAGGAATAGCTCTATAAATAGCCAAGGTAGAGTTATTGTTCTTGCAAACTGCACTTCCTACCAATGTGCTCTGTCAGTATATGAAATTTGAATAAAATCCCTCAAGTAGTTTTGGACTTATGCTCCAGACAAAATTTATCAAGTAAATCTGATAACGAGGAATAACTCTAAAAAAGGCAAGGTAGAGTTATTGGACTTGCACACGGCACTACCTACCAATGTGCTCTGTCAGTGTAATAAGTTTGAATAAAATCCCTCAAGTAGTTTTTGAGTTATGCTCTGAAAAAAATTTATCAAGAAAATATGATAAAGAGGAATAACTCTAAAAAAGGCAAGGTAGAGTTATTGGACTTGCACACTGCACTACCTACCAATGTGCTCTGTCAGTGTAAGAAGTTTGAATAAAATCCCTCAAGTAGTTTTGGAGTTATGCTCTGAACAAAATTTATCAAGTAAATATGATAAAGAGGAATAACTCTAAAAATAGGCAAGGTAGGGTTATTGTTCTTGCACACTGCACTACCTACCAATGTGCTCTGTCAGTGTATGAAGTTTGAATAAAATCCCTCAAGTAGTTTTGGAGTTATGCTACGGACAAAATTTATCAAGTAATTCTGATAAAGGGGAATAACTCTAAAAATAGGCATGGTAGAGTGCACTCTGCACTACCTACCAATGTGCTCTGTCAGCGTATGAAGTTTGAATAAAATCCCTCAAGTAGTTTTGGAGTTATGCTCCGTACAAAATTTATCAAAAAAATATGATAAAGGGGAATAACTCTAAAAATAGGCAAGGTAGAGTTATTGTTCTTGCACACTGCACTACCTACCAATGTGCTCTATCAGTGTATGAAGTTTGAATAAAATCCCTCAAGTAGTTTTGGACTTATGCTCCGGACAAAATTTATCAAGTAAATATGATAAAGGGAAATAACTCTAAAAATAGGCAAGGTAGAGTAATTGTTCTTGCACAATGCACTATCTACCAATGTGCTCTGTCAGTGTATGAAGTTTGAATAAAATCCCTCCAGTAGTTTTGGACTTATGCTCCGGACAAAATTTATCAAGTAAATATGATAAAGGGGAATAACTCTAAAAGTAGGCAAGGTAGAGTTATTGTTCTTGCACACTGCACTACCTACCAATGTGCTCTGCCTGTGTATGAAGTGTGAATAAAATCCCTCCAGTAGTTTTGGACGTATGCTCCGAACAAAATTGTTTCGGACGGACGCACATACGCACAGACGCACGGACGAAGGGTATTACTAATATCCCCCTCGCCTTTGGCGGGGGGATAAATAATTCTAGTGAGTCCACAGTAAAGCAAAGCTAGAGTTGGTTTCCAAATTAGACTATACTAGTGAGTCCGCAGTTGGGCAATGCTAGAGTTAGTTCTCAATTCGACAATGCTAGTGAGTCCACAATAAAACAATGCTAGAGATAGTCCCGAGTAAAGCAATCAAGAAATGAACAAACATGCAAAAAAGTAGAGGTCAACCAAGGTGTACATATAAAATGCTGAAACAGCAATTAAATTAAAAGCTTGTTTATTTGCTGTATGTAATCAATACCCCCCAATTTTCTTTCCCAATCTGTTTATCAGATGAGTGATCTAAAACAGAACAATCAATACGGGCATTATATCTCATTTAAGCCCAAATTTCACCTTGTAATAAGGTAACATCAATGGTAGGTACAAAGATTTCTAAGTTCGATACCAATTTTCTCAATAGGTGCAAATCCTTTGAAAGGTTGAGGCTTGATGAAAACTGTTATCATGAAGTATATAAGTGTCATTTTGATGTTTACTTTCTCCATAGTTGGCCTGTGTATATTGAAGTTGTATTTATTGATCAAGTCTACTGTATTTGAACAGCCGGGCAGGACTTATGTCAACTGAAAACTTTTCATTGATAAAAGTCATAGTGTAATCTGTAAATATGTAAAATATTGAAATAACTTTAAAGCAGAATGTAGAAGTTTCATTCACGGTGATACTGGCTAGTATTTGTGCCCATCGCACCCAAGTAAAGGCCACACCCCAAAAATAAGCGTGAAATAAGAAGAAATATACCAAATTCAGCGCATTCTCAAAAACAAGGGTAAAATTAGAAAATAAATTCAAAAAGTTTAATGGTTATAGAGATTTTAACAGAAGAAACTTCCATTTTGTCACAAGTAATTTAAGTATACCGACACAAAGCAGTAATATAGAGAGTATTTAATCAATGTTGCTTCAATGCATTGTCTATAGGGAATCTCTGTGGTTGCCTTAGAATTAAATTAAATTTTGATAACTTGTTGTTCTGTCGAATCACTGACAGTCTGTCAAAGTAGAACCGTCAGCAAAGCAAACTGACAGCAATCTAAATCAAACTTTTTTGGATACAGCTAAATTATTGTCTTTAAACAGGCTTTTACAATTGTATATTATAGTGTCAATCCAGTGCTGCTGTAACTCGAACCAACAACCTCTGCATATGAACCCTAAACTGCTCACCTGTTAACCCTTTCCTCCATAGATAAACCTTTACTGAGGGGCGAACAGTTTAGATCCAGATCGGCCGGCACATCCGTGCAGTCTGATCAGGATCTAAACTGTTCGCTTTTTGATTCATTAGGTTATTTCTGACCAAAATGCGACCAGTGCAGATCCTGATCAGACGGCACGGATGTGCCAGCTGATCAGAATCTACACCGGTCACACATGCCTAAAAATGCATATATATGGAGGAAAGGCTTAAGTAATGTCCATGGAAATGTTTGAGAGTTCAACTTCAAATGTGAGACATTTCAAAACAACATAGAAACCTAACCTTAAGTGAACATAATATGAACAAACCATTTTCACAGTTTGACTTTAAGTTCCACACAAAATTTTGATAACATTTATATTCGGTTGTAACTTAACAAAGGAGAAAAGAAAAGGTTTTTTGCTGAAACTTCAATCTCCAAAGGTACAAATGATCTATATACAAAGTTGTTATACTGCTGGCCATCTATAAAAATAGCAAAAACAACAGAATAAACCACAGTACCTGCTGTTGTCCCCTAAAGCTAATGTTTTAAGTAAATTCCTTAAAATTGCTAAATGCTGGCCTAGCTTTCAGACATTGCAAGAATCAAGCTAGATACCAAATACAGAAATTCCAACACTGCTGAACAATAAAATCATCAACAGTTACTGTCCTCTATATCGAACAATACATGATCTATGACAGATTGTATGACATACTGCTTCAATTGGAAAATTGAGAAGCTATAGATTCAAGGAAGATAAATAGAGCTAAAACAATTGGAAATATGAGAACAAACAAACCTCAGGGGTAAACCATCAACACTAACACATGGTTAAATTCTCCAGTATCACTGTGTGCCTCTATAGTTAACAACTGATCCTTTTCAATAATCAAACTGATCAATAACATAACATGCACTGTATTTTGATAATTTAAAATTTATTTGTTCTGCAACACCAAAAATGTTCACAAAAAATTTATCCATCGAAGCACAATGCCCCTTTTTAATCCATCTTTAACATGACAAGTTATGACACTGTCAACTAATGACTAGATCAATACAGATTTTAGGTTTATATCTCACCGATATTGAACGAACATAGATATTTCTGTACGATCATCCTCATAAAATCACAACTTATGATAGACAGGACTGAAATTAATCCATATAGAAATTGCCCTCTAACAAATATTTAAATCCTAATCGTAAAACCACAACATATTTATCGTTACCATCACACTTTTCACACATTACTTCCTTACTGTCAATAGGTTTTCTGTTGACTAATTCAAGTTCACAATGTTTTCAAGGGAAACAACTCCAATTGGATTTTTTGGATGAAGACAAATTGATTAAAAAAATTCACTGTAATTTATTGATAGAAGTTTTTAATAATTTTCCACTATGATCAAATACCTCAGTTGTCAAAATTGTCACTTTTTTTGATGAGCAGGAAATATGAAAACAATACTCTTACAACCATGAAAACATAACTCTTACAACCATTGTATCAGTTTGTCCTTGGTTTTGCCTCCCCTTTTCCACCAAAATTTGGACTACAGACTGCACTGGAGTCTTTCTTTTCTGACATTTCCAAAACACCATACAACCAACTGCCAGTACTGGGCCCAAGATCATAAAACTAAAACTGGAGACCAGACTCAAATTTCAATCATCTGATTGGCTGAAATGGGAACTAGTCACCATTTTAGCCAATCAGATGCTTGAGATTTCAGACTGCTCCCCAAACTTGGCATCTACCAAGACCTGGTCAACTTTTAATGTCATGATTTTCAAGTTAGCTTGAAAGTAGTACGTGAGAAATAAGCAACAGCCCCCAATCACAGATGACAAAGAGAAGCTCCAACCCAGTACAAAAGGCAAGTTGCTTTATGACAAGCATGTATGAGGACCCCCACCCAGGGCAGAAGGCCAACTGCTTTTAGACAAACATGTATGAGGCCCCCAAAATGCAGGGCAGAAGGCCAACTGCTTTAAGACAAGCCTGTATGAGGCCCCAAAAATCCAGGGCAGAAGGCCAACTGCTTTAAGACAAGCCTGTATGAGGCCCCACCCACCCACCCAGGGCAGAAGGCCAATTTCTTTAAGACAAGCCTGTATGAGGCCCCACGCATCCAGGGCAGACAGCCAACTGCTTTAAGACAAGCCTATAGGAGGCCCCACCCACCCAGAACAGAAGGAAGACTGCTTTAAGACAAACCAGTACGAGGACAAACCCGCCCAGGGCAGAGGGCCAACCGCTTTAAGACATGTCTGTATGAGGACCCCCAACCCCTAGGCAGAAGGCAGACTCTTATAAGACCAACCTGTATTTCTATATCACACTCCTCTCGTCCAAGGAAGATCATGGTTTTAGGCAATCTGTGCACGTTACCATGGGAACTGACAAGGCACCATTCGCCGTCTTCTGTGTCACCTGGCTGCGGCTCCTGCAAGTTTAAAAACAGGAAGTTAAAGAAATTCTATTTTTTATTGTGAATCACTTGAATTTTGCTATGAATTTCCCCCAATACGTCAGTAGGTGGAAAATCTCAAATGCGTGACAATACCAGTTGTCCACTGTCAGTCAAAATTAGGCAACAACAGTTACAATTACATGATACAATATAGAGAAAGTGGGGTATGTAGGTGTCTGCCCATAATTTAAGCTTCTGTAGAGTCTGGTACATAGTACTACATACATCAGTACTGTTGCAGTAGTAACAACTGTTGTGTAAACCTGACAGATTAAAGGAAAACCAATGCTACAAGTGTGCTTATATTTCAAACTTACACATAAAAATGTTCATATATCTGATGAAGAATAACATCTACCACAGAACACATAAATTGAATGTTCATATTATCTGACAAAAGAATACAGCTAGGACAGACCTGGTAACATTCTGTCTCCATGAAAGCCACAGACCTAATCCGAGCCTGCACCAAACAGTCCACACCAAACATCTTATATATCTCCACTCCACCTCTGCTTCTCATCACTTAATATAGACCTACTCACCAACAATATGTTTTTTATAGTCAACTTTGATTTTGTTTCCAGATAAACACTCAACTAGGGTTTGTAATTGTCCTTATTCTTCCCGAGTTCACTTTAAAAAGTTAAATCAACTGACAGAACATATTCAACTGAAAACATATTCGAATAATGCTCCTTAACATACTGTTAATACAATACATCAAGAAACTCAAAATATCAAAAACTTCAACTTTTAAGGAACCCTAATCAACCAACACAATCTAATGAGTAATGAAGTCTGCTATTTGAGGTGTGGGGTGGCCTGGGATTTTGTCCACTGGCACAGAGCACAGCTGTGGCAGATGAATATGACACTGATGACAAATCTGGTAATACCATCATACATCACCGGTAGAACAACATGATGGCAACATTATAAACTCATTAAGCATGAATGTTAAGAATGTATTGATCCCAATGTGTCTACAAGTAACAGGTTTTATTTTTGAACATTTAACACATTAAGAACCACAATAAACATATTAACCCTTTCCTCCATATTATATGCATTTTTACACATGTGCAACCAGTGTAGATCCAGATCAGCTGACACATCTGTGCCGTCTGATCAGGATCTGCACTAGTCACATTTTGGTCAGAAATAACCTAAAGAATCAAAAAGCGAACAGTGCAGAACCTGATCAGACGGCACAGATGTGCCGGCTGATCTGGATCTACACTTTTCGCCCACATAATAAAGTGAGTGTCTATGAAGGAAATGGTTAATAGGATAAAGATGGATCTTGAACTTTAAATGGGTGCATCGAAATTGACTGATAATTTCATCATCTGAAGTTGTTCATGAACCTACTTTCATCTGTATTTGCTGATGTATCAACTTTTATACCAGTTAGTGCATGTACCAACTTCTGTCTGAGGTATCAGATTCATGTATATACATGTACTTTCATATTAAGTTTGTTCATGTACAAACTTACACCTCAGTTTGTTCATGAACCAGCTTTCATCTGAGGCTGTTCATAGACAAACTTTCATCTCAGTTCGTTCATGTACCAACTTTCATTTCAGGATGTTCATGCACCAATATCATCTGAGCTATTTCATGTACAAACAGCATAGCACTTATCTTTTTCTTGAGGTATCATGAAGAATAATTTATGTAAAATATTGCATTGAATGAACCTCTATTGTTGGCATCATGATCTGAATAAAAAGAATGGTTTCTCATTGTGAAGAGTGAAAAAAATTTGGCCAAGTTCAACTTGAAGGCAAAATTATTTAAATTATTAACAAGTACTGTTATGAAAATAAAAGAAACAATATTGGATCATATATTTTTTACAACCCATTTATTACCAGACTAAAGAGGTTACTGAATATGCAGTTTACAATTTCATTCAGAAGCAATAATAGTATGAGAAAAATTTCCCACAGAACTTAAAAGCTAACATTATCTGAAATACAGCAAGCATGTTTTTATGAGGAAGATCTTTGTTATATGTGAAGGTATTAACATATCAAATTGCCCACTTATACATAATTCATCTCTATGATAAAATAACTATACAAAAAACAGAGTCTGGAGCAGAAACTTTAGATGTTATCTGTTTTGTATGAATTTTATTATTTGGTCATGTTTTTAATTGTTGACAGTTACCCATATAAAAGATACCTCTAAGGGTAGAGTAAGTAGAACTTGTAAAAAAAAAGACCATTGTTAAACCCTTTCCTCCATATATACGCATTTTAACACATGTGCCACCAGTGTAGATCCAGATCAGCTAGCACATCCGTGCCATCTGATCAGGATCTGCACTGGCCGCATTTTGGTCAGAAATAACCAATCAAAAAGCGAAAAGTTTAGATCCTGATCAGATGGCACAGATGTGCCAGCTGATCTTGATCTAAACTGTTTGCCCATGCAATAAAGGTATGTCCATGGGGGAAAGGGTTAACGCTTAGGCACAGTTTACTTTTCTATAAATTAACTGATAAACTGGTTGTCATTTGTAATTGGTGTGCATTAATTGCAATTATTTTCAGTCAATACAAGTCTGCACAATTTTTTTTAATACAAAACAGATCTATGTAGTCTCTTTAATTTATGAGTGCCTTTTTGTATACAGTATTAGCTGAAACAGTGAATACCTGTTGATTACTGAAGAAATAGGTAGTATTAGAGATCAGCTGTGAAAAGAGAAAATATTTTACACATTTCCTCATATATACTTAGGAACAACAACTTTTCATTAGGCTTTACATTGTTTGTAGACAAATGAAACTTTAATCGATCAACAGATCATGGAAGGCTTTGTGACAATTCCTCGAGTATGTAACAATTATGAGCAAAACACTAGCAGACATACACATATTGCATGTATGAACAGCGTAGATTCTGATCAACTGGCACATTTTTGTCATATGATCAGGATCAGACATAACCTAATAAATCAAAAAGCAACAAGTGTAGATCCAGATCAGACATCACAGATGTGTCGGCCAATCTGGCATTTATATGGAGGAAAGGGTTGAAAATAAAAACTATTAGATAGAAAGATATACATAACTATGACAAACCACAATGCCAATGCAAATGATGGTGGTGATCATTATCGTAATGAAAGATGATGATTTCAAATTTCATTTAATTCACAATTATATTGACTATAACAAACTACATACCATTATTATCTATTGAATTTATCCTTTATTCTATATCAGAAACAGTTTTCATCCAAATTTTGTGTCTGTGAATTTCTGATGACTTTGGAATATTTTCCCTATAAATCCATGTTTGGCATGAGTCACCAGCAGATAATGATGCTAAGTTCAATAACACAAAATCAATGAGCTATGTTCCATATTACAGCACAAACACACAGCACAACTATACTCTAGTTGTTAAATGAAAATGCATTTATTGACACAGAGCGAAGATCAGCCAAGAAAGTGTCTATAACTAGAATCTGAAAGGTTTATCTTGGAAACTTGTCTGATGTATGAATAAACAAATTGGAGCTAAATCATAGCAGAGCCAAGAAAATAAACGATTCTTGGAGGTCAGGGTGAAGAAAACATAAACAGCTTAGAGGAAGAAGGGAGGAAAACACAGGAACCATTAATGTTCAATTAAACATTGCATATCCTGATTGTCTACCTTGCCCTGAAATCTGGACACTATTATGTCTAATTTGGAATGTTTCTAAATCCACTCTTATCATGTTAAAACACTCAAATCATGTCAAAATTATCAAAGATTACTCAAACAAACAACAACACTAAACCCCAATGGGCTTATATTGCTTGTAATTCTATCAAAAAAAGATACACGAAGGCCAACATCTTGATCAAACTTTGCAATGACCAGATGGAAATTATGGCCTTTATTCCTTTAACCCTTTCCTCTAAAGATAATGCATTTTTACCTGTGTGCGACCAGTGTAGATCAACATCAGCCGAAACATCAGTGCCGTCTGACCAGGATCTGCACTGTTTGCTTTTTGATTCGTTATATTATTTCTGACCAAAATGCAACCACTTCAGATCCTGATCAGATGGCATGTTTATGCCGACTGATCTGGATCTACACTGGTCGCACATGCGTAAAAATGCATTTATTTGGAGGAAAGGGCTAACAAATCTTTTCTTGTGACCTAGCAAACCTAGTTTCACACCCCTTCTGACCCATTTTCAAGTTCTTTTACAATATCATCAAGCAAAGCAATGGTAGGAACATATGTCATACTCTTGCAGGTAATATTTCCAAACAAAATAGATGCTTTCCAACTGTTACATCATTTAATGAAAATCAATAGCACACCAAACATCTACATATAGTCAAATTCCGATAGCTTGAACACTGTTTACTTAAACATCACCCTTCTCTCGAACTGTTCTTCCAGTCCCAAACTAGAACTCTACAGAACTCTTCTACCTCCGATCACTCGCACTACCCATAACTGGAACAGTCGAACACCAATCAAGGTCCTGACAGTTTTGTTTCAATGTATTTCACACCACTTGATTTGAACAGACATTTTCACATATCAGCAGTGGATCGTTCAAACTACCCTTCGCTCGATCAAAATCCAGTGGTGTTCAATCGAGCCATCAAAGTTCAACTGTACATTTCATATACATTATAACTGTTCATTTGTGAAAAGTATAGCATCAAATAAGCCTGGTAGAGAAACCTTTTTGGCATTGCTTTCTCCAGGTTTTGGACACCTGATGAAGTTATTTTTAAGTTCACTAGTATTCATAAAACGCTCTTCTGGCGCTATCCCAGCAACCATGGGCCACCACCAACATTTTCTCAAATGTCATAAAACGCTGTCCAAAAACATCATGGTGAAAGCCCCATAATGTAAGTAGAATAACTGGTTAAATTTCTAGATTAAATGGCATAAAATAGTATAATACATGTTATACGTTGTGAATTGTTAATTATATCAAAGAGAAAATATCTAGGTTGTAAAAGTCTGGACACAAGACCAAGAAAAAGAAATACATTAGTTGATGAACATAAATAAATCTTACAAGAAAATGTAGAGATGAGCTGTTTATTGTTAGCAGACTTAAGGATGGTCAGACCACAGGAACCTGAATTTCTTTCAAAAATCACCCTGATCCCACATATATGATGCTTGACCCTATACAGTCAAACCTGTCTTTAGCAGCCACCCAAAGGAGTGACAAAAAGTGGCTGCTGAAGACAGGTGGCTGTTAAAGACAGTATAAAATTAGAACAAAATGTCAGTTTAGGTCATATTCAAACTGGCTGTTTAAGACAGGTGGTTTCCATTCGCAGGTGGCTGCTAATGCAGGTTTCACTGAATACATATATAATAAACACAAGGAATGTAACAAATTCGTAACCCACCCACTAACCCGTTATAAGAATTTTCCAGCTACAGCCTTGATACAGAGTTTTCACTGGTCAAACATTTGAACAAAATAAAAATCCATTATTAGCAATCATACTGCTTCAATAAAAGTCATTCTGGAATCGGCTGTCAAAGGTTTGTTTCATTCTTTATTTTGTCGTCCACTCCATTGCGTGACTTCACTCATTTCTACACCGGGGCAAATGAAAAATAATATTTTTGAAATATGAAAATAACATGATATTACTATATTTATTGTATATATATATTAATGTTTTGTAATAAAGATTAGTGTGTTCAATGTGTTATTCATTCGTTTCAAAAAAATGAAATGTAAAAATAGCAGGCGGGAAAACCAGAAAATCCCGTAGGCTGCACTAAAGCAAAACCCAAAATCCCATATGGCGATTATAAATTGCCAATCTCCAATGTCAAATAAATATGCATTCTATCATCTTGTGTGCAAACAAACCACATTAACCTATGAATGTGTACGTTTCATCTTCGACAAATCAATGTAGTGTTATGCTACCGCAAGAAGAACACTAACAAAATGTAAGTGTGTGTCAGCCCAGGAGCCCTTGTCATGGTCGCTCAGACTAGCTACTAAGACTGTCGCACTAGCATGGCTACTAGAATGCGCTCCACTAAGAATATCGCGCCTCAGATACCTCTCTCTCTCGATACCGCACTGGCTGGATAGCTCTCTCTGGCTTGTGGTGTGATTAGCTGGTCGGACTGTTTGTTTTGGATAGGTATTAGAAGCAGCAAATTCAAATGTCTTAACTACTTTTATTAACAAGTTACGAAAACAAATTTTTGACGTAAAAAATAAATATAAATATTCGGAAATAAAAGTCATTTAGTTTAAGTACAAGCGTTGTATTATTGATATTTTACAAGATGTTATAATTTGATTATGTGATGTAATTGAAATGCGTTACTAGCGCTGTGTTCAATCTTGTTTATTTTTTCCAAGCGTATCGTTAGTGTATAAACATGTATAGGTTTACATGAATAGAAAACAGTAATACACTGTTTTTTATTGCGATTTAGATGCGATGTATTTTTAGTAAAACATATTTTTGCGAGTGTATCGGGAGATGTCTAACTTTGTTTAATTTCCTGTATTTTGGATCAGAGCGTTTCGGTTATAGATGCGTAACAGCATGAATTGACTTAAGTGTTAAGTTGTTATTTTGCAACTTTGTTGCTGAGTCTATCAGCGGGACAATCGTGAGGTCAGTGAGCCTTTTTAAAATTGAGTCGTTTTCTATGCAGTAGAATAACGTGACAATCAACAACAAATATGCTTGTTGAACATTACTGCATTCTGACCTTTGTGGTCCCATTTGAAACGCGGTATCGCATGAACGTTGCAACAAAGTTATTAGTAGATCGCTTTAATAAATAAAATATAGGCATGAAGTCAATCCTGTTTCCATTACTCCTTTTTAAAGCAATACAATTCACCTATTTAGTATATTTGGATGGCATTTTTGTGGTTTTAACCCAATCAGAAACCAACAAAGCATTTTCACCGCATTTGCAAACAGAAACTGGAAATAGAATTTTTCGGAATTTCCATTCGCCCCGGTGTAGAACTAAGTGACGTCACGCAATGGAGTGGACCACAAAATAAAGAACGAAACAAACGTTTGATAACTGATTCCAGAATGACTTTTATTAAGGTGCTATGATTGCTAATAGATTTTCCTTTTGTTCAAATGTTTGACCAGCGAAAACTCTGTGTCAATGCTGCAGCTGGAAAATTCTTATAACGGTTTTGTGGGTGGGGTACGAATCCGTTGCATTCCATGTGTTTATTTTATATGTATATAGGGTTAAGCATCATATATGTGGTATCGGGGTGATTTTTGAAAGAAATTCAGGTTTCTGTGGTCAGACAGAGTGATGAAAGATAAACCCCAGTGTCTGGTCAAGGTACTTGTAGTCCATAGCCTATAGGAAAGTTGGTAAACAAGTTGCAAAAGTTTGCAATTAAAGTCATACAAATTGATGAAATAAATGAAAATTTGGTAATTTATTATGGATATATTCTAGTACCTGTTGAAACGAAATGACAACAATGCCTATACAACCCAGTAAAAACTTCCTAAGGGAAATATGATGTGATCACAAATCTGACAAGATATCAGTTTTTCCTGGAATTCCAGCACATCATTTCATTTTCCCCTACCAGATGTCTTGGGATGATGTGTTATTCACCCTGACATAAATGTTTCCCTAATGTTAAAAACAGCTGTACTAATTTTACTGAAGACATCTTTTGATACATGCATGTGAAAACACTCCACATTATTGAAGAAATGAAATCTAGGTACATGGGAAAATGATCAGGCAGACACTGGAATGAAATGCACATGTAAAACTCAACTCTGAAGGTGCAAGCTATATCTCTGATGAGGCAGTTACTTTTTTTTATATCAGGATTTCTTACATTGAGGACAGATCAACAAATGTTTCAACAAGAGTTATCAGAGGAGACAGCACGCTCACCTATTCTATTCATTTGAAACAAATGCAATTTAAAGATTAAAAGAACAACAAAAATTAGGTGAAACATTCATGTAAAAACACGAAAAATATACGTATAAAGTACAAAAAGGGGCACAACTCCATCTTGATCAATAGAACTTGACATCATCATGTGCATCTTGTCATAGCCAATTATAATTTGAGAAATAACAATCCCCATGTATCACTTTTTCTTTGAAAGGGTAACACAATAGGAAGTCCAAGGCAGTGACAGCCTTGTTTATTCAAATTCCGTGATAGTGGCATCAAATCTTGTTGGGCACTGTAAGTGTAAGCGTGAACTTGCCGGTCAACTAATACAATGGGTTAAATACGAACCTCTTGTAAATCAGACGCCTCTTCCTCAAATATGGTAGGCAACTGCAAATCTTCCTCTTCAGGGCTATATTCCACTATACTGTAAAATTTGGGTTTAAATCCATACTTGTGCTGTAACTTTCCTATCAAAGTGAGAGCCTTGGTCACCACATTATCTTTACCAGGCATTCTCAATCCTCAAGTGATGAAATATCAATAACAAAGTGACCATTTCCATTCTTCAACAAGCCTTCATTTCATTACAACACAACTGTTAAATCCAATTTTTCCGAAACTTTTGGTATTCCATTTCATATCTCAAACTAAGTTTACATTTCTTGCACTTACTTTTTCAGCTACAACACATTATAATTACGAAATTGAACGAAACGTATGAAACAATCGAAACTGCCATATTCAACGAAATATTCTTTAATGTTGAAGTCTTAGAAGTGAATCTTGGCATTTCATTTCAAAATGCTTAAAATTAATTATAGACTCCGTTTTCTGAGAACCTTGTCTGTTTTCTCGTCACATCAGCAACCACTGCCTCTCCCTTTAAAACATTTTCATTGTTTAAAGATCATTTAGTATTCACATTTTTCCCCTATTTTGCACTGGCTAACATTCATTTATTACAATCTAATTGCAAGTATTTCCTCATTTGCAGATTTAAAATTCAAATTTCATGCATTACCTATCACTTTATTATTATATTAATTTCATTTAAATTGCCATTGTATCAAGCATAAAACTGTGAGCATAGCCAGTTTACAATCTTAAAAAAAATTAAAGAAATTTTTAGTCCTTTCGATTATTTAGTTCTCAGTTCAATTTATACTATCATAGTTGTTGCATGACAATTTTAACTAATTTGCTACGAATTAAGTGATTTTTAAAAATATATTTTCTTATTTTATCTCATATCTATCCCCTTCATTTTCCTGTATTGCAGTAACTGTTATTATTATGTTAACAATACACGAAACTGTGACATTAAAGAAAAAAACGTGTTAATATAGTGTTTATTTGTATATGTAAATTATTGTATAAAATATGGTGACACCTTTCATTCAGCCGTATGGTCCAGCTGTTAGTTGGAGTGTATGACTCAATCACTGTGGTAACGTTTATTTGTATTTCTATTTTATTTTCCCATTATCAAAATCTGTTTAACATTTTTGCATAATATCCACCTTGATTCATTCAGATTAGAAAAGTAGCTCATTATTTCCAGTATTCTGAGCATCTCGACTTGACCCTTTACTCCATAAATACACCTTTATTGCGTGGGCACACAGTATAGATCCACATCAGCTAGCACATATCTGCCATCTGATCAGGATCTACACTGTTTGCTTTTTGATTCATTAGGTTATTTCTGACCAACAGCAAACTGAGTAGATTCTAAATTAGCTGGCATAGATCTACACTGGTTGCATTTGTGTTAAAACATGTAAATATGGAGTAATGGGTTCAATGATTATGTCCATTTTATAATTTCTATTTTCACTTTTTTTTATAATTTTTTTAAAGTTCAATGGTTTAACTGTCATCAGAACCTGGGCAAAAAGTTTTATTAAAAGCTCCTTATTTCATATTCATCAGCAAAATTTATGAAATTATCAGACACTCGTAGTCAGGTTATAGAAAAACTTTTTTTGCTTATTATCATTTTTTAAAATACACAATTTAAAAAATATTTGATTTACTTTTTGATGCTGAATCAGAAAAAAAGTTTGTTTTTTTTAACTTTATGTTTCATATTCCAAACACATTTCTTTTATTTTTAAGTCCTGTTAGGGTTAATAGAGAAATATTCCATGTGCATAGATTTTCACTAAAGAATTGCTGCCTAATCCCCCTGGGAAACAGCATTATGGGAGTTTATTCCAAACAAAGGCCATACATGCTCACATCTGCTCCCTCAGCTATTCCAACATCACTTCCTATCAAATTAATATTGCTCTATTAATCAACAGAAGCTATTAGCTCACTGACTCATTATTGACTCAAAACATCATGTCTCCAAAACTCTTTAAAACTCAAGACATAATCATTACCAATGCCCAAGATCATAAAACTAAATCAGGAGACCAGTCTGAAATCTCTAGCATCTGATTGGCTGAAATGTTGACTGGTCGCCATTTCAGCCAATCAGATGCTTGAGATTTCAGACTGGTCTCCAAACTTAGTTTTATGATCTTGGGCCCAAATGTTATTCTTCCACTGCATGAAAATAATCCTCAATTATTTCTTCATATCTTTAAACTGTTTTACTAATTATACTTGGAAAACTTTACTTAACAGCTTTACTTTAATCCCATTACTTAAAGGCCCAATTGTTTTTTAATATACTACAGTTTCTCTGATAGATTTTAATCACAGCCAAAGGCGTAATATACAGTTATATCATCTTAAAACTTGGAGGTAGAAATACTAAAATTACAACATAAAAGAACCTGAAAACACGTTGATAATATCTACATCCATTTGAGAAATTTTATAACAACAGTAAGTATAAATCCATTTAAAGTCCACTCGACGCCAGTTTTTATAATATTTGTAAAAGTTTTACTTCAATGTTTTTGGAATTACTTTTCTTCTGAACTGCGTGGAAGTTAAACATCTATCTTAAGTCGGAAAGTTAGCTGAAAGACCACCATAAAATATTTTTATAGCAAGAAAGGGAAATTATTATCATTACATAAAATCAGCGCTAAAACAAACTTCTGACATTTCAATCACATATAAGAACTTCTGACACCGAATATTAAAGATCAATCTTTAAAATCTATAAAGAATTTTTGTAAATTAAATAACACCATGAAGACAGCATGTAGAAGTTTAATTGAATACGATAATAACATGGTATTACTGGTCTTTTAAAGGCAGTTGATTAATTCATCTGTAAGAAGTTAATAGAAGTTATCTAATTTCTATTCATATAAAACCCTGGTTTCAATTAAGCATGTACTAATCCATTTAACATAACTGTTAACTGTCTCGTAAAAGCTTCAGTATTAAAGCAGTGAAATAACATTTTACAAGTTCAAGGTAACAGACTCTTAATACTTTATCAAAGACACTCATCCCAAATGATAATCATTGTGGTAATTCTCTATGAATAGAGTGAACATGCAAACACATAATTATGTTCAAAATGTTCAAAATCAAAGATGATTTTGCTGAAAATGAGCAGTGAAATAGGAAGCTGTGTCCTTGAAACTATTTTTCTATAGATATTTAACATTTTCACTCTGTTTGCTTTTGTGTAGTTTTTTTTTTCTTAAAAAGTAATTCAAGTTTAAAGAAATGGTATATTTGTTATGAGTATGCAAAATGTATAAATATATCTGTATGAATCAATCAAAAATATATTTTCACAAACACCGCTAAATTTATAATATGACAATTATGCATTTGTATCTCCTGTAACTCACTATTACATAAAATAAAGATAAAATTATATAGTTATTTCCAGTCCATTTAGTTATTTTTCTTTCCACTTTTGTATAACATCCTTTCACATGAACATACTCCACATGAGGTAAAGGAGTCTGGCTTAACTATATACATAAACACATTTGACAAGCAGAATAGCTCCTAATGTGGCCCAGCCTAACAATTAATGTTAATTTGTTGTTACAATATTCATTTGCAGGTATTCTTAAAGGTAAATACCCATGAAACCTGACTTGGTCAACAACTTTCATTGTACAAAATTTGTCCATTTCTGTTGCAGAATTAGTAATGCAAACCACAAAACAAATTATTTGCTTAAAAATTAATGCACCGCAAGTCTGAATTAAATGTTCAGTTCACAATATAAACCAAATTATCAAATATGGCTTCTTTTATCCGAAATTTTAATAACTGTTTGTTTGCAGAATACAATAAGCTATAACTCCTTACACAAATGACCAGTGTAGACTCAAGTGTACTTAGGTATACACTGTTCACTATTCAATGATAATCAACTGAAACAAGTTCAAAAGCAGTTAAGTTCATTTCACAAACTCAGCGGTATAAAGGTTGTAAAATGTTTGGTCACCTTTATATTTCAATTCTTTAAATAAAGTCCTTCCACCTCATAAAAACATAAAAACAATAGTCTTAATTTTAATTCCAATGTTTACATCAAATTATCCTATTACTGATCTTACAAATTTAAATAGCTCCAATTGGGCAGTATTTCACAAGCCGCTAAATAGATCGCCCAAATGGCGCACTATAATCCTTGTTGGTCAGTCACTAGGTCTAGTCCAAGGCTTTAGTTTGTATAATAGCAACTGAATGCTCTAACAAGGTACAACATCTGATACTTCCCTCAATTACTTTAATTACAATTATCAAATACTGGAGAAAGTGACCTTTACTTTTTTGCAACAACAAGAAAGGAGCATGTTAATTAACCAGGATTGGTGAATAATATACTGAAAGGATAAAGAAACGCAGGGTAACATTTGTTCCGATATATTAAGAACGCGTTCTCCAAATGAAGTGAAACTTTGTGTATTGAGTTATTAGGTCATGATACACCTTAACATGTGTCGAAAGTTTAGTCACGGTACCGTGCGCAGCTCTGGTAAGTGGACAAAGGGAAAATCAAGAATCTCGTGCACCGCGTTGTACAGGTCTCATGCAGCGTTGGTGAAGTCACTCTTCGTTAGTCTCTATACAGACCAACTGCTTCCCTAAACTCATTCGAGAATTTGACATTTTTTAAGAATGGCACGACTCACAGAAATTCAGAGGGGTCAGGCCATTGAGATGCTGATTCAAGGACAGCTGCAAAACCAGGTTGCTAGGCACTTTGGTGTTAATGTTTCCACCATAGAACGTCTTGTAAGACGTCTCCGGGAAACTGGGCGAATAGCTGATCGACCTAGGTCAGGACGTCCGCGCGTAACGTCACGACGTCAGGATCGCTATATCGTCGTCTCTCATATGCGTAATCGGCGTCTTACCGCCGCTGAGAGTGCACTTAATGTTCATGGAAATCATGGGCGTCCTATAAGTTCAAAAACTGTAAGGAATCGATTACGAGAAGTTGGTGTAAGAGCACGTCGCCCCTATGTAGGTCCACACCTTACTGTTGCTCGACGTCGGCGTCGGATGGCCTGGGTCGCTGCTCATGCTCCACGACGGTTTACACTGAGGCAGTGGAGACAAGTTTTATTCACGGACGAGTCTCGTTTCTGCGTTTTTCGAGCTGACGGCCGTCAACGTGTCTACCGACGTCGTGGCGAACGTTTTGCGGACGCTTGCGTTGTTGAGAGGGATAGGTTTGGGGGCGGTTCAGTAATGGTGTGGGGAGGAATCTCACACGGGTTAAAATCACATTTGGTTGTTATTGATGGCAATTTAACAGCAGCTAGGTATAGAGATGAGATCCTCCGACCCCATGTTGTCCCTTTCTTGCAGCAGCATAATCTAACTCTGCAGCAGGATAATGCTAGGCCCCACGTAGCAAGGATTTGCCAAGTCTTTCTGGCCAACAACAACATTCAACCACTAGATTGGCCGCCATATAGCCCAGATTTGTCCCCGATCGAGCATCTTTGGGATCAATTGGATAGGCAGGTTCGAAAGCGCCAGCCTCCCCCTGCTACTCGAGAGCAGTTGAGAAGAGCTTTGATTGAAGAGTGGAACAACATCCCCATAAGACGAATTAACGCTCTCGTGAACTCTATGACCAGAAGAATAGGGGCCGTGACCAGAGCAAACGGAGGACACACAAGATATTGATGACTCGGTTCATTTTCAATTTCAAAATCCTATAGGTCCATTCAATTTAATCGTCCGCACATCTAAACCAATTGTCACATGCAAAATACAGACTTTGGAAATTGTGAAGCATTGATTTATCCGTCAGTATACAAAACTTCATTTGAAATTAAGTTCAATATCATACTTAATTCCTGGTTTAAAGTTCACCCTGCGTTTCTTTATCCTTTCAGTATATAAGCAAATTTCACTTTAATTGAGAAAACAGGTCTGGAAATTACTTTATAATTCTGAGAATGTTGCAAAAGAATTGTCGCTTTAATTTGTTACAAATATTGTCGCTTTAATTTGTTACAAATCTCTAACAAAACCAACTCATTATGGATGCAAATACTTGTGATATTATCACAAAACAGTGAGAATCTTACAAATCAAGTCCTTTGACATTTTATCATCATTTTAGGGCACAGGGTCAAATTTCGACCATTTAGAAAAAGTACATCTCTATTTAATAAATGTTCACAAAGCAACTTTACCATCAAACTATTCAAACCTGAATTCTTCAAATTCTACTTTTAGCCTTTAAAACACACAAATTCAAATGTGTAGGGGAATATTAGAGGTAAAGCCTGAAAGTCCCAATTGATGGTGATTGACAGTTAAAAGTTTTATTTCAGGTATGCAAATGCTAAATTTGTCCAGCAGATGTATGGAAGTGGGACTTTGTGAAGCATTTACCTTAAACTTTTCCTCCATATATATGCAGTGTAGAACCAGATCATCGGGCACATCCATGCCATCTGATCAGGATCTGCACTAGTCGCTTTTTGGTCAGGAACAACCTAAAAATTCAAATATCGAACATTGCAGATCCTGATCAGATGGCACAGATGTGCTGGCTGATTTGGATCTACACTGTTCGCCAATTCCATAAAGGTGTGAATATGGAGGAATAGGTTAAAGAGTCATGTCTACAAACTATTCAGTCTTTTGTCAATGAGCCCCAGGAATGAACTTAATCCGAACAGGTGAGCCTTTTAACTCCTTAGTGAATAGCATAATGTTATTTCAGATTTGCAACCCATGTTAGCCCATTCTCAATTTTGTCTTTTTTTTAAACATTTTTCTGCAAATGACACCAAGACTGGCTCAGTTCATATATTTCCACACTGGCTTAATGAGCTTTGGGAGATCAACTTGGAGTGAAGGTACAAGACTCCCTGCTGTGATTACAGTTCTGTCACTTAAAATGCTCTTAAAATGCTCTAAAAATGCAATAATTACATGTTATATACCTGCTGTTTTTTATCTTAGTTTTTTCGTTAAATCTATGCCATGCATAATTCTGGAATTTTTAGGTAATGTGCTGACTAGTTTGATAATATTTTTTTCAAAACCTATTGAAATGTAACAAATTTTTTAATTAATAACTATACATTATATTAGGCAATAGCAAGTTTATTGTGCTCCCTGATGCAAAAATGATAGAAATGATCAAACAATCAAGATAGAGATCCGCCAGTCTACACAATTTTACAAGCTTTACATCCAGTTTTAATTGATTCTCTCGATCAATGTCAGTCACAAAGAACAAAACATCCTTCCTTAGGATGACAAAATTTTTTTTCGATACTTGACATGAACTTCACACAATCTATAACATGGTATCATTTCAGATGCAATCGTAACCCTCCTCTAGACTATTTATTATCCGAGATTGACAGTAACAGTATAAAAATTCCCAAAATTGGTTGCTTTATCCTAGTCGAAATCTCATAAACTTTCACTGATGGGTGGGGAAAACTGTTCTCTGATAAATTCATTAATATTCAGCTCTTATTTATAACTAAGCTGTGGTTCTTAAAGAACTTGAACATTTTACCACATATTCCTGTGATAAAAGTGGTTTCCTATCAAATTTTCACAAGTGTGCAAGGCTGTCTTCTGATAGCAGCTCTCAAAATATTTAATTTGAATGAGGCCCTAAAACATTTTATTAAGACACATGAAAATTTGAATGAGGCCCTAAAACATTTTATTAAGACACATGAAAATTTGAATGAGGCCCCTAGACATTTTCAAGGTTGTCTCTGATAGCTGCTCTCAAAACAATTAAGTTGAATGAGGCCCCGGAAGATTTGAATAAGACCCTCTAAAATTTGAATGAGACCCTGAGACATTTTCAAGGTTATCTCTGGTAGCAGCTCTCAAAATATTTAATTTGAAAGAGGCCTTTAAAGATCTGAATGTGACTTACAAAAATTTGAATGAGGTCCTGACACATTTTCAAGCAAGATTTAAGTTTATGGAATGGAGAAATAATGCAGTGCTGTAAAGGTGTGCATATTCAGAAAAGGCCAATCAGTAATTAGATTAAAATAGATTCACAACTAACAAGCAGCTCAAAGTTATATGAATGTTCCAAATTCAAGTTCATATTCAATGTGACTCTAAACAAGGACATGCTGGTGTGGTCAAATTACAAATTTGTGATCTTCTGGGTTTGTAGAATTTTAAAAAAAATAATCTATGAACAGATAAACTTCCAAATTGCCTAAAGTTTCACTGTATTAAGCAAACAGTTGCTGAGATATAACCCAGACAAAAGCAGGGCATACGGACAAAGCAGTGTTAAATGCCTCCCCCACCCCCACCCCCTTAAAGAAAGCATAGATTTTGAAGCAGGAGATGGTGTTTTCTGTACTATATGGGAAACAAGACATGTTTTCTTCTTGAATTTTAAGTGAAAAAGGGGCATAACTATGACAAAATACAGACAAGAGTTATGAAACTCGTCATGATATTGCTAATATGTGAGACAACTATGTTTAGTTTCAAAGCTCTATCTTGAATGGTTACTAAAAAATTGAAATGTTGACACCAGTCTACCCAGTGACATACCTCAATCTAATAACCAGGGTTGTCTAAAAGAAACCTGGTTTCAAATCTTTTACAAATATGTGGGTATGTACAAATGCCATATGAACATCACATACTTACAATCTTGAAAAGCAAATAAGGAAATCAGCACCAAATTTTTACTAAAATTCAAAAGATATGTTTCCTTACATTACAGTTGTTTATCTATTAATTCAAAAGGATGCATTGAAAATATCTATAGTATACCCTTACACTGTAAATCATTTTATGAATCTGCTTGGTCTATTGAAAATCCCATTCAATCTTAAAATGCATGGATCATCTTACGCAATAAAACTCATGGATTTCAACATATCATATCCACATGAAAGTATATAAACATAAAAAACAATTTCATGAATGCAAAAGAAGTTCATTTACAAGGTAAACAACCATTCAAAATACAATTGGTCGGAAGAGGCACCAAATGTTGTAATTTTATCTTTTAAACCTTTCCTCCATAAATACACATTTTTACTTGTATGCGACCAGTGCAGATCCAGATCAGCCAGCAAATCCATGCCATCTGATCAGGATCTGCACTTGTCACTTTTTGGTCAGAAATAACCTAATAAATCAAATAGCGAACAGTGCAGATCCTGATCAGACAGTACGGATGAGTCGGCAGATCTGGATCTACACTGTTCGCCCATGCCTTAAAGGTGTGAATATCCTTTCCACACCCGACCCTGTTTTCCAGACGGATGCCCGAAACGTATTTAAACGTGACAGAATTTTGACTTCTCAAAACCTGACCCTGTTTTACTGGAGGACGCCTGAAACGTATTTAAACGTATGCTTTTTTTACAATTTTAAAACCCATAACGTAAATCTGCGTAATTTTTTTTTAATGCCCGTTGATAAGTGTATGTTTGAATAAAGCATATACACTTTTGTCCGTCACAGGTATTCTACCTTTTAATGAAATTCCGAATTTTCAACATGGTAAGAAACCCGATTAAAGAACTGTAAAACACGTAATCTAACCTTACGGTCTTTCTTCTGTAAAAAAAGGTGGAATATGCATATAAAAAATAGTGTGTTAAAATCCCGAATCTCAACGCTCTTTTACGTAATGGGAGAAACCAAACCGAAAAATTATGTTTATCGCTGGAAGACTGTAACAGAAAATTCCGTAAATCAATTAACCTATTAACAGTCATTAATTTTTATGTCATAGCAAAAAATGTCAATTTTAAGTAATTAGTAGGTAGATATAGGTATTTTCTAACATAATGGATAACTATTTTGGAGCCACTTTTTTGACAATAAAAGATGAAGAAACAGCAACACTGTAATTATATTTTTTTTCTTAAAATTTCACTAATTTCTTATCAGATTATCTTAGTCACATGTAATCAATTTCTTACTAAATGATATTTGAGATAAAATATGCCATGCATTCAAAGGACTAATAGTGTAAAAATACTGATCGATGATTCCGTGTTCTTCTAAATATTAGCCATAATAAGGACTTTTTAATAAAAAGAAATAAAAATCCACGGGTTTACGATGGAAAAACAGGGTCGGATTTTGAAAAGCGATTTTTTTTTATAAGTTTAAATACGTTTCGGGCGTCCCCCCTTAAAACAGGGTCAGGTTTTGGGAAGTCAAAATTTTGTCACGTTTAAATACGTTATGGTCGTGGAAAGGATATGGAGGAAAGGGTTAAGCAGGCAGTTACTGTATATTTTTGGAGCTGAAATGTTAAGGCATTCTAAAGAGCATAACAAGAGCTCTCAGAGAAGGCAACATGCTTGATTATACAACTTGAAATACAAGCAATTTTGATTTTTTTATTGTTCAATACAATTTAGTTTTTAATAGTAGTTATTTCATTTAAAGATTAAAAGAACAACAATTATGACCAAACATTCATGTGTTTACGGAACAATATTAATTCCTTAATGTACCATATTTTTAACTGAAATGGGGAATAACTATAAAATATAGTTCCACATATATCACAAGTCAAGAAAGGTCACATGCATAAAAAACTAAAAAAATACTGAGTAAAAATAATTATTTTTGAAACTGTTACAAGATTTGTTAGAAATAAAGATGGTCATGACATTAAACATCTATTTTAAGTGCCTTTGTTATTAAATATACAGACCAAATGCATAAAACTTCAATGAAAATATTGAGAGAAAAGGACCCAACATATAAAATATGTTTAAAAGTGTTACTCACACTAAGCTGGAAAAGATGTCAGTCATGATTTTCAATAATATTAAGTTTAAGAAAAATAAAGTGTTGTGTTGGTACTTAAAAAAACATTAAGTACTGAAAGGGGCATAACTGTGACAATATTTTTGAAGAGTAAAGGATCTTGTTGGGAAGAGAGATTTAGATTATGATGGTAAAAATGTGTTTCATTAGTTAGAAGTTGGTATCTTTGGTAGTTTTAAAGTAATGGACCAAGTGCATAAAAACATTAATGCAAAATCTGAATGAAAATGATATAATTTTAAAAATATTTTGAGTAGAGCTATGGGTCTTACTGGTTATGATGTGAGTTATAATAGTAAATGCATATATTCCAAGTTTCAAGTTGATACCTCAAGTAGGTTAAAATTGTTATGGATCCAGTGCATAAAAACACAAAAGCCTGCCCACCAAGGGTGTTCCCATAACACAACCCGTCTGCTGTCATAAAATAAGTTCACACACATAAGTTTGCTACGTAATCAATATTTATACAGCATTATGGCTCGGTATTGATGTATTGTAAATAAATATGTTATATATAAACATCATTTAAAATGGCAGTTTGGTGTAATGGTAGAGCACCAGACTAGCAATTTAGCAATCCTGGTTCAATTCACTATAATGAAACTTTTTTTTTTCATGTAAATATGTTTTAATTTTTACAGTTACATATAATTTGGTTGATGGCATTTTATTTCAATTTTCAGTCTATTCAGTATTTCCATTGTTTTGCAAAACTCAAGGTTTAAGTTATAATGGAATTGAATTTTGTTAGGCATTCAAATTAACATTTACTAGCATCTTCTTCTTACCCTAGTTCCATTTCTGACTTATATTCACATTTTCTGTGGCAAATTGATGCTCAGCATCATGCACATAGCATTATTTTGTAAACCTTTTTCTTTATCTGCTCCATGGACATTTGGCATCTTTCTAAACAGCTGCTACCAAAATGCTTACATTGGAAAGTAGTAGATAGACAAACATATTGTTGACAGGATTGTTCCAGAGACAGACAAAGAATGAATCTATGCCCGAAGAGAACAAGGGAGCTTAATGCTAAGATGTCAGGTTATGTTCTGATATGTTGCCTCCCTTGAAAATAGTTTCAGTCTAGGTCTAGTGGTGTTGTCTCCCTTCAAACATGATGGTCTAAGGTGGTCATATAATCTAACTGGAGACCCTGAGGGTATTAACCTCTTAATGACTTTTTACATTATGTACTGTTTGGTTCTGATTTCCTATCACAGAGTAATTTGATATTATCTGAATCACCTTTACAATGAGGTAAACAAATTAGCAACCTAATGAAATTTAACACTTTTAAACCAGTTCAAATTTACAAATCAATGCACTAGGTTGTAAGACAGTATAACATCACCTTCAACCCTGTCATTTTCATAAATTGAAATATTTGTTTAATTGAAGGACACATTTATTTAGCTGTCATAAGAAGCAAGGTAAATATATATACAGCATCTATGTCAAAAAAGCTATGTAAACTCAGTCTTCGCGAAAGGGATGAAAAACTGCCAGTCATCCGGTCTGGTGAAAAAAAAATTCTGCCAGACCGAAAAAGAATTTGCCAGACCAAAAAAAACAACAATTATATTCTTCGCAAAACTAATTTCTTTCACTATATTTATGCTACACATACATTGAAGCCAATCAAATAGCTCTATTTTCACTTTTACCCCCACATATGTTACAAACAACAATATAGATTATTCATTCTATTTTATTCTTGAGAAAATGACAAAAATAAATATGGCAAGGTCTTTCTGTGCCAGATGATATAAATTTGCCTTGGCACTCCCACTTATGTTAAATGAAACTTGTCTAGCAGTCTGCATCTGTTGCTGGAACTTGGCGTCTCCAACAACCTTCTTGTGTTCTAAAATAATTTAAAAAAACAGTTCTAAATATATTGGAGGCCTTACTTTTCAGACACAAATTACAGTATACTACATTGTTTCTGTTATGGAACAATAATACACAAATGGAAATTATGACTGCCATTAAGTAAATAAATATAGATAAAAGTAAATAATCACGCTAAAACAATCAAAATTCTTATTGTTTTGTTGTCGGATGCATGTATATCGCGGTGTTGCTTAATTAACACACCGTGAAATCTACGGGTACATTAGGGAGTACATTCCATGCTGGACCAATGGTTTTAAACAACTTTTCATATAATTTATTGAGATTAATTTTAAATAAAAAGAAATAAAATGATGTACAAACAATCAAAGATCGCTGTCATCAATTTCGAAAGGTGTCGGTAATTTGAACTGATCGACGATCTTTTGGTCGGTCGAAATCGGCGATGTTAGTTCGCCGTTGTTAACCAGCTTGATATGTCGATGAGCAGGTATTTGGTAATGTCAAAACAACAAACTGTTTTGACTTTTCCTGCTCAATGTCTATTATGGTTAACAGCTTTCATTAATTGTCGCTAATTTGCGGTTTGTCTTGAGAACGAAATTCTGTCAGCACTGTATCAGCTTGGTGCTTTTCGCACCAGTCCTATTGTTCGTCACATTAAGGGGTTTCATGTCAAATGAAAATCTTTTTTGTATAAAAAAAAACTTTCATTTATTTTCATACGTTTGATGTTGTATCTGTTGATGAACTTGTACATTGCCTCTTAAATCCCTGCATACAAAATGTAATAAACAACCTTCGCCGGTAATGACGTAATATGACACGAAAAAAGCGTGCGTTTCGTGAATTTGTCACCAAAGTTGATTAATTTGATCATTCGGTCTTTTTTACCACCCGCGAAGAATGAACAAACATACACATTGTAAATGTACAAAAAATTGGGATCCACGGACCGAGTTCGATATATTGGATATCGCGATATAAAGGATCGCGATATTACAGAGCTAGAGTGTAATTATAGCGGAAATATTGTTTGCATCAAGATTTTTCGTACCCAAAATGCCCAGAAAAATTGCCGGTCGGCTGGACCGACGACTTCGCAAAACTGCCGGTCCGAAGCAAATTTTGCCGGACATGACTGGCGGTCCGGTGCCTTTCGCGAAGACTGTAAACTATACCTATACCTCATTATTTTATGTCTGTGTGCATGAAAATATTGCCCATTTAACAACAAATTGGTTATGGGTACTTATGATTATAGAAAGTTTTTTTACATTAAAAGTTAACACTCAAGGACAGTGGTGCAGTGCCTTTGCGGTCTTGATACATTGTACACACAAGTTTGGCTCATTTACAACTACATGTACTAAGTCACCAAGCATTTCTACATTATGTTGCTGTTATTCTAAGAATTTATAGATTTATTCTATAAATGTCACAAGACATTTATAACACAATAAGTATGGACTATCTAATTTGTTCCCAAAATGAGGGATATCTTAGATAGGTGCTTCTAAACAGAAGACTAGATGGGTGTTCAGTTGAACACTTGTCCCCCTCTGATACTACGTCCGAATAAAAATCCAAGTACAAATGGGGACTAACTCTATCAACTGTGATTGTTACCTAAAAAATTTGGCATCATCATTAGCGTGTTGTCAAAAGCAATATAATTTTGAAGTTTGATGAAGATATATTAAGAAAAAGCAAAGTTAAAGCCAACGTTTAGTTTTTTGTGTAAAACTCCAAGTACAAAAAGGGGCATAGCTCAATCAAATGTGGCCCTGACATATAGAAATTGGTATCATCACCAGCCTGTTGTCATAAGCAATATAATTTGAAAGTTTCAAGAAGAAATATTAAGAAATGGCAAAGTTATAGGTAACGTTAAGTTTTTGTGAAGGACCAATGGACGTACAAAGCGATCCCTATGTATTGCCTTTTCTTTGAAAGGGCAACACAAAAAACAGATTTGCAAAAGTCTATCTTACAACATTTTAGAATCAAGTCTTTTAAGAAGTTCAACAGTCAGTTAACCAGAGGCAAAATTGTTTAGGTTTAACCTTCTATACATGTTTAAATCTGTTTTATGGATAATGCGAAAAGTTCCTCTCAATGTTGTCACCCACCAGTGTCTAACATCATATAATATCAGCAAATCACTATGAATACTCTAAACCTCAATGTCATTTTGTAATTGGAAAGAAAACTTCACAGATATGAATCTGTTTTTACATGATTTCAGTGAACAATTCTTTGTAACTTCTAGGAGCAGTTTATCCTACAACAGCATTCATTTAGCAAACCATTAACAACATTCAGAATGTGCACCATACACATTCAGCAATCTTAAGGTACTGAGCACTCCGGCTTTCATTGAGCATATCCTCCATGACCATTCAGCAAACCCCAAAAGGCATGCACTGAGCAAATCATTCATGGGCATTTGGCAAACCATAGCATGCACTGAGCATAACTTTCATGTGCATTTACAGGGCTTTTTCAGCTAGTCTCACGGGGCCGATAATGGGCCCCATTCCCAATGCCAAATAGGGACCATTTTTCCCAATTTCATGAAAAAAATTCACAATTTCAAAAAAAAAATTCCCATTTCAACAGAAATAACTTTATTGCCTATAAAACAGAAACAAACAAGAGAATCTATGTAATCAAGGTACTTTTCAAATTACAAAATTAGTTTGTTTACTTTTGATTAGTGATCTGTTAAACCTACATTTCTTGAATCTATGTATGCAACCTGTTTAAAACCAGTGTATACCGTGAAAAAAATCCAAATTTGAGCAGGGGCCTTTTTCCCAAATACCCTTGAAAAAGCCCTGATTTACCAACCTTTGGTGGTTGAATGCACGGTGCTAACTCTCATGTGCATTTGGCAACCTTTGAAGGTATTGAGCATACCCTCTATGTGCATTTAGCAACCTTCTAAGAGCACTTAGCATACCCTCCATGAGCATTCAGCAGTTCTTTGAAGGCATTGAGTACCCTCCATGTGCATTCAGCACAGCTTTGAAGGCATTGAGCATACCCTCCATGTGCATTCAGCACACCTTTGAAGGCATTGAGGATACCCTCCATGTGAATTCAGCACACCTTTGAAGGCATTGAACATACCCTCCATGTGCTTTCAGCAAACCGTTGAAGGCATTGAGCATACCCTCCATGTGCTTTCAGCACACCTTTGAAGGCATTGAGCATACCCTCCATGTGCTTTCAGCACACCTTTGAAGGCATTGAGCATACCCTCCATGTGCATTCAGCACACCGTTGAAGGCATTGAGCATACCCTCCATGTGCTTTCAGCACACCTTTGAAGGCATTGAGCATACCCTCCATGTGCATTCAGCACACCTTTGAAGGCACTGAGCATACCTTCCATGTGCATTCAGCACACCTTTGAAGGCTTTGAGCATACCCTCCATATGCATTCAGCAATTCTTTGAAGGCATTAAGCATACCCTTCATGTGCATTCAGCACACCTTTGAAGGCATTGAGATACCCTCTATGTGCTTTCATCAATTCTTTGAAGGCATTGAGCATACCCTCCATGAGCATTCAGCAAACCGTTGAAGGCATTGAGCATACCCTCCATGTGCTTTCATCAATTCTTTGAAGGCATTGAGGATACCCTCCATGTGCTTTCAGCAAACCTTTCAAGGCACAGAACATACCCTCCATGTGCATTCAGCACACCTTTGAAGGCATTGAGCATACCCTCCATGTGCATTCAGCAAACCATTGAAGGCATATAACATACCCATCATGTGCATTCAGCACACCTTTGAAGGCATTGAGCATACCCTCCATGTGCTTTCATCAAACTTTTAAAGCAGTTGCATACCATCTATGTGAATTTAGTAAACCTTTTATTACTGGATTAGTAAATAGCAAACATTAAAGACAGTGTGCGTACCATCCATATCCAATTGCAATTAGCAAATTTTATGATTCCAAATACCTTTCTTCGCATCCATCAAACCTTCTGATGCATTTTATATATCTTGCTAAAGTCACAAAACTCTTTAGCTATAAATTCAATTTATCATTAAATTTAGCAATAGTTTTATGTGATCTGCAAGTACTGTATAGTAAGACCTCACCATTAGGATCCTCCGAGACTGGACACACATTGTCATATTAGTGGGGTGGTCTTAAATTTGGGGTAGAAAATAGTGCTTATCTGTCAAAGAGACATTGTAATAGTAGTACTATTTTTGGGGAGGGTTTAACTTTGTGGTGGTCCAGGAGTATATTATAATCATTGTTTCATGGTTAGACTCGTCTCCAGGAAGATCCTATCTGACATTTTACAATAACTTTATGAAAAATCCATAAATAGTATTTCACCAAATGAAATGCACTAATTTTACAGTGTGCTTCATCACTGTTAGACAAATTTAAAATTTAACTGCTTACTAATTTATTCATCATGGTTTATTAATTTTACTGATTTATGAATCAAGGTACATTTTAAGGTAGAATAATGCTTACAGCGATAAAAGTGTATAATGTATGCTTTCATTTGCATTCACCTAAACAAACAAAAAATGAGTCATGTACAGAAAGTTTTTTATGAATGATTTATGGCCATTGTTAAATAAAACTAAATTGATATTCAATGTAGGTTTCTCTATTGAATAATTTTAAATTATATTTTCATCAAAGTGTTTGCTAATTGACTTCAGCAGAAAAGATGTGGGAGTTTAAACAAGAGATGTCTTTTATCTATCACAAAACTGTTTATCAAATTTTACATTTTTTCGAATATTACTTGAAGAGAGAAAAAAAATAACCCTTTCCTGTATAGACACACCTTTATTGCTAGGGCGAACAGTTTAGATCCGTGCCATCTGATCAGGATCTAAACTGTTCCCGTCTGATCAGGATCTAAACTGTTCACTTTTTGATTCATTAGGTTATTTCTGACCAAAATGCGACCTGTGCAGATCCTGATCAGACGGCACATGCGTAAAAATGTGTATATATCAAGGAAAGGGTTAAAGTAAAAACAATTGTTTGGTATGTCAGTAAAATGGAAAAATTGGTAATAAATTCAAGTAAAACCTGGTGACCTACTTTTTCATCCAAGAGGTCAACACAGTAGTTTTTAAGGAACAGCAGCCCAGTTCCCACTTGAAACATGTCTTGCTGTGTGGAACAAACCAACGCCTCTAGAAATTTTAATTTTTTAAATATTTTATTTCAAAATTATGAAAAGACTGTTTGTTGTAGTTTACTTTTTCCATCTTATATTGCACATACTTGCTGACTAATAATGTTTAACTTCCTTAAATGATGGGCTTGCAAAAACTGCTCCATGAAATTGGAGACTTTAAATTTTGTCATATGATGTTTGAAATGCAGATTTTTAATGTATGTATTATACTTGTATTTCAATAGAAAGGAAAACCTTTGACAAGACTCACATGACAAAACTGAGGCTATCCATTTTTATTACAGGTTAAAGCTGCAGTAGAAATGACAGTTATTACTGCAATTAGAAGTCAAGCAAAAATCTCCATCCTTCCCACATATAGAAAACATCAGTGACACAACCTAAGTAGTCATAGGACCATACAAGAAATCAACTCATCTTTCTCCTGTTTTTTGAGACATTTAGGAAGAGAATATTTTCTGCTACTTGTGTAGACCATCACTAGCTGAGTGCATGCCAGTCAAGATTGGACTGGTCATGAAGCAGTGTTTAGACCATTGCTAGAGATATGCAAGCCAATCAAGATCTGCACTTGTCATGAAGCACTGTAGACTATTGCTAGAGATGTGCAAGCCAATAAAGATCTGCACTGGTCATGAAGCACTGTAGACCTTTGCTAGAGATGTGCAAGCCAATAAAGATCTGCACTTGTCATGAAGCACTGTAGACCTTTGCTAGAGATGTGCAAGCTAATCAAGATCTGCACTGGTCATGAAGCACTGTAGACCATTGCTAGAGATGTGCAAGCCAATCAAAATCTGCACTGGTCATGAAGCACTGTAGACCTTTGCTAGAGATGTGCAAGATAATCAAGATCTGCGCTGGTCATGAAGCACTGTAGACCTTTGCTAGAGATGTGCAAGCTAATCAAGATCTGCACTGGTCATGAAGCACTGTAGACCTTTGCTAGAGATGTGCAAGATAATCAAGATCTGCACTGGTAATGAAGCACTGTAGACCTTTGCTAGAGATGTGCAAGCTAATCAAGATCTGCACTGGTTATGAAGCACTGTAGACCTTTGCTAGAGATGTGCAAGCTAATCAAGATCTGCACTGCTTATGAAGCACTGTAGACCTTTGCTAGAGATGTGCAAGCTAATCAAGATCTGCACTGGTCATGAAGCACTGTAGACCTTTGCTAGAGATGTGCAAGCTAATCAAGATCTGCACTGGTCATGAAGCACTGTAGACCATTGCTAGAGATGTGCAAGCAAATCAAAATCTGCACTGGTTATGAAGCACTGTAGACCTTTGCTAGAGATGTGCAAGCTAATCAAGATCTGCGCTGGTCATGAAGCACTGTAGACCATTGCTAGAGATATGCAAGCTAATCAAGATCTGCACTGGTCATAAAACACTGTAGACCATTGCTAGAGATATGCAAGCCAATAAAGATCTGCGCTGGTCATGAAGCACTGTAGACCATTGCTAGAGATGTCCAAGCCAATCAAGAAACTGTTCGATTTTTGTCAAAGACAACTCTGTATATTCAACGGTGTTAGACCACAACGGGAACTACTACCAGAGAACAAACCTGTGAGACTTTTCAGGGGAAAACCCGTTATAACTAACTGGTTTTAAAGGCAGGCAGTTTTTTAACATATATTATTGAAGAATATTCCTTCGAAAGTTTCTTACCTTACAATATCTTGACAAATTTCAGTTAAAATAGATAATAATTTTCATAACATTTATCGATTATTACAAATCTTGCGCTTATTTATCGTATAAAACGTTCAAATTAATTCGTACTCGAAATTTTCGCCCCAACTCAGTCTTGGATATTAGCATCCGTCTGAATGCCTGTGGTAAATAAAAACTTGATAAAGCAGAAGCCGAACACACAAACTTTTGCTCTGCCATCCGAAAGTTCCTTCAAACTCCTCAAATAGGAAACTCCACAATATCTGTATATGTGACATTATGACAATCACTCTAAAACGTCACCCATCAGTACTTTCAGTGCTTTGTTTATCCGCATGTGGGCTTTCTTTACATGTGGTCTTTAGCACATTCTGAACTGTATGTCAATTGTAAATATTGCCAATGACTCAGTCCTCACTGAGACTGGGACCACATTGATACAATAACAATTTCTGCCTTGTGCTTGTCAATAAAATTAGAGACATATATGCAGTAAAACAGTCAATTTCTGCCACTTTCATTTTAATAAATGTAAGGGCAAGCTAGTACCAGGGTCAAATTAGACTTGTAAATCACATAACTGATATTACCTCTGTCTGTGTCACTGCAAACTCTTCCTTTCTGTCTGTACCAGCTTATCATAATAATGTTATCACATGCTGGGATATGCATAGTGAATTTAGAATGTCCTGTCACAATTGACTTCTTTGTTGACAAAATCATGACATACAGATACTTATTTGATAACAACTTACAATGTTAAAGACTTTCAAATTTAAAATTATGGTTTAAAACAGTTTAATCATCCTTTCAGGACACACCAGGTGTATTTAACCATTTCATTATATCCTGGTTTCAAATTGAAGTAAATTAACAATAATCCTAGCAAATAGAGATAAGCAAAGATTTACTTTAAGTTTGCTTTTTCTTGAAAGAATGAAGATATGTTAATAGAGGCACAGTTCAAAAAGGACTATACTGCCAGCAATCTATGTAACTCTTTACTACATTTATATGGGTTTTACTGTCTGTATGACCAGTGTAGATCTAGATCACCTGGCACATTTGTGATATCTGATCTTGATTTTTACTGGCTGCTTTTTTGTCAGAAGTAACCTTAATATTCTTTAAGTGAAAAGTGTAGATCCTGATCAGATGGCACTGTATGCCCATGGAATAACAGCCATATCCCATGGAGTAAAGGGTAAAGCCTGGTCAGCACTTACAGGAGTTAAGAGGCAG
The DNA here is from genome assembly GCA_038501625.1 of Corbicula japonica. Classification (NCBI taxonomy): domain Eukaryota; kingdom Metazoa; phylum Mollusca; class Bivalvia; order Venerida; family Cyrenidae; genus Corbicula; species Corbicula japonica. Next base: position 14,087,296 of record JAZAYU010000006.1, on the reverse strand, counting down.
TTAAATGTCCACTCAGTAATTACTTTTAACATAAAATAATGGCCATATTTACTCTATGTTTATCAGAGACTTTTTTTTGCATCAGAATACCCCCTGTTCTATTGCTTTGATTGTAGCCCTGCTTGTAAAAGAGTTTGCATGCCAGGATTTTAAACATTATACAACTACAGTTATCTCCCTTTATTGCAAAAAAAAAACAACATGCTTCTTTTATTGCAAAAAATGATTGTATGCTATCACCACCTTTCAAAGCATAAGGAGTTTTATGCTATCACCAAATCTGTTCATGCAGTGTTATTTGTCATGGTTCTATGAGATAACATGCAAATGAATTACTTATACTGCCTCAAAACCATGCTTTTCTGTCTTGTTTCTTTTGCACTTCAAATCTGCTAAGCACCCGGTATGGCACTCCTAAATGTCACCTAGGTAATGCTCTTGTGGTTAACACATTTGTCTAATGTCATCTGGCAGGTCTTAATTGTTGAAAGTGCATTAAACTGATTGATGAGAAATCAATTTCACAAAGGGTTTAAAAAGACTTCTTTTGAGTCTTTAAAAAAGAACATACTGGTGCAGGCAATTGATCTACCGGTAGTTACAAATCAGGCTTTCATTTCATGATTCAGTCTAAAAATTAAGTTAAAGCTTTGCTGACAGCCATGTCTCAAATAATTAAAATGAGAATGTAAGAAAAGCGAAAATTTGTAGGACAATCTGATAAAGCATATTATTGAGATCTGTCAACTTGGATTTGTACAACTTTCATTTAACCCTTTACTCTACAGATACTGCTTATATCCCATGTGCCTCCAGTGCCCAAGGTTATAAAACTGAGCATAAAAACCAGTCTCAAATCTCAAGCATCTGATTGACCAGTCTACATTTCAACCAATCAGATGCTTGAGATTTGAGACTGGTTTCCAATCTCAGCTTTATAACCTTGGCACCATGACAGACCAAAATCAGACTACACATAGTACATGCATTCTCATCAGGATCTATATTGTTTCCTTTCTGGTCAGAAAAAAACTTAATAAATGTAATGGCAAATAGTGTAGATCCAGATCCTGCTTATTATTGAGGAATGGATCTAGTACATGAATGTGGTAAAACTATGGCATGTCCAAGTTCAAATACGATATTTGACATTCAAAATAAACTGATGCAACTCTAGCACATCAACAAATGACATTCAAAATTTAACTAAAATGTAACTGAATCTTGGAATAAATAAAACAAAAGTATCATAGTGAAATTTGTCCCTTTATTCAATAGATGTCATGGGTGAACAGCATAGATCCAGATAAACTGGCCCAGCTGTGCTAGATGATCAGGATCTACAGTGTTCGCTGCTTTTAAGTATTCGCAGCAAGAAGTGAACAGTGAAGATCAAGATAAGCCCATCTGACAAAGATCTACACTGGACACATGACATATATGGAGTCAAGGGTTCATTCACTGCCTGCGACAGTCTGAAAAGTATTTTAGCACTAGACTCTGCCAGATAATGTTTGTTTCCAAGAAAACCATAAAATATTAAAGTTCAGAAAGGATGTTAACATAAAAAAACAAGTAAGAGTAAATATGCACTAGAATATATATGAAAAACAATTTTTTGTCCTAAACTTTATTCAAATATAGAAAAAAAAAGTACAAATATAAAAATATATGTTAAGTAAATGCAAGGCTGGTTGAGTATACTTGAAAGGAAGACTTAATAGAATCACAGCTGTAAAAGGTTAATAACATGCTTTCAGATAAGTATTTTTAATATCTACAAATGTCACCTTATGCGTGCTGACTTAAACATTTAGTGACAGGTTCATCAAACATCATCATGAATGAAACACCTTCACCTATTCAATATGCAGCTTTGAACAGCTTCAATCTTCAATCATTCCGATTAACCTTGGAGAAGAAAAGGTATGAAAGACCTTTTAATTCAGAAAAAGCTAAGCTGTTTTACCAAATCAGTGGTTTACAAAAACCAGTGCTCTGTCTGACCTGTAGAAGCGCACAATAATACATAATGCATCAAGATTATAAAACTGAGAATGGAAACCAGTCTGAAATCTCAAGCATCCGATTGGCTGAAATGGCAACCAGTCACAAAATCAGATTCTTGAGATTTCAGACTGGTTACCATTATCAATTATATAATCTTCAGCAAATATCGTGCATTTTCAATGCAAATTAGCCGCTCCTTATCGTCACTATGTACAAACATCCTATCTGAAGTGATTGTACATAGATTTTTGTCGAAAATAACAAAGCTTTGCCAAAACACACATTAAGTTTGTTTTATTTCCCATTCTTGAATACATGTTTGTATTTCAATGTCTAGACAATACCTAAAATTATTGTAATGAAATATACTTCAAACATTCAATTATTTGGTGGTTCAAGCACTTTTACTGGTCTACAAAGACTTTAAATTATAATAATGTTAAATTTAATGTCCACAAACCAAAACTTGCTTTTCTTCTATTAATAACTTAAGTTTTATCTAAAGGAAAAACTTTTTTTCTAGCATGACCTTAGTTCTTGAATCCCATTATATTTATTAAACAAGAATCACTTTGAATATTTAGCATCAGAAGATGCAATAAACCTTTACTCCATGGGATATGGCTGTTATCCCATGGTTAAACAGTGGAGATCCAGATTAGCTGGCATATCCATAGCAATTTGATTATGATTTGCACTGTTCATTTTTTTGCAAGAAAAACCCAAATAAATTAAAAAAGGTAGCAGTGTAAATCCTGATAAGATGGGATGGATGAGCCAACTGATCAGGATCTACACTGTTCGCCCATGCCATAAACGCATAAATATGGAGGAAAGACCATCAAAAAGTTGGAAAATAGGGGCTTGGGGTGATAGAAGTCCATCATTGATTACATGATACTGCCCTTAGCACCAATAATAGCAGCTTCTAGGACTGAACCATGCCTTAATGAAACCATTAATAATAATAACACTGAACAAAAGTAAGGGGCATTTTTTTACCCCCACCACTTCACAACTGCTATAATGGCTGTTCATTATTACTGTTAAGTGTGTCGTTTGGAATTAGCAGAACGATGACAAAATATGGGACTCACAAGTATAATGTCAAGTTTAGTCTGGTCAAGTTTAGACTGCTTCAGCATTTTTGAAATTGAGAAATGTTTAACATTTTGTAGATGGGATAGGATGGGATGGGATAAATCTATATGCTTAAAGAAGAAATTAGTTATAGGTCTAACAGGTCACTATCAAGCTTTAACAATAATTTTTATATCTATGGCTCCCACCCTGAATGTAAATACCTAATGTTGTGTCGGTTTATGGCTTGATCAGAACTTCTCAAGGTTACTCTTTAACTTTTTTCATGCTTTCTCATGAAGAAATTAAAGTAAAGAACTTGGCTTGGGAACATGAGTATTGACAATTGTATCTTTCAAGATCTTTTGTAGTAAAATTTCCTATTATGTCTAGACGTCAAAACCCATTTAATCTGAATTTCAATATTTTATAAATAAAAATATTTTCATTAATCAACGTCAAATGAATACCATTTGATCGCTGTTTCTCAAGACTGTAAAGCCTTTAATGAAATAAAAACTAAAATTGCTAGGTTTATGCTTTCTCAAGGCTAGAAAATTGGCACTTTTCAAACCTAAAATACGATTAATTCCCTCGGTTAAACAAACACTTAACAAAAATTATGGAATCATTAACAAGATTAGTCTTTGTTACATGTGTACATGTAAACACTATATGCTTAATATTACCTTCAAATACTTAATAAAATATCAACTTCAATTTTTCAATCTGTCAAATTTGTCACTTAGAGCCATTCTATATCAATGAAGGTCCTGTATGTTTTAAGCATCTTAGTCCTATACTCCATGGGATATATGGCTGTTATTCACGGAGGAACAGTGTAGATCCAGATCATCCAGCACATCTGTGCCATCTGATCTGGATCTGCACTGTTCACTAGTCAGAAATAACATATCAAAAAGCGAATAGTGCAGATCCTGATCAGACAACACGGATCTGGATCTACACTGTTTGCCCACACCATAAAGGCATAATTATAGATATATATGGAGGAAAGGGTTAAGAATTTTACCATATTTGGTAGGTAAATGATCAGAGAGATAAATTCACAGCATGAACAAATTCAATCTGTCTCAATACCTTCGTACCAGAGCAAAACAAAATAGAATATGTCTTAAAAAGCAGACTTTCTATGTTATTTCTTCATGTGAGAATACTTATGGGCCCAAAATCATTAAATTAATATTGGAAACCAGTCTCAAATCTCAAGCATCTGGTCTCCAGATTTTGTTTTTTTGATCTTGGGAAATGATGTATTTTGTATCAGTACTTGGTACAAATACATCCAACATTGTCCTGGATCACGAAACCTTGTTTTGTGAATCACAATAAATTTTGCAAAAATCTCAATGACTTTTTCAACATTTAGTCAGATGTGCAACGGAGACAATACTGCAGCTTAAAAGTAACAAAACTGAGAGTGCTTTATATAATAAACTGTCCTTAATTGCCCTATAAAATGTCAACAATCTAAATGCCAGTGTTTCTCTCTAGTTTTTGTAGTCATCAGCTAGAAGTCTTACATATATGTTGACACCTTGACAATAGGAGTAGAGCATGGTTCAACAAATCTAGGGGTTAAACTAGGCTGAAGGTTATAAAACTGAGTTGGAAACCAGTCTCAACTCTCAAGGATCTGATTGGCTAAAATGGCGACTGGTCAATCAGACGCTTGAGATTTGAGACTGGTTTTCATGCTCTGTTTTATAACCTTGGGCACTGATGTGGCTTTTATCCCATGGGCAACCAGTGTAGATCCAGATCAGTCAGCACATCTGTGAAGTCTTATCGGGATCTACAATGTTTCTCAGACAGATATAATGAAATGTTTCTAAAAGTGAACAGTAGATCCGGAACATAGATGTGCGAACTGATTTTGATCTTCACTGGTTGCTCATGTGATAAAATTTGAACTATGGACTTAGGGGTTAAAACCTGCAGGCCCAATCAACATTCACACAACAACAAGAATCTAAATCTGCTTTCTTTGCCCCTACCACCATCTTGTATGTGACACATTCATGTCTAAGTCTTGGGGTGGGACTCCACTAACTTGTACGCAACACACATACATCCACATATCGATAATGAAGAAATTATCTACTTCTTTGAAACAAATAATCTAAACCACTCTCTTTGCAAATCTCTGTCCCTACCCATCCGATCTTTTCTGGAAACCTTTTTGCCTTTACCACCCAACTTACATTCACAATCCTGTAACTGACACGTGGACATCCCAATCCTATTAATGGGAAAATAGTATCTATTTCTTCAGAACCAGATTTTGAAACTTATAAAGCTTACTGATATTTAATGATCATGATCAAGAATGTGACATAATACAAAATAAGAAATTTTGACAGTATCAAGCTTAGAAGTGATGAATAGTAAATAGTAGGAATAAATGTACATGTCAATGGTAGACTGTCATACCGAGAGAGTGTACAAATACACGTACCTGTCTGAGTTTGCCGGAAGGATAGGACTTGGTCCTGTATAAACGCTGAAGGCTGCTACGTCTCGTCATTGACCACATCATTCACAGAAATCCTCTCATAATACACACACACTCTCCTTCCTGATTTCTTAATATGATATTAAAACACAATTTTCCTCCTGAACGTTCTAGCTCCCTTCTACATATCTGCATCACTATTCTGGCCACAGTTCTACATCCTGGTACACATTTTAAGAAATTTTGAAAAACAAGACACTTAGCTCTTAGCTAACAACACCTCTTTGATAAACATACCACTTCCTAAAGTTTGTGGCCCGTTATCATAAATCATTTAAAAATCATTTCACAATTAATGGGAAACTTTTAAACTTTCACTTAATGCGACTGACACTCAATGGCAATATAAATATGAGTTTTCAACAAAGGTAAAAACTACCTTAAGTAGCTGAAAATTATGCAATGATCGTCTGCATAACATTTGTCATATTTCCCTAATCACTATACATCAGCTGATATTTTATGGCCATCTACATTGTGGTACACCTGATATCAGCGCCACTATCTTACATTACAATAAAATTATACACCTTAATCCTGATAAATGAAGTCAATTTCCTAGGTGACAAATCCTTGCCACTGACGACTGAATTTCGACACAAACCACATAAATCCATGTGAGCTGGTACTTAATTCAGGCTGTCTTAATCCCAATAATCATTTTAAAAATTCCACCAAAATGATAGCTATTATTTCATCTACCAATTAAAGAAGTCAAAATCGACACTTCAAAATTGGACTTCACAATAAGAAGTGTATTTAAACATGTTAAATTCCACTTTTATTCAATAATGACACTAACATATCTTGTATCTACTTTTTGGTTTAAAGTCAGAGTGACGTTAAAGACGTGTATTCAATACATATCATTTACTGTAGTGATTGTAACAATATATTGCAGATAAGATTTGTTCATTGTCAAATTAGCCTACTGCACAAATTTCTAACTGAATATGTTCAAATGTAAAAGCCGGGCAGGTAACCCCAAAGGTCTACGTGTACAGGAATTCCTGACTACATTCCAAATATTTCAACGTGTACTTTTTAAGTAATGTGGTTTTGCAAAGTGTACAATTTAACATGCAAAAGATATGTACTGTAAATAACATAATTTATTACACTTAATCTTAAACTTTAATTTACATTTCCATCATTATAATCTGCAATTGTGTTATAAATGTCACTATTTATTACCACTATGTAATTTCTCCAATTCAAGCAACATTTTTTGAGCAAGGGAAAAAAAGCACAAACACTCCTAGCCCTCAAGCGGCTTTTAGTATTTTAAAAAGTACAGACAAGTCAGCCAGGTGAAAAAGTCAAACTTAACATAAAGCTCTTGATTAAACAGGTCAAACTACAGGACCATCACTTGTAGTAGTAATGTCCTACTGATAGCTTCTGAGGCTGTATCACCGACATTCAGAAAATTGTGACTGGAGACTTTTCTCAGATCTCAAAACTAATTGAGCAACATCTCAGAACTGACCAAGGCAAGATTTAGATCTGAGACCGGCCTACAGCCCCTGCTTGATAACCATTGGGCCAGATTTCAAACTACATTGTGCTTGATTTCAACCAGTCAGCTGCTCAGGAATGTAGACTGGTCTCAATTTCAACCAGTCAGCTGCTCAGGAATGTAGACTGGTCTCAATTTCAACCAGTCAGCTGCTCAGGAATGTAGACTGGTCTCAACTGCAACCAGTCAGCCATTGTGTACACACTGGTCACGTGATCATCACACATTGACCTGAGTACTTTCGCTCAAAGTACACTGGGATTGGGACTAGTTAGCTTGATGATGTGACCGCTATTTATAGAATGCCTCTAGATCTGCTCTTACATACAGATATAAGACAGTGTTCAAAAGTCACATTAGACTTAAAATAAGGGATATACAACTCAATATTACGGGTTATCTGATACGTTTCTAAACTAAATCGACAAAAAATACCATATTTATTCATTTGTCTACGGTTAATTGACGTAACTACATTGCGGACTGTTAACTTCGCATATGAAGACAAAGATCCTGATTAGGATTGTTATGCGTTCTTATGATAGAGTTCTATGTTAGCTTGATGACGTGACCGGTATTTACAGAATGACCAGTCAGCTGCTCAGGAATGTAGACTGGTCTCAATTTCAACCAGTCAGCTGCTCAGGAATGTAGACTGGTCTCAATTTCAACCAGTCAGCTGCTCAGGAATGTAGACTGGTCTCAAATTTCAACCAGTCAGCTGCCAAGGAATGTAGACTTGTCTCAATTTCAACCAGTCAGCAGCCCAGGAATGTAGACTGGTCTCAATTTCAACCAGTCAGCTGCTCAGGAATGTAGACTGGTCTCAATTTCAACCAGTCAGCTGCTCAGGAATGTTGACTGGTCTCAATTTCAACCAGTCAGCTGCCCAGGAATGTAGACTGGTCTCAATTTCAACCAGTCAGCTGCTCAGGAATGTAGACTGGTCTCAATTTCAACCAGTCAGCTGCTCAGGAATGTAGACTGGTCTCAATTTCAACCAGTCAGCTGCTCAGGAATGTAGACTGGTAGCTTCAGAATTTTCTTTTCCTGGCTTGCCATCCTGCTTAACAATTAATTATTATTGCTATGTAATGAGTTGGGACATAATCAATCGACATCATTTACTATCCCAAGATTAATTGTTAACCAAATGAAGAAAATCAAATAATTACTATACTTTTAATTATAAAATGACAAGCAATTTTCAATTTAATGTAATTTAAATTCCTATACAAGATCTTCAAATACTTTTCTATTAACCTGGGAAATGCAATAGGAATCATAATTAATTTTGTTTTAAATTTAACAATGCGGATCTGCAAGCTAAGTGAGGATTCAGGTCTGTTCAATTGTTGTGTTGTTTTTTTCTAAAATGTAACTTCATGGTGAAAAAAATTGAAAAGATTTATGAATAATTTTTGACAGGTTACAGTTTACAACTTGCAGGGCCGACCACAATCAAAACCCTTTTCAACAGAGAAGTTGAAATCACTAACCTCTTCTGCTGAGTAGACAACAATCATAAACCTCCTGCAGAATGGTAAACTATCATTAACCTCTTCATGAGAATGGTCAACAATCATAAACTTCTTCTGCAGAATGGTAAACTATCACTAACAATCATCAACCTCGTCTGCAAATTGGTCAATAATAACAAATCATTTTAATCATAAACTTTCTCAGACAAGTCAACATTCATTAACCTCATCTGCAGAATGACATTCAGAAACCTATTCTGAAAAATGGTCAATAATAACACATCATTTCAATCATAAACTTTCGCAGTCAAGTCAACAATCATAAACCTCCTTCACAGAACACTACAACCATAAACCTCTTCTACAGAACTCAGTAATCATAAACATCTAAAAATAATGGTAAACAATCATTAACCCTGTGTGACAAACAGTCATCAATCATAAACATGTTTGCACCAAAGCCAACTAACATAAACACTTGCAGCATGGTCAACTATCATAAACCTCTTCTGGAGAATGATAAACTAATATAAACTTCTCCTGCAGAAAAGCTGAAGGCGCTTCAAAACTACCAAGACATACCAACCTTATTTTCCTCTTCTACATCTGAAGCAGCTTCGCTTTCCTGAAATAATATAAACATTCTCAAGTCATGGGCAAATTGAACTGGATTTTAAAAACAAATGACCTGGATTACCACAACCGGTGGACTTCAGGGCTTTTGCTTGTGTCAGGAATATTGAAAACTTCTTTTAACACTTTACTCCCTGGGACTATGGCAAACAGTGTAGATCCACATCAGCCAGCACTTCCATGCCATCTGATCAGGATCCACAAGGTTGGCTTTAAGATTCATTGGGCTAGTTCTAATCAAGAAGCAATCATTGTAGATCCAGATCAGATGACACAAAGGTGATACATGTGATAAAACTTGTCGAACATGTGAAAACCCCATTAGGAGTCAAGTGTTAAATCACTGTTAGCTGAAACAAATTAAACCAACTGGTTAGATATCTACTGTATTTCTAGGATTTGCAGTTATAACAGGGTTATCATAGTCCTAGCTCACAGGGTGTATTGCAGGATAATAGTCCTAGCTCACAGGGTGTATTGCAGGATAATAGTCCTAGCTCACAGGGTGTATTGCAGGATAATAGTCCTAGCTCACAGGGTGTATTGCAGGATAATAGCCCTAGCTCACAGGGTGTATTGCAGGATAATAGCCCTAGCTCACAGGGTGTATTGCAGGAAATTAGTCCTAGCTCACAGGGTGTATTGCAGGATAATAGTCCTAGCTCACAGGGTGTATTGCAGAATAATAGTCCTAGCTCACAGGGTGTATTGCAGGATATTAGTCCTTGCTCACAGTGTGTATTTCAGGATAATAGTCCTAGCTCAAAGGGTGTATTTCAGAATAATAGTCCTAGCTCACAGGGTGTATTGCAGAATAATAGTCCTAGCTCACAGGGTGTATTGCAGGATAATAGTCCTAGCTCACAGCGTGTATTGCAGAATAATAGTCCTAGCTCACAGGGTGTATTGCAGAATAATAGTCCTAGCTCACAGGGTGTATTGCAGAATAATAGTCCCAGCTCACAGGATGTATTGCAGAATAATAGTCCTAGCTCACAGGGTGTATTGCAGGATAATAGTCCTAGCTCACAGGGTGTATTTCAGGATAATAGTCCTTGCTCACAGGGTGTATTGCAGAATAATAGTCCTAGCTCACAGGGTGTATTGCAGAATAATAGTCCTAACTCACAGGGTGTATTGCAGGATAATAGTCCTAGCTCACAGGGTGTATTGCAGAATAATAGTCCCAGCTCACAGGATGTATTGCAGAATAATAGTCCCAGCTCACAGGGTGTATTGCAGGATAATAGTCCTAGCTCACAGGGTGTATTTCAGGATAATAGTCCTAGCTCACAGGGTGTATTGCAGAATAATAGTCCTAGCTCACAGGGTGTATTGCAGAATAATAGTCCTAGCTCACAGGGTGTATTGCAGAATAATAGTCCTAGCTCACAGGGTGTATTGCAGAATAATAGTCCCAGCTCACAGGATGTATTGCAGAATAATAGTCCCAGCTCACAGGGTGTATTGCAGGATAATAGTCCTAGCTCACAGGGTGTATTTCAGGATAATAGTCCTAGCTCACAGGGTGTATTGCAGAATAATAGTCCTAGCTCACAGGGTGTATTGCAGGATAATAGTCCTAGCTCACAGGGTGTATTGCAGGATAATAGTCCTAGCTCACATGGTGTTTTACAGGATAATAGTCCTAGCTCACATGGTGTATTACAGGATAATAGTCCTAGCTCACAGGGTGTATTGCAGGATAATAGTCCTAGCTCACATGGTGTATTACAGGATAATAGTCCTAGCTCACATGGTGTATTGCAGGATAATAGTCCTAGCTCACATGGTGTATTGCAGGATAATAGTCCTAGCTCACATGGTGTATTACAGGATAATAGTCCTAGCTCACATGGTGTATTGCAGGATAATAGTCGTAGCTCACATGGTGTATTGCAGGATAATAGTCCTAGCTCACAGGGTGTATTGCAGAATAATAGTCCTAGCTCACAGGGTGTATTGCAGAATAATAGTCCTAGCTCACAGGGTGTATTGCAGGATAATAGTCCTAGCTCACAGGGTGTATTGCAGGATAATAGTCCTAGCTCCAGGTGTATTACAGGATAATAGTCCTAGCTCACATGGTGTATTACAGGATAATAGTCCTAGCTCACATGGTGTATTACAGGATAATAGTCCTAGCTCACAGGGTGTATTGCAGGATAATAGTCCTAGCTCACATGGTGTATTACAGGATAATAGTCCTAGCTCACATGGTGTATTGCAGGATAATAGTCCTAGCTCACAGGGTGTATTGCAGGATAATAGTCCTAGCTCACAGGGTGTATTGCAGGATAAGTTAAAAACTGAATACCGAGTGGTGTAGACCCTAACAAGACTACACTGGTTTGGGCATTTACTTGTTTCAAATGAATGTTTACTTTTGTCCCAATTTTCAAACAACCAAGTACTTTTTCTCAAAGTACATGTGAGCTGCTTTTATTCAAGCACTTTATAAAGTTTTAAATGCTGAATTGACCTAATGTTATAAGCTTGCAGACACCTTGTACGCCACCAGCATGACCAAGTCGGACCTGAAATGACACCTTTTTATCTAGTTTAATGGGATTAAAATTTAAAAGTAAAATAATTTGTAAATAGAGGACTGCTATCAAAGCCAAATTGAAATTGATTTTTACCTGCATAAAATGCGGGTTAAGCAATAAAAGTAGTCATTTAAAGTCTCTAATAGTTTGCATATGGCAAATGTTATATATGATTAATCTTTGCCTTCAATGAATAAATGAGTAGCTAGGCAATTACTTTAGACTTTTTTATGGGCAGGTTATGTCTGCCCTCATTACACATTTCAATATTCAGAAAACCACAATATACCAAAGACAAATGTATCCTAATTTAAATTTATCCCTTTGAACTACAGAAATTAGAAATTGACATGTCCATAGGACATCGGCACTTCTGCTCACTCCATCTTTATGATGGAAAGAATACCATCTATGTTTAGTCTTATAAATGGCAAATTAACATTTAGTTTAATTTCACACTGTGTATTTAAGGTATGAGAGGGTTTTCTCCCAAGCAACACGTCCGTGGCCAAATGCAAGATTTCCAGAAAGGAGGCTCATTTGGGGCTGTCTCAGGGTAGTTACATATTTTCCAACTTTCTGGCCAAAAATCTCAACGAAAATTATATATTGCTGCTCAATAAGGGTATTCCAGCAACCCCACAGAACCCCCTCTGGATATGCCCTCGATGTCATCTTGATGTGTTCATCATTTGTACCGATCATGTGAATATCTCTCAACACTTGTTAAAGCTCCTTGAAAAGAACATCTGCTATCTATATATAGTTACGTAAGAAATATTCACAAAAGTTCAACAATGCATTGTGACCTTGAACTTGACAAACATGACATATAAAATCCCTAGGTCGTCATTGATATGTCATATTAAAATATTGCTTAATTCTCAAAGAAATTGTGGCCTGGTCATGACACCTACCCAGGGCTTTTCATCAGAAAATTGGGAAGAGGCCCTGGCCTTTCAAATTGGGAAATTTATGCACAATTGTTTATTTTGGGAAAACAAAATTAATTGAAAGATGGATTCTACTTGATGAAATACAATAATAATAGGTATTTTAAACTTATTCTAATTTATTATGCACTTTAATTTCCAGACTTCAATTTTCAAACACTCCTCCCAGGAGTTTTAACCATTTTTGGACATCTTACCTAGCATTTTGGGAAGAGTTTTTGCCACAATTGGGAAAAAATACTATATTTTTGGATTGGGAAGAGGCCTTTTATAGGCCTCTGTTATATAAGGATGAAAAGCCCTGCTACCATCTGCTTAGCTGATAAGCTATTATTGCATGTGCAAACAGAGTAGATCCATACCTATGCCTTCTGATCAGGATCTACGCTGCTCGCTTTTTGGTCTTAAATAAAACTAAACTGTATCCTTGGGACACCGATGCCCCCACTGCTACAACAACATTTGTAACAAAGGGTCATAACTCTGCTTAAAATGGACACAGGAAAAAACCTTTTCTTTAAGATCATCTACACATCCTGTTTGATCATCTGTGCAAGTTTGAAAGAAATCCGCCTGATAGTTAATGAGGAGTTGATGCCACAAGATTTGGGGGACGTAGTATGTAAAGACGGACGAGTGCAACTCTATATGCCTCCCACATTGTGGGGGCATAAAAATGCATAAAAAATTGATTGTTTTCCCATGTGATAAAAGTTGTATCTTTGGAGGAAGGGGATAGCTCAGTACAAAGTAATTCTAGTACAGTAAGTATGTTATGGACTAAAACTGATGTACTATCAGTGACAGAGCAAACAATTGTCTATCCTTAAGCACAATTAAATAGTCGTAAATGGTGTTTTTATCACCTATTGAATCAAACATCTGTTCATCCACAAATTGTATAATATCCCGCATTCAACAGAACACCAATAATGCAGACCCTACACATCCCAGAAGTAGATCAGATTAATGGGTCTACACATTATACACCATATTCAACCCTTCACACCATATTTACACATTTTATTGCATGTGCGACCAGTTAAGATCTAGATAAGCTAGCACATCTGTGCCATCTGATAAAGATCTGCAGTGTTCGCACTTTGGTTAGAAATAACCTAATAAATCAAAATGCAAACAGCGCAGATCCTGATCAGACGGCACAGTGTTCGCTCACACCATAAAGGCATATATATGAACAAGTGCAGTACTTAATTTCAGGCAATCAAGGATAAGGTAAACAAACATGATTTCTGACAAGTTTAAAGTAAGACATTACCATGAGGGTATCCATAGTGCTGAACTATCTTCCCATCATTGCAACAGTGTGACCATCAACCCAGATCTCATCATGATCAACCTACAAACACAACGAGGACAATGTTCGCTTTCTGAAATATTCAATTATCATTGTGTCAAAAACGTGTGTAACCATTATCCCCAAAAAGAAATTGAAAATGTTATATCATTATTTCACAAAACTAAGTTTAGGCCATATTGACTTGCCTTAGCTAAAAGAAATAAATGGTTGACCTACCAGTTCAAAGCTGAAGATCATTACACTGGGATGGGAACCAGTCTCAAACCTCAAGCACCTGATTGGCTGAAATAAAGACTTGCCAATCAGATGCTTGAGATTTGTGACTGGTCTCCAGCATCTGAGTTTTATAATCTTGGGGGTCCAATACAGACCCTTTCTGTTTTATAACTTCTCATCACAAACACTGGCTAAAACTGTTTTTATTAATTATATCATACATAGAATACACTTCATGCTACAGCATTTGTAAACTGGTCTCACAATTATTTCTAAATAAGTACTTTAATGATCAAGAGCCATGTTAAATTGCTTCACAAACATAATGATGTCAGAAAGAACAATAGTAAAACATTTCTGATTTAGAAATAAACTATTTTAATTTAATTATAATTTTAAGACTTTGCAGCAGTTTCCTCTTTCAAATTATTATGCAATTTATGTGCACACCATTTGCATCCCTACATATTTTCTAGGGTTGTTTAGTCTCAAGAAATGTATTAGCAAGGGAGAGAATTTATTTGTTAAATCAACTTGTGTCAGCCCCAAAGTTTTAAAACAGAGCATGGAAACCAGTCTCAGATTTCAAGTTTCCCATTGGTCAGTTCTGTGGTTGTGCTCAGTTTCAACAAATCAGATTGCTGAGACCCCAGACTGCTCTTCGTGCCTAGTTTTATAATCCTGGGTCTTGGTCTCAAGTTAACTCCCTAGTTTGCCAACTGCAACCAAGACATGCATTTAGTGTGCAGGTCAAATTTATAAGGCTGTGTAAATACTGTACAGAGAAATTAACAAACTGATTGGCAGTTAGCAAAATTCAAGATGTACAACCTAATTCAAGGGAGACTAATCAGCTTAGTAAATGTTCTCTTTTCTGATGAAATTATAATTTTGAAGGTACCAACCATAACTCAATAGTTCCTGAAATTATTTTTTCATACATGTTTAAAATTTCAGGTTGGAAAATAATTGCTCAACATCTTATTTTCTGTCATTTTTTTTCAGGAACATCTGATTGTTCTTTTTATGACAAAGGTTTAGTCATCTTAAGTGACCAGTATCAACCTTACAAAATGTGTGATCCACACTAAGACAAACAAAAGTGCCAAGCAGTTCAAATACACCCATCACAGAGTAGACAATGGTAATGAAGATTTTTAGCCCTCAATCTTTTTTTCCAAACTTACCTAACTTCTGCCTAAATTATGAATTTACCTGACGAAAAATGTTTTGTGACATATGTATTTCCTGTACCACTAGAGCCAAAATTCTGTGTGACAATGGCAATCTAAGGAAAGGCAGGGATAGGAGGTTTGGAGTAGTACCCCCCACCCAGTCACCATCTAACCTCACCCATGTTGAAGTTTAAACCTGGCAATTCTTTGGCCATAAATTTTCTGACCAAAAACATGAAGGGAGAAATGAGGATGGTGCAGCAAAGGACCTGGTTTAAATCCCCAGTGGCATAATGCTTTGCCACTCCACCGTCCCATGTGTTAAATTAGCGATGCCAAATCATCCGGAGTGATCTCCCTTGTTTCATCTCATGAATATTCATATTTGCAAATTGCTGACCTAAACAACTAGTACCTTTTATTATGCACTGGAAAACATTTTTTAAAATGAAAAATGGGTTCAAATCTTTCTAAAATCGAATAGAGGGATGATGAAATAATATGGGAACTTCCAAAAACATGCTGGAAGCCAGCACTTGTGAAGCGAAACTCAGGGCGAAAAATTGATTATTAATATTTTATAATATTCCGACCGATTACTCTAGGTTAATCGGCTTTGTCTCTCATCTCAATCATTCTTTTTGCATTAATATTGCAAGTTTTAGTTAGTAAAATACAGGAATGATATTTTTATACATGAAAGTATGTACTAACAATGATCGGGAATGATAATCGTGTACTTTGCAAACAAGTTTGTTTTTCCAATGTCAGCTTTGGGTTAAGACTTTGTTCAAAATTAATAGAGAACAAAAGTTGGAGTTCGAAATCATTCTATTTAGTGCAGATTGTTGAGCGTAATTTTATTATTTTACAGATAAAATTGATGATGTTTCAACATCAATATGAGTAATATGGCTGAGGGAGGAGTGTTGTTATTGTTGTTGTTGCTGCTGCTATTGCAGTTGTTGTCCACACTTATTTCTTTTCTTTATTGCAGTTTTCTATTCATAACACAACCCCACCCAACTGAAAAAAATGTAATTCAAATATCAAAGAGATTTTTGTAAAGTTCATTTGTTTCATTTTTGTTATCCCTTTTAATAGGACGTTTTTATGTTTAAAAATGAATGGGGCATGTGATCAAGTTCTTGTAATTGTTAAGTAAGATGCAAATTAAATAAAACATTCGGCGTATTTCAATTTGTTATTATATATACTTGAAGAAAAGTCCACTTTACTTTCATTTCTTTGATAGAAAAGCAAAAATATAGATCTATAGTTGGGTTGATTTTCTTAACAAAACAAAACATACATATTTAAAGGATATGAACGGTGGGTGTACAAAAACCAATATCACCCTACTATGGTTTGACACTTTTTAATATGTAATACATCATTATTATCAGAAAGCATTCCCGAGTCATACAAACTAATTAGTTTTATTATAAAATGATATTTTAAAAATCATGTAGCAATGCTATTTAATGATTTTTCTTTTATTTACAGTAACTGTTCAAGGTAAGTTCTCATTTTTATTAGACAAGTGAGTATTTTTGACATATATATACTCATGATAAATATATGAACACGCTCCCTTCTTCTCTACTCTAGTGAGAAGTTATTTCGGATTTGTAGTGTCTAGTGAGGCTGCTTTTTCTCATCTTGGAAAACTTATCCATTTGCTTATTGGTGTAAAAACAATCATACAATAAAATAACATTTATTTTGTTTCTGCTTTGCTATTCTGTTTCTGCAAAACAGTACCCATAAAGGAATCAAGGACAACCATTCATTTCCACCAAATGTGTCAACATTTGCACGAGCAGCTGCTGCAACTGCGTCACGCTTGAGTGAAGTATACAGGAACAATATTCGTTTTGCCGACTGATGCTGAAAACTAGACTCCAACACAGTCGTCATCAAACTCAACTCAAGTAGACTGTATAGAAGTCAAACTCTTTATAAGTTCGCTGTAAAAATCAATTTATCTAACGCTCGCTGACATATTAGTGGAAACACAATTAAAGAGAAAGAGGCAAGGTTATCTATAACTGAAAAATATCTTGTGAAGACAAAGCTATCAAAAAAGTGCAATTCATATCAGGAATAGCCGCATACAGAAGATACAGCTTCCCCACACAGCCAAAAAGTAAAGTCAAAACAGAGCACGTGTAATAAAATGTTTAATTTAATCATATGCACCACAAACAATTAATAAAAAAAGAACCTGAGTGGTTGTCGCATAGGAACGGTCAGCGGCAAAACAATTTGTAAATGAGGTTTTAAATCAGGTTATAGGATGCACCAATCTCATACATGCCCCAACAGCTTCTATTTGGAACAAACAAGTTGTCTTTGTGAAATAACTCCAACCCACGCATCAACTCGATGATATTGCATGCAAAAGCACACAACGTTACCATATAAACATATGAAGCTAATAGCATTGAAAAGCACCTTCTCGAGACCAAAAGCCCTACAGCTTCCCCACACAGCCAAAAGTAAAGTCAAAACAGAGCACGTGTAATAAAATGTTTAATTTAATCATATGCACCACAAACAATTAATAAAAAAAGAACCTGAGTGGTTGTCGCATAGGAACGGTCAGCGGCAAAACAATTTGTAAATGAGGTTTTAAATCAGGTTATAGGATGCACCAATCTCATACATGCCCCAACAGCTTCTATTTGGAACAAACAAGTTGTCTTTGTGAAATAACTCCAACCCACGCATCAACTCGATGATATTGCATGCAAAAGCACACAACGTTACCATATAAACATATGAAGCTAATAGCATTGAAAAGCACCTT
The DNA here is from genome assembly GCA_038501625.1 of Corbicula japonica. NCBI lineage: Eukaryota > Metazoa > Mollusca > Bivalvia > Venerida > Cyrenidae > Corbicula > Corbicula japonica. The sequence continues at coordinate 14,069,011 of JAZAYU010000006.1, read as the reverse complement.
CTCGAGACCAAAGGCCCTGAAGTCAAATCACCAAGAGCACATTGATTGGAATAATATAATTAAAAGTTGAAAGTATGATCTGCCAACTAATGAGAAGGTGAAATTATCAACATAGTGCAGACACTTACATACACAATAAATCAAGAACAATGCAAAATGTGCGCGTTAGAATAAGAGAACTTTTCTTTTCAAAATTCCCTGCTCATCTATTTCAAGTAGCGTAATTTGTGTCTTTCTGATGAGACGAAACTACGCACACTTTGCAGAAGGATTCACACAGATATGATATTTTGTCTCGCTATGTTCACATTTTTGTTGATTTTATTTTTTTTTGTAATATTCTTAAAAAACTCAAGTAAGCGAAATATCATAAACAAAGATATTTCAGCGTATTATACGCAGATTTTTTCAACAGTTCCTACATTTTTACCTAAAAACTAAAAAATACGTGTGGCAAGACCTCCTTTGAAGTCCTGAACTTAACTCTGGAAGGAACATTTTGGATCTTTGGTAACACAACTATTTGTGCGCGACATGGACTTTTCTATATATGCGATGTTCGTCCATCGCGCACAACCCAGTTACTATTCAAATCAATGCGGAAAATTTTCCTTCTATTTCTATATGCCGCCGATCGGAATTTGATCGCAACTTTGGCGGCTCCATAAAGCATCTTAAACCATATGTGTAATCCTTAACGGTTTCGTTTTTTATGCAAAACTCTTTTAAACCTCCACCCATGTCAACAAATTTCGATTTCCGCGCTTAAAGTTTACCTCACGTTTATCGATAAATAACAGAATTTAAATCGGGTCGATTTCCACCACAGCTTTGATCGTAACTGCTTGAGACGTAAAGGACAGACATCTGTAAAAAGTCAGTATGATAAAGGGTCTGTGCTTGCAGTCGAATTATTGAGACTAGATCTTTATACTTTATACCTTAGGTGTGGCATTGACCTTTGGGTTAGGCTCATTGTTCTTAAACAAGATACTCCGTCATAGTTAATTTAACACTTGTGTGAAGATAAGTTAAGTTTCAAAGCTCTACTATGAAAAGTAACTGCATGAGAGAAAGAAAACTGAAACAAAACAAAAAAAAAGAAAAGAAAAATGCCTAGTGAAAAAGAGGAATAACTCTGACAAAATACAATCAAGAGTTATGAGATTTGTACCGATAATTTCTACTGTATTGGCAGACAACTACTTTAAGTGTCAAAGCCCAACCTTGAAATGTAACTCAAAACAAAGACAAGTTAAAAATGTACTTTGTTTAATATAAATTCTAAGTGAAAAGGGGGAATAGCATTGGCAAAATACACTCAGGGGTCATAAAATTTAAAAGTGTAATAATATAATGCCCTCACACAAATCTGTCATCATATGGTTTGTTTATTCGAAAAGCTTTTTATTTAAAATAATCGGTGACTCAATTGAGCTTACTTGAAGTATATGTCATTAGAAGTGAATAGATCTAAGGGAAGCAAGCCGCACATTTTTCTTCGATTAATATTATTTATCATGTCTTGGACCGTTATCTAGGTTTTACACATTGTCAATCCAGCAACATCGTAAACTTCCGGTATGAAATTCTGCACGAAATATTTTCTGAAATGACCTAAAATGTATGCATATACTGAGCCAGGAGACGATTCCGAAGCCTATCAGCGTGCAGTTCGAGGTATGGCTGACGATTTTTCTCAGTTTCATCTATTGAAACGATGAATTTCATTAATCACAATGAACAAGTAGAAGCCTGTCGGTGTCAGGAAACAAATATTGAAATAAAAATTTAATTTAAAAGGGCCATAGATTATGCCCGATCAAGCTTATAAGCACAGTCCTCCTAAAAAGTTGCAAAAAGGAAATGAAATACCCATTGGGCAAAATGCAGTGCTCCAGCTAATATTTTGAATCTCAAAACATGGCACCATTTGCGCTTAGCAAACTCATTTTTGGGGCCTTTTTATTCAAATGTTTGAGTATGGGTAGTGTATTTAACAGTCAATGTTATGGGGTATAGAAAAGATCTTTACCAGTGGTCGAAATTAGCGCTAGCCCAACAGCAAAAAGTTGTAGATTTTCTCTCGGGCTTGTAAAAATTCCCAATTAACCAGCCCGACAGGCTTGTAAGATTCAGATCATTGAAAATCATTGTACTTTCATTTTCAGTTTTGTAAACAAACTGTTATTTCATTCAGAAAGCTGTCACTTGTATCAATGTGTAATTCGTGCTAAATTGATAAATATGTTTACTAAGTTCTATGAGAAAATTAATAATGGTTGAAAATATAAGAGACCAATAGCTACAATGTATAAATTCCATCTTAAGCGTTTTTACAATCCCTTCCTAAAATATCTTTATAATTTATTAAGAGCAATCGACACCTGTTTGAACACCTGTGTGATCAGCATTGTATATTTCATGGTCACTGCTGTTTATTCACATCAAAAACAACACCGAAGAGTGGTATTGATTTTTTCAAGATCAAAGGTGCCGGTTTGAGTAAAGAAAAATGTGATCATACGGCGGCATTTTTGATTTATACGAGATTGACTCATTTGTCAACACTCGGCCAAAAATTAAAGATCGCTCGAAAAAAGAAGAGTTGTATTAGCAAAACATGCTGGAAATTAATAGCATTTACCTGCCACAAATATTTTTTATAAACGACCTTTGTATTCACAACTTACACATTACATTCAAAATGCTCATAGAAGAGTTGATTTGTCGTTGAGTAGCATGTCATTTTTGTTAGGCAATCAACAAAGCTGTTGATAATTGGTGTTTAAATGGATCAGTTAGCCCCAGACAGGTAAGCACTGCCAATTAAGCTGTTGATTAATTCATGTCAGTTTATAGAAGCCAGCGATTGGCTAATAAAATCATGCTCCATATTGACAAGTTGTTATAATTATTGAGACACTCGCTAATTTCACAGAAGTTTTGCAAACAAAGGAAAAATATACTTATTTTATTTTTTTTTAAAATGCAGACAAATCGCAACTCAACTTTTTTATATTATTTTGATACCATGTAGCCTTCAAATTGGATAAAGAAATATTATTTTATAAAAAAACAACATTTTAATTGATAAATAACTTTCCGCTCTGAAAAGATTTTACACCATGATCCCCCGCAATTAAACCTGCTGCTAAACTGTTGACAATGAACGCGAGAAGAGCTGCCAAATTGCCGCAAATCAGGGGAAAACACCGTGGAATAACAATCGGAAGGACATAATCGCAGTGAATTTCCACCCGAACTGATTTTTTAACGTGGTCGACAGGTGAAAATTGTGAAAGACACCCAACCTGTTCTATACCAGAATCAGCGGGGCTACAAAATAAACTGGTGCAAAACCAAGAAGAAACCTCCTGAAGTTGCCGGGCGAGCAGCAACCAAACATATATATGCGGATGTTAATCGTGACAGAAGTTTCCTTCTTTCCTGGACAGATAACATGCCTTGGTTGCGATTTAAGATTGATACAAACACCATGATTTGCAACTGGTGCTTAGAAATGGAGTAAAAAACATTGTTTCTGTCGCATCCAGGATGTGAAAATTTGCCTCTTTTTTTCATATTCTCTAGAGAATGAATAAATGTTGAATGACATTTATATGGTGTTGAATTGATTTCAGCTTTTTTTTTAGAGTAAAATGTATATTTAAACATAATTTTCTTTCGGGCTAGTGAATTTTCTTTCGGGCTAAGGAAAATTGCTTAGTTACTAGCCCGACTTGCTTGTAAATTTCAATCCTAATTTCTATGACTGCTTTACAACCATTTAGTGTTCATAAATTTTTAATAATAAAACATCAAGGAAACCGGTGAATTCAGGAAATTAACTGAATAATTCAGTGAAAATTAAGTGAAATGCCACAAAAGACGCTGTGTAAAACAATTTTGAACAAATTATTGTAAATGAAACCACAAAATGAAAGGTGCACATTTGGTATTTGCAATTTAGTAAATTGAAACACTGACTTTTTTATATACTGACACAAATGGCAGTCCTGTTGCTCTGATATCTTGTCTGGTTTAAAAGCATATTTCTTTAGAAATTATTGCAACTTCAACACTTTGGCTGTAGTACCAAGCTATCAGTGATGTGCGCCAGTCTGACTGTTTCGCAAGACAATTTGTAAGCCCCAATTTTATCTTTTTGTGTATACAAATAAATTTTCATTGACTTTAATATTCAGCTGTCAAATGATTTTAGTTTTCAGTAAAGTTTTCAGTAAATTCACACTCGAAGTACCCTTAGTTGAAGCCGATTGCTAAAAGATTAATAAATATTGTAACCATAATTTGGACCAACACACTTACGATGGCAGAGTTATCCAGCAAATGGTATAGAAATTGATTGATATTGGCTAATTTTGCTCCACCACAAACTTGGTTGACCTACAAAATTAATTAGGGACATGTTGACAGTGAAATATACAATAATTTTATGACATAACTGTTATGTCATAAAACTTTTGAATCTGAATCGCCCGCCTTGTGAGAGCCCTGATAACGATATTGAATAAAAAGATGAATGTTGGAAAATTTAAAGCTTGTCGGAAATTGATCTGTGCTGGTGATTGGTTGTCATGCCTGTAGCCCCGCTTTTAGGTGTTCATATTGATAGTAAACTAACATGGCACATACATGTTGAAAACACTCTTAAAAAATGCAATTCCTTGCTCTATTTGCTTGGCAGGATTAAATATTATCTCTCTATTCCTATGCGAAAATTATACTTTAACTCATACATACTACCTCATCTTGATTATTGTTGTACTATCTGGGGGAACTGCAATTCTGAACTCATAAATAGTGTGATATGCTTTCAAAAAAGGGCTGCTCGACTTATTTTAGATCTTACTGTTGAAACTCCGTCTGAAACTCTTTTCAAAGAATTAAGGTGGATGACATTTGATGAAAGGATACAATTCAAAAAGGCTATAATGATGTTTAAAGTATGTAACAAAATTGCTCCTGATTACTTGCAACAAAAATTCACCTATGTTTCTGATATTCATTCTAAAAATCTACGGTCCCAAGTCCTAAATTCAATTTATGTTCCAAAACCTAATCTTGAAATTTCTCGAAAGACTTTTACGTATTCAGGTTCCAAAATTTGGAATTCTCTACCAGATACAGTTAAGAATGCATCCACTGTTCAAGATTTCAAATCCAAATATTTAGATTTCACATATAACTTGCCATATTCATCGCATCATTCCCAAGGTAATTATTTTTTATTCTACCTATAACATAACCAGTTATATACCTGTATTTGTTTGTTTCTGCTTTTTATTTTTTGTCAAATAACTTGCAGTATTCTTGCAACACTGCCAAGCTAATCATTTGAATTCTATGCTTGTAATATAACATATTCACATTTGAATTCTATGCTTGTAATATAACATATTCATTGTAACACTTATACAGAATTAGTTTAATGAATTACTGTAATATAACTTGTTGTATACATGTATTGTTGGTTTCCTTTGTGATACAACACATTACTTAGTCATATAATTTGCCATATTTATACTTGCAACCCTCTCAATGCATTAATTTCATTTCTATACTTGTAACATAACCTGTTGTTTATCTGTATATTGTTTGTTCTCTTTGTTATGCAATGCTTCGTTTTGTACATAATTGTAAATGTAAATAATAGAGGACCACAGGGAAGATTGGGCTTGCCCAACTGTGTTTCCTCTCTAAATAAAGTTATTATTATTATTATTATTATTATTATGTTATCTTGAGCTCTTTTTCCTCACCCTCTAGTTAAAACAAATTGTTAATAAGTATGCAATAGCTTAAATAAATAACATTTCAAAAACATGTATGCTGTAGAAAGAGCTAACGCAAGCCTTCATGATCTGGATGATGTCTTGACTCAGAGTCCTAATGCTACATTGAACACAAGTGCTCGTGCCAAGGAGCAGTTGACGGCAGCTGTCCACCCACGACATCTACACTGGTATGAGGCTGAGGCTAGACCACAGAAGTACAGGGATGCTGCCAGTCAGCTGCATAACATACTGAAAGATTATGAACCACAGGTTTGTTTATCTTATCAGATGTTAGAATGAAATGCATTTACCCAATCTTACTTGTCATGCAATGGGTTTTACACAAACTGTTTTAAGGGGTTTAAGTTTAACTAGCTGCTGAATCTTTAGGTTCTGTTTGATCATATGATATGAATTTCTGCCAATTAGTAGCCAAAAATACCCATAATTTCATGAAAATTCTGCCTTTAAAAGTTTTACTAAAATCATAGGAGTCAAAATGAGTTTCAATAGTCAAAAGTTCAGCTCCTGGGTCAAATGGAAACCATGTAACATGTTATGTACAAACAGTCGACACACAAGGTGCAATCATAACAGATACAGGTAGATATCTACATGTAACACAACAAAATTATTTAAGCTAGTAAGCTAAGACCATTACTTTAAGTTAAACACTAAAGCCTGGGTCGAAAGCATAAATTATGACAGTTAACATGAGAACTTACTATTTATAAGCATGTTAACTAATTGTAGTATTGAATCCATGAAAAGTGCAGGGTGCTACCTAAAAAGGGGCAGTGGGCTGATGAGTGCTTATATTGTAAAAAAGTGAATCTACTGTGGTGACAAGCATCAGGATGTTGCTTGCATTACTCTATGTGATATGGCTGTTACCCTTGGGCAAATACTAGTGTAGATCCAGATCAGCTGGCACATGCCATCTGATCAGGGTCTACATTGTTCACCTATAGATTCTTGAGGTTATTTCTGACCAAGAAACAACTGGTGTAGATCAAGATCAGATGGCATGGATATGCCAGCTGATTGGATATACACTGGTCACACATGCAATAAAACCCACATTTATGAAGTAAAAGGGTTAACAGAATTATGACATGTGGATGTTGCCTGTTATGTCCTGCTTTGTTAAGGTTATAACAATACTTAAATATGAATAAGTTGCACAATTGGTAACCATTATCCATTTATTTTAGGCCTCCCAGTACCTGTCCCCGCCTAGACATGCGGCCCCTCTGGGTGTTCCCAGGGGACCTCTACCATCTCCTGAGGAGCTTGCCTCACTGCTGCAGCAACAAGCATCCTATGTGAGCCAGATAGAAGCAGAAAACAGATACATGAAGGTAACATAGAAATCACAACCACAATGAAAACAAAATGATTAACCCTTTCCTCCATTCACACACTTTTATTGCATAGGCGAACAGTGTAGATCCAGATCAGCCTGCACATCCATGCCATCTGATCAAGATCTGCCTTCACTTTTTTATTTGTTAGGTTATTTCTGACCAGAATGTGACCAGTGCAGATCCTGATCAGATTGCACAGATGTGCCCGTTGATCTGGATCTACAGTGGTCGCACATGCGTTAAAATGCGTATGTATTGAGGAAAGGGTTAAATGCTCATTGATCTGAATGTCAGTAGTCAATGTCATGTGACTGTTTTCAGTGACATATATATAAATGGTTTTGATCTAACTTTTATCATTAAGGTAAGAGTTCTGGGGATTTTAGGTTTTAGAACTGTAGACCATTAACGCTACTTGTACCCAAAGTAGAATTTGACCTTTAAAACTCCAATATAATGTTTTAAAACTGGAAATAAATACTCCTTCATTTTTGAAAATATACTAATACCAAAATTTGGAAGATGAAATAGGCATTAAGTAAAATAGATTTTTGCACAATTTTATATAACCTCTGACAGTGGTGTTGCAGGGGTATTTATATTCTTCAGAAAAAGTTATAGTTTGTTCTTTGACAGTAGGCAGTATCCTTAGAGTATTTTGCATCCATGGCCTCCAGAACTAGGAATTAAGGTTGAAATTGGATAAAATAGGATACAAATCAACATACTTCGGATTAATTCATAATTGTGAAAATCAGTAGAAAATAACATTTATGTTATGAATTCCAGAATATATAGTTACCATTCTCATGGCATAACAATGTTTTAAATGAGGGAATATATTGGCATCAATTAATGCATTTACAGAATTTGTGCCCCAGAAGAGGGAAAATACCTTGTACCTGTATTGCCCAGAAATAGCAAAATGTTCCAGAAGAAATGTCTGAGCTATTATTGAGTCCCAGATTATTTGTGCATTATTTGTACTTTGTATAGAATAGTTAGTTTTTAGCTGAAAATATGTTTTGAAAAGATTGCATATTTATATACCTGTTTTCCTGTTAGGATGAGTTTGCAACGGTGAGAATTAAGATCCGAGATGTTTTGGAGGAGAATCAGAGGCTGCATGAGGAACTCAAGAAAAGTGTCATGGAAGAAATAACGATGGATGCTGACTTCCAGAAAGTAAGCTCTTCTTTATCTCTTTACTCCATAGATACACCTTCATTGCATGGGCCATAAGTGTAGATCCAGATTGGGTGGCACATGTGTACCTTCTGATCAGGATCTACACTGTTTAATTTTAGATTATTAGTTATTTCTGACCAAAATTTGACCAGTGCAGATCAAGATCATAATGGCATGGATGTGCTGTCTGAACTGAATCTGCACTGGTTGCACATGCATTCAATGTGTGAAGTAAATGTTTATTGTACAGATGTCTGTGTTTTATTATAGTAATTCATTAAACATAAAAATAACTTGAATTTTAAGAAAGCTGCTTTAAGTAGGATCTAATGTATTAATTGAACGACAATTAAATTAAAATAAATCTATTTATAGATGACCATAGACATAGAGAGGAGTGTAGGCAGTGTAGATAGTACGATACTGCCAGGAAATGTGCGACAGTGGCAGCTGGAACTGGTATGTATCTGTCACCATGTTATAACTTGTACATCATATGACCTTTCATGTCTGTTTCATTGACCCAATCAAATGTCAATTATTAACCTATTATTTCATAGGTACACCATTTTAGCCTGAGTGAACAGTGTTAATCCAGATCAGCTGGCACATCTGTGCCATGGGATCAGGACCTACACTAATCATTTTTTTATGAGGTTATTTCTGACCAAAAAATGAAACATTGCAAATTCTGATCAGATGGCATAGATGTGCTGTCTGATCTCCATACACTCATCACACATGTTCAAACGCCTGTGTATATGGAGTAAACGGTTATTTCTTACCTCTGTTTAGTCCTGTTACATGTTGTTGTTGTTGAATTATGTTGTTTATTTTTTCAACTCATTAAAATTGTTTGAAAAACTGAAAATGCAAGACTTTTTAACTTCTTATTTTAAAGATTAAGTTTTTGTTAATCAATATGTTGTCTTAGTGCAATAACAGTATATCTGTTCCATATATCAATAGCATTTATACTGTGTTTAGACTAAGGTGACAAACCGCTCTTTTCTACACAGGAGTATTTTCCAATCTGGTCTTAATTTCATTGTTTCGGTAACTTAAAGCTTAAAATAACTCCTTTTTTGTGGCAGCAAGTAAAGCATTTATTTTATTATTAAGTCTATAAAAAATGTAATTGAAAATGCCAGAATGAAAACATTAAGCAAATAAGATGTAATACTTCTATGAAAATATTTTTTCTCTTTAAGAAATCGAATTATCAAATTCAAAGTACATGAACCACACTTCTATATCAAGTAGTATGCTGTCAGCACATAATCATAAATTTAAATATTAACTATAATATTCTTTTTAAATAGATGTAAAAATCAAAACAATATTTATTTGTTTTAGGAAAAGTTAAGTGCCTTACACAATGCTAAAACAGAGAGACTAGAAGCACAGCTAACTCATTCAAGGTATTTGTTAACTCTTGATTCAATTTGTATTACAAGAGTTGCTTTTCTTGATATCTTTTGTTCAGCTGACTATTTTTAGCTGGTATTGATTACATAGCCTCAAGGCAAAACTAGGTTATAGAAACGTTTGAGTGTGTAAAACTACAGTAAAAAATTCATTTTAAAGGATTTATCTTATTTAATTTTAAAGTTGTTATAATAATTTTTCTGTATATTAAAGAAGAATTAAAAACCATTCAGATTATAGGAGAGATGTTACAAACTGATTTATAGTTGAATTATTTTACATGTTTGAAAGTGACCTAGCTGATTAAAAGAATATCAAAGCACTTGCTTTGTTAGCTGTTAGCCATATAAATTTGGCTCTGGCCTGTTGTCTAGCATACTTACCTGGTACAGGGAATACCGTGATCAGCAAGGCGGTTTCCCCAGGAAGAGGCCCCTCCATTGCACTTCGGTTGGGCTGACGCCTGCGATTGCCCCAAATGTGGGTAACTCGGGTACGCAATTTGTTCGTGTGGGGACTGCGTTCGCGCTGTCCCTGAAAAAAAAACCAATCAGTCTATGAAACAAATCAAATGATAACAATTATGTTTTATGTAATAGTTTTATCTGCAACAGTGTTCAAAGCTCAGAACATCAGGTTAATATTAGTGTATTGCCAAATAGGAATGGCAGCTGAACATTAATCAGTATATATTTATATGTTTTTCAATTTTCTATATGTTGATTATAACTACTTTAATATGTATTGTATGATTGTATTGTTTTTGTACTGTTGTGGGAGCAATCCTGTTTGTTTGCGTTAGAACCAACAAAGTGATTTGAATTTAATTTGACTTATATTTCAAGTTCATTTTACATTCAGTACCCTATTTCAGAGAGGAGATACAGAGATATGAGCAAATAGTTGAGGATCTACGAGGTCAGGTGCGACTTCAGGATGCCATACCGACACACGAAGACGGTCTTGCTGACATGTACCTCAGTGAGGCACAGAGAGGGGCACAGAATGCCACCATTGATAGGCTTACAAGGTAATATACTGTGTTTAAATGGGTTATGGACTTCACATAAACTATTAATTTGCTGTTTGTCATGAATCATCTCCTAGTAGCACATTTTGCATTATTAGCTGAGATAATAGTGTCAGTGTTATTGGTCTCCTATTTATTGTCCACATGAGAAAGCTCGGTAAACAATTTTATTATATACTATAGATATATGAAGTCAAATAACAGTTGTTGCATTGCTTATTGTTTTTACAATAGCCTGTTACACCATAGCAAAATCACTAGACACCTAAAATTCTGTCCCAATATTCCTACATTCAAACTTTAGATACAAACACCATTGTTATCATTTTATTGACATGGGCATTTAATTTTATCAACAACTAAACAGACCCACTATGCCAAAATTACTATTGTTTGATTTAAAGGTGCACATAAATGTAACATGGCAGAAATTTCAAAATTTATAATCTAAACTTAAGACTGGAAAAAAAAACGTAAATGTGATAAAGTTTTCTGACATAGTCAATGTACAAGTGAATATATTTGAAGCCAAAGTTGTTAAAGTTTTAGTAAGACAGTAAATTCATTTTTCAACAGGTACAAAACTTTGGCGATATTGCTCTTGTTCAGTCATTTATGGCTATTACTTAGTAGTAAATTAATATTAACCACATCTGAAACATTGAAATATCCTGTCCTGAACTTTGATTATGCCTCTTTAAAAAGAAACATTGATCATGTGATTTCATAGAGAGCGGAATGACCTGCTGGAAGTAGTGGCTACGTTGAAGCACCGTCTGACGGAGATGTCGCACAGAGAAGAGGAGGCCTACCAGCAGATGAAGAAAGGCATAGAGCTAGTGGAGCAGGCTCAGCTAGAACAAACACAGGTGATAAGCTCAGTCTTAATGTATCATAAATAGTCTAGAAAATACTGGATTGAAAAAATATACAAATGTGTTTGAACATTTTCAAAGAGTAAATTTTCCCAAACATAGATATGTTCTTAAAATAAAACACACATGAAAAATTTCATTAGTAATTATATATTATTAGACATACACAGATCGACTAAGAATATTATTAGATCGACCTTCATACTGTATTTTCAGGTCCTTTACTTTGTTGTGTAATGAAAAATTTTTGAATGAATGTTAAATAAATGCCATTTAATTACTCAATGTTGTGGGTTGAAGATTAAATGCTATTTTATTAGCATGTACATTGTTATCAAAAACTTTGCAAATAGATGATTAAGTTAAAAAAATGTATAAAAGTTTGAACCCATGTCAAACACAGGTTAATATCTTCTTTTTTTTCAATATTACATATAGCTGTCTTGTTAAAGGCAGTTGCTACAGTTTCATCAAAATTTTCCCAATAATACTTTGTCTATGTCAAGAACATGATGTTATGCAATGAAAAACCAAATAAAAATGGGACCTTACCGGGGTTACTTGTTTTTTATTAGATACCGAAGATGTCACATTTTGAACAATTTTTACGATTTTCATAAACTTCTTTGTCGGCATAAAATCATAGAATGTATCACAAGAATATCTTAAATAATTCTATTTTTCAGTTAAAAATTCTAAATTACAAATAAATTGCTAATTATTGCAATCCAAATAATGAAACAGATATAAAAAAAAAATTAAGTATTACCTAATTTACTACAAAGAATTTATCGTCAAATCTTTTCATTCTAAGGGATGTTTTTAAAGTTTACTTAAATTTAACATAATAGAATTTCACCATATACTACCAATGTATTCACCAATGTATAACAAACATAAAATAAAAAAGAAAAATGTAGGTTACCATGTTAATTTGTTCGAAATTACAATTTCAAAAGGGGGGGGGGGGGGAATTATGTATAAACAAAAAGACTTAAAGGTATATAGTGTACATCATTAATAATTACTGTGGTATCATTTTTTAGCTCGACTATTCGAAGAATAGGGGAGCTATCCTACTCGCCCCGGTGTCGGAGTCGGCGTCGGTGTCGGCGTCGGCGTCCGTTAAACAAAATATGCACTTTGTTCCATAACTTGAAAACTGCTTATGATATCAACTTGAAACTTGGAATATATATTCACCATCAAATTCTACATCATTACCAACAAGACCCATAACTCTGCTACAAATATTTTTCAAGTTATGCCCCTTTTTCACTTAAATTTTGCGTTAAGGAAAATATGCACTTTGGTCCATAACTTATAAACTACTTGAGATATCAACTTGAAATTTGGAATATATATTCACCATCAAATTCTACATCATTACCAAAAAGACCCATAACTCTGCTGTCAATATATTTCAAGTTATGCCCCTTTTTTCTTATATTTTGTGTTAAGCAAAATATGCATTTTGCCCATAACTTTAAAACTACTTGAGATATTGCCTTGAAACTTGAAATATATTTTCACCACCAAAATCTACATCATAACCAACAAGACCCATAACCCTGCTTCCAATATTTTTCAAATTATGCCCCTTTTTCACTTACATTTAGTGTTAAGCAAAATATACACTTTGCCCTTAACTTCGTTTTGAATGGAGGGATTTCAAAATAACTTGGCACAAATGTTCACCATGACAATGCGGTGTGTCGCGTTCAATACCCATGCCTGTAGGTCCAAGGTCAAGGTCACTGTTACTAAAAATAGAATTTTCTTGCAAAATCTTGTCCGCTCTAACTTAGTTATTTCTTATTGGATTTTTAAATAACTTGGTATAATTGTTCACCATATCAAGATGGTGTGTCAAGTACAAGCCCATGCCTGTAAGTCGAAGGTCAAGGTCACTGTTACTAAAAATAGAATTTTCTTGTCCAGGCTGTTACTTTGTTATGAATGGAGGGATTTCAAAATAACTTGGCACAAATGTTCACCATGACAAGGCGGTGTGTCCACACAATACCCATGCCTGTAGATCCAAGGTCAAGGTCACTGTTACTAAAAATAGCATTTTCTTGTCCAGGCTGTAACTTTGTTATAAATGGAGGGATTTCAAAATAACTTGACACAAATGTTCACCATGACAGGGCGGTGTCTCGCGTACCATGCCCATGCCTGTAGGTCGAAGGTCAAGGTCACTGTTACTAAAAATAGAATTTTATTGTAAGGGCTATAACTTTGTTTTGAATGGAGGGTTTTCAAAATAACTTGGCACAAATGTTCACCATGACAAGGCGGTGTGTTGCGTACATTACCCATGCCTGTAAGTCCAAGGTCAAGGTCACAGTTACTTAAATTGAATTTACTTGTTCAGGCTATAACTCTTTTATGAATGAAGGAATTTCAAAATAACTTGGCACAAATGTTCGCTATGACATTGCATTGCATTACCACCAACTTCTTCGCAGACATTTCCGTAATGTGAAGACAACAGTGCCACAAATACAAATAATTTACTTATCTTCAAGTTTATGCATATTCTTATAATTCCTCCAACATCACTGTCGTTGAAATGCTATTATTCCCATCATTTCACTTGAGTGTCTGAAAATGATGCATAGAAGGGGCATCTGTGTCCTATGGACACATTTCTAGTTTCACTTTTATTTTCACTTAAGTGCACCTCATCGATAACTTTGCACAAAATACTTAAGGTATCAACTTCAAACTTCCATTATATTTTCATTTCAGTTCTTTTCTTTAACATTACTGAAGTGATTGATATTTGACTAAAAGTAAATGTCTCTCATAAAAAATTACTAACATGTTTTCTAAAAAAATTCAGAAATATTTCATAGTTATTCCCCTATTCAGTTTAATATTTATGGTACATTAAGGAATTATTTCTGTTATTTGAAATGAATTTCTCCCTTACCATTCACTTGTTTATATTTTTCCTGATTTCACACCAATATATGGCCATAGTTGTTATTGTTTTAATCTTCAAATTGCATTTGTTTCAAATGATTCGAATAGTCGAGCATGCTGTCTCCTCTGACAGCTCTTGTTTTAGCGATGGCTTAATTTTCGCGTATTTCGCGCTCGGACCAGTGCGCGAATTTAAAACCTAAGCCAAAATTTAACCAATAATCCACATACGTATCCGAAATGAGCTATGTCCGAATAAGTCATGTCTTGGACCGTGAACTGTGTTTTATACATTGATAAAACCCAGATTGGACCGTGAACTGTGTTTTATACATTGCATTTAGACAGTGGTACAGTAGTCTAATACTCGTTAAAAAACTGTAGCGAACGCCTTTAATGAACTTTCTTGAAGAATTTGTTGGCCTCACGTAATTTCTATTGTCATCAAGGCAATGACTATATAAAAGAAAGTTAAATGCTGTTTTTTTTTATATCACAATCAGGCTTTAATACAGCGAGAACAGTTGGCTGAGGAATTGAACAACATGAAGTCTCGATTTGATGCTCATATTCACAATACTCAGCAGGTGATCAACGAGGAGAAAGACAGTGCTAGGAAGGAATGCAAGATTGTCATCGATGAACAAAATACTAAGGTAAACCTTGCTTATTCATCATTTGCTTGTCATGCAGACTATTATCTCTATTGACACCCACAATTATTTTTCGAATTACCCAATAGAGTGTTGTGATAACCTTTCAAAATGTGTGTTTTATGTGTAACATATTAGTTATGTTTATGTAGTGTATAAATGAATTTGTAGAGTATTTATAGAAAAACTGTAGTCCTGTTGTTCCATATTGTCACAGTTGATTAATGTTATCAGTGGTTTATAATAGTATTACTATGTTAGTGTTAGTATAAGAACTTAGGGATTGAGGGGTGGGTGGGGTTGTTCTAGGGGACAAGCAATTTTACAGTTGCTTAAAATTGTTAGACTAAAATAAAGGTATTGAAAAGATGGATATTATGGCTCAAGATCATTAAACTCAATTTCCAGACCAGTCTTGAATCTTAAGCAAATGATTGGCAGAAATGGAAACTTGTCTCCATTTCAGCCAGTAAGATGCTTGAGATTTGAGATTGGTCTCTAGTTTCAAAGTTTATGATTTTGGGCACAGAATACTGTTGCTTCCCAGAATCCTAGTATAGTGATTCTCTCTTTCATCCTTTATGTTTGCAGATCAAGGAGTTAACGGAGCAGATGACGTCAGCTCAGAATGAGATGGAGAAGGCACTGAGGGATAAGGTAGACTTGATCAACCAGCTTGAGACAGCTAAACTACAGATCAAACGATATGACCAGGAAGTCTCCATGGTAAAGGAAAGAAACTTGAACAACATGAAGTGATTTTCACATAAATACCAGTGGTGGATAAATTTTATGAGGACTGACCCACCTGTGATTATACAGTCTTATCACTACACTACACTATTTGTTAAAACTGTTACACTCCTAAATAATGGATGGACAGACCTAACTTTAAATAATGTCATCTATAACATAAATTGGGGATAATTTGTTAAAGAAAATTGTTGAGAACTTAGTATTGCTCTTTTTCTTGATCTATTCAGAAGTCCTGGTGAACAGCATCAAACAGATGGTTCTGTTTGATTTAGAAACATCAGGTCCAAGGAAAGGATTGCAACACTGGACCTTATGTCTGTGAGAGAACAGTTATCATTCAAATATTATAGTATATTGTCAAATACAAAGGAGCTTTTTCCACTTAAAATCTGTTATTTATATTTACTTTCAGGCAACAGAAAACTTCAATGCTGAGAGTACAAATGCAAAGATCCAGAAGAGTCATGCTGTAAATGAGGCTAACAGACTGAGATCTGAGCTTGATAGTCTGAGGAGAGACAGGGACGGGGTAAGTTAGTGTTTGAGGGGCTTTCAGACCAAGATCTGAGCTTGAGCATTTTGGGAGGGATAGGGACCAAGTAAGTTTTTGAATAAAGGTTAACAGACCAGGGTTTCACTACTCGTACTCGTACTTACTCGAGTACCATTTTTCAAGTACTCAGCAGGACTCAGTACTCATCTGAAATTACGAGTACAAGTACTTGTACTTACTTAAGGACTGACAAAAAATGGTCTGTACTTATGAGTATTTTACGAGTACTTTATGAGTACTTTCACACTTCAATGAAATAAAATGAAATTGAATAAAACTTAACCTAATGAAGTGTATTATATAAATGGGTGGTAAGAAATAATTCATTAACATCACATATTGGGCAGGGTAATTACACAACTTTTGTATATGCTGTTATGTACTACCATGTTTTTTTTTATACTTTTTCATTTATTATAAAAATCATTAAATAAATCATTATACATTTTTTGTGTATTTGTTAATGGTTGATATACCTTACTAAAATTTACAGTGCATTCAATAAGATTATAGGATTTTGCAATGGAGTCAACAGAACTGATTATCACCTTATTATAATACAATGGAAGATAACATGTTTTCTCACCTTTGCAAATATGATTATGGTGAGACCAGATATGTGTAGATGACACTTTTGAAAGGCTAATGATGTTACTATGCAATACCTCATTACCTGTGACTATTGACAGCTGAACTCGTTGTTGATGGTCACTTTTTTCAATAATGGAATACTTAGGATTTCTGTGTCTATTTATATAATTTTTGTCCAGTTACAATGTCAATAATAAAATTATTTTTACCGGTACTTTATTATAAATAAAATTATAGTTGCATACAACATTTGAATAAGTGTATAGTATTCTATATTATTTTAAAAATAATAGTAAAAGTTTTTGTACTAGCAAAATACTCATGAGTACATTAAGTAGTACTCAGTACTTACTTAAGTACACTGAGTACATTAAGTAGTACTCAGTACTTACTTAAGTACACTCAGAAAAGTGAGTACTCAGTACTTACTCGAGTACACATTAAGCATCTAGTACTCAGTACTTACTCAAGTACTAAACCTCAGTACTCAGTGAAACCCTGTAACAGACTGATATACAAGCTTTAAAAAATGGGACAGGAATGGGGTAAATTAGTTTCTATATGCATTTTTATTTTTACAGTTCTTCTTAAATTGTCTTTTACCTTTACCATACAGTTCTTCTTAGGAAAATGATAACTTCCCACATGGAATAGAATTATTTGAGGACTTGGTGCAACATTTGTGGAATAAAGATAGAAAGTGAATGTAAACAGTTCATTGTTTCAAAATAGGATCTGAGATAAATGTCGAGACAAAG
Source organism: Corbicula japonica (assembly GCA_038501625.1). Classification (NCBI taxonomy): domain Eukaryota; kingdom Metazoa; phylum Mollusca; class Bivalvia; order Venerida; family Cyrenidae; genus Corbicula; species Corbicula japonica. Next base: position 14,051,080 of record JAZAYU010000006.1, on the reverse strand, counting down.
TGATGGCACAGCTTCAGTTTGCATATGAAGATATCTAACATCTTTTTTCAGTATTTTGAAGATCAAAGATTCAGAATAGTTTAGGTTAATAGTTTAGGATAATTACTGTATAGAAATTAAATGGGAACTTGAAGCCAATCAGCTGTAGTTATATGACATGTGCATCTTAACTTTGCAGTATTGATAAACATGTAAAATGAATATGTTTAGTAAAATTTAGCAATCCTTCATAAGAATCATAAATTTGTTATTGTTAACCAATAGCCAAAGCATTAAAAACTGTAATTTTATATTTTAGTAAATTATGATGTCCTTTTACAAACCATAATTATGCCCCCCCCCTCCCTCCCTTCAAGGAAGCAGGGGTATATTGCTTTGCACATGGTCTGTCGGTCTGACTTTCCTTTTGTCTGTAAACCAACTTTGTCCAATCAATAACTAGACAACAATTTGATCTACATTCCTCAGATTAGGTAGGGAGATGACCTTCAATAAAACAACAGCAGATTATTATCAAATTGGTGTTTAGAGGGGCATGCATGTTTTACAAACATCTTTTGTTTGTAATTGAATTACAACTTCATTATAAGGACACTAGATGTATATAACAACCTCTAAGATAAGAATATAAGAGAGTTAATCAGCTCTATGTATTTAAGCTTTTGATAAAGGTTTGTGTACAATGTAAAGTTCAATATAATGGATGAATAAATTTTAATCAAAAGAGATAATGATTATCCTTGCAGGAAAGAAGCCGACTGCTGGCGGAGTTGGATGATTTCAGACGTAGACTGAACAAGGCAGAGAGGGAACTGGTGAACAGTAAGGAGGAGTGTATACATCTCACAGCCAATTCCCAAGCTCTAGAAAGAGAGGTTACATACATTTTATTATCATTTTTTGTAACATTATACATGATTTTACAAAGATGGTTTTATGTTTTGCCACTTTCTTTACCAATAAGACTTGAGTAATATACAGAAAGTTTATATTATTAATTGATAAAAATAATTAAAACATGATCAGTTTAGGAGAAATTCAGCTGCTTAGTCAAAATATAACATTTGAATGCCATTGGAGAGAACAATTTACATGCTAATGAGCATGCTCTCTTTCTGTCCCAAAAACCTTGTCCTAACTCAAAGCCTTAACCCTAACCCTTCAGAAGACAATAAAAATATTATTAGCAATTTTATGGTTGGACAGATTATAATATTAAGCAGATGCCTCAAAGTTTACCTATCTGTGATATTTACATCATGACAATAAAGGGCCTTTAAGCCAAGTTCTTTCTTTGAAAATTTGAAAATAGATGAAATAGAACTAACATTTTTGAAATAAATAATACTTTACATGCAATAAAAAATCACAAAGTAAAGTATTATGTCATACAATGAAGTAAATGCTGAGTTGGATCTGTGATATATGGTGTCCATTCTCCTGTACTATACCATACTGAAACTGAATATGTTGGCATTTGTGGCAGTTGTAGAACCAGATTAGCCTGCATACCTGTGCCTTCAAATTTGGGTCTACTCTGTTAACTATTCACTCTGTTTATCCCTGCCAACAACCCTTCTGACAGTGAATGAATAAATCAGCTTTAAGAAAAGGGGGAGTCAATTGCATTAATGTAGAACGTATATGGTTACAAATGCCATCAACTGAGTTCATTATGTACTGATCTAAAACAGTTGTTTACTGCCATAACATTATTGGAACATTGAAACTGTTGCTCTTGCACATTTTTGTTAGGTACACTGCAACTCCATTATATCGCGGACCTCGGGGTCCAAGCCCGCCAATCGCGATATAAACGGAGCGCGATATAAGTAAATAATCACGCTAAAACAAGGAGAATTCATTTGTTTTTGCTGTCAGATGCATGTATATAGCGGTGTTGCGTAATTAACACGCCGTGAAATCTACGGGTACATCAGGGAGTACGTTCCGTGCTGGACAAATGTTTTTTTTAAAACAACTTTTTTATATAATTTATTAAGTTATATTTTTAATAAAGATAAATTAATAAATGTACAAAACAAAAATCGCCGTCATCAGTTTCCAACGGTGGTATTATTGTTTTCGTTATTTTCAACTGATCGACGATCTGTTGGTCGGTCATGGTCGGCGATATTAGATAGTCGTCGTCCGTCGTTTACCAGCTTGATATGTCGATGAGCAGATAATGTCAAAACAACAAACTGTTTTGACGTTTCCTGCTCATGCCTATTATGGTTAGCAACTTGCATTAATGTCGCTAATTTGCGGTTTGTCTCGTGAACGAAATTTTGCTATTACCGTATTAGCTTGGTGTTTTTCGCACCTATTGTTTGTCACAAAGGGGGTTTCATGTCGAATCAGAAGCAACAGAGTTGTAAAAAAAATCTTTCATCTATTTTCGTACGTTTGATGCTAAATTTTATCTGCTGGTGAATGTCAACATCGCCTCTTAAATACCTGCATACAAAATGTAATAAACAGCCTTCGCCGATAATGACGTAATACGACACGGAAAAAGCGTGCGTTTCGTGAATTTGTCGCCAACGTTGATTTAATCATTTGATCTTTTTAACCACCCAAGAAGAATGAATAAAGATATACAAAATGCAAGATGTACATCAATGAACTACTGACAGGTTTTAAAACATGACTGGGAATAATTTTTTGTTTCTTTTTGAATTGTGCGGATTATGTGATAATTATAGAGACAATCGAATTTAGTAATGGATCAATGATAAATTAAACAGTAAGTATGCATTCACAAGTTTGCCCCAGGCTGTTATCTGTCACTGGGAAAGGTGTTAAAACACGGTTGTTTTAGGGAAAAATATGTGCGTCATTTGTGTACATGTTACAATTGTGACTTCTGGTTTCGATTTATTTGCCGTTTTACGATCAAAAAATGACTTCCGGTTTTGACTTTTTGCCGTTTCATGGTAAAAAATGGACTTGTTAATGTACAAAAAAAGGGATCCACGGACCAAGCGCGATATATTGGATATCGCGATATAACGGATCGCGATATAACGGAGTTGCAGTGTAGTTGAAATACATCTTAACCAAGTCTTAAACCAATGCTCGCAGTGATAACAATCTCCACCAGTAGGAACAGTCTGCCCACATAAAGAAAATTGTGTTTGCATTCAGATTTTATGGTGGTTATATACGAGGGCGGATCAAAAAGTTCGTGGACTTTTGTTATAGTTTTTATATTATTCAAAATACCACAAATAAAATTACACAAGCTTTAATCGGAATATGTCCAGCATATTTTTACAAAATATCAGCAAAATACAACATCACATAAAAAAAACTATGAACAATTAAAATCATACACTAACCGCTATCCGGCGCACGTCAAATTAGATCTAATAACGTCAACTACGTTACTTCACGGGCGCAGTGTTAGCAAAGCGGCATATGTTCTAAGTTTCTTGAAAAAGACTCCGTCACCGGAATGCAATGCCGGGGTTCCATTGATCAAACATAGTAGTGTATCATTGCTGGTCAAAGTCTCGCAAGTGGTTATGAGGCGATCAAAAAAGTGGTCCTCTTCTCGCTCGTACCGCCGAAGAAACGACGGGAATGCAATACCCACTGTATCGCGGTACTTTAGCAACGAGCGTGTAACTGTTCAAACAACTTATTACAAATTTGTATTTGTTAATATATAACAAGTCTTTGCATTGTGGACACAGTCTGTGTTGCTGTTTACTCAAGTGTAATTAAAATTATAAATAACTTATTGATTCCTATTTGATAATTTATGACTTCGTAATGATTCAAATACCAAACAAAAACATTTTTTGAAAAACATATTTGTTAATAAATTATTAACCCACCTTTAAAAATGTCATTTGTTCTGCAATATCCGTTGCACGGTACCTCATCCAGTCTAGAATAGGTCGAAAAGCGCCACAATAGTTAGACTTTAGTCCGCTTCAATTGCCTCACGGCTTGACGTCACTGCCGTAACGCCGAATTTTTTCTTTTTTCCATACACCCAGGCCTATTTAATTAATGGCTCTTCTGACCGTGAAAACACAGAGACAACTAAAAATCTAGAGCTCGGCTTACGGAAGTTTTCATTTGCGGCTGCTAAATTATTATAGTTTTCATGAGGTGATTTTCAAAGACCTTGACAGAATTTTAAAATAGCGCGTATTTCCGAGCGATCTGACGGCGACATTTCTGACGTTTTAACGTTGGTGATAGCTTTCTTAAATATTGACTGTTTTTAAAACGCATAGTCAGAATGACGTAAAATTTCGGCATTGCATCATTTGTATACCGTGCTTTGACGTTGCGAAATTTGGCTGTGTTTCAACTAGTAGTTTTGTTTTTATTTACAGGTATATGCTTTATAAAGTACAATGGCAACGGCGTGCGCCGACTACGTGTTACCATGGTTATTCAAATCAGCCACGCGCTTTTGAAATCGATTAAATATATGAATATTTTAGCTCAGTTTGTTACGTTTTGTTCTGATTGAATTTAGTATATAATTTATTGCGAACGTGTTTCAAATTAAGATACAATGACAAAAGTCCACGAACTTTTTGATCCGCCCTCGTATGTGCAAATTTGATAAAGAAATAGTTTTTTATGGGAACATTTGCAGTGGGTGAAAAATGGATTGTTAATGGGTAACAGATTTTAAGCAAGACAAGTAAACCTGAAAATAGGTGAACAGTTTGTTCTGTGTACACTCAGTTAAAGTTCAAATTTCTACCCACTTATAATTTATGAAAAGACCATGATCTGTTAGGCATTTTCTTTTCACTTTCCTTTTGGGTGGCTGCTGATGGGAACTTTTACTGTATTACAGTTACATCTTGCGAAGTTGGCCCGAGACAGTGTAGAGCGAGGTAGAACAGAAGATTTGAAGGCTGTTACAAAGAGGGCTCAAGCCAGGGAAGAGGAACTCAATGGTGTTATCACTGATATAGAAGAGCAGCATGGTAAGATATTCTGACCCTCATGACAACATTTCATGTTCTCAGGGGCTTTATTCTCCATATTAATCCATAATTGTGGACTAGCAGTTCTTTTTTAAGTGACCAAATTTTTAATGGATTTTTTCTATAATATTTTATAGGTTCTTTAGCTTTTTTCAAGACATTTTCTGTATAAATGCACCTGAGTTATCATTTGAGAGTGAAAATAAAGCAAATTTTACCACTTTCATCACACTTTGCCTTAAACTTAAAGTTCCTTAAACTTTAAAATGATTTGTACAAGAACCACTGATCCGACACTGACAACAAAATTGATAACTTTGATCCACAAATATTTGAGTTATGCTCCTTTCAGATTGTCTTGAATTGTTACGAAACATGAAATATATTAGAATTGTCCTCAAAGCTATTTCTGGCAACATGAATAGTATTATTTCTGATTGCCCTTTCACATAGTCTTGTTAACATAAAGCTCGAAAGTTTAATTGCTGTTGTGATGAATATTCATGTTGAATATAATCATCAGCAACACTACTAAAAGAAATAAGGTTCATAATTCCTGTTTGGCAATAGTTTAAGCTATGCCCCTTCTTATAGACTGTAATGTGAAAGTTCATGTTGAATAAGAAATATTATTGTCATCATCATAATCTGCAAAACTATTTCTGGCATGAACAATGATTTAGGACCCTTCCAAAGATTTTAATCACATAGTCCTACATGGCTTGTAACTATGAAAAAATAGGTACTGATGCTGTGAAATTGTAGAAAATGTAAACACACTGCTTTTAGGAGAAAGAATGACAATTTTTTGGGTTATGTCCCTTTCAAAACACAAACACCTGACAAAATAGACAAGCAAATTATTGCACTTACACTTGGAATAGGTTGTATTAATTGTAATAAATTGGAGTTAATTTCATTTCTACATACAAAACTTGAAACTTTTCAACATTACAAATTATTTTCCTTTCAAAATAATTAAACCTAAAACTTGTCAAAGTTTGGAGTTGTTTCTCTGTGTAAATATTGAATGTGAATCTTATTGTGTCCTATTTAATACTTAAAAAGGGAGATACTGTAGCACTGACAATTTGGTTACAAGTGTAAGTCAGTTTTAAAACTTCAGTACTTGTTACTTCAACACATGCATGTCTCATAGCTAAAGGGACATAAGTTAACACTCCTCCATAGACACACCTTTATTGCATGGGCGAATAGTGTAGATCCAGATCAACCAGCACATCCATGCCATCTGATCAGGATCTGCACTGTATGCTTTTTGATTTGTTAGGATATTTCTAACCAAAATATGACCAGTGCAGATCCTGATCAGATGGAACCGATGTGCCAGCTGATCTGGATCTACACTGGTCACACATGCATAAAAATGCTTATATATGGAGGAAAGGGTTAAGGAAACACCTAGCATACAGTTACAACAGTGGTTGTGAGGGCAAATAGTGGCCTAATACCAGTCACTTATACTAAGGTGCATCATTATGTTTGGCACAATGTTTGTGGCCTGCAAGAAACAGATCTTTGTAACATACATTTCCTGTGTTGCTGCATGTGAAAAACTGGTATGAAATGATTTTTTTAACCATGTTATTTTTCTGATAATTAAATGTTTAGAATCGCCATTAAGATCTCCAGTGTTGTCATATGCTTAAGATGGATATACCAATAATGTCCTCATCATGACATTTCTCTTATGAAACACTCAAAATTATTGCTTTAACTAGTTTTTTGTGCAACAGTACCAGTTATTCCTGCAGCAGGAATATGCAAAATGCATATGCAAAACTTGCATTCAGTTATTGCTGTCGGAACTGTAAGCCTGTGAAGGGGTGTATTCCTTGGTGCAGCAGATAGTTTCAGTTAGCACTTGCATTGACAGCTGTCAAACCAAGCTTTTTAGCAGAAAAAATAAGGTGAAGGGTTAATTGTAAACCATGTTAAGTTGGTAGATTACTTAAACTGTAAAACAAATGTCTACGGGATAAAGTTACCTGCTTGCTAAATCAGTCACTTAGTTCACCATTAATTAATCATCCTGGGCCCAAGACCATAAAATTTAGATTGGAGACCAGTCTAAAATCTTAAGCATCTGATTGGCTGAAATCAGTCACCAATTCAGGCAATTTGAGACTGGTCTCCAGATTGAGTTTTATGATCTTGGGCACTGCTGTGCCTTCTTCTATTGGTAAAAATAACTCGAAAATCTAGTGTTCTTGGGACAGAACTTAGAGATATTTCTTACTTTATTATTTACACATTCAATATTCTAAAATTCTTTATCTCTTAAACGACAAAGATAAAACCTTAAAATAGAACAACTGTGGGAATTGTACAATCCTTCTATTTTTAGATAGAAATAAAGATGCTCGTTTTTCAGCGATAAACCAGTTTTATTTACAAAATATAGATTTGCAATATGTATGTAGAGAAGGTTTCTTAGTGTTTTGGAAGAAACAAACATAATATTGATAGAATTATTCAAAATCAAAAGTTAACAAACAAGTTCACTGAAAGGTGTCACATGTTTTAGGAAAAACCTTTCCAATACTATTTTTGCTGCACCGTCATACATTGCACAAAATTGAATGTCGATAATAGTTGTAAAGATCTTATTAAGTATTCGTCTATCTTAAATATTTTACTAGAAATTTCATTATTTAATTAAGTTTTTTCAATCATAACAGTATTTTAAGTTGATTTTATTTGCTGGAATTGTTATAAAAAAATTAACAATCAATAGATGTTTGCAGTTTAACTTTAAGCTCAGAATTCAAACATTAATGTATTTACATTGTTACATAGCAAGTTAAACCATATTTAGCATAGATTTCACAAACACATTTATGTGGACCGGAGGATTGGTTGGTTACCAGATTGCTTATACCCCCAGCCGCCATTATTAGTCCACTTTTTCTTTTTTTGAAAAAATGCAAATGGACTTATTTCAAATCAGTTTGCACACAGGTGCAAGTTTTCCAGTTTTTGCCAGAATTTGTGTTTTTTGAAGCTTGGAGAGGTTGTTTTCTTTAAGTAAGTTAAACCAATGAGATAATTTGTGGGGTGTGGAGTGGGTAGGTGAAGACATTCATGTTACATCAATATAAACCGACTTCACACTATGTATGACATGTTTATCTTACAAAGTCACACGTTTCCGATACTAATAACAGGTTTCATCAAATTTTAGGTTTTTTGAAATTTATGACTTGGACCTATGCTTGCATATTCTGCCAACCAACTCAGAGCTGCAGACAAAGTCAAAAGAAGTATTTTTCCTTTTCATTTTATTTCTAAAACTAAATCAGGAGACCAGTCTCAAATCTCAAGCATCTGATTGGCTGAAATGATGATTAGTTTTATGATCTTGTGCCCAGGTTTCAAAGAAACTCTCATCTCACCATTAAAAAAGCACATGCTCAATGTAGCAGAGTAGGCAATATTGTTGAGTTCACAGAAAAAGAGAAACTGAAAAAAACAACATAAAAGACACCTTCTGTTACAAATGTGTGTTCAGACTTTTAGATTTGTAAGCACTATTTTTTTGGTTTAAAAGCAGGTGTTTGTTATGGCATATGTATGATAAAACAGAAAATTTCTCACTTCAGACTTTTGTTGATAATGGTGAATATTCAAAGTTTGTAAATGTTAATCTTTTACTGGAATCCATTTTATTGCATGTGTGAACAGTGTAGATCCAGATCACCTAGCACATATCAGCTGTTTTATCAGGATCTGCATTGTTTTGATTTTTAGTCAGAAATAACCTTATATATCAAAAAGTTAACAGTGTAGATCCTGATTGAAAATTTTGCATTGAAATTTTATGGTTATTTTATGCATTTTTTTATGCATGTGAAGTTAAGTTTTTACTTTTGGATTATGTTGGTGTCTTTTTTTGCACTTCATTTGACTTTGGCTAGCTGTTCATGAAGATCAGTGAAAGATAATACATTTATAATCCTTTATATTAAATTCATTGTTTATAACAATGAAAATATTCAGTAAAGATGACTTTGTAGAGTAACAGATTGAAAAAAAATTAATTTACGTTAATGGTTTATAAATAGAACAAATTGGGAATTTTGCATAACTTCTAAATTTAGACATTTAAAGGAAAACCCAAATGTAACTATTATTGTCTCATTATTTTTTAAGTTTACCTTAATATCCATGTATCTTAATGTTCTTAAAGTAAAAATGTTATTTTTATTTAAATTTCTAAGCATTACAATATTTTCTGTTGAATCAGTGCATTTGAATCAACACTGAGGTAATTCCATTTCTGATTATTTTAAACATTTACCTATGTTTTAACCAGTCATACATCTAAGTGGTTTCTTTGTTATGTTGCAAATTGTAATGTATATAAGAATAGATTGTGCTTATATATTATTGTGGTCCGGAGGTCTGGTTGGTTACCGAATTACTTACATTCCAACCACCACTATTAGTCCACATTTTGCTCATTGCACCCTATCATTACCCTTTACTCCATGGGATATGACTGTTATCCTATGGGTGAACAGTGTAGATCCAGATCTGTAAGTGTACATTAACATATTGGCAGATCTGGTTTTGTACTACTGGTTACCGAGATACAAATTCTAGGTAAGACCCTCATAGAGTATATGAACATCTGCATCTGGTCTGCACTAGTTATTAATGCAAGGTAATGTATTCCAATAACATTGTGAAAGTTTATAAAAGAATTACTAAAACCCTTAACCCCATAGATAAACCTTTATTTGATGGGCAAACAGTGCAGATCCAGGGCCCAAGATCATAAAACTAAGTTTTGAGATCAGTCTCAAATCTCAAGGATCTGATTGGCTGAAATGGCGACTGGTCGCCATTTCAGCCAATCAGATGCTTGAGATTTGAGACTGATCTCCAGATTTAGTTTTATGATCCTGGGCACAGATGTCTTCTGATTGGGATTTTAACTGTTTGCTTTTAGATTCATTAGGTTATTTCTGACCAAAGTGCAACCAGTGCAGATCCAGATTAGATGGCACAAAATTTAATGTGCCAGCTGATCTGGATCTACACTTATTGAACATATCTAAAACTAGATATATATGGAGTAAAAGGTTTACTTTTGTGATTTTGCAGCTCAGACGACATCGGAGATGGATACAATGCTGTCCAAGCAAAACAAGCTGATAGGGAAACTGAAAATGGAATGTCGTAAACAAGCTGCCACACTGGAACTTATCCTCAAGAAAAACAGGTATTGTTTGCTTGCACATTTACTTGTTGCACAGCCACATCTTACTTGGTATTAAAGTTAGGGTTGTTTAATTTATAATTGTCAGAATTGAGGAATTTTGACAAAGTAGGAAATTTTGGTAGTGTAGACCAAGATTTATTCTTGTGCAGAAAAATGATTAAGAATTAAAAAAAAAAAACCCTTTGAAATCTAAAATTTACAAAATGATTTCATCAATCTTGGCACTATGTTTCCTAATTTATGTCCAAGATAGTGTGTTAACTAAAACTAATTTGTGCTCTTGAAAAACGACTTAAAATTAGGTGTACTCCAAATGACAGTATGTATGTTCTTTAAGTTATCTTCCATCAGATGACAACTACTGAGAAATATGTTTCAAATTTATTGTTTGATTAAATGTATGAACTGGAAACTGCTGTTATATAGCTGGTGAATAAATAATAATGCAACAATACTGGTGAATAAAATAATAATACATGTATAACTATTATGCGGCCACATGTTGCGTAATCTTGTGACTGTTCAGTGACATGTTTTCCAGATTGCTCTCCCTTTAATTGTTTTAACTAAAAATTTTCATTTGGACCTAAAATATTTACATTAAAAATGGTCTTTTCTTACCAAGAGCTGTAGGCTAGTGCTAGAGGACCATATGTTAATACTACAGCACTGTAAACTTGTACTACTGTGAAAGGGAATTTGAAAAAGTGGTCTTTTTTGGGGTGGTAAAAATTCGAGGTCTTAATGAGGGGTCTTACTATTTTAGTGTATATGACTAGAAAATCTTTATAAAAACCAACATTTAATGTCACATTCAATAAAAACTCTGAAGATCATTTTTGTTGTTTTGCAGAGCTGAGAGTGGCAAGTTGAAGCGTCAGAATGATGAGTTGAGGAACCGGGTTCAGCGTGCCACGTCACGACTGAAGGACCTGGAGGATCAGGTAGAGCAGCACAGCCGGCTCCAGGAGAAAATGACAGAGCGGCTCAAAATGATGGACGACCATGCTCAACATCAAGGAACTCAGGTTAGAGAAATAATGATTAACCTTTCCTAATATCAGGAATATCCTGTGCCCAAACTAAATGTGGAAACCAGTCACAAATCTTAAGCATCTTATTGTATAAAATGGCGACTGGTCACTATTTCAGCGTATCAGATGCTTGAGATTTGAGACTGGTCCCCAATCTTAATTTTATAATCTTGGGCTCTGGACTGTCCCACCCATGTTAGAAACTGCAAACAACAAGATTTTTGTGGCTTATCAGTGCTGGTCAGCCTGGACCCAAGATTATTAACCCTTTCCTCCATAGAGACACTTTTATTGCGTGGTCGAACAGTGTAGATTCAGATCAGCTGGCACATACATGCTGTCTGATCAGGATCTGCACTGTTCGCTTTCTTATTTATTAGGTTATTTCTGACAAAAAAGCGACATGTGCAGATCCTGATCAGACGGCACGGATGTGCTTGCTGATCTGGATCTGCTCTGGTCCCACACACGTAAAAATGCAAATATATGGAGGAAAAGGTTAAACTGAGATGGGAAACCAGTCTCAAATCTCTGTTTCAGCCAATCAGTGCCCAAGATTATTAAACTAAATCTAGAGACCAGTCTCAATCTAAAGAATCTGATTGGAAAAAAAATGTCTGGTCAACCAATCGGATGCTTGAGATTTGGTCTCCAATCTTAGTTAAATGATCATTGGCCCTGATGCTTGAGATTTGACACTGGTCTCCAATCTCAGATTTATAATTTTGGGCCCAGAAGACTGGGTTAAATTTCAGCTAATCAACCGCTTAAGATTGTAAAGAGGTTTTTGGCCTTAGTATTATGATCTTGCAAGATCACCAACTTCAACTACTTCAGATATTTTCTTTGCAAACAAAAGATATTTCCTTTGCAAGCAAAAGATATTTCCTTTGCAAACTGAAGATATTTCCTTTGCAAACAAAAAATATATAATAGATGCTAAACCTATAGAAGTTTGCTGCGTTAAGTTATATCAGTCCTGTGTAGTGATAGTGCCCGCAATGTAGGGATCTAAATTTTAATTTAGGGTTGAAGGTTATAAAACTGAGATTGGAAACCAGTCTCAAATTTCAAGCATCTGATTGGCTAAAATGGCGACTGGTCGCCATTTCAGCCAATCAGATGCTTGAGATTTGAGACTGGTTTCCATGCTCAGTTTTATAACCTTGGGCACAGGTTACTCACTCACTACTGGATAATTTATGCTTTAAGATGATATGCTGTTCATTCACTTAGGTTTGCAGAAAAGCAGAAGAAAAATATAATAAATTGTGCCTTGTTTAGCATGTTAAGATATTACATTAAATTAAAATATGAGTGATTTGTGACATAGTACAGTAGAAAAGTGAAATGTAAATTTATGCAAGAATATTATTCACAAACTATTTGAATAATGTAAATTATGCCTGATTTGATCAGTTTTGAGATGTTTGAAGTAGTATGCACTGATTGTGTTAGATAAGTGAATGATTAACTTGTCAGTGTATTGATAACTTAATGTTTGCCCATGACGAATTTTGACCTAGTTTTAATACATACAGAAATGGAATCATACTGTGATAAATAACTGTTTGGTTTCTGCTGTGGGCTCACAACTGGCTGTGCAGATAAATGTAGAGGACTGAAAACTGGCTGGGTTAAACTCTGTAGAACTTAAGCCAAATTCAGAATTGTTTGCATATAGATTCCATTTACAGAAAAGAAGCAGACAGAAACTGCTTTGACTGTCCTGACTTGCTATGCAGGAAATACAAATAGATATACTTCTCTAATAAACTTTAGGCTGATTTTTTAGCCTAAATGATTCATATATATACGCTGCTTGCTTGAAAATCATATGAAGGAAGAGATCTTGAACAATATAAAAATTAGGAATGTTAATAACATCTAAATACTTGGCATGAAAAACAATAATGACAGTTTACAAAGGAAAACAGCTTTTTGAAATGAACACAAAAAGCTTCACTTAATTTGCTAAGTGCATGTCACTCTGTTTTTTTCTCTTTCTTTAAATACCTAATTATCTCATTATTTTCAATCTTTCAGGAAATCTCACAGTAATGTTTAAATTGATTGTAATAAAATTTTTTCACATTTTTTTGAATCACTAACTTATTTTTAGTTTAAAGTATAAATGATAGTTCAGATAGGTCAAATATAAAAACAGTTTGGCACTGCAACAAAAGCAAAAAATCCCACATGAGAAAGCAAAAACAGTGAAGATAAAGCTAATCTAATCTTTACTTTTGTAAATTGTGCATAATGTAATGTTTTGTCTTTTATCTTAGTCTTTTTATGTCAGAGTTTTTATCATGTTTTATCAGATTGTACTAGATTATAATATCACTTTCATTCACAAGCTGTTTTTGCATCTGGTTCATTCAGTTTTGTGAATGAAGCATTGTTCTTAAGCATTGGAAAGAAAAATATTTTATCTCACTTTTTAAATAAATCAAGAGCATTTAAGATCAAACACTTACTGCAACACTCATAAAAACGTACCCTTTAATTAAAGAAAGTATTGTTTTCAGTATACCATAACCTTTTACTAATCTATGGGATATGGCAAGCAGTGTAGAACAGTGTATGATTCATTAGGTTATTTCTGATCAAGAAGCAACCAGTGTAGATCCAGATTGGATTACATGGATTTGCTGGCTGATCAGGATCTGCACTGATGGTCTTTTGGTCTAACCTAATAAATCAACAAGAGGGCCAATTGGCCCTAAATCGCTCACCTGTCAAACTTGACCTAGATATCATCGAAATATACTTTCTGACCAAGCTTGAAGAAGATCCAACCAAAATTAAGACCTCTAGAGTGCAGACAAGCTTTTTCCTTAATTTGACCTGCTGACCTAGTTTTAAGGGTCACATGACCCAGTTACGAACTTGATCTAGATATCATTGAGATAAACATTCTGACAAAGTTTAAAGAAGATTGCACCAAAATGAAGACCACTAGAGTGCAGACAAGATTTTTATATAATTTGACCTAGTGAACTAGATTTCAAGGTCACATGACCCAGTTTCAAACTTGACCTAGATATCAATGAGATAAACATTCTGACAAAGTTTCAGAAAGATCGGACCAAAATTAAGACCTCTACAGTGCAGACAAGCTTTTTCTTTAAATTGACCTACTGACCTAGTTTTAAGGGTCACATGACCCAGGTACGAACTTGATCTAGATATCATTGAGATAAATATTCTGACCAAGTTTAAAGAAGATCACACCAAAATTGAGACTGCTAGAGTGCGGACAAGATTTTTCTGTAATTTGACCTAGAGACCTAGATTTTATGGTCACATGACCCAGTTTCGAACTTGATCTAGATATCAATGAGATAAACATTCTGACCAAGTTTGAAGAAGATTGGATAAAAAGTATGACCGCTAGAGTGCGGACAACAATTGTGAACGGACGACGGATGGACGACTGACGACGGGTGACAAAAGCTCACCCTGTCACTGTGACAGGTGAGCTAAAAAGAGAACAGTGCAGATCCTTAGGAGACAGCCAGGATGTGCAGGCTGATTTGGATCTACACTCTTTGTCCATACCATAAAGGCACGTATATGGAGAAATGGGTTAAAGAATAATGTTTACTCTTCCAGATGATGGAGTTACTAACCCGGCAGACCAGCTTGATGCGAGATCGCCAGGTTCTGGCACGAGAACTCGAGTTTTTACGCAGAAACATTTCACGCAACAACCAGGAAGAGGTTTCCAAATTTACATCATCAAACAGACTACTTGTGGACGAGGTGCTGGACAACATGAAGACAGAAGAATTGGAGAAAAAAGAAAGTTATGTCACCAAAACTATGGAGAAAATCGATATAAATGATCTATAGTCACTGTACACACTAGATCTTTATAGAGTGATTATGTGGCCAATCATAATTGATTGTTTATTTGAATGGTCCGCAAGTAAGCATTGAAATGTAACATGAATGAATGAGCTTAGTTAGTTAGTTATGAGACTCTCCATATTGTGCATTGCAAAGCTGTATATTATTTGTGGGATTTTGTGCATGTGAAAGCGGCTGGAGAAAGTTATGAATTATCATCAACACATTTATTTTGCAGTCACTTACACTCAGCCATTTTTGAAATTTCTTGATAAAATAATTTGATATTTTCACTTACTTATCATTTAAATTTGCTTTTTAGACTACATACTGGGCACCAGGTGGATTTTAATAAATGTAAAAGTAATGTGGCATTTTGTGAGTTATTCACACATTTAGTGTCAGATTATTTTACAGAAGTGTTCCTCACTTCCTAAAACTGTTTGCATTTCTAGTTCTGAAACTGGGTTTATTGCTTCTTAAAAAGGAAATGTCAGCTATGAAACTTGACTCTTTGAATTCCATAAATGCTGTGTGGCGTCAAATACTTAATTAATAATTGTGAAATGCATCTAATTTTTAAACACTGCAAAGCAGGCATAATACATGTATTCAGTATGGAAAATCTTCTGTTTCTTTGCATAACCCTTTCCTCCACAGACACACCTTTATTGTCTGTGCGAACAGTTTAGATCCAGATCAGCTGGCACGCACATCCATGCCATCTAATCAGGATCTAAACTGTTCGCTTTGTGATTTTTGAGGTTATTTCTGACCAAAATGCGACCAGTGCAGATCCTGATCAGACGGCATGGATGTGCCGGCTGATCTAGATCTACACTGGTTGCACATGAGTTAAAATGCGTGTTTATGAAGGAAAGGGATAATTACCCCTGTTTTCGAGATAAACATGTTTTTTGTGTATGTGACCAGTGTAGATCTAGATCAGCTGGGCTGGATCTACACTGTCTGCCCATGGGAGAAGAGCCATATCCAATTGAGTAAAGCATTACAATGCCACAAAATTGTCAAGTGTTTAACTGACTGCCAAGAATTTTTACACTTACTTGTGCTAGATTGTAGTGTTTTTGTTTTTATCTTTTGTATAAAATTGGATCATCAAAATTTTTGTTCTGTCAGTAGGTCATTTATTTAAGGTCATTTAATGTCTGTGATAAAGATTTAGATATATTTGTGTACTCATTACAATACAATGTATGTCAAATACTGTTTTAGAAGAGAGAAAATAAATTTAGAAAAAAAATTTACAAAAACGTTTGTTTTTAAACCCACTTCTTCCTGTACATGTACTGTTGTTAGTTTTACTTCTATAACCAAACACGAATAACATTCCTTACAGGAAGAGTTAGTAAAGAGGTATGAATTTGAGAAAAGGAGACCATCACTGCTGTATAAAGACTTTGAAGCAGAGATACTACAAGACCATAGTCACAGTATCGGTGCCCAAGGTTACAAAACTGAGCATGGAAACCAGTCTCAAATCTCAAGCATCTGATTGGCTGAAATGGTGACCAGTCGCCATTTCAGCCAATCAGATCCTTGAGATTTGAGACTGGTTTCCATTCTCAACTTTAAAACCTTTACCCCAGGAGGACAAAGAACACTGCTTCAGATAGAACCAAGTTTTTAATTTAACCCTTTCCTTCATACAAACACCTATATTGCATTGGCGAAAAGTTTAGATTCAGATCAGCTGGCACATCTGTGCTGTCTAATCAGGATCTTAACTGTTCACTTTTTGATTTGTTAGGTTATTTCTGATCAAAATGTGACCAGTGCAGATTCTGATCAGATGGCACGAATGTGCCAGGTGATCTGGATCTACACTGGTTGCACATGTGTATAAGTGCATATATATATATGGAGGAAAGGGTTAAATATAAAGATGCATCTAGTAAATGAAATTTACTTGAGCAAGCTATTTTATCAAGACATTGATGTGTGTAGTGAATAACCCTTTTTTCCATATTTAATATTTACACTGTTCGCTTTTGATTTAATCGGTTATTTTTGACAACCAAAAAGGGAACAGTGCAGGTTCTGATCTGACATCAATGTTAGCACATAAGATAAAATGTGTTTTTATGGAGTAAAGGGTTAAAAATGAAATTAGCATGAGAATACTGATCTTATATTGGAATGCTTTTTAGCTATTTCATTCAGTATCATATCAGTATTATTTCTTATTTAAATTTACAGTATTTATTATTTATGTAGAAATAGATAACATGGTTTAAATTACAGTCTTCTTGTTTGTTCATCTTCAGGTGTTACTGCAATATTTAACTATGTAATGGTAGTAAATTAAACCCATCAACAACTCTCCATAAATTGTTGACCTATCTGCACCTATGAAATAGTAACCAAACGACAATATGTTTAAAAATATTAAGGAAAAGGCAAATCTGGTGGCAGAAAACTGGCATCTGGGTTAAATGGTACACACTACAAAATGTACCAACTTATATGTAAGAAACTGAATTATGTCCCAAAACTAACAAATATAATATATATAGACCATTCTATCTTGTAGTCCGTTTGGTTTCTGTGTTAAAGCTGTGATGTTAAGAGGTCGCAAACATTGCAAATGGCGAAAACTAGCTAAAATTTCAAAAATGAATTTTGGGGGAAATACTTATTGCCACCTAGATTTTAGTAAAGAAATGTATTTAGCTATGGATGTTGTAAATGTTTACAAGCTCAATTTAGTCTAATTCATTTTCTAATTACCAAGCACATACTAAAACAAAAGAAAAACCGTTTGCATGAGAACTCTGAAATTCATGAACAATATACCAAAGCAACTCATACCTGAAATAAGTATATGCTGGTCTACAATGTTTAGTGCCAATTGTCAAAATAATGTTAGGGGTTTCAAGAAATTCAAGGAAATCTTACTTCCTGGTTCAAAGTGAAAGTAGGAAGTAAGTTTTCCTTGAATTTCTTGAAACCCCTAACATTATTTTGACGAATTGGCACTAAACATTGTAGACCAACATATACTTATTTCAGGTATGAGTTGCTTTGGTATATTGTTCATGAATTTCAGAGTTCTCATGCAAATGGTTTTTCTTTTGTTTTAGTATGTGCTGGGTAATTAGAACATGAATTAGACTAAACTGAACTTGCAAACATTTACTACATCCATAGCTAAATCCATTTATTTACTAAAATCTAGGTGGCAATAAGTATTTCCCCCAAAATTCATTTTTTGAAATTTTAGCCTGTCTTCGCCATTTGTAATGTTTGCGATACCTTAAACAAACAAATAATGATTACATTTATAAGGTGATGAAAACCATTGGGGTTTTAAAGTGTTTGAAGCCAAATACACTCCTTAATAGGCTTGGATCTTGTTATCCAAGTGCACAGTCTTAGAGTTGTTAACTGGCCATAATTATGGTTATACCTTTGAGTAAATGTTCTAAACACAAAGTGTAAACATTCAAAAGAACCACCTCGGCAAGCTTGCAACAACTAGCAAAGTGGTTGGAGTTGCATTTCTCAAACTTGGTACTGACATCAGCAGACGGCTGGGATCCGATGGATCTACACTGCTCACATGTGATAACACCAGGGCCCAAGATCATAAAACTCAAACATGAGACCAGTCTCAAATCTCAAGCAACTGATTAGCTGAAATGGCGACTGGTTGCCATTTCAGCCAATCAGATGCTTGAGATTTGAGACTGGTCTCCAATCTTGGTTTTATGATCTTGGGCCCATTATATGTGGGGTAAAGGGTTGAAGATAAAAGGTAGAATAAATACTGATGGTTTGATCATTTATTCAGTTTGATATGTACAATGTAAACTTTTGTCCATCAGATGTTTTTGTCGCTACTGCCCTATTTGCACAACAAAACATGTACACAAAATATGCTTAAAAAAAAACAATAAAAAAATACTGAAAACTTGCACCAATAGAGCAATGAAAGCAAAAACTGAACACATAAATTTACACAACAATATTCAAAGTATCTTAATAACATTAACCCTTTATCCCACAAATACACCTTTATTACATGGTGAACAGTTCAATTCCAGGGCCCAAGATCATACAACTGAGAATGGAGACCAGTCTCAAATCTCAAGCATCTGATAGGCTGAAATGGTGACCATCTGGACCTTCACTGTTCGCCACGAGATAAAGGTGTATCCGTGGACTTAAAGGTTAAACAGTATTTCTAACAAAGACTTAGCCAAAACTATAGTTTATGAGGTACTATAACTAGAAAATGGTACATACTAGAAAATAGTACTTGTAGAAAGGTTTCTCTAACACTTGCTAGGTTTTGTACAGTGGCTGTACCCAATTATCTCTAATACAATTGTGCATTTCAGAGACAATTATAACTCTGAAATTGTTCAAATGGCTCTTTTATCTTTCTATTTATGATATTTTAACCCTTAACCCTTTCCTGTACAGATACGCATTTTTACGCATGTGCGACCAGTGTAGATCCAGATCAGCCGGCACGTCTGTGCCGTCTGATCAGGATCTGCACTGGTCGCAATTTGGTCAGAAATAACCTGATGAATCAAGAAGCGAACAGTTTAGATCCTGATCAGACGGCACGGATGTGCCGGCTGATCTGGATCTAAACTGTTCGCCCATGCAATAAAGATGTGTCTGTACAGGAAAGGGTTAACTACATATATAAGGATTTTATCCCAAGTGTGACCAGTATAGGTCCTGATCAGCTGGCACATCCCTGCCATCGGATCAGGATTTGTACTTTTAGCTTTTTCAGTCTGAAATAACCTTATAAATCAAAAAGCAAACTGTTCAGATCCTGATATGGATCAACAGTGGTTAGGTTATTTCTGACCAAAATGCTTTCAGTGCAGATCCTGATCAGAAGGCATGTTTGCACATGTGTAAAAATGCGTATATATGGAGGAAAGGGTTAATTAGGTAATTTTCTATTGAACATAAAGATCAAAAACAAGTTTGGTGGAAAACAAATTTAAAAGTAACACTTATAAATTATATTTTACAATAATTTATAACAGAAAAAGTGGTATTCCCATATTCACTTTCAAAGGTGCTAGCGGTAATTGTAATTTATATTGTTAAGATATTCAAAAAATGTGCAATAAATGTTAGCTATTTCCCATGCAAATTTCAAAGTTATTTTCTGTCAAATTATCTGTGATTTGTGAATCTTTCTGACAATTAATAATAAATAATACTTCTGTAAATTTCAAACTGGACTATTATCAGGTTCATTAATTCTGTTTACTGAAAAAATTTATAACCTCATAAAGTTACAACTGACATACCTCACTGCAGAGAAAACCATTTTTCGGCTTGTTTATGGATATTTCTTTGGTTCAGATTCTACTTGCAATTATATATGTTTGCATCTGTATATCTGCGTCTGAAAGTTTGTATTTGCTTTATAAATTATTAACCCTTTCCTCCATATACACACCTTTATGGCATGGGCAAACAGTGTAGATCCAGAGCAGCAAGCACATGCAAGTCGTCTGTTCAGGATCTGCCTATTGCTATTTGATTTATTAGGTTATTAATCTGACCATAAAGCAACCAGTGCAGATCCTGACCAGACAGCAGGGATGTGCCGGCTGATCTGGATCTACAATGTTGGCACACACGTAAAAATGTGTATATATGAAGGAAAGGGTTAAAACTCGTGGAAAGTAAAATCAAGTAAAAGCATCTATCAACTGATGTGTTGTTGTCTTGCTTGTGACGTCACCTATTTTTACTTGTGTAACTGATTTTTTATTTGCCCCAGTTCCTTGAAAGTTGCCAGAATAGTCAGCAAAATCGAAGGTACATTTGAAGTACAGTGAAAATAGAGTCATGGGCAAGCTTTTGGTTTAAATAGTAGAAAATGACATTATTGGCCACCATTAATTACCATTTTTTGGTATAAACTTAACAAGCAGTTTGGAACTAGTCTACTGCAAATGCACATTTCAATGCATGCTCTAGTGAATAATTTATCATCAGGTAACCAGAGGTAACAGTTAGTTTGTCTCTGTGGACATGTAACATCTAAAATATATTGCAAGAAGTCTAAGCAAAACTGATTGACAACTGATTGAAGATGTCTCCAATAAATTAATAATGTATGTTTACCCTTTCCTCCATAGATTCACCTTTACTGCGTGCCATCTGATCAGGATCTTAACTGTTAGCTTTTTGATTCATTAGGTTATTTCTTACCAAAGTGCGACCAAATCAGATCCTGATCAAAATGCACAAATGTGCCAGCTGATCTTGATCTACACTGGTCTCACATGCATAAAAATGCATAGTTATGGAGGAAAGGGTTAAAATATGACAGTGCCACATGTAATAAGTTGCCTTGTAAGTGACCAATCAATGTTTGTTAACTTTGATATAAAACTTTACCCTTTACTCCATAAATGTGCCTTTATTACATGACCAAACAGTGTAGATCCAGATTTGGAACATCTGTGCTGTCTGATCTGGATCTTCTCTGTTCATTTTATGATTTATTAGGTTATTTCTGACCAAGATGTGATGAATGTAGATCCAGATCAGATGGCACGAATGTGCCAGCTGATCTAGATCTTCACTGGTCACACGTGTAAAAATGCGTGTAA
Source organism: Corbicula japonica (assembly GCA_038501625.1). Taxonomy (NCBI): domain Eukaryota; kingdom Metazoa; phylum Mollusca; class Bivalvia; order Venerida; family Cyrenidae; genus Corbicula; species Corbicula japonica. The sequence goes on along the minus strand of JAZAYU010000006.1, from coordinate 14,029,356 downwards.
ATATGGAGTAAAAGGTTACTGGAACTTTATCATTTTTACTCTAACTGCCCATTTGCATTTTATAAATTAATTTCTGTAAGGTTAAAAAAGCAAACTTAAAAAGCTGAATTTATGTTACTTTTTGTAACTGAAGATTTTTATGTGACCTCAGGCTTTTTCAACTCAAGTTTTTACACATCAAATTACCAACTAATCTTTTGATGCAAGGAGGTTTTTATCTTTTAATGAAAAAATGTTGTCACATCAACAACCTATTAGAGCAGGGGATACAGTTATCGACAGTTTAAAATTTAAAAAAGTCATAATTTAATTCACTTTGCTAACAACAACAAGACATTTCCCTATAATGTAAAACAAGTTTTGATTGGTCAATCTGTATGGTATTTCCGGGTTACTGTGTTATCTTCACATTGTGATTATTGAAAATATCTAACAGGCATAGGGACACAGTTACCAACAGGGAGCTACAGTTATCGACAGGGTATCGGATAAGAGAATATATCGCCAAATCGAATAGAAAATTTGCAATTTTTTTTTGGGCCAAAACTGATTGAAATCGAATATTTTCTTCCCCTGTTTACAGGAAATGACACCGGATGTACCGTTTATCGTCCGTATCAAAGCTTATGACACCCTTATTATTTGTCTATTGTCAGCTGATAAATCCAATTAAATATTTTGACAGCGATGAACAGGGACAGTGAAGCCTCCGGACAAACAAACTGTAACCTGTCACCTCTTTTAAACAGCTTATTCAATCAGGCATTAAAAAACCTGTTACAAATACACAGCAGCCTAGGACTATCCGTTATCGAGATGTTATTGGTACATGTACTTACAATAATCCATGTTTAGATTCCATTGTCTCTTTTTAATTATCGCATAAATTAATCCGCACAATTCAGAAACAAACAAAAAGTAATTTCTCAATCATGTTTAAAATAGATTAGATCATAGATTTTTGTACATTTATTTGATCTGTCTTCCATGTTAATTTCATAAGGAGACTGAATATGATTGACAGTTAGTATGGAGGTAAACATTGATACCAACCATCAATGAAATGCAACTTCAAAGGAAATTGTCGGCTCGTATCAAGACTGTGTTTTTTGTCGGCTCTGCTTTGAAATCGTTTGATCTACAAAACTGAGTACCTGATATTTCACATTTTTAGCTGGGTTAAATTGGTTGATGATGCAATAATACTGAAATATGATAAATGAGATAAAATTGGGATGTAATTTATTATGGAATATGTTCGCATTGGTTAGTGTTTTAATACTTATATCACATTCACGTTGTAAATGTCGTGGTAGCATAATATAATTTGAAACTTCGATTTTGTAGCAGAACATGACAGAAGGGTCTGTTTATTAATAAATAAACATATAAAATTATGCATATTTATACAGAACACAATCTACCTGACCTCCCTTGTTAACAAATATATGCAGATTTCATGATGAATACGATTACCGGCCAATCAGGTACTCAGGGCAATAGAATATTTTTAGCTGACATTTTGTGTATTCGATTTGCCGGAGTCTACTGTATTTATCAAAGGTAAGGCATACATTAAAAGATCTGTTGATGTTAAAATTTAATACTTAAAAATACAATGTACATTAACAAGCAACTTAAAACATATTAATGAAAAAAAATCAACATAAGGTCTAAAACTGTCGATAACTGTAGACATTTGTTATTTACGGACACAGTTATCGACACCCCCCGACATAAGACCCATAACCATGTTCTGTAACACTTAGTAGTATGTAACCTGCAAATATACATCATACGGTTAAATTAGTGTACAGCAACCGCCTGAAATACCTTGCAAAAATCACAAGTAACAAAACTTACGATGCCGGTGACCTTACCTTGTGACGTAAGAGCTTCTATTTTAGGAAACAAATACACACAGTACTCGAAGAAATTTGCACTGGTCTTAAAAAATATGGCGTATGGATTTAAGTTGGACTCAGAAAGAGTGCTGTTGTATATATTGTTAGAAAGATGACATCATTAATAACTGATGACTTCATTTTAATATGAATATTAGACCAAAGAAAATAAACTGTCGATAACTGTAGCCTGTCGGTAATTGTATCCTCTGCTCTACTTGCTAAAAATACAATTTTATGCAATGTCATGAAAACAGTTGAAACATTATTTGTAAAAAAAATAAGTGTGGTTAACTATTTCTCTTAACCTCTTTCCTCTATATATAGGCATTTTACTGCATGTGTGACAAGTGTAGATCTAGATCAGCAGGCACATCTGTGCTATCTGATCATGATCTGAACTGTTGAATTTTTGGTAAAAAATAACCTAATAAATAAAAAACAAACAGTGCAGATCCTGATCAGATGGCACAGATGAGCTGACTGATCTGGATCTACACTGTTTGCGTGTATACAGAATCAAGGGTTAAAATAAGTGAATGCATGATCTTTTCAGGTTTTCAATAAAATAAAAAAATCTATCAACTATTATAAACAAACTAACCATACTTTTATTAAAGTTAGAAATAAATATTTTGATTTTGATATAAAAAAGATGCTAGATTTTATGCCTTGTGGTATATTATTCACTGAGATGTGTCAACCCATTACTCCATAAGATATACCTTTTATTGACAATCTGTCAACAGTGTAGATCAAGATCAGTGGGCATATTTATGCCATCTGATCAGAATCTACACTGTTTTCTTTTAGATCAAGTAAGTTATTTCAGACCAAGATGCAACCACTGATTGCACATTTGTTTAAACACAGTTATAAGGAGCAAATGGTTTAAATATGAAATTTTTCATATAATAATTTATATTATATAAATAAAATTGTTCAGAAAATTATCATAATTATCTGAGTATGTCTGCAAATGTCACATTCAGCAATCTTTTCCTATCTTTTTTTAAACTTTATTTATGTGTAAAATAAGTTCTGTTGACTCCATACTTATTTAACTGTTTGTGTGTAATTCTCTACTCCTCAGACACACCATTTATCAAATGAGAGAGCAACCACTGTAAATACAGATCTGTGTATCCATGCCATCTGAATCTTTACTGTTTGCTTCTTGGTCAGAAATAACCTAACAAATATAGATCCTGATCAGACAGTACAGATATGCTGGTTGATCTGGATCTTCACTATTCCCCTATGTAATAAAAGTCATATCTATTGTGTTAAGAGTAAAGTTACAATAAGTAATAAATTTCAACAACAACAAAAAATTGAAAACTATTTGATGAGCAAGTGTTACAGAGTTTGCCAAAACTCTTTCATTTTGGTGCAACTGTTAGTAACAGGCAGAAATATACACACAGATACAAATGTTGACAGTAGAACATGACTAAATAAATGTCATTTTGTGACTACTGTAGACCCAAATTGGCCTGTACATCAGTGCCCAAGACCATAAAATAAAACTGTAGACCAGTCTCAAATCTCAAGCATCTGATTGGCTGAAATAGTGACTGGTTGCCATTTCATCCAATCAGATACTTGAGATTTGCGACTGGTCTCCAATCTTAGTTTTATGAACTTTGGTCCAACAGAATCAAATCAGGATCTACATCTGGGCCATTATCCTTTAGACAGTTCGAGTGAACCCCATAATTGTTTCTATATGGTTAATAATAACAACAACAATAAACAACAGTATGAACTCATATATACAATAAGAGATTCAAATATGCACAATAAAAATGTGCATAATTGTCATGGAATAAATTAACATATACCCAGATGTCATTAATGGATATTGGTCTACAACACTTGATATGCTTCAGTTATTCTAACAAAGTTGTTTTTGACAAAAATGCTAGATATTCAATATTAACCAAAATTAATGAACATTTCTGTCTTAAATGAGTGATTAGTGACATAAAATTAAGGAGAAATTGTAACCACGGATGAAAGAGGCATTAGAAAATTAAGGACTTTAAAAAGTTTTGTGGAAATCAATGATTTTTCCAAGCTTTGAGCTCATTTTCAAAATTAAGGACTTTTCCAGGTTTCCAGGTCTGTGGGAACCCTGAATTAACGAATCCATGTTTTATCAAGTTTCACTTTGACATAGCTAGTGAAGGAAGTTTTGTTGTTATTGTCTTTTGGGACAACAAACTAAAAAATACTTACATGAATTTTTAAAAATAAACAAGTTGAGAATTCATTGCAGATATAGCACATCTTTTTCTATTTCCTGTACATGATGCATTGATTTTGCAATGAGCTTACAAACAAACTGTCCATCTTTGAGGCTTATTACTATATGAACATCTGTTTACAGTGACAGAGAGTTACACTCCCCCCTGCTAACCCACCATCCCACCTCTACCGTATCCTCCTGTTTGAGACCCATAACACAGCAATATCCCCATGTATTGCAGGCATATGTCACTTATCAGTCACTGTTTTGAAATCTGTCAAGTGTAATAAACAAAAATCACTGAAGATGTCTGCAATGGCACATTATGTTCTGTCACTAGGAGCAAAAACCTCAAATTCCATAAATGACATCTTTGGTATGTATGAGAGATATTTGTACATCTTTGCTGAAGATTATAAAACTGAGATTTGAAACCAGTCTCAAATCTCAAGCATCTGATTGACTGAAATAGCTAACAGTCACCATTGCAGCCAATCAGATGCTTGAGATTTAAGACTGGTTTTCATTCTCAGTTTAAAAACATTGGGCACTTGCTATCAGTTTGTACAGAGCTGTAGAATATAGCCTTGTACTTGTCAGATCATCACAACATTGAAACAACAATCTAATCCATGACTGTGGCTGGTGTAATTTACCACTGACAGGGCACTAAGAGCTTTGTTACATCATGTCCCAAGATTATAAAGCTGAGAATGGAGACCAGACTCAAATCTCAAGGATCTGACTGGCTTTAATGGAGACTGGTCTCCAAACTCAGTTTTGTAATCTTTAGCAGATGTCACTTCAGCATGTACCTGAAGCATTATTCCTTTACTCCATGGGATATGGATGTTATCCATGGGAGGACAGTGTAGATCCAGATTAGCTATCATGCTCTAAATCTACACTGTTCAATTTTTGATTTATCTGGTTATATCTGACGAAGTTAACAGTCCAGATCCTGATCAGATCGTACAGATGTGCTGCAGATCTGGATCTGCAATGTTTGCACGTGAGATAAAACCCATATGTATGAAGTAAAGGGTTATATTTACACTTCACTTTCGTCCTCTAGGGTAAAATCTTATTCATCTAACGAATCATAATTTCAAATGGTCAACAGTGTGACGTAATAATTTGAAAGGCGTGGCTAGACTAGAACCGTTCACAATTAATTGGACGTTGCACAATATTTTGATGTGTGACGTTGCTGAGCAAAAAACGTTTTGCCACGAGTTGTTGCGAAAAAGCGTGCTGTCATTCACTTTGTCTTCAATGTTGCTGTTCCAACAGCCATTCTAAAAAGCCGTAATACCACAAATTCTTTTAATAATTTCTGTATTAAAGAGAGTCTTAATGTGTGTAAATATAAGGACTGAATCGATATTTGATGGTTTTCATTTGGGTATGAAAAACAGTTGGATTGTTAAAAGTACACGTGATTCATCGAAAATTCAACAAATCCCATTTTCTTAGGATGCAGTTCACCTACTTTGAATGATTTTTTATGAACAACAATTTTACTGATTAAAGCAGTTATTTTACAGTTTCACTCTATCTATTTTGTAGAAACAGTACTGTAAACAAATGACCGCAGTCTATTTTGGCATCAGCTTGTCTGTTATCTGTATGTTTCAACTAATTCATGTTAAGTGCATTTTAAGCGAACTCCTGGTTTGCTCAAACTATGCACATGGTCCTTTATTCCATTTTCCACAGTCCCTTACAAAAATGCAGATAAATTTATTGTTATTCAACTCCTTCAAACATGACCTTGACCTAGGCTATTTATATCGCACCAAAGCTATGACCTTGAAATGCCCACCTTGCCAACACACTATCAACTTCAATTCACCAATTCACCCGATGCAGAATATTTGTAAACCTTTCAAACTGCAGCCCAGTCTTTAAAATTGTTGTTGTTGGGCTGTAAACCATCATCACAAGTTTGTTCAACTTTGAAATCTTTGATGTTATCTGAGTCTGCCAGAAACAGTTTTCTTTCTTCATCTGGTGACTCGGATGATTTTATTGAAACTTCCACACACGGGTGATCATATTTTTGCACCACCACTGTATCATAGTTCAGTTTGTTTGTAATATCCCTGTTATTTATATTATATTTATGCTGCAACGTAGGAGAATGTCCAATAAACAGCGGACATTTACAGTACGTGTCCTGTCCCGCTACACTCCAGCTAGCCTGATGACGCTGTTTCAATTTTAAATACAGTAACACAAACACTAGGATCAGTAAGAGCATTACAAATGTGCCCACGATTGACAGTGAAATAATGTACTTCTCCTCCATTTCTTTAATGATCATTTGGTCTGTATTTGTATCACCTGTAAAACAGTAACAATAATGATAAGCTTCTTCATTACTAAATGTTACTAAACAATTCAACAAACAGTAACTTTGTTTTGTCGGCATGTGTGTTTGTTGGTTTTGCACTTAGTAATAACTTTTGATTTACTATTTAACCCTTTCCTCCATAGACACACCTTTATTGTGTGGGCAAACAGTGTACATCCATGCCCTCTGATCAGGATCTGTACTGTTCGCTTTATAATTTCGTTAGGTTATTTCTGACAAAAATGCGACCAGTGCAGATCTTTGTCAGACGGCACGGATGTACACAAAGTATGTGCCAGTTGTTCAAGGGTACCACTTAGATGTACAATACATGTAGTAGCTTGTAAAACTCGTTGTGTTTGCAAAATCGGTCAGCTAATCCCCATATAAAAGAACCACAATACATTATTTTACAAAAATGTAAGCTTTCAGCCAAAAGGATTGAAACTGTACTAACATATCTACAATCAAACTTGGCGAAAGTTTCTTTTTTGGTTCAGTACATATGGAGGAAAGAGTTAATCCAAATATACAGTCTTTTTGGTGTCAAGATTTGTTAGGATTTCTTTCAGTTTGACCCAGCCCTTTTTTGGTTAGACAATTAGTGAGTTAAAGTGAACTAATAATTTGATCCAGAATTGTCTTACTATGTCTTACATATTAAGCCTTATTTATTAGAACAGGACCCATGTATGAAGGAAAAGTAAGCTGAACAGTGGAAGAATACACTTTCTACATGATCAATGTGAATCAACATCAAAACTCAAAAACCTGATTTGAAATTAATTTGTTCATAAATTGAATTCATTATTTAGATTTCTTTTTCTAGATTTCTGAATTATCTCAATATACAGAACTGCAAATTCAATTTGAGATTTTTTGTGAAACCCATCAAACAATCATATTCAAACAAACAGTACCTTAACATTTAATAAGTTCACTACTTTAGCCCTATTCTGAGATAACTGGTCCTAAATGATATGCAAAAATATCCCATATAAATCAATTTTCAACAAAGGTAATCCCTGTGAAAACACCAAATTGCAGTATCATTTTCAATAGAATGACATGCAGTCATTTAAAGGAATTAACATACCTTCAGTCTTTTGAGATTTTCTATTCGGAGACTCGTGGTTAAAGAACTGGGAAATTGATATATCTGCAAAGTAAAAGGCAAAAAATATAATAAGAAATCAGCAGCAACATGATTCATATAAGTGACACAAAAACTTGACAAAATTGTTCAGTGACATCGACTCCTAAGAGTACAAAAAGCAATCCATTACCTACTTGGGGATTTACATAATCTACATAATCGTTAACATCGACAGTGAAATTACACTTTTTAAGTGCTGACAGAGACTATTATGTATGATGAATTAGGTGGTTGTGAGCAATCTTCTTGTTACTTTGTGGGATTTACCATCTGATATCTATTCAGCACCAATCAAATGTGAACAAGCCGCCATTCCCATTCAAGGCATTATTATATATATGTTAATAAATAAGTGCTTTGATATTGGCCCTGTTATTTGTCCGAGGGCAGTCATATTGGCCCGAGGCCAAAGGCCGAGGGCTAATATGACTGACCTGAGGACAAATAACAGGGCCAATATCAAATCACTTATTTATTGACAATTTTATTAAATAACCACAAGTACTTACAAGTTATAACATTACTCTCGCTTCACTTTGTAATCGATTGAGCACTTTCATTAATTTAATTACTACGTCACGATGCCAATTCATACGTCATTTGAGAGATATGTGACGTAATATTTGACGAATGCTTACCTTTTTTAAACTTTAAAACAGTACCATTTGTTAATTTTGTTTTAAGTTTTAATTCAATGGAAAGGATGGGTATTTGCTGAACATTGAATGCTAGAAGTGATTCTCATGGTTTGAGTCTGTAAATTCTATGATTTGAGAGTGTTTCATTCTTATACCTCTGCTGGAAGCTTTGTAAAACATCAAGCTTTATGTGAATTATGGGGAAAATGAATGGAAAATAAAAGTGTAAAAGTGATTTTAAATCGGTATATTTCACGGGTATATTTCACGGGTTTAATCAAGAAATACGACGAAACCATGGATAACAACTATAAAAATAACAGTACATTTTATCAGTTTGTTTGGAAATGCTACATTTTGTAACTAATATTGGTCAAAATGTCAGACTGTCTACTGTGATTCCTGTGAGCTCTCAATATCAGAAAACTTTCTCTTACCCGACATAATCTTAATGTTAAAAGCACCTCCAGAATGATTAGCGAGTTAAAACAAAATGGCTGCCATTTCCTAGAGTTTCTTGCTAAAATCTTTATCACTTTTTCGGCCCTGTCTTATTAGCCAATCAAATAGCTTCAGATGTGGGCTTTATATCTATAACACTTCTCGGCCCGGGGCCGAGAAAGTGTTTATAATAATGGCCCTGTTATAAAGCAGGCCGTCGTGTTATTGAACGTGGCAGATGCTTTTTTATAGGGCTAATAACGTATAGTTATTTAATAAAAACACTTCTAACAGCCTGTCTTCCAAATATCATCTCTTATTATTCTCACGATTCTTAATGAACTTAATTATATATATTATTAATGTTTTGTCTGTTTATAGCTTGCAGAAGTGGGTTTACAGGATTTTAGATGGTATTTAGGGAAATTGTCACAAAACTAAGAAATCTGGGTTCATTAAAATGCTTTTTTAAATTTTAGGCAAGAAAACCTGGCTACTGAGAATGTGCCTCTGGCCAGTTTGGGAACAGAAACTGTTAGTTCAGCAGTCAAAGATTCAGTCAACCCTCCCCAGTGGTTGTAAGTTCAATCTCTCACTGGAGCAGTCCACATTACCAGACAAATCAAACACGCTGTTGTATACGCTTTAGCCTTCTAGATTTTTACATGACTCATATAATGATGCAGTTATCCATGAGAATAGATAAATTTGCATAAATTACTTTCTTTAGAAGGCAAAATTGCCCCATTATTATCTAATCAAAGAAATTAACATACTACAGGATCAAGGATTTGACACAACAGTGGATTTACCACACACTCTTCTTTACAAATTATTCTCAGCATGCAATAGTTCTGTCTGTTTTTTTAGCTTAGTTTTATTTTCTGTCAAAAAATTCATCTAATAAACTGGTTAAAGATTCTTCATCTCATATATTAAGTCAACCCTGTGCTAAAGACCTGTGAATAAAGACCCCCTGGAGATAAAGACCACAATTTATTAGTCTTACTGATAAGGAACTAATACACTTGTGAACAAAGACCACTTGACCTTAACCCTTTCCTGTATAGATACACCTTTATTGCTAGGGTGATCAGTTTAGATCCAGATCAGCCGGCACATCCATGCTGTCTGATCAGGATCTAAACTGTTCGCTTTTTGATTCATTAGGTTATTTCTGACCAAAATGCAACCAGTGCAGATCCTGATCAGATGGCACGGATGTGCCGGCTGATCTCGATCTACACTGGTCGCACATGCGTAAAAATGCGTATATATCAAGGAAAGGGTTAAAGACCACTTTAAGGCTTTCCTCTGAGTGGTTTTTGAAGACAGGTTTGACTTTATTATATGCAATAGTAATGCTATCAAAGTTCAAACATTGTTAAAGCTTTCTAAAACGTTGGAAATATTTACTTATTTACGTATGGTACTAGTTGCTATGACATTGATTCTTAGAGGTAAAACCCATGGGGAAAAATAATGATGATCAGGATCTATTCTTGTACTAGGACAGAAACAGATCAGGGCCCAAGATCAGAAAACTGGAGACCAATCTAAAATCTGTAGCATCTGAATGGCTGAAATGGCGACCAGACTTCAGAATAAGTTATGTGATCTAGGGCCAAGGTGAAAGCTCTCTGCATTATTTACTTACTGAGACAAACAGGGCAACATTCTCCCTCTTTCTTCACCATGAATGTGCAAGTAAGCTGCTGACACGTTCGTGGTTCACACACCACCCTGCCATCTCGCTTGCACGTACACATGTTACAGTTGTTGTCCGGCCAGGATTGATTGGGTACATACTCCGTCATGTTCATTGTACAGTTCTTCTCCCACAGGGACTCTGAAACATTACCAAACTAATGTAATGTGTTTGTATTTTTTTTCATTGGTATACACTTTGTGTTTTTCAGTTTTCAATTGCATTTTAATGGGTTACTAAATTTGTTATTTTCAATTTTCTATAATTATATTTCTAATTTGGATTGGTCTGCCCACAAAATACATGCAAATTTGTGCACCACATAATTATATTAATGAATTCACAGTGATTCAAAAACATGTAAACAGCAAAATCTCTAAAACCAATATGAACTATTCTGAAGGCACCACAGTTTTGTATTCGACCATCACTGTGTCAGAATCTAGGCGGATCTAGATCTACACTGTTTGCCCATGCAATAACAGAGCCTAGAGAAGTGACCTTGGTTTTTTAATTATTAAAACTTCCCTAAATATACACTAAATAACTTAGTTATCATCACAATTTTACCTTATAACTATCAGACATGACATCATAATATAATGAATGTTCAGTTAGTTTTAACAGACAGAGGCTCAGAAAATGTGATATTCTAGCTCAGTGATTGGATGGAAAATAATGGTGAACACTGAGCATGAAAATAAAACAGAGTTGAAATTGTAGAACAAGCAAAGTAATATTGTTAGATTCTGCTTATTTTCCACATGTTATTATTGGCTATATCTATTGTGCAACAATAAACAATGTTTGATAGACACAGAGATAGGAAAGTTTATTTTAATAACTGTATTGCAAAATATATTAGTAAGCAGATGAGATTGCAGATTATTATCCAATCATAGAAAACACACAATTGGTGCAGGAAGTAAGTGCATACCCAAGTCAGTAAACTATCACAAAGTTATCCCTCATGCATTTCATCACCAGATTAAATTTCTTGATATTTCTTCTATATATACGCCTTTTTTGCATGTGCCAACAAGGTAGATCCAGATCAGCCAGCACATCCATGCCGTCTGATCAGGATCTGCATTGTTCACTTATTGGTCAGAAAAATACCAATGTCAAAAATCAAAATGCTACTGGTGTAGATCCTGATCAGAAGGCATGGATGTCTGCCCATGCTACTGGTGTAGATCCTGATCAGAAGGCATGGATGTCTGCCCATGCTACTGGTGTAGATCCTGATCAGAAGGCATGGATGTCTGCCCATGGATAGCAGCCATATCCTATGGGGTAAAGGGTTAATGGGTCTCAATAAAATCACCGAGAAAAATTACTGTATCCAAGTTAAAGGTACACTGAATCAGTGAATGTTACCTTGACATTTGCAGACTTTACATCCGTTTCTATCTTTCTGGTAACCATGGAGACAATGCTTGTCACAGTGTGCTGTGGGGCATTTATTACATCTACACTTAGGACAGCCTTTCTTGCTCAGTTTGTAACCATGACTACAATGTCTGGAGCAGTTGTCAAGGTGCGGACATTCTGGCAGGCTTTTCTGACATTCACAGGTCTCCTCTCCTAACTCATTGTGCATGTAACCGTAGGTGCAATCTTTCCAACAGTTTTCTGAAATACAAGCAATCAGCTGCTTCTATGGAAACAATTTTGGAGATAGTGTCAAGGTCAGAACATTCATGTGATTTTCTGAAAATTGGAATACTTTAGTTTTATAAGTCACAATAAAATCACTTTTTCAACATTTTTTTTCTAAAAGTAAGGAATGTATATGCTGTGACTAAAATAGGTAAATTTCAAGGTTAAAGTATGGTAGAACTCTGCATAACAATAAACCTGATATACTGTGGTATCATTATATTTTGCGGTGGTTTAATTTTTGCGTATGTCACAATTGAGAAAAAGCGCGAAATGAAAACCCTAGAGAAAACAAACCATTAACTATCTATTCTCCTGAGAATAATTAAAGTGCATGAATTTTAAAGCCCTTGCGAAAATGTCATTTATGTCTTTAGCGTGAAATTTTATCCCTGCGAAATTAAATGATACCCACAGAATATTAAAGAAAATTTAGTTATTATGATCGATTTCCAATGTTGCTGACCATCAAGCATGTCAATTAATGAGAGTTGAATATTAAATAATTAAGTTGATTGTTCAATCAGGCATATAATTTTTCTTTAATTCCAAACTCATAAATTTAATGTGCAGATATGTTCGATATAACAATCAATATAATACATTAACTTAATAAGGTATGTAATACATGTACATGTACATACCAGGTTTACATTTACAGATATGGCATCCATCTGGCGTCTGCTGTAAACCAGTCTGACAGGTAATGTTACATGCTGAGAGGCTCGGACATTTATTCGAGGACTGGTTCGGGTATACACTTGGACCTGAAAATAAAAACAATGAAAATACAGTGATCAAAATAACAAATGCTTGGTCTGATGCAAGATTTCCAGAAAAAAAGAGTTTGTTTGTGGCAGTCTTAAGATAGTTACATGATGATTTCTAATGTTTTGGCTTAAAATTGTGGTTGCCTTAAGATTCATTAGGTTATTCTGACCAAGAACGGAACACAGTGTAGATCCTTATCAGACAGCACAGATATGCAAGCTGATCTGGATCTATGCTGTTTGCACATATGATAAAACTCATATATATGGAGTAAAGCGTTCAATAAGACTTATTTATCTCCTTTACTCCATATGATATGGCTGTTATCCCATGGGAAAACATCGTAGATCCAGATCAGCTGTCACATCCAATCAGGATTTACACTGTTTGCTTTAAATTCAGTAGATTATTTCTGACCAAACAGAAACCAGTGTATATCCAGATCGCATGGCATGGATGTGCCCTGCTGATCTGGATCTACATTGAATTTCATCACACGTGATAAAACCCATATACTGGAGTAAAAGGGTTTAGTTTATGTGAGGTATGAAACTGATAGCATTTTAACAAGAGTCACTTAGATACTTCAACAGGTATATATCTTCTTAATCCTATGTGAGGTCTACTGGTTTATAGGAAACTGATAGCAAATTGACAACAAATAAACATTCAACAACCATCCATCATCGCAAATAAATTACCTGATCATTTTGATAGACATATCAGCACATAGTAATTGTAAACTGATAAAATCTAGGTATTTTCTTCAAATCTGATCAAGGGAGATAAGGAACTCTCTGGATATAATCGTAATGTAACAAGGGCAGAATTATAACAACCATGAAAACTTGTTTAACCGCGATAAAAGACTTCAGGTGAAACTATCAATTTCACCCATAACTTTAAATCGAAGGAACTGATTCTTTTCTCTCTCTTTTATTGAAGAGGTGTTCTATCTTCCCTTATTTACAAACAGTTGCTAATAAGGGGGCCAGTTGCAAAAGAAAAGTGCTACAGTGTTACCAATCGCCAAGTGGGGTAGACTTGGTAAGTGAGAAAATATTTGATGTGATACAATGTTTTAAACAGGTCAGCTTATAATGATATTATATTGTGAAAATTATATTAAAATGCTTACCCTGTACCTATGTTACAGGTTTATCTAGAAGTGAACTGTTTTTAACATACTAATTAACCAGGGCTGAAGGTTATAAAACTGAGCATGGAAACCAGTCTCAAATCTCAAGCATCTGATTGGCTGAAATGGCGACTGGTCGCCATTTCAGCCAATCAGATGCTTGAGATTTGAGACTGGTTTCCATGCTCAGTTTTATAACCTTGGGCACAGGTCTGGTCAGGATCTACACAGTGTTGCTTTAGATACATTAGGTTATTTCTGACCAAGAAGCAATCACTCTAGATCAAGATCAGATGGCAGTAATATGCCAACTGATCTGGATCTACACTGTTCACACATGCGATAAAACCAATATATGGACAGAAGATTAACTATCATGTAAAGGCTTGTTAGCAGTTGGTAAGTTTTGAGATCAGTCTCAAATCTTGTCTCAAATCTCAAGCATCTGATTGGCTGAAATGGCGACCAGCTGAAATGGCGACTGGTCGCCATTTCAGCCAATCAGATGCTTGAGATTTGAGACTGTCATCTCCAGATTTAGTTATACGATCTTGGGCACTGGCATCTATGATACAGTTGTAGAAGTCCAGACAAATGACTCTAACTAACTCTTAGTTTTCTTCACCTTCAGGCTTTAGGTGTCTGCCATGATAATGAAAACTTGGAGCCTGTCCACTTTCTCACTTACTGGTCAACTGGTGATTGTTGTTCAGAGGTTGGCATGTGAGATGGAAAGGATGATAGTAAAGGATAACTGACTGTTTAATGTGTACCATAACTCATAATGGCTGACATATCGGTGATAGGCATCTGTAGAACATACATTAAGCAGGCAGAAACATCTCTGGAATCTCTTACAACCTCCACTTGACTTCTTAATCAAGGGCAATAACTCTTGACATATGAAACTTTATTTTGTTTCACATTTGGAAATGATTGGTAGAAAGTGGTATACATTCATTTTGTCATGTACAACATAAATAATATTACAGTAACATATTGTTTTACCTTACAAAAATACAATGTATATAAACAAAGGGTGCAATGACATTGGACAAAGTACTTGACTATGTCATTTCGGAGTTGCCAAAAATCAAGTGGTGGTATTCAGGACAAGTGCACTCATTTATAATCTGGCTGCCATAAGACACAATCCTAGGTATGCCTGTCAAGTGAAGAGCTTCAGTGAGAATGGAAACCAGTCTCAAATCTCAAGCATCTGATTGGCTGAAACGGCGACTGGTCACCATTTCAGCCAATCAGATGCTTGAGATTTAAGACTGGTTTCAAATCTCAGTTTTTATCTTCAGCTATTGTGTGGCAAAAAAACCATTGTATAAGAGGTGTGGGTGTCAGATGAGAGGTACAAAAACCATCTAAAACTATAAATAGTATACTTTTAATTGAAAACAAGTTAAGGTAAGTAGTATATAAGTAGGCTTAAGATAATAGACCTGGAAATAAGATGTTCAGGAAAAGGTCTGTTCAGTGCTATCAGAGCTTGTTGTCATTGTCTTTCTACAAAACCTAATAGCTACTTTACTGTAATCTCAAGGGGGATTAAATATAACAGGAGATCTTACTGGACTTCAATGCTCATTCAACCCTTTGCTCCATGTATACTCCTTAATGCCATTGGCAAACAGTACAGATCCCGAACAGCTGGCACATCCTTGCTGTCTGATCAGGATCTGCACTGTTCGCTTTTTTTATTCATTATGTCATTTCTGACATATTTATAATATTCCAGGAACATAAGAAGAATTTCATCATGATGGAAACATCATCAGTATTTGACATAATAAAGATAACTAGAGCTATCACTGAAGGTGATTAATACCCCCGTAATACTGCTTTGTCAGAGTAAACAGAAATGATGTTTGCATCTTTCATGGGTGAAAGTTGAAAAATAATTGAAATCCTGAAAATTTGCTGCAAAAGTTGTGTTTAAAAATAGCAACTTGGGTTTTCACCGGATGTAAACAAAACTGTAAAAGTAGTTGACGTCAGAAGGTTTTGTTGAATCGTGCTCCCCTTCTAAAAAATAATGGACTGATCCAAATGAAAAAAAATATGTCATGCAAATCTAATCACGAACGTATGTTAAAAAGTTTGAAAACTGGAGAAGTAGTTTGTGTCATAAGATTTTGTTAAATAATGCTCCCCTCAAACCAAAAATGGACTGATCCATAAGAAATATGTCACTAACATGCGCACTTCATGCAGAACATATGATTTCAGTCGATATTTTGAAACTGTAGAAGTTTGCATAACACGATTTTGTTAAATCATGTCCCCTGCAAAAAATAATGGACTGATCCACACGAAAAATATGTCACGCACATCTACACTTCATGCCGAACATATGTATCAAGTTTCAAGTCAATATCATAAAAACTGTTGAAGTAGTTCGCGTCACAAGATTTTGTTAAATCGTGCTCCCCTCCGAAAAATAATGGACTGATCTACATGAGAGAAAAAAAATTTGCGCAAATGTACTCACCAACATATGTTTAAAGTTTCAAGTCGATATCTTGAAAACTGTTGACATAGTAAGTGTAGAAGTTTGCATAACACGATTTTGTTAAAAAATAATGGACTGATCCACATGAAAAATATGTCACACACATCTACACTTCATAACAAACATATGTATCAAGTTTCAAGTCAATATCTTAAAAACTGTAGAAGTAGTTCGCGTCACAAGATTTTGTTAAATCGGGCTCCCCTCCGAAAAATAATGGACTGATCCACATGAGACGAAAAGAAAATTTGCGCAAATGTACTCACGAACATATGTTGAAAGTTTCAAGTCGATATCTTGAAAACTGTTGACGTAGTAAGTGTAGAAGTTTGCATAACAAGATTTTGTTAAATCATGTCCCCTGCAAAAAATAATGGACTGATCCACATGAAAAATATGTCACGCACATCTACACTTCATGCCGAACATGTGTATCAAGTTTCAAGTTAAAAGTTATCTTAAAAACTGTAGAAGTAGTTCGTGTCATAAGGTTTTGTTGAATCATACTCCCCTGCTAAAAAATAATGGACTGATCCACATGAAACAAAGTATGTCATGGAAATCTACTCACAAACGTATGTTTAAAGTTTGAAAACTGGAGAAGTAGTTTGCGTCATAAGATTTAAAATAAAAGTTTTTGTTAAATAATGCTCCCCTCCAAAAAAATGGACTGATCCACAAAAAAATATGTCGCTTACATGCGCACTTCATGCAGAACATACAATTTTAGTTTCAAGTATTATATCTTAAAAACTGTAGAATTTTGCATAACACGATTTTGTTTAATCATGTCCCCTGCAAAAAATAATGGACTGATCCACATGAAAAATATGTCACACACATGTACACTTCATGCCGAACATATGTATCAAGTTTCAAGTCAATATCTTAAAAACTGTAGAAGTAGTTCACGTCACAAGATTTTGTTAAATCGTGCTCCCCTCTGAAAAATAATGGACTGATCCACATGAGAATAAAAAATGTACTCACGAACATATGTTTAAAGTATCAAGTCTATATCTTGAAAACTGTTGACGTAGTAAGTGTAGAAGTTTGCATAACAGGATTTTGTTAAATCATGTCCCCTGCAAAAAATAATAGACTAATCCAGATGAAAAAATGTCACGCACATCTACACTTCATGCCGAACATGTGTATCAAGTTTCAAGTCAATATCTTTAAAACTGTAGTAGTAGTTTGCGTCACAAGATTTTGTTAAATCGTGCTCCCCTGCAAAAAATAATGGACTAATCCAGATGAAAAATATGTCACGCACATCTACACTTCATGCCGAACATGTGTATCAAGTTTCAAGTCAATATCTTAAAAACTGTAGTAGTAGTTTGCGTCACAAGATTTTGTTAAATCGTGCTCCCCTGCAAAAAATAATGGACTAATCCAGATGAAAAATATGTCACGCACATCTACACTTCATGCCTAACATGTGTATCAAGTTTCAAGTCAATATCTTAAAAACTGTAGAAGTAGTTCGCGTCACAAGATTTTCGTGAATCATGCTCCCCTCCGAAAAATAATGGACTGATCCACACGAAAAATATGTCACGCACATCTACACTTCATGCCGAACATATGTATCAAGTTTCAAGTCAATATCTTAAAAACTGTAGAAGTAGTTCGCATCACAAAATTTAGAAGTTTGCATAACACGATTTTGTTAAATCATGTCCCCTGCAAAAGATAATGGACTAATCCACACGAAAAATATGTCACGCACATCTACACTTCATGCCGAACATGTGTATCAAGTTTCAAGTCAATATCTTAAAAACTGTAGAAGTAGTTCGCGTCACAAGATTTTGTTAAATCGTGCTCCCCTCCGAAAAATAATGGACTGATCCACATGAGAAAAAAAATAGTTCGCGCAAATGTCCTCACATACATATGGTTAAAGTTTCAAGTCGATATCTTGAAAACTGTTGACGCTGTAAGTGCCACAGACAGACCGCCCAACCAACCAACCAACCAACCGACCGGATGATGACTCCTATATACCCCCTATACTTCGTATACGGGGGTATAATAAATCAAAATCTGATGAAAACTATAGCACTTTTATTCTTCCTGTTACAGTTATCTCTGAATTAGAAGGGATGCATCAAATCCAAATGAAAAATAAATAATAAAAAAAATCAAAATAGCAATTCTTAATCTTATCTGTTTTTAAATAGTCTGCTCTGAGAACTTAGGTTTAGCAGAAGTCAAACCATCAACAATGTTTCATAGGAATCTGACAAATAATAACACCTGTTATACCACCACATTTGTATGAAAAACAAATCATATGCTTAAAATAATAATCAAATTTTCTTACCAAATGTTACAACATTACAGTCAAATTTTGTATCTGTATTTCCAAATGGTTTTTGCTAGTTACTAAAGAATTTTGACCCAGATGTCAACCAAGTTCAATAAAAATTTGGAAAACTGTTCTGAATAATATCTTATTCTGTTATCTGGCTTGGTGAAACTTTTGTAGTTAGAGTAGACTGTCATGTGTCATTATAAACACAGAACTTAGTAATTCCAAATTTGATGAAAATATGGCAATATTGTGCCCAAATTTGGTATCTATGATCTGACCTGGTGACCTTATAAAGAAACAAATTTGGGAGTTATTTACTTAAAAGAATTCACTTCTTGTGGAAACCAGTCTCAAATCTCAAGCATCTGATTGGCTGAAATGGCGACTGGTCGCCATTTCAGCCAATCAGATGCTTGAGATTTGAGACTGGTTTCCAAACTATTTTACCAAAATGAAAGGTTACTGAGTTAACTTGCAACTTATGTTCGGAACATAAAATTGCAAATTTTACAATAGAATCCAAAGCATGATTGTCTTCTTAGGTTTTACTTTTCTTAATTATGTGGTAAAAAATGAATGAGCACTTTTTTTAAAATGACATATCAAACTCAAAAGGTATTTGCCAAAAATCAAAGGGTACTTGCCAAAAATCAAAGGGTACTTGCCAAAAATCAAAGGGTATTTCATCAAATACCCCTCTTATGGTATCTGGAGCTCTGGTTTTATGGTCCATCAGGACTGGAAAAAATTCTGCCAAGTACAATGTTACAATGCCTGTATATTCCATTATGTAGATTTTGCACCTGATTAAACGGATTACAGGAAATACATATCCCAAATCACTGTTTTACAATATGAGACACTAATTAGTACTGTTGGCAGTTTAATAGTCAATAAAACAGAAATATATGTTTCTAGGTAATTTGCCTTTTGGAAGTGATTCATGAAAATTTATAACAGAATTTGATGAAACACAGGTGTTCTATATTTTTGAAACAGTGGCAAAGCCTTCACAGACCACCTAATTTGTGGTGATGCCAGAAATAATAACATAAAACTTGTTACACAAGCAATTACTGATGCTTTTAAGAGCTTTCTTTACTTTGGTACTACTATTTTTATACCAATGCAGAATTCTGACCGCTTTTTTAATTAGAACGCAAATTTGAAATACATTCCTAAAATATATCTTCGAAATTAAGGTTAATCTCCTGGTTTACTTCAAACAGTTTTCTAGATATAACAATTATTTGCTTGCAACAAATCCTACATTCAAACTAATGTTTAAGACCTCAAATTTACCTCCAGTAAATCTTAAGGAACAGTAAATGGCAAATTGGTTCTTTTGCTTATTTTTGTGTTGTTGTTGTGTTGGTTTTGTCAGGAAAACAAAATGTTATTATTTTGGGGACAATGAACTTAAAAAAAAAAGATAACTTGGATGTACAACTGAATGAAGAATTACTGTAACAAATGTATTTTATGCTGAAGACATTTTTATTCAAATATTAGTGATCATCTCATGTAAAGAATATATTTTTTAACTGTTTTATGAAAATTAAAGAAAACTGAAAAAAAAATTATTTGACTACATTTCCAATAAATGTCATCCATGTAAGACATTCATGCACCTAAGAATTTTCTTGTTACTTACAATCATACAAATATTGACTAGTTTGCAATGAATATTTAGTTTATTTCAGGACCACTTCATTCCAAAAACAGAATTTTACATTTTTTTAATGTTTTACCACCCACATAAATAACATCTGAAAATATACCAGCACGAACCTTTGCCTTGCTGATATTGTAATTAATTACTGTAACATTCACATAAATAGAAAACAAATTAATGAAATATCTGAAGCAGTAATAACTTTAAAAAACCTGATATGTAATAAAGTGCATCAATTTGATATCTTAAGCAGATTAAATTCTAAAGATTGCAGCTTAAACCTCAATGAATGCCAGTAATTCCCCACTGGCTCAAAATGTTGTTATTGAGTTTATCCAACTATCTTTCTGCACAGGTATAACAGTTTCATCAATAGGTAAATTTTAATTATCCCCCAGTGTGTATTTGAAACAAATGAAGCATCAGTCAGAGATCACCTGTTGCTTGCTGCTACCAGCACGTAACTTACAAATTCTGCATCAGATAGCATTTGTAATTACTAAGTAATTAGTTCACACTATAACTAACAGTCTGGGAATTCGTGGGGAAATGTGTTTTTCTGACCTCGTAATGTGTTTCTGCAGTACTCCGAAAACAACAGCAGGCCAACGGAATGTGACAGCATGTGCATCTTACAAATCATAGTACAACATTCCACAATGCAATGTCATCATGGTGTGCAGTTCACTGACAGGTTGTTGTAGCATTAAATGAAACAACAGTCATGTTGGAAATGCAGGTGGTTGAAAATAGATTACTCTTCGGGTCAATGTGACCTTGACCTTTGACCTACTGACCCCAAAACCAATAGGATTCTTCTACTCAATAAGGGCTGTCATCCTATGAAGTTTGAAGGCTCTGGGTCAAAAGGTACTTGAGTTATTGAGCGGAAACAGTTTTCACACTATGGGTCACTGTGACCTTGACCTTTGACCTACTGACCCCAAAATCAATAGGGTTCTTCTACTCAATAAGGGCTATCACCCTATGAAGTTTGAGGGCTCTGGGTCAAAGGGTACTCGAGTTATTGAGCGGAAACGAAGTGTGACAGACGGACTGACGGACAGACGGACAGGGCAAAAACAATATGTCTCCCCCAGAAGGGGGGAGACATAAAAACCATCATAGCAGAGAACTCTAAAATTAATGCTTAAGGAAGAACTCCCAATGCTAATGGGAGGACTTTCAAAACTACATGACTCTCAAACCCAATCGATAAACTCTAAAAGCTACAGAACTTTCAAAACTACAGGAAAAACTCTCAATGTTTCAGGAATAACTTTCAAAGCTACATAACTCCCAAAGCTATAGGAAAACTCTCAACTCTTAAAGCTACAGGAAAACTCTCAAAGCTAAAGGAAGAACCCAAAACTTTTTAAGCTACTGACATAACTCTCAAAGCCACAGACATAACTCTCAATTTTAGCTACAGGAAGAACTCTCAAAACTACAGGAAGAAGTCTCAAAGCTATATGAAGAACTCTCAAAGCTACAAAAAACCCTCTTAAAGTTACAGGAAAAACTCTCAAAGCTTCAGGAAGAACCCTCAAGTTGCAGAAACAACTCTACACTATGGTAAAAATGGAATGTTTTTGTACCTTGGTCTTCTCTCAGA
The DNA here is from genome assembly GCA_038501625.1 of Corbicula japonica. NCBI lineage: Eukaryota > Metazoa > Mollusca > Bivalvia > Venerida > Cyrenidae > Corbicula > Corbicula japonica. Next base: position 14,007,194 of record JAZAYU010000006.1, on the reverse strand, counting down.
CATGTCTGGGTGACCCTGATCTTTTAAATTAAATATCTGGCAGTTTCCAGTTTTCCTGCTAGTTCTAAAACCACCTTGCCACATCAAAGTTAATATCCTCCTGTTAAAAGGATTTGTATGTAAGCTGGCTAATTCATTAAGCAAGAATTCTAGTAGAAACTCTTCTCTTAAAAGTATTTCTGAATAAATTGCATAATATCAATGGCATGATATCCCGGGATGTTCAGGATGTCTTGTCTTCACCTGTTTAGGCGGCAATATTATTAAATTGTTTTTGATGAATTTCAGTTTTCTTTGCTTATGAAGTTGTGTTACCTATCACCCTGTTGAAGTAACTATAGATAGGTGTTGTGGAAAACATGGGTGACATATTTAACCCTTTCCTTCACATATACACATTTTTATGCATGTGCTACCAGTGTAGATCCAGATCAGCCATCACACCTGATCAGGATATGCACTGGTCGCATTTATTTGGTCAGAAATAACCTAATAAATCAAACAGTGAACAGTTTAGATCCTGATCAGATGGCACAGATGTGCTGGCTGATCTGGATCTACACTGTTCGCCCGCACAATAAAGGTATGTCTATGGAGGAAGGGGTTAAGTCAACATTTACCTTGATGATGGGACTGACCCTAAGGGTAGCTGAAAGAATTCTCAAGTTAGTGTCTGTACACGGATTTCTATTTTCAGTGACAGAGACATTGACCTCAGTAAACTCCCAAGGTCTTTGCACAGGCTTACAGCACACCAAGTTTTGGTGAGGAGAGCTTAAACCATTCTCAAGTTACTGTCCAGACAAGGAGTGGACAGGCTAATTCCCTTGAACAACAACAAATAACATGCTGCTGGATTAATTTTCTTGATTTTTTTAACTTAAGTAGATTTTGTGGTCACATCAATCCATGGATTTAGAGTTACCCCCACAATTTTGAGATGCATTTGTTCTTATAGAATGAAAACCATGATATTAAGAACCCACTTATATGAAATTTTACAGAAAAACACAATTTCATGACCACAAATATAACTGTGTTCACAGAACTTTGACACAAGATAATAAACCCATCAACCTGGGCCTTTAACCCTTTTCTCCACAGAATTTTGCTGTTACCCATGGACTAACAGTGTAGATCCAGATCTGCCAGCACTTCTGTGTGACATCTGATCAGGATCTACACTTTTTGTTTTTTGATTCATTGGGTCATTTCTGACCAAGAAGCAAACAGGATTTACATTGTTTGCACATGCAATAAAACCTGTATACCGTATATTCCCTATTAAACGCCCCCGGGGGCGTTACATTTTGCAAAAGGGGGGCGTTTAATAGAGACCAATAATTGACAAAATGTAGTTTTTAATAATTGTGTTATCGTATTCCGTTGTGCATAACGCGCATTGATGTATAACGCGCACCCATAATTTTGATAAAAATCGGATGTATAACACGCATCAAAAATCTGCGCGAACGTAAAATTTGGCGCCGATCTGGCCTTTTTGTGTTGAAATTAAATATTACAAAGTAAAGAAAATCTTAAATAAACAATAGACAGTAAAACAAATCGGCGCGAATGAGAAAAATCGGCGCAAACGTAAGAAAATTCGGCGCCGATCTGGCCTTTTTGTGTTGAAATAAAATATTACAAAGTAAAGAAAATCTTAAATAAACAATAGACAGTAAAACAAATCGGCGCGAATGAGAAAAATCGGCGGGGAACTTAAGAAAATTCGGCGCCGATCTGAACTACCGTATTTGTGTTGAAGTAAAATATTACAAAGTAAAGATAATCTTTAAAAAAACAATAAAGACAGTAAAATAAAATCGGTGCCGACATAAGAAAAATCGGCGGGAATGAAAAAAATCGGCGCCGATTTAAATATTACATTTTGTGCTAGGGTAAAATATTACGAAGAAGAGAAAAACTTTAATAAACAATTAAAATAGACAGTAAAATAACCATTTTATTTCACGCAAACATGTCACCACCTACACCAATGTCATGGTAATTCACTTGTCTACTTTTGAAAAAAGACTGGGGGGGCGTTTATTAGGGGAGGGGCGTTTAATAGGGAATATACGGTATATGGAGTAAATGTTAACAATAAAACTGTTACAGATAGACAGTCTACAGCCCTAAGCTGACGATTGGTTGAAATCGAGCTACCGTGAAATTCCTATAAAAGGCCCTTTTCTAATAAATGCCACCCATGTTAATTCAAGGGAAAAAATTATTATAATTTATATATATTATTTAATTTTATTATATTATAATTATAATCCAATTTCCTTCTGAATCTTATATTAAAATAATATTAATTAATATAAAAATAAACTCCCCCCTTCCAGAAAATGTTACATCTCCATTGGAATTTTAAAGGGATCATTTATAATAGTTCTTCAAACTGACCAATCAAACTCTGAAAATTTGAGGCTAGTCTCATCTCAATTTTGTGATACCTGAACCCTGGGTAACTTGTTAAGACAAAAACTCGTGACAGAATGCTAGCAGAACATAACAACTTGAGAATGTAACCTCTGTCAATTATCATCTGAACTGTCACTGACTTCATTTCTGACAACTTAAAAGCAGAAAATTGACAAATTTGTACCTTTTCATTGTGACTTTTATTTGGCCTGGTATCACCGCAGTAATAAGGTCCTCAGTTAGCTATTTGTTCGACAACTATATTGGCATGTTTCATTAGCAGGTATCATTTTCCAATTGTCCACTTGACAAGAACAAACATTATCAGGTAGAAGACCTTTGCATAATACTGTGAAACCTCACAGAACAAACATCACTGGAGGACCAGAACTTGGTTTCTAAAAAAAAATATACTTCAGGAGACAAACAATTTTTCTTTCTTTAACCCTTTCCTCCATATATATGCCTATATGGCATGGTAGAACTGTGTATATCCAGATCAGCCAGCACGATCTACAGCGTTTGCTTTTGATAAATTAGGTTATTTCTGACCAAAAAGCTAACAGAACAGATCCTGATCAGACAGCACAGATGTGCTAGCTTATCTGGATTTACACTGTTTGCTCATGCAATAAAAGGCGTATATATGGAGGAATGGGTTAAGCAGATTGTTTGTTGCTTTTTCCAAACTGCAATACAATAGTTACAGAAACTACTAATTTCGTCCATTCCACTGAGCTATGTTCAAATATGAACAATACAATATTGACGGTGACTTTAATAATCTTCAAACCCTTTCCTCCTTAGAAAGACCTTTATTGTTGGGGCAAACATTGTAGATCCAGATCAGCGGCACTGTTCGCTAATCGATTCTTTAGGTTATTTCTGACCAAAATGCAACCAGTGCAGATCATGATCAGACGGCACGGATGTGCTGGCTGATCAGGATCTACACTAGTCACACATGCATAAAAATGTGTATATATAGAGGAAAGGGTTTACCTTGTGATCAGTGTCTGATAAGAAGGAACAAACAAACTATATCAGTTCTGAAAAACTATCTGTACACATCAATTTTTCTGCTGTCAAGGTTTCATCAACAATGGACCAGTTGAAACAATAGCTTAAAGTTGTCAATTTTTTTTCCAAAATTTGTTTGTCTATGAAAAGTAGAATGTGTCCTCGGAGTGAATGATAGTAGAAGCAAGAATAGTGTATGGCAGTAGTAAGAAAGAATGTAGCAAATATCGGTACATAGAAATAGTGTAGTGAATGGCAGTACATGTACCGTATATTCCCTATTAAACGCCCCTCCCCTAATAAACGCCCCCCCAGTCTTTTTTCAAAAGTAAACGAGTGACTTACAATGACATGACAATCTTTAATCTCTCAGCATTAATCCAAATGAATACATTTCATCATTTCGGTGTGAAAAATTTCATTTCAGGTTAAGTTTTTTAAAAATAAGTTATAGGAAAATGACAAAATTGTTTCCTACGGTTATTTATTAAAAAATAACACAATTATTGAAAACAACATTTTGTCAATAGTTGGTCTCTATTAAACGCCCCCCCGTTTGCAAAATGTAACGCCCCCGGGGGTGTTTAATAGGGAATATACGGTATATAAGAATGAGTGAATTGAAATAAGTAGAAATAATGTAGTGAATGGCAGTGCATGGAAATAATGTAGTGAATGGCAGTACATGGAAATAATGTAGTGAATGGCAGTACATCTAAATAATAAAGTGAATGGCAGTGCATGGAAATAATGTAGTGAATGGCAGCACATGGAAATAATGTAGTGAATGGCAGTACATGGAAATAATGTAGTGAATGGCAGTACATGGAAATAATGTATTGAATGGCAGTACATGGAAATAATGTAGTGAATGGCAGCACATGGAAATAATGTAGTGAACGGCAGTACATGGAAATAATGTAGTGAATGGCAGTACATGGAAATAATGTAGTGAATGGCAGTACATGGAAATAATTTAGTAAATGACAGTACATGGAAATAATGTAGTGAATGGCAGTACATAGAAATAATGTAGTAAATGGCAGTACATCTAAATAATATAGTGAATGGCAGTGCAAGAATGTAGTGAATGGCAGTACATGGAAATAATGTAGTGAATGGCAGTACATGGAAATAATGTAGTAAATGGCAGTACATCTAAATAATATAGGGAATGGCAGTGCATGGAAAGAATGTAGTGAATGGCAGAACATGGAAATAATGTAGTGAATGGCAGTACATGGAAATAATGTAGTGAATGGCAGTATAAGAAAAAGTGAATGGCAGTACAAGAAACATTTAGTGAATGGCAGTGTAAGAGAGAATGTAGTGAATGATCATATTTGTAATCATGGTAAGAAAGAATGTGCATTATACAAAAGAATGTAGTGAATTGCTGTAAAGATTATACTAGCATTCTTTAATTGTAATCTGTCACTTACACTGCTGACAAAGGAATGAAAATTAATACAAGATAGGACTGATGATACAACTTACACTTATCTAAGTGAAGAGATTTACAGATGCACCGGAAATCCTAGTTGCTTGTTGGAGGTTTTCCTACACCTTGTTTTGCAATTCCTCCCTAACAATCTATTCTCTAATGAGTTTGTTTGCAAGAAACTAAAGCACTTTGTTTCAATTTAGTTTGACAGGTGAAAATGTTTGTTACTATCGAGATAATTCTGTTACAATGTGCTGCTTCATTGAATTGCATTCCTATGATCAGTTTTTATTTCTTTTGTAACATTTACCATGACATCTTGTAATTTAAAATCCACAAATTTTGTAATGTTATTATTTCAGACTGGATTGTGTGGGAATTAGAGGGGCAAGTAAGATGCATGGAAATACCTGACTAGCTATGAAACTGAGTATAAAAGACTTACAAACTGCTATGGTCATAATGTTATTATTTTCATGTTTATTATGCAAGACATGGCGGTTCCAGCATGTCTTTGTGTTTTAATTGAGGGAAACTAGTCACCTTCATCAATTATTTCTTTCTAGAAATAAGCTGATAATTGCCACATTGCAGAATATAGAATCTTACAATAGGCGCCATCTACAGTTGTCAACTTATTTACACCAAAAGTCACACAGTCAACAATACTATTAGCAAACGAGTTGTCATGGCAACAATTCAGCATCTAGAGTTGTTCATTTATTTTTTCCTGTTGACCTTGCACTCCATATATACACCTTTATTGGGCAACAGTGTAGATCCAGATCAGCTGGCACAATTGTTAGGTTATTTCTTACTTGATTAGATGTTACAGATGTGACTGGTGACCAGTTTCAAATCTCAAGCACATGTTTGGCTGATATGGAGATAAGTCTTGGCTGAAATGAAGAAATTTCATTTCAGCCAATCAGATGCTTAAGATTACAACCTATCACATGCTTGAGATTTGAGATTGTTCTCCACCTCAGTAATATAATCTGTGCCCAAAATCATAAAACTAAATCTGGAGACCAGTCTCAAATCTCAAGCATCTGATTGGCTGAAATGGCGACCAGTCGCCATTCAGCCAATCAGATGCTTGAGATTGGAGACTGGTCTCCAATCTTAGTTTTATGATCTTGGGCCCTTACGACCTGTAATAAGCTCGCTCAAAGAAGATCCATTCAATTCCTGTCACTTGAAATGACTGCTAAGGTTTCTGATGTGATATTATTTACAATAGGGGATAATGTGTAAAGAATATTTTCCTAGTGCCATGATGTTTTTCACATCAGTGAAGGCTAGACATGCAGCCAATAACAAGGTGATGACGGTTTCACCAACAGGTGTGGGCGTGTTATATCATTTTTTTGCAAGTCTGCGAAAATTATTAGATAGTTGTTGTTCTTATTTCATCTTCTTTTGTAATTAATCCTATTTTTGGAGCATACATAAAAATGTGGTTAAAATAATGAATTATTTCACCAGAATATCTAGCTGTGCAAATTCCATTTTTGCAAGTCACCAGAAATTTATCGAAAGGCTGCACGGTAGTGTAATCAATTAGAGCTGGTGATCATTAGTTCGATCAACCACATCTAAATAAAATATAAAATCCTCCCATTCATTGAAATATAATCTGGTGCATCAAACCGGTGGGTTGGTGCTGTTTGCTGAATGGGCGGCTGAGAATATTTTTTCGATATCGTTCTTCTTAAATTCTGCCAATTAGGTTTGAACTCTTTGCATATCCCTTTTCTTTATCAGCATGTGTATGGTTAACCCATTGATGAACAGTGTAGATCCGAGTCAGCTAGCACATCTGTGCAATATGATCAGGATCTACACTGTTTTCTGTTAGACTCACAATTATGGTTATTTCTGAAGCAACCAGTTTAGATCCAGATCTGATGGCACATTATGTTTGTGCTGACTTGGATCTATACTAATACAAATGTGACAAAACCTGTCTGTATGGATTTTAAAATGTTATATGATTGTAATGTAAGTGGTAATCTTGCCCAGAAATCATTCTCTTCGGGTTACTTTATATGTGTGAACAGAGTAGATCAAGATCAACCTGCATGTCCAAGCAGTCAGATCTAGAGCCAATTATTACTCTTCTTGGTCAGAAATAACCTTAATATGAATCTATAAGCAAATAGGGCATGTCCATGCAGTCAGATCTAGAGCCAAACTATTACTCTTCTTGGTCAGAAATAACCTAAATATGAATCTATAAGCAAATAGTGCAGATCCATGCAGTCTGATCTGGATCTACACTGGTTGCACATGGAATATAAACCATATCCACAGAGTAAAGGGTTAACTCATCTAGTAGCTCCATGTAGCTATTGTAATCTAAATTATGATTAAAATTGTTTGCATCTATTCTGATCACTAAATGAAGTTATAAATACCAAACAGAGTTATTTTTCCGGATGCACCATGTAAAGATCTGTGATTTTGCTGAAGTCTGTCTTATAAAATCTTGACATAATCATACTGGAATTTTTAATAGGCTGATCACTTTTTCTTTGCAAAAATATCCAATAAAACTAATTTAAAAAGTCGACCAAGCTAACCTATCAAAGCATTAAAAATTTGCTGTATCTTGATGACATGATCGTCATTTAATTTAATCGTACGTAAGACATGTGATATTTCATGATAAATGTAATTGAACAAATTTAACTTTTTCTGTCAACCTGACAGTTATGTTGTAAATGGAAAAAATATCTTGGGTGGTAGTTAATTAAACCTGTGACATTAAATTTTAATTACCAAACCATTATGACAAATTAAATACCCCTATTATATTGCTTTAACAAATCAAAATTGAGAAATTTGCATTTTGAGTTATTTTTGAGGTGGAACAAGAGTATTTGACATATAAAATTAAAATTTGTGAAAGATTCTATCACTCAGGGTTAAAGCCAGTATGATGTAAAAAATTCTTATGTTTGACATAATGTCGTAAAAATTTATTTATTGGTGGTTTTTTTTTCCCAAATGTATCTCAAAAAACTAATTAACCAAGATGTTCAGGAAGGCTTTTGAAAACCAGTTTTAACTTGACCTCATTTAAGAAATTTTAAGGAGTCATTTTGGGATCATAGGCTGAATTCCTTGCATTTACTTCTTTCCCTTCATTTACTTAAAACAAGAGGGCCATGATGGCCCTATATCGCTCACCTGAGTACAAAAGTACTCTCAGCTTGTGGTTTCAGACAAGAAGATTTTTAAAGTTTTTCCTATACAAGTCTATATAAAATGAAGTGACCCCTGGGGTGAGGCCAATTTTGACCCCAGGGAAATAATTTGAACAATCTTTGTAGAGTTCTACTAGAGGATGCTAAATGCCAAATATCTAAGCTCTAGGCCTTGTGGTTTCAGACAAGAAGATTTTTAAAGTTTTTCCAATATAAGTCTATGCAAAATGAAGTGACCCCTGAGGCGGGGCCAATTTTGACCCCAGGGAAATAATTTGAACAAACTTTGTAGAGTTCCACTAGAGGATGCTAAATGCCAAATATCTAAGCTCTAGGCCTTGTGGTTTCAGACAAGAAGATTTTTATAGTTTTTCCTATATAAGTCTATGTAAAATCAAGTGACCCCTGGGGCGGGGCCAATTTTGACCCCAGGACTATAATTTGAACAATCTTGGTAGAGGACCACTAGGTGATGCTACACAGCAAATATCAAAGTTCTAGGCCTTACGGTTTCAGAGAAGAAGATTTTTTAAAATTTCATGTTCAAAATCTATTTTTAACCTCTGTGACCTAGATAGGCAATGGACTGGAACCATTTCAACAATTTTGGTAAAGCTTCATGCAGGTAACATTCCTGCCAAGTTTCAGCAAGATTGGCCCAGGAGTTCAGGAGAAGAAGTCGTTTGAAGAAAGTTAGAAAGTTCTTTAGTTTTTATTGTTGCAGGCTGTAAGACAATTAAGATAATAATCAGATACCATAGATAACAACAAATGTGAGCACAACATTGAGGTCAAAGCTTTTTTAAATTGTGTACAATGCTGTGCCCAAGGCAGCATTTCACAGACCCTGTTCTTACAATTTCTTAATTATCAGTAAAATTTTCAGCGTCTTTCAAGATGGTTTTTACGTTTAATGCAGTGTGTACTGCACAATTGTTCAACTTTAAACTCAGGATCTACACATTTTTTTCTTTTAGATTCATTAGGGTATTTTTGACCAAGATGCGACCAAGGCAGATCCCGGTACCAAGATGTGCTATAAAATCCAGAGATCCCAAGATAAGCCTTAAAATCCAGAGATCCCAAGATGTGCCTTAAAATCCAGAGATCCCAAGATGTTCCTTAAAATCCCAAGACCCCCAACAAATGTGCCTTAAAATCCAGAGATCCCAAAATGAAATGTGCCTTTAAATCCTGAGATCCCAAGATGTGCCTTAAAATCCAGAGATACCAAAATGAAATGTGCCTTAAAATCCAGAGATCCCAAGATGTGCCTTAAAATTCCAGAGATCCCAAGACGTGCCTAAAAATCCGGAGATCCCAAGATGTGCCTTAAAATCCAGAGACCCCAAGATGTGCCTTAAAGTCCAGAGATCCCAAGATGTTCCTTAAAATCCAGAGATCCCAAGATGTGCCTTAAAATCCTGAGATCTCAAGTTGTGCTTTTAAATCCAGAGATCCCAAGATGTGCCTTAAAATCCAAAGATCCCAAGATGTGCCTTAAAATCCAGCGATCCCAAGAAGTGCCTTAAAATCCAGAGAATGCAAGATGTGCCTTAAAATCCAGAGATCCCAAGATTTGCCTTAAAATCCAGAGATCCCAAGATGTGCCTTAAAATCCAGAGATCTCAAGATGTGCCTTAAATTCCAGAAATCTGTGCCTTAAAATCCAGAGATCTCAAGATATGCCTTAAAATCCAGAGCAAGATGTGCCTGAAAATCCAACCATCCCAAGATGTGCCTTAAAATCCAGAGATCTCAAGTTGTGCCTTAAAATCCAGAGATCTCAAGATGTGCCTTAAAATTCAGAGATCCCAAGATGTGCCTTAAAATCCCGAGATCCCAAGATGTGCCTTACAATCCAGATATCCCAAGATGTGCCTTAAAATCCCGAGATCCCAAGATGTGCCTTAAAATCCAGAGATCCCAAGATGTGCCTTAAAATCCAGAGATCTCAAGATGTGCCTTAAATTCCAGAGATCCCAAGATGTGCCTTAAAATCCAGAGATCCCAAGGTGTGCCTTAAAATCCAGAGATCTCAAGATTTGCCTTAAAATCCAGAGATCTCAAGATGTGCCTTAAAATCCAGAGATCCCAAGATGTGCCTTAAAATCCAGAGATCCCTAAATTTGCCTTGCAATCAAGGGATCTCAAGATGTGCCTTAAAATCCAGAGATCCCAAGATGTGCCTTAAAATCCAGAGATCCCAAGATGTGCCTTAAAATCCAGAGATCTCAAGATGTGCCTTAAAATCCAGAGAGCCCAAGATGGGCCTTAAAATCCAGAGATCTCAAGATGTGCCTTAAAATCCAGAGATCCCAATATGTGCCTTAAAATCCAGAGATCCCAAGATGTGCCTTATAATCCAGAGATCCCAAGATGTGCCTTAAAATCCAGAGATCTCAAGATGTGTCTTAAAATTCAGAGATCTCAAGATGTGCCTTAAAATTCAGAGATCCCAAGATGTGCCTTAAAATCGAGAGATCCCAAGATGTGCCTTAAAATCCACAGATCCCAAGATGTGCCTTAAAATCCAGAGATCTCAAGATGTGCCTTAAATTTCAGAGATACCAAGATGTGCCTTAAATTTCAGAGATACCAAGATGTGCCTTAAAATCCAGAGATCTCAAGATGTGCCTTAAAATCCAGAGATCCCAAGATGTGCCTTAAAATCCAGAGATCCCAAGATGTGCCTTAAAATCCAGAGATCCCAAGATGTGCTTTAAAATCCAGAGATCCCAAGATGTGCCTTAAAATCCAGAGATCCCAAGATGTGCCTTAAATTTCAGAGATACCAAGATGTGCCTTAAATTTCAGAGATACCAAGATGTGCCTTAAAATCCAGAGATCTCAAGATGTGCCTTTAATTCCAGAGATCTCAAGATGTGCCTTTAATTCCAGAGATCTCAAGATGTGCCTTAAAATCCAGAGATCCCAAGATGTGCCTTAAAATCCAGAGATCCCAAGATGTGCCTTAAAATCCAGAGATCCCAAGATGTGCCTTAAAATCCAGAGATCCCAAGATGTGCCTTAAAATCCAGAGATCCCAAGATGTGCCTTAAAATCCAGAGATCCCAAGATGTGCCTTAAAATCCAGAGATCTCAAGATGTGCCATAAAATCCAGAGATCCCAATATGTGCCTTAAAATCCAGAGATCCCAAGATGTGCCTTAAAATCCAGAGATAATCCAGAGATCCCAAGTTGTGCCTTAAAATCCAGAGATCTCAAGATGTGCCTTAAAATTCAGAGATCCCAAGATGTGCCTTAAAATCCAGAGATCCCAAGATGTGCCTTAAAATCCAGAGATCCCAAGATGTGCCTTAAAATCCAGAGATCCCAAGATGTGCCTTTAAATCCAGAGATCCCAAGATGTGCCTTAAAATCCAGAGATCCCAAGATGTGCCTTAAAATCCAGAGACCTCAAGATGTGCCTTAAATTCCAGAGATCCCAAGATGTGCCTTAAAATCCAGAGATCTCAAGATGTGCCTTAAAATCCAGAGATCTCAAGATGTGCCTTAAAATCCAGAGATCCCAAGATGTGCTTTAAAATCCAGAGACTTTAGATAATGTTTAGAGAATTATCAGACCTGAAATTACCCTACAGGAAACAAATTGAAAAAATTCAATGTCAATGCAATTATCTGCTGTAATTGAAATACCTGTTCTATTAACAGTTGTGTTAACTGCAAATTATGAGATGTTGTTGGCATCCATGGTGACTGTCCTAGATAAGGAAATAATGCTTTTGTGTGAAGCACTAATAAATGTTTATTAATTTCCATACATGAGAATAAACAATTGCTGACTGGCCTTTCTTTAATTTTCATCAGCTAGGACCAGTCACTCATGTGCAGGCTGATCTTGATCTTCACTGCTTCCAGAGTCCAAGGTTATAAAGCTGAGCATGGAAACCAGTCTCAAATCTCAAGCATCTGATTGGCTGAAATGGCGACTGGTCGCCATTTCAGCCAATCAGATGCTTGAGATTTGAGACTGGTTTCCAATCTCAGCTTTATAACCTTCAGCCCAAATGTGACCCAAGTTGTGAGTTTTTAATCATTTTATCAATTCTATAAACATTAAACATTCTAATAAGCTAGTTTTTTTAATTTTCTTAAAAAGTAAAAAAAACTAAACACTTCTGAACTGTACCTTAAAATTAAAGACTTTCTTACAAAAAACCCTGTTAAGTTTATACAAACATAAAACTGTCAGGACTGGCAGTTAAAAAAAGTCTTTACTGTTCATTTTAATGTTAAAACTGGTTTCGCTATTATGTTACCCCTTTCAACTGCACCGTTTCTGTCAACATAACAAATTAATGGCCCTATTTGCACTTTTGAATGGTAATTTAAAATACAGAAAAGCAAATAACCTCTTCATTAATTATGTAATTATCTATCACTGCCATAAGAATATATAGCAATTTATGACATGACAAATCGAAATGCAAATAATGCAGTTTTTAATGAACATTTAAAAAGGAGAGAATAGGAAGATTGCACAATTTATTATAATTAACATTATTAAACTGACATAACAACCCACATAATGTTCAAGGCAATTGTGTCACTTAAGAATTTCAAAGTCGCTCTCTCATAAACTTAATAACTTAATATCACAGCAGCCAATTATGTGGAAAAAATTATTGGAACAAAATAAAAGTTTCATGTTTCCAAAATATTTTAAGTATTTTAAACCTCCCTCCATAGACACACCTTTATTGCATGGGCGAACAGTGTAGATCCAGATCAGCTGGCACATCTATGATTCGTAATGTTATTTCTGACCAAAATGTGACCAGTGCAGATCATCATCAGATGGCACAGATCTGGATCTACACTGGTCTCACATGCATAAAAATGCGTATAAATGGTGGAAAGGGTTAAATAATCTATCATAATTGTTATTATTCCTCTAAAATATTTGGTGCCACTCTTACTAAGATAGTAAAAATGTAAATAGCAAAGCCAGTGTGTGGTACTTTGAGGGTAGAAGTGAGTTATATGCTTAAATTTGTCTGTTTGTTAACATAGGTGTGAGATTAATGGTGTTATCTAAAGATCATAGACTTCAGGTATGACATACATGCACGGCATTTCATTGAACAGACAAACACAGTAGGATGTATAATGACATGGGGTGTAATATCAAACAGTCAAACACTTTATATTACGCCCCTCATAATTTGCTTAATATATTATACAAGTGGATAATACATCTTCACAAAGTCTGTTTGTAGACTCACGTCTACCATCTAAAGTGTCAAGAAATAAAACTTCAGCTGGAGACCTATCTGCTATCTGGAACAGCTGATTGGTTGAAACTGAGCTTATTCTCTCAATTGACCAGTCACAAGCCGGAGATCGGAGAATTTCAGTTTATGTTCTTCTGCCCTAGTTACCTTTGTATTCTGGGTTCCTAAGAGATCACAATAATTAATGCAAGATTTCCGGAAAAAGGGATATGTTTTGGACAGTCTTATGGTAGTTACACGATAGTTTCAAACTTTCTGGCAAAATCGCAATGAAAATTAAATATTGCTGCCCAAAACAGTGGTTTGAGCAACATAACTGAACCCACTGGATCCAACAGTGATAAATACAGCACATATATTATGTGCATTCAAACTGCTGCAAAACTTATAAGCTTGAAAATAATTAAAAGGTTGGGACATAACCATGATAACATGAATATAATTCAACAATTCATGAATATAAGCAGATGGTAGGTGTGTAATATATCTCGTCTCATTTTTCATTTTCTTAAAAATATATTAAAATAAGTATCCCATTGCCATTTCTTGAAGGCATAAATAATTTTATTCCTTTACACCATTTTACACATTGTATGGCATGTTTGAGTAGTGTTAATACATATCAGACAGCACGGTCAAAAATAACCTAATAATTTGTAATAAATCAAAAAGTAAACAGTGCAGATCCTAATCAATGGCAATCATGTGCCGGCTGATCAGGATCTACACTGGTGGCACATGCGATATAATCCGTATACCATCTGGCAAATCAATTTCATTAGAAAATGGTACTGTTCTTTTAAACATAGTTTCAACAATTTTTTTTTGTTATCACAAGTAATTTTTTTTTAGTTATTTACTTGCCACTACTGCCTAAATTTAGCAAAGACCTTTGTATTTTTTATGTCAATCTTAGCTCAAATAATGTGTTTTAATGCTACAGTTCACTGATGAGACTTGACTTTATTACAAAGAAAATAAATGACATTTTAGGATCTAAGCAGACATATGTCTTCACATGTATTTTACAATAATAGTCACAATTCTGTGTGGCCCGCAGTATTGGGACACATGTTCGTAATGACATTCACACTAAATGTCTTTTTTAATTTGTAAATAAGTGATGACTGATAAAGTTACTTCCACTGTACAGTATATTAGAGTTATAGAATCAGGGCTGAAGATTATAAAACTGTGATTAGAAATCTCAAGCATCTGATTGGCTGAAATGGAGACTTGTCAACTTTTCAGCCAATCAGATGCTTGGAATTTGAGACTGGTCTCTTGATCTAGTTTTATGATCTTGGGACCAGATCTAGCCATTTTCAAGAAATAAATTTCTAAAATTCGCAAAATATTTGGATTTGGGTTAAAAGGAAATGTAATTTACAAACGCTTAACTTAACAAAATCAGAAACTATCTTTGGAAGTAAATCCATCCAGACTGTCCTTAACAAAATACTTCTTATTGCTAAACGGTACATATACCAATGCAAAATGAAATATACTGAACCTAATGTTGAGGTCTTTAAAAACCAAGTAAGATTTTTGTTTGAAACAGAAAAGACTGTAGCTTATAAATCTTTTACTTTGGAAAAATTTGAAAAATATTGGGGTCCTTTCAAAGCCTTAGTACAGGCACAAGACAGGTAAGTGAGACTTTTTTTTCTTCGGTTATAGCAACACTCTCTCTCCCTTTTCTTTCTTTTTTGTTTTTTTTCCCCTCTATGCTATCTTTATGCCAAAAACAAATAAACCATTCAATTTGTTTTATTCATATAAAGTGAGCATTAAAGACCAGCCACCAGCTGCCCTTTTCTCTTTGAAAGTGCTTTTCCTTTTTTTTCTTTAAATTTTACAAAAGCCTTTATAAGTAAAGCAACAATATGATCCGCTAGTGACATCTAGCTATTATTTAATGAATTTTCAAAATTCGGAATAACATAAATGCTACGTTTAAAACAAAAAGATTTAATCTGGGAAATGGGACAATAAAAATGTTTAACTTGATGATATTATTGAGTAATTTGCTTTTATTATGCATTTCTATATCTTATATAATTATAGAAAGTTTAATTGTAACTATAATTTTATAAAATTACTAGGCAAAAATATCATCAATAATCTAGACTTGTAAAATATAATGAGCAAATGAAGCAGGCTCAACAGAAAGCAAAGTAAATTGAAGGACAATTAATAGTGCTTGTGTGTTCCATTTCTGACAATTTCACCTTAACATATTATCTGTATCACTTTATAAATATGTTCACTGTACACCTTTGTTATGTTGATACATGTGATTTGGAGATTATGCATTAGCATGTATTTTGTACGTTGTCATTAATATGCTTTACTGCAAATAAAAGTTACAAATTTTTTTTTTTTCTAAAATTCAGTTTCCTAGCCTCTATTAACATTGTATTCAACATAAGCGATTTAAAGAGGGTGGGTTTCATTACACAAATTAAGAAAGGGAAAGGTGAATTGTCTAGACCTGGATGAGACAGAGTCCAAACACAAGCCCAAGCCCAAGGACAAACTTAACAATTAATTAATGAAACTTACATATTATTGTATTTTTTTGGTCTTAATCATTATTAATTCCCAGTTTAAAAGTTTCAAATGACATGTTTACGTTATAGCAGAAATTAAAGCCGATACCTGCTTTAAATTCTTTAACAAAATAAATGAGTAAGTATGAAACATCCTCAATGGAAATAGTTTCACGTTTTGTCAGTTTAACCTTGAAACTGTAAAGATATTAGAAACCCTATTATAAAGCATTAGCCATTGTATGATTCTCTCACAGTATCAACAAGCTTAGCTTAACCCATTCCTGTATAGATACACCTTTATTGCTAGGGCGAACAGTTTAGATCCAGATCAGCCAGCACATCCGTGTTGTCTGATCAGGATCTAAACTGTTCGCTTTTTGATTCATTAGGTTATTTCTGACCAAAATGCGACCAGTGCAGATCCTGATCAGACGGCACGGATGTGCCAGCTGATCTGGATCTACACTGGTCGCACATGCGTAAAAATGCGTATCTATACAGGAAAGGGTTAAGCTTCAAACTCCTGAAATACTGTCAATATGTAGTAAAACACATAATGACATTTATTTTCAGATTTAAGGGAAGATCAGAATTGATCTGTATTTTATACTTTATTATTTTAAAAAGTCCTAGTGTAACGTGCCCCGAGCGGAAGGCACATAAAACCGACTATTTGTCTCAGCCAATATATATATAATTTTTCTCGAAAAATGATTCCAACGTATGTCAGGGCAATGTATTGTTTTAACAATATAATAAATTTTTCCTGAGCTACTTTGCTCCAAAATGATTATAATGATTTCAGAAATGATTGGGACGAAACACAATAATCAGGATAAGAATCAGCTGAACATATAACAATATTCCCAGGGCAATGAACCTCCTGGACAAAAGTAGCTGATGCTAAAGTTTCAACCTATCACCCAAACAAAAATCACAGTCCGAAACATAACAATCACACACAAACTTCAAGCACGATCTCAGCGCATATGCTGAGCAATAAAACTATTTGAAACACAATGATGTTTCGAACTACTTTCAACAGATCCTCAAACAATAACACACTTACATCAAGCAAACCTGAGCAACTGAAACTTTCAAATTCTGCTCAACAAAGTCAACAAATCACATCTAAACAAAACCTCAAGCAAAACGCCTTCAAACATACCCTCAACACTAAAACGCTGCTGAACAATAGTGTCTCAGACTTATGTGATATCCCGAGGATACGAGAACCTCTTCGTCAGCAATAGTCTGGGAACACTGTCTAACCTGAAACCTATCATCAGCACCTATTCTGAAGCTACCTAAGGGACAGAAGTGTCTCAGACGCATGTGTTTCCAGCAATTGTCTGAAGACACTATCTCAAAACCCTATCAACCCTAGCTTCAACCAATACTATTCACATCATACATGTTGAACGAAACAACCCGGTCAATATGCCCTAGTACAGAGATGTACTATATTGGACCTATAATGCAGACCAAAATGTTGAATCTCAACGATGTGAATACCTCGACACTCGGCGACAGACTGCCCTGTAACAATGAACGGTACTTGTTTTTATACCATCTGACGGAAATCTTCGGACTTTACCGTTCAACCACACTAATTTAACACAAATCATTCAAATAACCCAAAAGATTTAGCAGTTAGACTCGCCCCAAACTAAATCATCAAATAATTTCCTCACACTAGAACAGAGATTTTTATTTAAATACATTCTCACTAACACCAGGTATACACTATAGGTTTCAACAACTGAGAAACTTTTACTAATTAGAATTACAAGGTTGGTTGCAGTAACTTGTGCAATGTGTTAAAAGACTTTGTATGCAGTGTTTCCCATTTATTTTGACAAGAAACTTCTGAACTTTAATCTGGGAAGTGTCAAACAGCATTGATAAACACTCTGGTGGTTGTTGTCTCATTCATAATATGAAAATGACATTAATATCATTAAAATATATTGGGATTATAACAGAAGTGATTTCTTTTTATACACTTATAGAACTAAGCAGAGCTAACATCTGAAAATGTTTAACAAAATGAAATACAACAACTGGAAACAAATTAGCTGTGACTTTAAATAAGTATTTAGTGGCCACCTGCCAACAGAGGCTGAACTACCTTTAATTACCAAGCAATATCCACTAAAGCTAAGATTCAAGCGTTGACTGTCTATAAGCTAACCTCCTATATTGTACGCTAGAACAAGCAAAATACTTACTATCACAGATAGGGCAACATCTGCCCGGGACGTATTTAGGACTGAGACAGGTCTTCATGCACATCTCCGCTTGGCACTGCTTCTTTCCCCCTACACACAAACATGTGACACAATCTCCCTCCTTCCACGTCTCTCCGTCCTTGTAAACCTTGCCTTTATCTGACCAACAACCTGAAAACACATAACATTATGTTATACAATAAATAGAAGCACAATGAAAACAATGTATACTTCAGGACAAAAGTCTTGTCCAGTATGTGTTTTTGATAATATTTTTGTAACTGAGTAAACACCAACAATGCCAATTTTCAACACATTACTACCAGCATAAATTTGGTATCAATAGAAAGAAGACATTAATATGTGCATTCCATGAAAAAAGAATTTTGGAATTTAAGCCAGTACTGCTAGGAGTGTAATGTGTTGAAAATTGGCATGCAAAAAGTTTCAATTTTCCTACTGGACAAGACTTAATATGTCCTTTAGCATATGATGATGCACAAGGTCTTGGCATCACCTTGTGAATAAGACATTTCTGAATTCTGTTCCTTTTTGATGGAATTTCAATTCCAATTTTTTTACTTGTGTCTAATTTCTAGCTGACCCTTTTGGTGCAGGGGCCATAAATGCCTACTCACAGGTTCAATTCAATAAAGGCTGAAGAATTTCATATCCGTCATGTTTGGTGGCTAAATTCATCTAATCTTGTGAAAACATTGTTCAATGCAGTTTTCTGTGTCTTAAGAATTTCAAGTTACCAAAATTCCTTAGGTTCCCCAAGCTGTCTAAATGCTATGATTCCCCTAGTTCTATGTATCTATGCTTTCGCTAGTAACCTAATTCTTGGGTGTACAGAGGTTTCTAAAATCCTGGGTTCCCCTTATTAACCAATTCCCCAATATCCCCCATCAGTTCCCTAAATCTCTGGGTTCCACAGGTCTTTCTCTAATTTGACAGATGCTTAACCCTTTCCTCTACATATTCAACTTTTTTTCGCACTTGCGAACAGATTAGATCCAGATCAGCTGGCACATCCATGCTGTCTAATAAGGATCTGCTTTCCACTATTAGGTAAAAAATAATCTCATAAATTAAAAAGTGAACATTGCATATCCTGATCAGATGGGACAGATGTGCCAGCTTATCTGGATCTTCAGTGTAAGCCCATGCCATAAAGGCCTATATACGGAATAAAGGGTTGATGGAAACAAAAATTGCAACTGCATGATCAGCAACTTGTTTGACTTCTGACCATGACAGCGACATTATAGTTGCCGGCAAGTTATTTACGCCAAATGTTTTGGTTGCTGAAGCTGAGTGACACATCTAATTTGCATCTCACAAAAAAATTGCCGAGGATGTTTATAGCTTCCGTTAATATTTCATTGGCCACAAACCTGCAATACAATATTTCATCTCTATTTAAATTCCCACATAAATCTTGCAGAAAATGCACTTCAACTAATTTGTCTAGGGCACAGACTTGAAAGTAATGCATCAAAATGTGATTTGTCTTGAAAGATATATTTGCATAGAAAAATTTATAGCATTCAATCAGATAAATGGTAACATTGAATGCTTGCACAGGGCTAGACATCAGACAACACTGCAAACAAGATGCATCGCAGGCTTTGACAATATCAGGCAATCTTGCATGACTGTATCGATTCTGGCAAATAAGATCAGTTCCATTGCATAGATTGAACCAGTCAGTAACCTACGATGTCGGATAGTGGTAATTTTCCAAAATTATTTTACATATGGTTGGTTTGTTTTCCTAGTTAAATTATTATTTATACTATATGAACACTTAAGATAATAGTCTATAGACAAAAATCGTTCACAGTCTGTATTTTCAAAAGCTAGTCCATGGTTTAATTGTTGAATTCCTATGGCTGATTTAACTTTTCCCTCCATAGATACACCTTTTCATGGGTGAACAGTTTAGATTCAGATCAGCCAGCACATCCATACCATCTGATCAGGATCTAAACTGTTAGTTTTTTTATTCATTAGGTTATTTCTGACCAAAATGCGACCCGTGCAAATCCTGATCAGACGACACGGATGTGCCGGCTGATCTGGATCTACACTGGTCGCACATGCGTAAAATCTGTATATAAGGAGGAAAGGGTTAATTGCATTACTCTCCATTTATCATAGGTCTGCAAACTGGTCAGCAATTTTGTTGGTCTGATTAATAAGAAAAACTGCAAACTCTTCAGTATTAGTTAGGAATTGATGGTTTCTCAGTAAAAAGATATAACTTTACAGTGACTGGAGCAATCTCAATAGTTATGTAACTTGATGGAAGATATTATGCCCATATAGAATTTGACCAAGTTTTATGAATACTGGATAAAAGTTTTCTAAGCTTAAATGTAGTGATTATTAAACTTGGTAGATATATTATGCCTACAAAATATTCTGACCAAGTTTGGTCAATACTGGCCATAAGCATTCTGACCAGGTTTAGTGAAAATTGGATTTTGGCTTTCTTACTTAGAGACCAGACAATGCTAATTTGGTTAAAAATCATAAATTGAAGGGCAATAACTCCAGCCTAACTGCAGCATTCTGACAATATACATATTTTGAGTTTGATGAAGACTGGATAAGTTAAAAAGCAGACAACTTTTGTGGAAGCCACAGATGCTCCCATAATAATTCCTGTTTTTCAAAAGAAGTGAAGGTGTTAGTTCAATATAAATCAGCTCAAAATCTTCAACTGGAGCCAATATGTTTTCATGATACTTTGGTTTCTGTTGCCTTAAAACTAACAAGATTTAAATTGACAAATCTATAGGAATTATAAGTTGTATGAACCAATTATTGCTGCAACTAATTATAAGTATCATGTCATTGTTTTAAAAAAACTGATACTGACATCTGAACAAAAACTTGACTTTCATTTAAAACTAGCAACTGACCACCTACTCCATTGACTTCCAAAATTGTGACGAGAATCTAACATTGTTTTCTCTCCGGCTTATAATCACAAGAGATTGAGGAAATCCTTATTGTATATTAAATGGAAGTTATGGCAAAATGATGAGTTAACAGTTTTTAAGTGATACTTTATAATGCTTACGGCTTATAAATCAAGTCACACATAGGAGGATAATAACTCAACCAAAGAATAAAAGTCAATTTGTGAATGGCAGCAATCTGGTTGTCCTGCGGTAAACTTTTCATTTCGAAGATGTTATCAGTGACCAGATTTAAATATCTGTCTATTTAATCAGTATCAAATGCCCCAAGAAAATTTAAATATGACTTAGATATGTAAAAATGACAAAACTTGCACAAGCATGGCTGATCGCAATCTCACACCCTATTAACTGTCGAGTCATATGTCAAGAAACAGAATAACACATATTGTATATGTTCATGTTTGCACATATAAGTTTTCATTCCCAGGTGATGGGTTGCCAGGTTTTTCGGTGTCCTGTAACAACACATCTGAAATGGATATTCTATTAAGCAATTCGGTGTCAAACACCAGGTCATAAAGTCAATGAAGAACACTATAACCTTTTTGTTAATTCTTAAGCTGCTGAATTAAATGTAATGAAGGCACATTTCTATCAGAGTCACTCCATTCATTGTGTATGTGTGTTTATGTGTGCCAGGTGTTTTAATCAAATTTAGTACCTGAATATGTTAACCCTTTACTCCATAGATATGCCTTTATCACATGGGCAAACAGTGTAGATTCAGATAAGCCAGCACATCAGTGCCATCTGATCAGGATCTACACTGTTCACTTTTTTTCATTTATTACGTTATTTCTGACCAAGAAGTGACCATTGTAGATTTATCTGGTCCCAAGGTTATAAAACTGAGCATGGAAACCAGTCTCAAATCTCAAGCATCTGATTAGCTGAAATGGCGACTGGTCGCCATTTCAGCCAATCAGATGCTTGAGATTTGAGACTGGTTTCCATGCTCAGTTTTATAACCTCTAGCCCAGATTGGCATGAATGTGCTGGCTAACCTGGAGTAAATGCTTAATATAAATTTCTTTTTATCTGACCTACTAACCCAGTTTCTAAATCCAAACGACAATGTTCACAGGTACAAGCAAATCAGAAATGACAGATTTTATAACTGGCATAGTATAAAGTCTTGGAGTGGAGTTTGACCTTTGAGCTGAATTTAAATAATGGAGCTGAAATTAGGTACTGCAATACTGAAATAATTATGCATTTCCTATTAGGCATTTCGTTGAATAAGGCAAACAACTTTTTCATGTCTTAATCTCTTTATAACTCTAAGGATGATTTCCGCATACTGTCGCATACATCATATCATGCTCAAGGTAACATACCAAACTGGCATGTGCTGTTACATATAATGCTTCTCATTTTACCAAAAACAAGTTGTTTTCCTATTGTAAAATTAATGATTAATTTGGGGCAGAAATATATAATGAAATACTTTAATGAACAATGTAGTAATTTCGGCTGAATACAAATGCAGTGTGCTCAAACATGAACAATTTTTCATGCACTGGATGTTCCCTATAATAAGCACATGGGAGGTGGGGAGGGAAGTGTAGGCACATCTGTATTTAACCCTTTTAACCCTTTCGCATGTGCAACCAGTGTAGTTCCAGATCAGCCGGCACATCAATGCCATCTCATCAGAATCTGCACTGGTCACATTTTGGTCAGAGATAACCTAATGAATCAAAAAGGGAACAGTTTAGATATTGATCAAACAGCATGGATGGGCCAGCGGATCTGGATCTGCACTGGTCACATTTTGGTCAGAGATAACCTAATGAATCAAAAAGGGAACAGTTTAGATCCTGATCAAACAGCATGGATGGGCCAGCTGATCTGGATCTAAACTGTTCACCCATGCAATAAAGGTATATCTATAGAGGAAAGGGTTAATGGATGTCTCCCTAGGTTTAATCAACTTCAGTGGTCTCAATTTAGGGTGTGGGGTCGGGATTACTGGTCGCCAAAATGACAATTGCTCTTTTTAGTTGAAAAGCTGCTGTTTTGTCTGTCTTGAGTCCTGGAAATTCTCCCTTCTATTTTCATCAAACCCCTTTTACTATAAAAAAAATTGAAACCACTGAAATTCCAAGACAAGACATTTCTATAATTGGCACATGGGTATACATTGCAATGACTCTAACTTGTAGTATATAATAGAGTTTCAACACAGTAGAATGAAATGTGCTGGCGCCATGATCACAAATCTGTCAGTGAGAAGTTTTTTAATTTTTTAGTTTCTTTCAGTTCATGGTTTGTCTAATAAGAGGACTGCCTAATGAGCAAGGAAAATACATCAAGTTTTACATGGGAAGGATTAAAATACTCAAGTGTCGGATAATTGATAGACTACTGTCATAGTTACTTTAAATGACACCCTGTTTTGTCGAAACTAAAGTACCAGAAAAGAAAATGATTTAAAATACAACCCGGTTTGTGTTGTTTTGCATTTTCGTGAATGATTCATTGATGATAATGCACCATTCAAGTCAAGGTTACCTCAGGACAAAATGACACCGAAAATAAATATGTCACTTTGGACAAGCCGTAGATATTAGCATAATAGACTGAAAACTTGTTCACCTAGTTAGTCAAAACTTACAGAAGTTTTTTAATGTGAAATGACAGTGACAGAACTTCATAATTACAAACGAAGGAAAACAGTGCACCTTATTAATTAATTTAATCTGAAACATGGGGAAAATTGGTTAAATATTCTTTAAGTTGATGGCAGCAAAAAACAGAAAAGTACAGATTTATGTATGATAGAATAATTTAATTTTTTTCCTGTCATATCTATGCTACAACCTATACTTTCCTTCCCATGTAAGTGTCAATACCATGTTCCTGGTCCCAAGGTTATACTAGATGGGTGTTCAGTTGAACACTTGTGTCGCCCTCTGGTGCTATGTCGGAATAAAAATGCAAGTACAAAAAGGGGCATAACAGTATCAAAGAATTTGGCATCATCATGAGCGTGTTGTCATAAGCAATATAATTTGAAAGTTTGATGTAAAAATATTAAGAAATGACAAAGTTATAGCCAATGTTAAGTTTTTGTGTAAAAATCCAAGTACAAAAAGGGGCATAACTCCATCAAATGTGATACTGACCTTGAGAATTTGGCATCATCTCGAGCGTGTTGTCATAAGCAATATAATTTGAAAGTTTGATAAAGAAATGTTAAGAAATGGCAAAGTTATAGCCAACGTTAAATTTTCCTGACGGACCGACGGATGGACGGATGGACTCCATCAAAGAATTAGGCATTATCATGAGCGTGTTTTCATAAGCAATATAATTTGAAAGTTTGATGAAAAAAATATTAAGAAATGACAAAATTATAGCCAACGTTAAGTTTTCATGTAAAAATCCAAGTACAAAAAGGGGCATAACTCCATCAAATGTGACCTTGACCTTGAGAATTTGGCATCACCTCAAGCATTTTGTCATAAGCAATATAATTTGCAAGTTTGATAAAGAAATATTAAGATAAAGAAATATTAAGAAATGGCAAAGTTATAGCCAACGTTAAGTTTTCGTGACGAATGGATGGACGGACGGACCGACGGACGGACAGATGGACAAAGCGATCCCTATGTATCGCATTTCTTCGAAAGGGCGACACAAAAACTGAGGATGGAAACCAGTCTCAAATCTCAAGAATCTGACTAGCTGATCCTTGAGATTTGAGACTGGTTTCTAATCTCAGTTTTATAACCTTGGAGCCAGAACTCAATATTGAAAAAGAGAAGAGTACAGATTAATGCATGATAAAATAACTTAAGAATTTTTTAATGTCATATCTATGCTAGAACCTATATCTGCCTTCCCTAGTGGGTGTCGATACCAAGTTCTAAACTCAATATTGAATGTCGATATCGCCAAATGTTTATCAATTGTATTTTGAAATGTGGATTAAACATAAAAACCAAAACAACTTAATAAAAATGACATTTGTTCCCACTTATGATAGTTTGATTGGCATTAATAGATGGGAAGTTAAAATCAAATAGGTTTTTGAGAAGTACTTAAAATCCATCTCTTACAAAACCACCTGTGCAATTTGTTCAGTTCTATTTGATTGGCATTTCATAATTGACCTTTATACTGGAATAGTCTTGACAGAAAATTACTTGGCTTGGCTCTATTCTGCAGTGCATAATTCTAAATTATCCTTAATAACTTGTATTTTACCCCTAAAATAAAATGACTTTTTACAATGTCATGTTGAGTTTTCATGCAGGTTACCATTGAATTTTATTAATCCCATCCCTTTATGGCATGAATGAACAGTGTAGATCCAGATCACCCAGCACATCAGTACAGTCTGATTAGGATAATTATGCACTGTTTGTTTTTTTTATTCATTAGGCTATTTCTGACCAAGATGTTACCAGTGTAGATCAAAAGCAGATGTACAGATGTACTTGGGTGAACTATACTAGTTGCACATGCATAATGATTGTGTATATATCTTTTATACATGTTGACTCACTAATCGAGCATTATGTAACAATGAGCAGATAATCAATTATTTTCAAGCAGTTTCCGCTTAAATTTTCATTAAATTATAATTTTATATTTGCAAATCCAATAATTTAAACTAAGATATAACAGAGATGATCTTAGCTATTAGAACTTTGGAAAATAATATCGACAATAACAGAAAATAAAACCAGATGGGTGTTCAGTTGAACACATCATCAACATCACCCTCATATTCTCGCCAATGAATGGATACATTGTCAGAAAAAGGGGTATAACTCGGTCAAAAGTAACCCTGACCAACAAATTTTCCTTCATCACAAACCTGTTGTCATAAAAAATATAAATTAAAAGTTTGATGAAGAAATATTAAGAAATGGCAATTTAGTTATAGCAGATGTTAAGCTAATCTGTGATGGATGGATGGAAAGACCAGGTTATAGTAATCCCTCTGTATTAACCCTTTCCTCCATAGACACACCTTTATTGCGTGGGAAAACAGTTTAGGTCCAGATCAGCCGGCACACCAGTGCCGTCTGATCAGGATCTAAACTGTTTGATTTTTTTTTCATTATGTTATTTCTGACCAAAATGCAACAAGTGCAGATCCTGATCAAACAGCATGGATGTGCCGGCTGATCTGGATCTACACTGGTTGCACATGCGTAAAAATGCTTATATATGGAGGAAAGGGTTAAAGCTTTTCTTCAAAAAGGCAACACAAAAAATATAACCCTCTGGTTGACTAAATTGAGATTATTGTGTATTACTTCTACAAATTTTATATATATCATTATTAATATAATTTATTACCGTTGAATGAAAACGCAATTTCATCAAATTTCATCCTACACCATTTTTATTTAAACACACAGTGGGTGGCCATAAGTCAAACATTTAAATATACTGATGACACATTAAGAGATATTAGATTTTTGTGATTATCTTTATAAAATCAAGAAAAAAACAATAGGTTACTATTTTAAAATCACATAACTTATATTAATGTCATGCCATTGCTACCCCGGTACACTTCCACACAAAAGAATACTTAATGATTCCTTATAGAAAAGAGCATTTTTAACATAGTTCACATAATTAATGAATAAGTTTGAATACAGATATAAAGTATGACAGTATGACAGTTCAATAGATTTTATTCTGTTCAGCTCGACAAAATAATATTTGAACTTGAGTCTGCCTGTTCCAGATCTGAGACAGTTATAACATTACAATCAAATAATTATGGCATAAGAAAATTATAGCATATCTTGTCACATTGTCACCCCCTGAAAGCTTTATCTTCCTGTCAGATATTAGGTACCAGGGCTGATGGTTATAAAACTGAGTTTGTAAACCAGTCTCAAATCTCAAGGATCTGACTGGCTGAAATGGCGACTGGTAGCCATTTCAGCCAATCAGATGCTTGAGATTTGAGACTGGTTTCCATGCTCAGTTTTATAACCTTGGCCACTGAAGGTTGCCTGTGCACAAGATCATAAAATAAAATCTGGAGATCAGTCTCAAATCTCAATCATCTGATTGGCTGAAATGGTGACCAATGAGATACTTGAGATTTTATACTGGTCTCCAATCTTAGTTTTATGATCTTGAGCCCTGCTTTGCAGGTCAGAACAGCCCAAATACACAAACAACTACTGCCTTAACTGCCCAATCTTGTATTTTGTCATTTGTATTATCCCATTTCTGATAACTATCAGGTTTTACTTCAAATGCCTCAATTTTTAGATCACAGATAAACCCCTTCTCCATAATTATATAAAGTGTTTATGACATGTGTGACCAGTGAAGATCCAGATCAGCTGATACATCCATGTTACAGGATAAGAAGCTAATCTTATCATAAACTGTTCTCACAACAAGGAATGATGACAATAGTGTAAGAAGCCAGACTTTCCATAGAATGCCTGAAATGACAATAATAAAGTTGTTCTGATAAAAATGTTTAAGTCATCATTATTTCATCATCATCATCATCATCATCATCATCATCATCATCATCATCATCATCATCATCATCATCATCATCATCATCATCATCATCATCATCATCATCATCATCATCATCATCATCATCATCATCATCACCATTATAACAGCATCATCACCATCATCATAACCATCATCTTAATCATCCAATACCTAAAATTATTTTGAAACGAAAGTGTTGATATGAAAGTAGGTTAATTATTGAGAATGTTTGCTGCAGGTCATAACAAACTGGATTACAATGACTTCTTTAATATACATCATTATTACATACTTCATACTAGACACCTAATGAAAATTAATAATGAACATCAAATACAAATGAAACACAACACCTGGTGTTATTTAGTTATAAAAACATATCAAAACACCACTACCATATTTTTTACAATAAATGTGTCTGAAAGTAATGCAAAATGTGTACATTTCAAAAACCATTTAGAAAATTATAATTAAAAAAAATTATCAAGTTGAAGTAGTTATAAAAAGATGCTCAGCTAATAAAAGCAGAACTGTTTTTGTAAAAAAACAGTTGGCGTCATCAGCTACAAAGTGGCTGTTACTGTAAGATCATAACCTGTGTGGCATGTGTTCTGCAGTCGGTGCTAAGGAAGAATGTAGTTTCATCTAAGTCTGCCGTGACATATGAACAACAAACATGATAATTATAAGGGAATGTGTGATATGAAATTGTATCTTGTTACCCAAAATGTTGTTCTCCATTAGATCCATTGGTATGCCAGAATTGGGGATAATGAATTGCTCATTAGAAGAAATACAGTAAAAAGCATTGTTAGAGAAAGAGATGAATACAATCAAACTGGCATGGTTTGAAATAATAATTTGAAATGCACTACAAAGTGTAAGGTAGTTTAGGAAGTACTATTGGACAACCCTTATCTTCATAATATGAAAGGTTTTTATCCCTTTCCTCCATAGATACACCTTTATTGTATGGGCGAACAGTTTTGATCCAGATCAGCTGGCACATCTGTGCCATCTGATCAGGATCTGCACTCTTCACTTTTTCATTTGTTAGGTTATTTCTGATCAAAATGCGACCAGTGCAGATCCTGATCAGATGGCACAGATGTGCTGGCTGATTTGGATCTACACTGGCCGCACATGCATAAAAATGTGTATATATGGAGGAAAGGGTTCATTCATCATCAACCCTGTGGTGCAACTGATGTCCTTTTTCTGAAAAGTTAAATTATGTATCAAGTTGGAAATTCCTATATTCCCTTCTATATCACAGAAATGCTGTAAATATTTTATTAAATTGTTTTCCTTCAAATGAAACTAATAAACTCACTTTTGCATACTAAAGTTCTACTATATTTGATGAACTTCTCTCCTATCACATAAAAAGGCAACATGATCTAAGCTGTTGACAGTTAAGAGATTTTCAGAACCCCAGGAAGTGCATTATTTCTGAATTAAATTAGCAAAATCTTTAAGCAAAAACAAATGTGAAATATGCATTTGTTCTTAGATACTTCCGCAGTACATTCCTTTCTAAAGATACAAAGGAATTTGCAAATATCTTGCAATTCATAACAAATACCCTGGTACTGGTATAGAATTTTTTTCTACTGCACAATCTACTTAAGACTGGGCTGTGGCCAAAGATCATAAAACTTAATCAGTCGCCATTTCAGCCAATCAGATGCTTGAGATTTGAGACTGGTCTCCAATCTTAGTTTTATGATCTTGGACCCCGGCTTCTTCCGGAAATGGTTCAAATCTTCAATTTCCCTCTGAACATGTTCTCAACTGATTACTTCAAAGCTGTTATTTACATTTTGTCTGCAAACTGAAGAACAAACATCAGTTTCTTCAATCAATATAAAGGTAACATGTGGAAGTACATAAACATCCTAGAACATTTTATGGTCAATTTCTTTCATTAACAAAGTGGGCTTCGGCATCCAGACTCCAATTAAATCTTAATTAAGAATTTACTTATAAGTGAGTACATTAGTATGCTATCAGATAGTGTTGTTAACCTTTTGTTAAGCTGTCCATGGCTAATTGAGATTTTGGCTAGAAATGGTTGTCTGATTGAGATAAAAACAACCAAGAGCATCAGAGATAATAAAGGTGTAATGAGATTTTATTAGTCTAGTTTACTTTCTGTGACATTTTTTATGAACCTTATCACTTCCTAAATCTAACCTATAAATAATCATTTATTAGACACTTGTGATTCCTACTCTTAACAAAGCTCTTGGATTCACATGGAGTCATGGATTGATATAAATTCTGAACAGTACTCAGCTAAAGAACAGGCAATATACTTTAACCGTTTCCTCCATAGATACACCTTTATTGCATGGGCAAACAGTTTAGATCCAGAGCAGCCGGCACATTTGTGCCATCTAATCATGATCTCAACTGTTTGCTTTTTGATTTGTTAGGTTACTGACCAAAATGCGACCAGTGCAGATCCTGATTAGACGGCACGGGTGTGCTGGCTGATCTGGATCTACACTGGTCGCACATGTGTAAAAATGTGTATATTTGGAGGAAAGGGTTAAATGAACATGAGAAATTTAATGCATTAATATAAATAAATGAAATTTGTTCATTTCATTCAATATCAATAATCCTCAAAATTTAATTAAAAAAAAACAACAAAATATAAACACATGGATCAATGAAATCAGCCGGATACAAGTCAGCCATGTAACAAGACAACCCAGCAACTCTGTATTGATTTTTTTAACAATTAATAAAAAAATGGTTAAATTTTAAAAATCGAGATTTCAGAATTTCCTCCAAAACCTAAAGTGACTAACATTTGTGTGTGAATAGCAGTTCAGAAGGATAATAATACGAAACATTTATGAATTATTAATTATTAGAATAGCTTCATGGAAATAAATTCCAAATTATTTGGTCTTGACAATAAAAAACGGTACCCAAAACTACAGCTTATTAATAAATGAAATCATAAAATTATTAATTCCATCAATTAAAAAAAAATACTAGAAATGCATCTTTTAGTAGTAAAAATTCAATAACCGGTATTGATAGAAAAATTCTGTGAAATTTAACCTGGTCAGATATGGCAATTAACACTAGGTTAGACAAACAGCAAAAAAAGTACACTCTGTTCAGCTTGCAAATCAGGATCTACATTTTTGCTATTCAGATAGCAAAACCAAATCTTCAAAAACACCCTATGAACACTTAAAAGGGAGCCAATGATACCACCTCTGTGGGTAACAGATGAGGGTAAAAAGTGAGATGTCTCTGGTCTTCATGTCCTTGCATGACACTTCTAATTTTCAACCAACACCAAGTTTGAACTCAGCTATTAACCACCTCACCTATCTCCTAAATCTCTGCCAGCAATTATATACAGCTCACCCCTAAGGTCAGTGTAGGTCCACTTCATACAAAGTCCAGTCATGTACACCATATCCTACTGGGCTTGTGTTCTGACTGACAGACTCTTTGTGACAGCTTTGTTTGGACCAGGATAAATATTATCAAGTATCCAATCGTCTGTAATCTTAAATAGACCCCCTAAACCGTTCCTATTTTGATTAGGCGGTGGACTTGTCAATGGTTCAATTGAAACAGTGTTTTATAAAACCAAATATGAGAAAAATCAACTTTGATAGAAGTGAAAACCTCTCAACAGCTGTGTTTGCTCTCACAGATCAACTGATAGCCAGATTCAAATTAAAAGCAAATCTTTCTTAAAAATGTTTTGTTATTTTATAGCACTTAAAGCTGTCATAGGTAAATATCAATTGGGATTTAAGGGTTTAATCTTGGCAACAAGATATCCTTTATGTGAATATGTAAGATAGTATATTTGGAAATATCTTTAAAGTGATTTTTATAAATGCTTGACACCTGTCTATTCAATTTGATATGCAAAATATAGATTACAAGCCAAAATAAACAAAAACTGTAAACAGTACCAAGTTAATTTTAACCAATTTCTTTAAGTCAACATAGGATCAAAAGAAAACCTGTAATATAAGGCATACCTTCTACTTTAAATTAACTTGCCTGGAACTGATCCAGGCCATGCATAACCATGTGAATAATACTGGCCTCCAGTTAGTAAACAATTGGTAAAAGTCTCAGACAGAAATGGCTTAATATGTTAAATAATGATAAGACCTTGAAAGGTCAAAATCAGTAAACAATATCCCCAGACATGGGAGGGGCTTAAAGACTTGGGGAATTCACATGTTGAAAACATGGAATCTGAATACCTTGAGAACAAGATGCCCATTAAACATGCAAATGTTGCTGATGAACTTAGTGGTGGGGTAAAATGAGAAATTTGGAATAGAAGCCAAATGGGAATGTAGAATGGGCTGAAGAACCTCAGAAACAAAACCCACTGAACATGAAGAGAGGAAAGCTGAAACCTGAAAGCGGAAGCTAAATCAGCATGGGATGATCATTTTAAGAGAGGAAGTCCACTGAAAATGGAGAGAAGCAGGATGAACTTAAGAGAGAATGCCCAGTGAAAATGGGGAGAAGCAAAATAACCTTGAGAGAAGATAAGTAGTGAAAATGGGAATAGGCATGATGACCTTGAAAAAAGATAACCAGTGAAAATAAGGATAGGCATGATGACCTTGAGAGAAGATAACCAGTGAAAATGGGAATAGGCATGATGACCTTGAGAAAAGATAACCAGTGAAAATGGAAATAGGCATGATGACCTTGAGAAAAGATAACCAGTGGAAATGGGAATAGGCATGATGACCTTGAGAAAAGATAACCAGTGGAAATGGGGATAGGCATGATGACCTTGAGAAAAGATAACCAGTGGAAATGGGAATAGGCATGATGACCTTGAGAGAAGATAACCAGTGAAAATGGGAAGAAGCATGATGACCTTGAGAAAAGATAACCAGTGGAAATGGGAATAGGCATGATGACCTTGAGAGAAGATAACCAGTGGAAATGGGAAGAAGCATGATGACCTTCAGTGAAGATGTCAAGTGAAACTGAGGAGTAGCATGGTCAGTAAAACTGAGGAGAAGCATGGTGAGTGAAACTGAGGAGAAGCATGATGACCTTGAAAGATGATGCCCAGTGAAACTGAGAAGAAACACGGTGACCTTGAAAGAGGATGCCCAGAGAAACTGACGAGAAGCATGATGACCTTGAAAGAGGATGCCCAGTGAAACTGAGAAGAAGCATGATGACCTTGAAAGAGGATGCCCAGTGAAACTGAGAAGAAGCATGATGACCTAGAAAGAGGATGCCCAGTGAAACTGAGAAGAAGCATGATGACCTTGAAAGAGGATGCCCAGTGAAACTAAGAAGAAGCATGGTGACCTTGAAAGAGGATGCCCAATGAAAATGAGGAAAAGCATGACCTTGAAAGAGGATGCCCAGTGAAACTGAGGAGAAGCATGATGATCTTGAAAGAGGATGCCCAGTGAAACTGAGAAGAAACATGGTGACCTTGAAAGAGGATGCCCAGTGAAACTGAGGAGAAGCATGATGACCTTGAAAGAGGATACCCAGTGAAACTGAGGAGTAGCATGGTCAGTGAAACTGAGGAAAAGCATGATGACCTTGAAAGAGGATGCCCAGTGAAACTGAGAAGAAACATGGTGACCTTGAAAGAGGATTCCCAGTGAAACTGAGAAGAAACATGTTGACCTTGAAAGAGGATGCCCAGTGAAACTGAGATAAAGCATGGTGACCTTGAAAGAGGATGCCCAGTGAAACTGAGAAGAAGCATGATGACCTTGAAAGAGGATGCCCAGTGAAACTAAGAAGAAGCATGGTGACCATGAAAGAGGATGCCCAGTGAAACTGAGAAGAAGCATGATGACCTTGAAAGAGGATGCCCAGTAAAACTGAAAAGAAGCATGATGACCTTGAAAGAGGATGCACAGTGAAACTGAGAAGAAGCATGGTGACCTTGAAAGAGGATGCCCAGTGAAACTGAGAAGCACGGTGACCTTGAATGAGGATGCCCAGTGAAACTGAGGAGAATCATGATGACCTTGAAAGAGGATGCCCAGTGAAACTGAGGAGGATCATGATGACCTTAAAAGAGGATGCCCAGTGAAACTGAGGAGAATCATGACGACCTTGAAAGAGGATGCCCAGTGAAACTGAGGAGGATCATGATGACCTTAAAAGAGGATTCCCAGTGAAACTGCGGAGGATCACGATGATCTTAAAAGAGGATGCCCAGTGAAACTGAGGAGAATCATGATGACCTTGAAAGAGGATGCCCAGTGAAACTGAGGAGGATCATGATGACCTTAAAAGAGGCTGCCCAGTGAAACTGAGGAGAATCATGATGACCTTGAAAAAGGATGCCAAGTGAAACTGAGAAGAAACATGGTGACCTTGAAAGAGGATGCCCAGTGAAACTGAGGAGAATCATGATGACCTTAAAAAGAGGATGCCCAGTGAAACTGAGGAGGATCATGATGACCTTGATAAAGAAGAGCAAGGCCAGTCAGCAACAGGAAAATTATGAGAACTTTCAAAGCCATCAAGGGATCAAAAATCAACAGAAAAAAAGCAAGCAAGTATAGTAGTCAATGACAATGACTAGATAGGAGACATGTTTGCAGATGGACAGAGTATGGGGTTGAGAAGTAAACAAGGATGTAGTGGATGGGTTGTGTACATGTGTAAGGGAACAAGATCTACTGAACAAAACCTGAACAACTCAATATGTTTTGTCCATCTACAGTTTGTCACAACACTTATGATTTCAGTAGTTTTCAAAAGGACATCCCCAAAATATCATCTCAATACAATAATAATTACAATACTTGACTTCTAATCTGACTTATGCAGTCAAAATCTTTTATCTTTAATCCCAATAAAGCTGCATTTGTGAAGTTTGGTTGTACTATCAATCAATATGATTGTGCTTCAAATAAAGCCAGGATGGTCTCTAATTGGGTCTTCATCCATTTAACTTTAAACTGGTAATTAACTGTATGACCTGGGCTATAAAGTTGATCAACTAGAATTACAATAATCATCCAATGATGAATGTACTTTTTTAGAAATCAAAGATTCAAACGTGTTATTTAAACTTTTAATTTCTTTTGACCTTGAAATCGAAATCGCTTTCCTGGTGCCCCGTTACAAGATAAATACATGGTTAACCGAGACATGTTTGGCTCATTGTATTCTATAAATGCAAACTTGACCTGTGTCATCAAAGACATGTTGACAAATGGTAAACAACAATATTCAAATTCTGATCCCCTGTCAAACTGTACCTGACTTATCCACTTTAAAATAGGTATTGTCCATTCATTTGTCACTTTCAGTTTGACAGTTCCATGCTGGGTAGTTTTTGCAACCTGTTTGACATGTCCAGACATTTCAAGTGGTATTATGGATATTGAGATGTGAAATCCACTTAAGCACTCAGCCCGCTGACTTTCAAACACGGCCACTTTGATTACTGTTGATAAATGTGTTTTAGGAAAAGTTAACTGATAGAAATGCACATTTTAGATCCTGATCAGATTCAGCAGAGGGTTGATCTGGATCTACACCATATGCAAACTGAGATTTAATTCATGACATGCACTATATGATCAGCAGTAAACTTAACAAACTCCTTTATGTTAAGATTTTCCCTCTACATGTATTGTGCTCATAATACGATCTGTCATTTTCACACAGAATTCATTATACATGAGTGCAATGGAATATTTGCATAGGTAGTTCCACTCTGTAGAAATAAATTGTTAGAAGTGTTCAAAGCTCAATGACTGAATGTTCTGCTAAAAAAGGGAAAAATTATCAATATCAGGAAAAGTGACCCATATAGCCAAACAAAAAAGTGAATGGCAGAGCATAAGTTTAAAATAAGACCAATTTTCAAAACGACACCTTGAGCAATTAACAAAAAAGAAAATATTTGCTACTGGGGATTTGAATGAGTTTCTTAGGTGTATAAACCTTGCACCTGTTAATCAGTTTCTCATATTATGTATACACATATACAAATTTACTTGGTAAATTAATTCAAACCCACCAAAACATTTAAAATTTTGATGTTGCATGCAAAAACACACAACAGTAGCTAATGACACTTTCAAGTAAAATTGAAATTGTTGTCTAAAGCTTCTTTTAAACTCTTAAACATGGTCTGAGTTTTAAATTGACCAAAACAGATACATGTATTTGCATTATGGTTTCAAAACATTTTATCCAATAACTAATAACATGCTCCTTGATGGCTGAAAGACATCTAATGTTAAGACCATTGTTTAGTAAATGTACATGAGCTACAGTTGGGTACATTGTCTAATGCTTTATAATATTATGGTGTTGTGTTGTTTTTTTTGTAATTTCGTATTTGGTATAGTCCCAGGTCAACACAGATTCTAAATTGTGTTATTTGAAGACTATGTGAAGGTATACTTCAAACTATAATTGCAATAGAAAACTGATCAGCTGGTGTCAATACAAATTTATTATGAAAGTCCTGAATTTTCTTATTCAAATCATGAAAGTTAAAACATGTATTTTTCCAGTTTAACAAGATAAGCAAGCATCAATTATTTAAAGAACCTCAGTGACCATTAGCTGCTTATTAAATAAGTTGCTTTTAACGGGAAAATGCTGAATGAGCTGCTTACAGAGCACACAGACACAGCTGCTTTCATTGAAGCTTAAAGACTGCATAAGAATGAAACGCCTGCTTTCAAAGCTCAAAGACAAAATTAACTGCTTTCAAGAATATTGAAGTAATTGATCAGTAAAACTTTAAGACTCGTTTTGAAATTAAATTCATTTTGACACATATATTATACCAACTAAGATAACCTAAACTAAAGATAAAAAGTATTTTCCTTAACAATTTAGTTGGTTTTAAAACAAAACTTGAGTGATGAATTCAACATTCCAGAGATATTATATTATAAGACATGCATCTTGTGACAAGCTTTGAAAAATGAGGCTATTATCATTATCACAGGACCATATTGTAACTTCATAATGGAGTCTACTACATTATTAATAGGATCATTTATAACTCCACAATGAGGTGAACAAAACTCTCAGGTAATGGTATTTCACATGAATCCTGTTTGCACACTAATGTATGGCAGGTTGTATGGCAGGTTGGGTGGGGTTGGGGTATTTTTTATTCACTTTATTTCCCATGAGGTTTACTTTGTGTGTGTAATTTGAACCATTATTAAAATTAAGGAATGAAATATGTGTTAGTATATCTTGGTGCCAGAGTATTTTCAAGCAATGATCAGCATTCTGGCATAGTGGATCTTGACAATAAAATCAGTAAATTCTGGTTATTTCTAACAAATAAATAGGCATTATATAACTTGTAGCAGGGTCATATGCAAGATTTCCATAGAGGGGTTTGTTTCCAGCAAAATTAGGGTAGTTGCGCAGTAATTCCAGAGTTTTTTGACAAAATCGCAATGAAAATTTAATTGCTTCCCAAAAAGGGGGTTCAAGCAACCCCAATGAACCCCCTCTGGATCTGCCCCAGCATACAAATCTGACCAAATCAAGTAACTTAAACTTGTATGTAACTTTGGTTCATCAGCCAGAAAAATAAATGAAGCCAGATTATGTGAGGTGTGAAAAAAACTGTTTAACTGTTTTGCTGTAAAATGGTATCATGCATTTTACTGTGCTTTGATGAATTTTATGCACAAATGTTTTAACCCTTTCCTCCATAGATACACCTTTATTGCATGGGCGAACAGTTTAGATCTAGACCAGCTGGCACTTCCGTGCCTTCTGATCAGGATCTAAACTGTTCGCTTTTTGATTTGTTAGGTTATCTCTGACCAAAATGCCACCAGTGCAGATCCTGATCAGACGGCATGGATGTGCCAGCTGATCGGGATCTACACTGGTTGCACATGTGTAAAAATGCGTATATATGGAGGAAAGGGTTAACGAAGGATGAAGAAAGTTCAAACAGCAGAATGCCTTCTCAAACATAGGGAAATTATTCATTTGAGGTTTCACCCAACAAACAGTTTGGGCAACAAATAACAAACCCCATTTTCATTTAGCATATTTTCATTTACTTAATTATTGGATAACTTAAGTGCTTTTCAGTACTTAAAGCCTGGATTTTATGTTATTACATTAGGCCATAGAAAATTAATTCCTAGATTCTCATCCTAATTTTGGGAAAAAATGGGGCGGGTGGGTGGGTTATATTTTTTAATTTTTATTTTTCATTCTCACTGTGAACGTATCTATATATTGGCAATATGTAAGAATTTGTTGTTGTATAAGTGATTACTATTTTAAAATAAAGACTAAATTTATATACCGTATTTTATCTAAGTCTTCGGATGGAAAAAAATAATTATTTTTCTGGCTGAAAGAATACTTAGAGACGAGAATTTTTATTTTAAAAAAGATCGTCCGAAAATTTAGAAACATGTACATTAATTGACACGTCCGTAATTGTAAGCCCAGAATACGTCAACACAAACCAGACGTTTCTTCCTTTGAAATTTCTGCTTACCTTTTTCAAGCAATTAACTCCATAGATGTTAAATAAACATCCTTTTGTTGTATAATCAACATTGCCGAAAAAAATGTGATGGTTGTCGCAATAGATTAGTTACAAACTGCTAATTCGGCGAAGTGCTGGTACTGCAGATAAAACACAACCTGATAAGAAATAAGCTATAATTATCACAGATACGCTGTCAACAAACAATCAGCTGATTGAGAAATGAAATCATCCCAGTTAGTCGACAGATTGAAATTCTTTAGTACAAGAGCGTCAATCGATTTTCGAGCAGTGCGCACCGTCTCAAGTTGACGTCGGCGTCTTTGATGTTAAATACACAAGCATCGCTGACATTTTAGATCAAAACGGTCAATGACCAGGTGTTCAACAGATGTTCATAGCAGTTGTAAACTGGATGATTTTAGTCAATGTACATGTAATTATTCTCGGATATTTTAGGGGCAAGGTATTCGCATGATTAAATATATATGTCGTTCATATCATTTATCACTCATAATAAATATTATAAACATCGGACTTAAACATTGTAAATTAAAATGCACGGTCAGAAATATACAGTACGCCAATCGTTGCACGGTCAGAAACATACTTCGTTCGTATTAGTCTATGTGTTATTAAATTTTAATTTAAACGCGACGATGCTCCGAATTGAGCCCTGCATATTTCGGGAAGAAGAAAAAATACGAACGTTGAAATTTTAACAAATTTCTTTTTCATTATAAGAATTAAGAACGTTGTACAGAAATGCTATTATTAAAATAATGTTTAATAAAAATGCACATAAGGTAAATTTTGATCTAAGTATATTTTTTTTCAAAATAAAAAACGTTCGGGCGGAGTGATTTTCGAGGGGCGGGCGGGGATGAGAATCTAGCAATTAATTTTCTATGGCCTTAACTCATTTTAGAGCATTTACAATCACCCTCAATATGACAGATGTAAAGTTCATTCAAATGTTATCCTAGCCATTTAAGGTGACCAAACAATGTTTTCCTTATCTGAAGGGTGGTCAATATTTCAGTCAAAAATAGGATTTAAATAACAAATAGTACTAATAACTTTTCAAAACGGATCCTTTCCTTCATACAAAAGTAAAGGATGGTTGACAAATAAGAAAAATGTCAAGAGGATAATACTTCAATGACTTATAAGGTAACTTGACCAGTGCTTGTCCAATTTTTGAATGCTTTGTTAAACGTTTCCTTCATATGTATGCATTTACGGCATTGGCAAACAGTGTAGATCCAGATCAGCTGGCACATCGATGCTGTCTGATAAGATATGCACTGTTTGCTTTATGATTGATATGATTATTTTTTTATCAAAAAGAGAACAGTAAAAATCCTGATCAGACAGCACCGAAGTGCCAGCTGATCTTGATCTACACTGGTCACTTATGCAATAAAATGCGTAATTTATATGGAGTAAAGGGTTAAGATGACCCATTTCAAATACTTTCCTTCACAAAATGAAATGAATTTCACAGTAATTAAGCTTGTTTACAGGCAAGAAAATGACAAACATTCTTAAGTGACAGATTGTCACCTAAAAGCAAAAAGTGGCCAACTGTCATTGAAATATGAGGAACTTATCCTGTTTTTAGACTACGCTGACATTTTACACCTGAAATCAAGACCGTACAGACCCATCAAGACTTACAGGTTTTTCTTTGGTCAGCTTACCCAAAAAAGTTTCACCCTTTCCTCCATAGACACACCTTTATTGCATGGGCAAATAGTGAAGATCAGCCGGCACATACGTGCCGTCTGATCAGGATCTGCACCTACACTGGTGACACACGTAAAAATGAGTATTGATGGAGGAAAGGGTTAAGTAAGTATTTATAAGACCTTGATTCAGAAAAAGCTGGGGACAATTTTAGTGTTTTTTTTCTGCATTAACAGTTACTGTCCAGGTTGGCTTTTGATCTAGTTTTGTGTTGTAAATAATATGCATTTTACATTATTAGTCAAAGGGCAAATGAAACAAACAATTTTGATTGGAGACTTAATTTTACCAGGGAGGCATCAAACTTGTTGTTTAACATTTCCAAAACAATTTTTACACCATGTTTGAAATGACATAGTTAATCAGCTTCATCAGCTTTATTTTATATAGTTTCATGAAAAGAAGACATTAATGTAATGTGCAGTCATTTTAATCAAATTTATGTTTGAATACAGTCAGAAACTGACAGAAGGATGGCTAAAAGGGGACCAAGTATAACAACTCCATTGGAAAAAAACACCTGAAAACTTGAAAACTTTGTTACCTTGCTTGTTTCGGAAAAAAAACAACAATTGTTTAAAACATACTAAAACATAAATATTTTGCAAACCAGTAAAAACAGTACAAGTAAACATTAAGCTCTTTTTTGTGGATGAAGACATATTTGACGAGTACATGTTAAATAATATATATATACGCTTTATTATGTATAAGGGATATAATACAAAACTTATGAAAGTTTTTTTTCTTTATGGACTGTTTGGGTTTAGTCGGTTTTAATGTAATCTGTCATTTGTTATACCACAAGCTTTCAAATTCATAATTATGTCTGTATAGAAAATGCCTTCCCTAGTTTTGTCAAAAATCTTGACATTGAGCCTTTCGCAGAGATGTAAAGTGAGTGTAAGGAATGACAACTCTGCGAAGGAGATTGGTATCAGGAAGGAAATATTGAGTGCTTTCAAATATCAAAGTGAATTATATAAACTGAAGAGTAAATGTCAATGTACGAGTGAACATATTTTATTAAGCCAAAGTTGTTTTAGAGTTACTAATGCATAAAAATTCTCTCACAACAGATCCTAAAATATTCTAATTAGTCAAAATTTCGCTGAAATTTGCTCAATTTCAGTCATTTATAGGCAATATAGAGTGGAGCAATTTATAGTATCCATAAATGAGACAATAAAGTATTTCAGCCTTTAGTGTTCAGCTTTTAATAATCATCATAATGTTTCTTTTCAATTTCCTATACCTTAGGAATGTATCTAACAACATGAAACTTTTATTAAACTTGAAATTCATAAAAATGTATATTCATGAAGCTGTAGCCATCGTCTTTAACCTTTTCCTCCATCTAAGACAAACCTTTATTGCATGGGCTAACAGTTTAGATCTAGATCAGCTGGGACATCTGTGCCGTCTGATTAGGATCTGCACTGGTCGCATTTTGGTCAGAAATAACCTAACGAATCATAAAGCAAACAGTGCAGATCCTGATCAGATGGTACAGATGTGCCAGCTGATCTGGATCTACACTGTTTGCCCATGCAATAAAGAAGTGTCTATGGAGGAAAGGGTTAAACAGCTCTTTGAACAATCAATAGATCTGCCTAAATTATAAAAAGGGGACTAGGGGAGTCCATAAGATTAATGCAACGTTTTAAGGGTTAATCTTTCTTTACAAAGACTATAGCCCTTTCCTCCATATTTATCTATGGAGTAAAGGGTTCATTTAAATATTCACTCTTTCTTTACATAGTTATCCTAATCTACAGACTATAGACTGTTGACAATCAAAATGTCAAAATGAAATGTAAGTACCTCTTACATGAAAATTCTGTCTGAGTCAATAATATGACAGGCAAAATATGAACATTATCAAAAGCAAAGTAAATATACCCGCATACTTGTAAATGACTTTTTTAAAGAATGGGAAGTTTATGCCTGTCCGGTTAATTATCTAAGTACTTATTTATGTTGGTTGTTAATGTTGACTTCAGTTTTAAACAATTTTACGGAGTCCAATATGTATAATAAATTCTATCGTCACCTATTCTAAACTTGATTCAGAATTAATTTTTGTTACAATGTAGCTCGTTTCTTTACCAAAGACTGCCATCTTTATAATTGCTATTTATATTCATTATATTTAGATATCTGCCCATAAGAAATAACCTAATTATCACAGACACCTGCAAAATAGTCAAATACATTTAACAGGGGCAGATAATTGAACCTTTTAACAGGGGCAGATAATTGAACCTTAACTCCATGAGATATAGCTGATGGGTGATCTGTATAAATCCAGATCAGCTGGTTCATTCAATCCATCAAATCAGATTCTTTACTGTTTGGTTATTTCTGACCAAGAAGCAAATCAGATGATCAGATCAGATGTGCAAGCTGATCTGGAGTTTGCACATGCGATAAAACCAGTATATATGGAGTAACGGGTTAATATATCTGACTCCTAGTACCAATTAAAGTTTTTAAATTACCTGAGACTTTGCAATGGTAGAGATCACAACAAGACCCTGGACGCTGGTTGCTATGACGCAGAATCAAAGGGGTGTGGCCAGCTGCACATCTTGGAGCTTTGCACACACTCATGTCAC
The DNA here is from genome assembly GCA_038501625.1 of Corbicula japonica. NCBI lineage: Eukaryota > Metazoa > Mollusca > Bivalvia > Venerida > Cyrenidae > Corbicula > Corbicula japonica. The sequence goes on along the minus strand of JAZAYU010000006.1, from coordinate 13,964,687 downwards.
ATCGACACTCGTAGGACGTTTTACAGCAGGGGTTATTCTCTTTGCTGCTATTGTAGACGAGTACAGAGTCTGAGGGGCAGCGGTGGGTAATGATAGAGTCACATGACGTTGCATCACAATTCGGGGAAATCTCTGCAATAAACAATACAACATTTTAGAAGAGACAACTACATCTAAAACTATCTGTTTTTAGTGGAAAATTTAGTAAATTTTAAATACTGAAAGTCATCTTCATATCTCTAGATATGATGAATCTATGAAGACAGACATCATGTTGTAGTGTAATAATGTATTAAAGAGAGATATGATAGAGTAGAGATAGTCATAAGTATATATGTGAATTATTTAACCCTTTACTCCATTTTACTCATTTGAACATTGGTGTGACCAGTGTAGATCCAGATCAGCTGGCATGGATCTAGACTTCTTGCACATGCAGAAAACCTTTATATATGAATTAATATGGGTAATAAGGGAACTACACTATACATGCATGCAGTGGCGCTCAAAATCTGCATGTCTCCCATCATCATTGTTGCTCAACAATTGTCAGAACTTTTATCAATTAAACAAGAGTGCCAAAGTGCCACAAAATATGCCCATTGAAAGGGCAATAACTCTGTGGCTTAGGTGACTTGGCTGGTTATCGAACTTGGCTTAGATATCATTCCCATACACATTCTGGCCAAGTTTCATGAATATCAGACAACAACTGTTTAAGTTACTGAGCGGACATCGCTGTGAACACCACCTGCCCGCCCGGACGCCCGCCAATATGTGTTCGCTGTAATAAGACCCATCTTCGACGAGCATAAATCAAAATCAACCTTATCAAAATGAAAATGATATAAACAGCATAATAATATTTTCAACTGACTTTCAATTTTAATGACCACTGAATTGTCTCCATATTTCTTAATAATAAATTATTGTGTACATTTAGATATATTTTATAGATACATTTTAAACAGACACAACCTATTAGGCCTAATGATGTATAATGTGGTTTAAAGTATCATGATTTAAGAAGATAATTATCATCAATTTATAGTTTTACATGAATTCATAAGTTTGTTTGTCTCCGATGTCACACATGATTTAACCCTTTCCTCCATAGATATACCTTTAATGCATGGGCGAACAGTTCGCTTTTTGATTCTTAAGGTTTAAGTTCTGACCAAAATGCAACCAGTGCAGATCCTGATCAGATGGCATAGATGTGCCGGCTGATCTGGATCTACACTGGTTGCAATGTGTAAAAAATGCGTATATATGGAGGAAAGGGTTCAATAGATATAACCCTTCACTCCATTAATACATTTTTGAATAACATGGGCGACCAACGTAGATCCATATCAGCTTGCAATTCAGTCTGATCTGGAACTACACTGTTACCTTTTTGATAAAAAATATAATGTAATTAATCATATACTTAACATGGAAGATTCAGATCAGACCAAACGGATGTGAAGGCTGATCTGGATCTACACTGGTTGCACATTGGATACAAGTGAAAGCCATTTAGAATCATAAGGCTATCAGTGACTTTTTTTTATCAGAAACTGCAATTTTATGGCAATTTTAATGGGCACAAATTCATGCAATTATATGATAATATACAAGACATACATGGTTAAATTCATTAAGAAGTTCTTATTGCCTTTATTTCACTCATCTGCTTCAACAGCCCACACAAATATTTAATACCAAAATAATTAATTTTGTTGGATACAGCATCTTGCTGTCAACTGATATAGGGTAACCCTTTACTCCATATTATGGCATGGGCAAACAGTTTGATCCAGATCAGCCAGCATATCTGTGCTGTCTGATCATGATCTGCAATGTTTGCATGATATTCATAATGTTACTGTTGACCAAGCCTGAACAGTGTAGATGCTGATCAGATGGCATGGGTGTGCTTGCTGATCTGGATCTACCCTAATGGCAAATGCATAAAGACATGTATATATATGGAGTAAAGGGTTAAATAATAAATACAAAACTTTTCACACCGGATAAATTAAGAAAGCTCAAAACAAAGCTTTTATTTTTTTGGAAATCTTGCACGACCCTCTGATTTAGGTCGCATATATGTTTTTTAATTAAAGCATTAATTTGCTTTATAGAAAAGGTATCCTGACAAGATACCAATAATCAGCTATAATTGTGACTTATAATACTTTTTCGAGTAAGAGTGCAACTCATTTTCTTGGTTACTGTAAAACATAAATGAACAAAAGGTTTCATCATAATTCGAAGAAAATACCAAGGTCATATTGTATGCAACACTTATGCACTCCGAGAACAAAAAATCTAAGTTCCCAATTAATCACCTGTAAAATAACAATCATCATGGAATTAATTCTATATATGACTAACAAAAGAAAGGTTATTGAAGAACAATTAGACAATTATAGGGCTATAAAGTGCTCACTGTTCAATCACTCTGTCAGCCAGGTTTATTTACTGCCTCCTTAGCAAAACACTTGCACCAGCATTCATCAATATAACACAAGTTTAATATAATAAATGATTTGTTTCCATATGTAATAAGATATCTGCATGCAAATTTTGGTCATGATCACAGACATAAATCATGTAACACACTTGATTGAGTGCTCGTCAGGGTTAAAGGTCTTAAAGGAAAATCATACATTTGATACCTAGACTGTATTGACATTCCAGGGTCTAAGATCATAAAACTGAGTTTGGAGACCAGTCTGAACTGGTCGCCATTTCAGCCAATCAGATGCTTTAGATTTGAGAATGGTCTCCCCAGTCACCATTTCAGCCAATCAGATGCTTTAGATTTGAGAATGGTCTCCCCAGTCACCATTTCAGCCAATCAGTTTTATGATTTTGGGCCCTCGACTGTATTGACATTCCTTTTGCAATTTCCTCAATCGAAATGCTGTCAAAAACATTTTTTTCAGTTACTATTTTTCCCAAGAAATAAGGATAGAAATTTTACTTAGTGTTTTAGCTAATTAACAGTCTAGTTTTGTTTGCTTATATAATAAGCATGGCTGCAAACAGTTACATGCAGCACACCTGCTGTCTGTTTCTATTTGCAAAACAACATGGAAAACACATTAATAATATTCCAGATCTACTGATGTGCATTAGGCAACAATAGTAGGTTCAAAGCTAATTTTGCATGACACAGTAACAGCTGTCTTGGCCTGTAGGTGTTTCTGTTTGCATGAAATCTGAAGCAAAAACTGCAGTAGACTATTTATATTATTTTAATGTAGGTGATAAATATCTAAATCAACTGATAATGGGATGTTTATTGTGCCCAAGTAGCATGCCTTTAGGTATAATCCTCTCATTTAAATAAAATAAATGCAGATTTGGAATAATGCTGTGAATTATGATAAATTAATCTATAAATGTCAAATGACAGGTTAACCTGATGCTAATCATGTATTAATTTGTATGTGTATGTAGTTCATGAGTGCAAATACCGGCATTAACTTTTTAGCCATCACCCACATAAGTAAGCTTGAAGACAATGATTGTTCACAGACAAACACCTTGATTTATCCCTTAGTCTTCCCTAGATACTTCACAGCAGTGGTTGGTGACTAAGAACAAAGAGACATGGAAGACATGGATACCACTGTTGTCACTGACGATATCAGATGACAAAGTTTGCCAAGAGACAGGAAACAAACATAAAACTAGAAATGTGTCCATAGGACACGGATGCCCCCGCTACGCATGTTTGTCATGGTGAACATTTATGCCAAGTTATTTTAAAATCCAATAAGTAATAACAAACTCACAGACAAGAAAATTCTGGTTTTAGTAATAGTGACCTTGACCTTGGACCTACAGGCATTGTACTCAACACAACGCCTTGTCATAGTGAACATTTGTGCCAAATTGTTTTGAAATCGTTCTGTTAATAACGAAGTTATAGCCAGTACAAGAAATTTCTATTATTTGTAACAGTGAATCTGACCTTGGACCTACAGGCATGGGTATTGTACACAACACATTGTCTTGATATAATAAACATTTATACCGAGTTATTTTAAAATCCGATAAGACATAACAAAAACAGAGCAGACAAGATTTTTTAAGAAATTCTTTTTAAGTAACAGTGACCTTGACCTTGGACCTACAGGCTTGGGTATTGTCACGACACACTGTCTTGATATGGTGAATATTTATACCAAGTTATTTTAAATCCATTAAAAAAAAACAAAGATACAGAGCGGACAAGATTTTTTCAACAAAATTCTATTTTTAGTAACAGTGACCTTGACCTCTGACCTTTAGACATGGGTGTTGTACACGACACATTGCCTTATCATGGTGAACATTTGTGCCAAGTGATTTTGAAATCCCTCCATTAATAAGGAAGTTACAGCCTGGACAACAAAATTCTATTTTTAGTAACAGCGACCTTGACCTTGGACCTACAGGCATGGGTATTGTACGTGACACACCGTCTTGATATCGTGAATATTGATACCAAGTTATTTTAAAATCCATTAAGAAATAACAAAGTTACAGAGCGGACAAGATTTTTCCAACAAAATTCTATTTTTAGTAACAGTGACCTTGACCTTGGACCTACAGGCATGGGTGTTGTACGCGACACACCGCCTTGTCATGGTGAACATTTGTGCCAAGTTATTTTGAAATCCCTCTATTCATAAGGAAGTTACAGCCCGGACAAGAAAATTCTATTTTTAGTAACAGTGACCTTGACCTTGGACCTACAGGCATGGGTGTTGTATGCGACACACCGTCTTGATATGGTGAATATTGATACCAAGTTATTTTAAAATCCATTAAGAAATAACAAAGTTACAGGGCGGACAAGATTTTTCCAACAAAATTCTATTTTTAGTAACAGTGACCTTGACCTTGGACCTACAGGCATGGGTGTTGTACGCGACACACCGCCTTGTCATGGTGAACATTTGTGCCAAGTTATTTTGAAATCCCTCTATTCATAAGGAAGTTACAGCCCGGACAAGAAAATTCTATTTTTAGTAACAGTGACCTTGACCTTGGACCTACAGGCATGGGTGTTGTATGCGACACACCGTCTTGATATGGTGAATATTGATACCAAGTTATTTTAAAATCCATTAAGAAATAACAAAGTTACAGGGCGGACAAGATTTTTCCAACAAAATTCTATTTTTAGTAACAGTGACCTTGACCTTGGACCTACAGGCATGGGTGTTGTACGCGACACACCGCCTTGTCATGGTGAACATTTGTGCCAAGTTATTTTGAAATCCCTCTATTCATAAGGAAGTTACAGCCCGGACAAGAAAATTCTATTTTTAGTAACAGTGACCTTGACCTTGGACCTACGGGCATGGGTATTGTACTCGACACACTGTCTTGATATGGTGAACATTCATACCAAGTTATTTTAAAATCCAATAAGAAATAACAAAGTTACAGAGCGGACAAGATTTTTCCAACAAAATTCTATTTTTAGTAACAGTGACCTTGACCTTGGACCTACAGGCATGGGTGTTGTACGCGACACACCGCCTTGTCATGGTGAATATTTGTGCCAAGTTATTTTGAAATCCCTCTATTCATAAGGAAGTTACAGCCCGGACAAGAAAATTCTATTTTTAGTAACAGTGACCTTGACCTTGGACCTACGGGCATGGGTATTGTACGCGACACACCGTCTTGATATGGCGAACATTCATACCAAGTTATTTTAAAATCCAATAAGAAATAACAAAGTTACAGAGCGGACAAGATTTTTCCAACAAAATTCTATTTTTAGTAACAGTGACCTTGACCTTGGACCTACAGGCATGGGTGTTGTACGCGACACACCGCCTTGTCATGGTGAACATTTGTGCCAAGTTATTTTGAAATCCCTCTATTCATAAGGAAGTTACAGCCCGGACAAGAAAATTCTATTTTTAGTAACAGTGACCTTGACCTTGGACCTACGGGCATGGGTATTGTACGCGACACACCGTCTTGATATGGCGAACATTCATACCAAGTTATGTTAAAATCCAATAAGAAATAACAAAGTTACAGAGCGGACACGATTTTCGAACATACACACACACTGACACACTGACACACCCACACACAGCCAGGGTGAACACTATATGCCCTTCCGCCATTACATGGCGGGGGCATAAAAATTGCTCTGTGCCCAAGGTTATAAAACTGAGATTGGAAACCAGTCTCAAATCTCAAGCATCTGATTGACTGAAATGGTGAATTAGATTGTAAACCAGTCTCAAATCTCAAGCATCTGACTGGCTAAAATGGCGACTGTTCTCAAATCTCAAGCATCTGGCCCCGTGATTATAAAACTTTTTTCATTCTCAGCTCAATTCTGTGCTCAAACTTAAAATGTCTAGAACATTAGCGGTCTTCATAAATAAGGAATAACTATCTGTTCAACAGTTGTTGTTGAATGCAATGTTGTCATATTTTCAGTTTAAAATCTTTTATTTTATATAATGAACAGAAACGAAGACATCAAATTTTCATGCTCAAATTGAGTCAAGTATGAAAAAAGTTTTATAATCACGGGGCCTGATTGGCTGAAATGGAGACTGGTTTCAGCCAATCACATGCTTGAGATTTGAGACTGGTTTCCAATCTCAGTTTTATAACCTTCAGCTCTGGAGTACTACTGAGATAAAGAGCACACACTCCTGACCAGGTAAGATCTGGAGACATTGAAAACACACAATGTCATGACAAAGTTACTTTTAGAGACACTGATCATCATAACATATGACAAAAGCCTGATTTATTGCACTGTATCACAAACATATCATGAAAATAAACAAATGTAAGAGACCTTGATCACACACAGGAACAACTGTGGACGAGAAAAACATCACAGACATTTTATAGAGAACAACCGTAGACATGAGAAAAACATCACAGACATTTTATAGAGAACAACCGTAGACATGAGAAAAACATCACAGACATTTTATAGAGAACAACCGTAGACATGAGAAAAACATCACAGACATTTTATAGAGAACAACCGTAGACATGAGAAAAACATCACAGACATTTTATAGAGAACAACCGTAGACATGAGAAAAACATCACAGACATTTTATAGAGAACAACCGTAGACATGAGAAAAACATCACAGACATTTTATAGAGAACAACCGTAGACGAGAAAAAGATCACAGACATTTTATAGAGAACAACCGTAGACGAGAAAAAGATCACAGACATTTTATAGAGAACAACCGTAGACGAGAAAAACATCACAGACATTTTATAGAGAACAACCGTAGACATGAGAAAAACATCACAGACATTTTATAGAGAACAACCGTAGACATGAGAAAAACATCACAGACATTTTATAGAGAACAACCGTAGACATGAGAAAAACATCACAGACATTTTATAGAGAACAACCGTAGACATGAGAAAAACATCACAGACATTTTATAGAGAACAACCGTAGACATGAGAAAAACATCACAGACATTTTATAGAGAACAACCGTAGACATGAGAAAAACATCACAGACATTTTATAGAGAACATAATACTACGACATGAGAAAAAGATCACAGACATTTTATAGAGAACATAATACTACGACATGAGAAAAAGATCACAGACATTTTATAGAGAACATAATACTACGACATGAGAAAAAGATCACAGACATTTTATAGAGAACATAATACTACGACATGAGAAAAAGATCACAGACATTTTATAGAGAACATAATACTACGACATGAGAAAAAGATCACAGACATTTTATAGAGAACATAATACTACGACATGAGAAAAAGATCACAGACATTTTATAGAGAACATAATACTACGGAGAACATAATAATAATGTTGACTATTCTGTTCATTGATCATGATTGTGAACATGGTAGTTGATATTGATGTCATAAATTTTATACCTTGACTTTCCAGAACCATAAAGTTGGCATTTGAGACATTTATTACCATCCTGACAATTTTGGCACTATATACTGTTAGCATGATTCTAACAAAAGAAAATGATTCAATCTTCACAGAAGACAAGAAAAAAAATCCTTATAATATTATGTTGGCATATATTTATCATGATTCTGACAATTTTGACACTGGAGACATGGATCATAATGATGACAGTGTTGGCATTGGAACCATGGAATAGATTCATGACATTGTTGTCACTTGAACCATAGACTGAAACCCAGACAATGTTGTCATTGGAATCACAGAACCACGAAACAGAATCCAGACAGTATTGGCACTGGAACAATGGATTACAATCCTGACAGTGTTGTGTAGAACCATTGAACATAGCCCCTAAAATGTAGTCATTGGAACCATTGAACACAATCCTGACAGTATTGTCATAACAAGAGGGCCATGATGGCCCTGAATTGCTCACCTGAGTATGTTTTTCATGAAGCAACACTGCCTTGCTATGAAATGTTGGCACAATATGAGTTTCATCCTCGATCACAGACACCTGTGTAGCAATCCCAAGCTGTTTTTGATATAAGCTACCCATACAACAAGTTTGGAGTCAATAGGCCAAAGCAAACTCAAGTTATTAAGTGAAAATTGAATTTCTATTTTTAGCTACAGTGGCCGTGACCTTGACCACAGACATCTAGGTAGCAATCCCAAGCTGCCCGTTGATATAAAATACCCATATACCAAGTTTGGAGTAAATAGGCCAAAACAAACTCAAGTTATTAAGCAGAAACTGAATTTCTATTTTGATCAATAGTGACCTTGACCTTGATCACAGACACTTGGGTAGTAATCCAAAGCTGCTTCTTAGTATAAGCTACCTTTACACCAAGTTTGGAGTCAATATGCCAAAGCAAACTTAAGTTATTGAGTGGAAACTGAATTTCTATTTTTAGCAACAGTGACCTTGACCTTGATCACAGACATCTGGGTAGCAAACCCAAGCTGCCTTTTGATATAAGCTTACCATATACCTAGTTTGGAGTCAATTGGCCAAAGCAAACTCAAGTTATTAAGCGGAAACTGAATTTCTATTTTTAGCAACAGTGACCTTGACCTTGATCACAGACACCTGGGTAGCAATCCCAAGCTGCTTCTTGAAATTAGCTACCCGTACACCAATTTTGGAGTCAACAGGCCAGGGCAAACTCAAGTTATTGAGTGGAAATGGAATTTCTATTTTTAGCAACAGTGACCTTGACCTTGATCACAAACATCTGGGTAGCAATCCCAAGCTACCTCTTCATATAAGCTACCCCACAGACCAAGTTTGGAGTCAATAGGCCAAAGCAAACTCAAGTTATTGAGCAGAAACTTAATTTCTATTTTTAGCAACAGTGACCTTGACCTTCATCCTATGGTCATGATTTGAACAACTTTTGCAGACATTAGTGCCAGGATGCTCCAGGACAAATTTGGTTAAAATCCGTCCAGTGGTTTCAGAGGAGATGTTGTTTAAAGGAAATTGTTGACGGACGACGGACAAAGACCGGTCACAATAGCTCACCATGAGCCTAAAGCTCAGGTGAGCTAAAAACCACAGAACACAATCCAAACAATATTGTCATTGGAACCATGGAATACAATCCTAATAATTTTGTCATTGGAACCATGGAACACAATCTCAACAATATTGTCATTGGAACCATGGAACACAATCCTGATAATTTGTCTTTGGAACCAAGGAACACAATCTCAACAATGTTGTCTTGGGAACCATGGAACATAATTCTGTCAACGGAACAATGGAACACAATCCCAACAATTTTCTCATTAGAACCATAGAAAACAATCCTTACACTGTTTTTATTGGAACTATCAACCATAATCACAACAATTTTGACATTGCAACTATGGAACACAATTCTGACAATGTTGTTATTGGAACCACAGAACACAATTCTGTCATTGGGACCATGGAACACAATTGTGACATTGTTGGCTTTGGAACCATGGAACACAATCCTGACATTGTTGGCTTTGGAACCATGAAACACAATTGTGACATTGTTGGCTTTGGTATTATGGAGCACAATCCTGACATTGTTGGCATTGGAACCATGGAACACAATCCTGACATTGTTGGCTTTGGAACCATGAAACACAATCGTGACATTGTTGGCTTTGTTATTATGGAGCACAATCCCGACATTGTTGGCACTGGAACCATGGAACACAATCCTGACATAGTTGGCTTTGGAACCATGGAACACAATCATGACATTGTTGGCTTTGGAACCATGGAACACAATCATGACATTGTTGGCTTTGGAACCATGGAACACAATCATGACATTGTTGGCTTTGGAACCATGGAACACAATCCTGACATTGTTGGCATTGGAACCATGGAACACAATCCTGAAATTGTTGGCATTGGAACCATGGAACACAATCCTGACATAGTTGGCTTTGGAACCATGGAACACAATCGTGACATTGTTGGCTTTGGAACCATGAAACACAATCCTGACATTGTTGGCTTTGGAACCATGGAACACAATCCTGAAGTTGTTGGCATTTGAATCATGGAGCACAATCCTTAAAATATTAGCTGCGGAAACATGGAACAACAATCTGTTAGCTGTTGGCATAGGATTTTTATTAAACCATCTGTCCTGCCAACTGGTATTCATAGAAATCAAACAGTTATATAATAACCATGAGGAAAGATGATTAACTAAACAAAAGTAATAAAAACATTGCAAATAAATAGCAATAGCAGATAAATAGCAAAGTAACATTACATCAACAGTCTGATGTCCAAGGCCCATAATGAGGCCTTTTGAGGACTAATTAATTGTATTTCTTAATACCAGAACAGCCGGTACATCTGTGCCATCTGATCAAGATCTAAACTATTAGCTTTTTGATTCATTAGGTTATTTCTGACCAAAATTGCGACCAGTGCAGATCCTGATCAGACGGCATGGATGTGCTGGTTGATCTGGATCTACACTGGTTGCACATGCGTAAAAATATGTGTATATATGGAGGAAAGGGTTAAAATGTAAAGCAAAACTACAAACACTTTTGTTGACAACAAGCTTGTACATTATAGAAATTCAGTTACTAAAGGGTGTCAACATTGGTTAAAAAGGATTAAACTGTCACATCTAAGGTTAGTACGCCAAGGCATACATTTGTTTTGTACTAATACCAGCTAACATAATAATTGTACAACAATTTAAGTTAAAGTCAATGTCCTATATGGTTTTGCACTCCAGTCAAACAGTCTACAAGCAGAGAAAAATATTAAATAATGGACTGTGTAAAAGGTATGGGAATTTTCATCTCAAACAAAGTTATACAAACAGAAAAGATTCTTTGGCAAATCTTATTAAAAGGCAGATCTGATTATGAATATTTCCTATAGATCAAAATGGCTTTATTATTTGACTGTGTCATTTAGGTTTTTGTGAAGATCACTGCCGCCCGTACAGTCTTTTTTTTTATCACTGCCACCCGTACAGTCTTACATGGTTCAGTGACCTTTTGCATTACCTCATTTCCACCATAATTATATAGACTTTTATCACACGAGCAAACAGTGTAGATCCAGATCAGCTGGCACATCTGTGCCATCTGATCAGGATCTGTACTGTTTGCTTTTTGGCCAGAAATATCATAATAAATCAAAAAGTGGACAGTGTAGATCCTAATCAGATTTCACTGATCTAGATCTACATTGTTCACCTATGCTAGAGCAGCTTATATATTGGTTAACAGGAGCATCTTTGTACAGATCTTATCAATGGTTTAAATAAGCTTGGTATTAAAATGTCAAATCTCAATCCTATATATTATTTTAAAATTTAATACTCAGTAAGGTTGTAATGAAGTTCAAATGCATTATAAAAATATATCAATAACAGATAATGTATTTTGTAACAAGAATCGCCCAGAAGATTAGATTTGCTAATTCAAGATGGTGTAACACTTTACTATGACCTAACTCTTTAGATACAATTTAGCATGGGCGAACAGTGTGGGACCAGACCAGCTGGCATACCAGTGCTGTTTGAACAAGATGCACACTGATTGCTTTTGGATTAATTAGGTTATTTCTGACCAAAATATCAGGGGCGGGGATGAGATGAGGAGGTCCTGACAAGCAAGGATGTGATATATCAAAATCATTTTTATAAATTCTATGATTTTTGTATTAATATTATTTTTCTGTTTGGGGATTTTTTGCAGGGGTGGGAGTGTGTGTGTGTGGGGGGGGGGAGGTGTCCAGGCATGAAAGGAAATTAAACAAGACAGACCAAAGTCAGAGCAACTACATTTAAAAAACACAACATTTTATTGTTGGATTTTAAAAGGAGGGAGAGAAGGGAGTCTGTGGAGGCAAAAAGCACTTTAGACCAGTTAAATATTTTCTTTTGAACAAGGAAGTATTTACTTTAAAAAAAACCCAACAAATTCATGCATCATTTCATGTATTTGGTACTAGGTTAAATGGGCGAATTGACAATCCAGCAAATTAAAACCATATAATAATAATTGCCTTACAGAAAATTTATTAAACTATTGTTAGGTTCAGCAATATGATGATAATAACATATTAAAGATGATATAATTTAATGTGACATCAAATAATATATGTTCTCAATTCATGTATCATATAACCTTATCACGGCATGCATGTCATCTGCATAGCATGATGGGACACTGACATTGATTGCGCAGCTTAATATTTCATCCTTATATCAAAAATATTAAAGCTATTTTCTCATGGAATCAGTAGTGTAAAGAAGAAATACAAAAAATGGCATATCATAACATACCAAATAATCTCTATGTGTTGCCTTTTCTTCAAAAGGGCCAAATAAACATCAGCAGGTTCAGTGTTAAAGCCCTTAAGAAGGAAGTAATGTTGGTGACAATCTATAGGCAAGGTCCTTTAAGCCTTTTCTTCATTAATATGCAGATCCAGATCAACCAGCATATCCGTGCCGTCTTATCAGGATCTGCACTGGTCGCATTTTGGTCAGAGATAACCTACCAAATAAACTAGAATTTGGTGTTCCGCGGAACACATGTGTCGCCTGCCAGCAAAAAGTTGAAATGTGGGCAGGACATATTCTTGTTGCCACTGATGGCGTTGTTCATGAAGATGATATATTCCGAGTATCAAATGAGAAGAACAAGTACTTTTAAGTATATGCCACATTTTCATGTTAAAGTCTCCTTTGAAATGGGCATAACTTAAAAAATTGAAACAGGATTAATGATTCTTGTTCACTGATGGCATTGTTCATGAAGATGATATATTTCCAGTATTAAATGAATAGGACAAGTAATTTCAAAGTTATATGCAAGATTAAGTTTCATGTTGAAGTTGCATGTGAAAGGGGCATAACTCAAAGATAGTCAAACAGGAGTTATCATTCTTGTTGTAACCCATGTTGTTGTTCATGATGATGATATATTCCAAGTATGAAGTGAATAGGACAAGTACTTTCAAAGTAATAGGCAACATTAAGTTTCATGTTAAAGTCGCATTTGAAAGGGGCATAACTCAAAAATAGTCAAACAGGAGTTATCATTATTGTTGTAACCCATGTTGTTGTTCATGATGATTATATATTCCAAGTATGAAGTGAATAGGACTTGTACTTTCAAAGTATTAGGCAACATAAAGTTTCATGTTAAAGTTGCATTTGAAAAGGGGCATAACTCAAAAATAGTCAAACAGGAGTTATCATTCTTGTTGTAACCGATGTTGTTCATGATGATGATATATTCCAAGTATGAAGTGAATGGGACAAGTACTAACACAGTTAAAGGCAACATTAAGTTTCATGTTAAAGTTGCATCTGAAAGGGGCATAACTCAAAAATAGTCGAACAGGAGTTATCATTATTGTTGTAACCGATGTTGATGTTCATGATGATGATATATTCCAAGTATGAATTAAACAGGACAAGTACTTTCAAAGTTAAAGGCAACATTAGGTTTCATGTTAAAGTTGCATTTAAAAGAGGCATAACCCAAAAATTTTAAGTCAAACAGGAGTTATCAGTATTGTTGTAACTCATGTTATTGTTTATGATGATGATATATCCTAAGTATGAAGTGAATAGGACAAGTAATTTCAAAGTAATAGGCAACATTAAGTTTCATGTTAAAGTTGCATTTGAAAAGGGGCATAACTCAAAAATAGTCAAACAGGAATTATCATTCTTGTTGTAACAGATGTTGCTGTTCACGATGATGATATATTCCAAGTATGAAGTGAATAGGACAAGTACTTTCAAAGTTATAGGCAACATTAAGTTTCATGTTAAAGCTGGGGGACTACCAGATGACGCCGCCGTCGCCGACACCGACGACAACGCCGATGGACAATAGGATCCCTATGTGTCTACCTGCTATTGCAGGCAACACAAAAATCTAACAGTTTAGATCCTGATCAGATGGTATGATGTGCCCCTGCTGATCTGGATCTAAACTGTTTGCCCTTGCAATAAAGGTACCGGTATATCTATGGAGGAAAGGCTTAAACAGACAAAAGGATCTCTTGTTTTTTCCTTTGAGGGCAAAATAAACACAACAGGTTCAAAGCTTGAGAAAAAAGTGAAGGAAGTGATGTTGGTGACAATCTATAGACAAGGTCCTTTAACAAGATACGAGATGGGACATATGATCTGATTGACAGCAATGATCTTCTATTGTGCAATTGCCTTGTTGCATTTACCCCTAACCTGATGAACAGGATTTGCTCAGATAACTTTAATCCTTGGGATATGGCGTTATTCATGGGTGAACAGTGTAGATCCAGATCAGCCAGTATGGCCCGGCTGTCTGATCAGAAGTAAAGGTTAAGTTGGGTTTTATACTTAAATCAGTAATATTTAAATGCCTGTAAATTCTGTTTAAAAACTATGGAAAACTGTTTCAGCATATAATTATACTGGAAGTTTGAACTCAAACATATATTCTAAGGATATCCCAGCAATGTTAAATAGTATTTATCATATGTCCATGGCAAAAAAGGAATTATATTCTAGATTCATCAAGATTTGTAGGTACTTATTGTTATGGAATACATATCTGAGTTGAGTTGATCTGAGGTTCGAAAAAATTATTTGTTTTGCGAATTGGGGCAATTGCAATTATACATAACAAAATCATAAGCTATTACTTGTGAAGGGTTTTTAGAGTTGGGAAAATTTATATTTATTCAAAACCTGATCAGCTCATTTTTATTTAATTTTTAAATACATAATCAATTTTATACCCATGAAATAGTCTTTTTTTTTCAAGAAAAACAAGAATGTTTCACTATGAAAAAAGAACAGGAATTAACAGTATGAAAAAGAACAAGAATTAACAGTATGAAAAATGTATGACAAGAAACAACAATTTTGCTTTGGAGGTAACTGTCAAATGACTTTGATGCTGCAACTAGCAAACCATGTAGCTATGTCTTGTGCATGCAGACAGTGCATAAAGCTGGATTAAACCTTTCCTTGATATATACACATTTTTACGTTCACCATAGCAATAAAGGTGTATCTATACAGGAAAGGATTAAACAGGCCAATATATCACCTCCAGCTGTAGCCATAAAATGACCAGCTTTCTCAAAACCACTGAAATCCCATTAAAAAGATTTTACAATGAAAGTAATAAAATGACTAGGTATGCTTATTTCACCATTTACAACATTTTAATCGTTTGACTGATGCTTAAACTGGGAATAAAATTATGGTTTTAGTGAATTCCTTTCCACAGTACCATAACACCTCTGGTCTTCCATAAAACAGACCGGTATTAAATTTTGCACTTTTTCAATAAATTTGCCTTAAGGACTCACAAATGAGAGTAATGAAGTCCCCCAAAAGCAATGAAGCAGCAGTATAAAAAGATTACATTACATAATGACATTTTAATACTAATTTAGCTCCTGTTGGCACAACAATACAAAGTTCAATTAAACAGCAGGGACTTGGAAACCACAGTGGGGAGAATGTTACAAAATGGTCATCAAAAAAGTGTTAAGTGTTTCTTTAATGCTAGAGTACAATGAAGGCACAGGGACAATGATAAAACTGCTCAGCAAAGACCCTATGACCCTCATAAATCACCTCCTGGAATCTGGTTTTCAAGAATATAAATGTCCTAGAAGAAGTAAATTCTCTAAAAATAAACATTCTTGAAGAAATATATTAGTTTTGCTACTTATGTTATAGAAGTTAATAATACAAATTAAAGTTCAGTGCATGTTCCAAATAAAATTAACCAATTATCAGTCTTGAGAGACAGAGTCCATACAGGTAGTCACAGTTTAAACTGTTACTTCATATATACACTTTTTATCACATGTGCCACCAGTGTAGATCAAGATAATGCTGTCTGATCAGAATCTGCACTTTTCTTATTTTGGTCAGAAATAACTTCATAAATCAAAAAGTGAACAGTGTAGATCCTGATCAGACAGCATGGATGTGGTGGCTTATCTAAATCTACACTGTTCACCCACACCATAACAGTGTATCAATGGAGTGATGGGATAATTTGCACTTGTGATTGTTAAATGATAAAAATGATAAAACAACAATTTTTCAAAAATTGTAATGAAAATTTTGCATGGTCTTACATTTCATATTTTCAAAGAGGAAATTACACATGGTGTTCAAAAATACCTTTGGTGTTCAAAAATACACATGGTGTTCAAAAATACACAAGTCCTCATTAAATGAAGTATAATTTTAGTTTAGATATGGTTTTTTCTGCATTATTCTCTGACTAAAACAATAGACAGTTACAGAGGTTTGTGTCACTTTGAACTGAAATGTTTAAAATAGGAAACTGTAATTAAAACATTGTTGCAGGCACTAAACACAGTAAATTTGATACTTGAATCGACCTTATACATGGCATGGCCAGATGAACATAATAAATTTCAAATTATCTGCGCAGAAATTAATAAAGGGTTTCATTATTACTTGCACAAATTAATAGAGGGTTTCATAACCAAAGTGCAAATATGCTAAACGTTAGCAATTTCAAGGTCATAAATTAGCTACTGAAGCTGCACAAACAATATCAACTCCAGTGCATCGAGTGATAGAAATGTCAACCGCAATTTGGATCAACTGACACAATGGAATGTCCGAAGCAGCTGCAAACCTGTACTTACGGTTACATAATTAGCAGATTCGTATTTTCACAGCAAAGCAGATAGTGTAGAGTATTTTGCAAGATTTGTACAGTATTGGCAAGCTGCAGACAAAATGCAGTTGTAACTGTCTGTTTCATTCCATAGTAATGTCTTGTCTTCAAGCCAATGCAATTAAGCATTGTGCTGGGTCTAACATAACCCTTTCCTCCATAGATTCATCTCTATTGCATGGGCGAACAGTTAAGATCCAGATCAGCTGGCACATCTGTTGTCTGATCAGGATCTAAACTGTTTGCTTTTTGATTTGTTAGGTTATCTCTGACCAAAATGCTACCGGTGCAGATCCTGATCTGACGGCACAGATGTGCTGGCTGATCTGGATCTACACTGGTCGCACATGTGTAAAAATGCGCATCTATGGAGGAAAGGGATAAGAAGTTTATTCAACATTTATCCAATCCAGAACCCTATACATAGGTTTTTTCTAGCTGCCTGATCAGGATCTACACTGTTTGCTTTAAGATACATTCAGTTTTTTCTTACAAGTGTAGATCTAAACCAGATGGCACAGATGTGTTGGCTGATCTGGTCATACACAGGTCAAACAAACAATAAAATTTGTATTTATGGAGTTATGAGTTTAAATCTTAATCACATGCGTGACCAGTGTAGCCAGTTGCTTCTCAGTCAGAAATGATTTTGTGAATCTTCAAGCGAGAAGTGTAGATCCATGCAATCTGAGCCTTGGTCTCACTGGTCGCCTACGGGATAAAAGCTGTATCCCTTGAAGTAATATTTTAACATCGGAATACTTGATACAACTATCAATGTTATGTTTTGTTAAAATCTTCTAACAATGTTTATTTAGTCAGGTGAATCAGAATAGAATTCTTCTATTTTTACATCTCTGGTAAATTTCTTTGATTTCCAGAAACAAATCCGCTATAATTCACTTAATAAAATTCAAGAGCATTTCACAGCAGAACACTGCAGCTTTTCAAATTCCAACAGTTTGTAACAAATTTTCTTATCATCAAAGTAAATTGGTGATTGACAGGTGGGCCCAAGATCATAAAACTGAGATTTGAGACCAGTCTCAAATTTCAAGCATCTGAATGGCTGAAATGGCAACTGGTCTCCTGATTTAGTTTTATGATCTTGGGCACAGTTTGTAAGAAATTTTCTTATCATCAAAATTAATTACTGATTGACAGGTGTTGTTTGTTTGTTACTGTCTTAAAAGAGATATGAAATACCATTGGTAAATGCAAAGCCATTCCAAGAATGTTCTATGTCCTCTTGGGTACACACCTTACATCTTAGAATAGAACATGAAGGTGTGAAATTTTGGCATAATAACAAATAAATTACAACATCTCTATCATAATGTTTAGACAGGTATTGTTCCAGCTTGTGAGTTTCATTCATACAACAGCCAATTGATACTGCTATGTGCAATCTAAATGTAATCCAGTCAACAAAAGGATTCCATCAAACTTGGCACAATGTTTCCTTACTTATTGTCCATGATAGTATGTTAACTAAAACTAATTTGTACACTTAAAAATTCCAAGAACTATAATCTAAAAAGCTATATATCAAAATTGTCTTTGCTTTTCTTTTTTAAATGAAATTTTAAGCCTTTAATCCATATTCATGTGTGGGAGCACATCAGAGCCCAAGGTTATAAAACTGAGAATGGAAACCAGTCTCAAATCTTAAGCGCCATTTCAGCCAATCAGATGCTTGAGATTTGAGACTGGTTTCCAATCTCAGCTTTATAACCTTCAGCCCAGTACTGGCTGATGAATATCTAAGCTATTTGCCGATGGGATAACTGGGATAATGCAATGATATAGATATATACTAATTACCGGTAATAAGTAGAGGAGTGTTCAGTTCAACATTTGTGTCACCCTCTGGCCTGCCATTTTTTAGAATAATAATCCAAATAGTTAAAGGGGCTTAACTCCTTTAAACATTTTAGTGTCATCATAACCCTAAGGTCATAAGCAATAATTTGAAAGTTTGATGAAGAAATATATAAAGAAATGGCAAACTTTTAAACAACATTGAGTTTTCATAAAAAGGGGCATAACTCCATCGAATAAAACTTTGACCGTAAGATGTTGGCACCATCATGAGGCTGTTATCATAAGTGATATAATTTGAAAGTTTGATAAAGAAACACAAAGAAATGGCTAGCCAACATTAAGTTTTCGTGACAGACCGACATACAAAGCTGTCTTATGTATTGCCTTTTCTTTCAAAGGGCGACACAAAAACTGAAAACTTCTTCTAAACTGACTTTCAAGCAAAATGCATGCATTTCAAACTTGTAACAATTTGGCAGAACAAAAGTTTTATTTACTTTTTTCATAACAGCTAATTTACGATAAAACAAATAAATTTTTTCTAAACTGTTCAGTCATCTTACTGTTCAACACTGGCAAGACTAGGACACATGATTGTTTGTTACCCTAGGGTTGAAGGTTATAAAACTGAGATTGGAAACTAGTCTCAAATCTCAAGGATCTGATTAGCTGAAATGGCGACTGGTCGATATTTGCAACTGGTTTCCATGCTCAGTTTTATAACCTTGAACACAGATTTGGCACAAGGATGAGCAATATATCAAACAAATTTCAGCAACCCCCTGGGCATTGCAATACAAAATGTAATTCACAATGCATAACAACACAGAAGATGTCAAACGTCTTTGACTTTTATCTCTTTTCTCTGTGGTGAAATGATAAACAGCCATGCCTTCCATCTATGTGAATGACCCCTTGAAATTAATAGTAGCAATAAAAACATTAAAGAAGCTTTATAATCATAGCTTCAAATCTTACAACCAAGTCTGATGGCAAGTACTCCCACTTGTTTCATTGGCTTTTGAAATTTATTTAAATCAAAAACTCCCCTGCTGTGCTTTTTAGTACAACAATCAAGCACACATTGGCTGTAATTTTAACCAAACATGGAATTTGTGTTCGAGAGTCAAAGAGTTGGAAAGTTGGGCGTATTTTCAGTCAAAAAAGTTGAAATTTAAGAAGTTCTCAGATAGAATGTCAGCTTAAACCTTAATTTTCATTCATCACTCAGCTGGAATGATGGCATGGGGTATTTCCTTAAATACTGTGAGAGCATTTTTATCCCTACATGCAAGAGACAAGCATTAGAACATGGTCTGGTTTTGTCTTGGTAATATCTTCTGTCAGTGATTTCATTTTTCATTATGATACAAATGTCTGGGAAAGGCCATGAGTCATCCAGACTATTGACAACTTTTTAGACTCCTGCTGAACCTTGGTATCTTTCCTATTTGGAATGCAGCTAAAAAAAGGGAATGATAAAAAGCACCCATTCAGTGCTCAGTATAATGTGTTACTTGTAAAAGGTCACCCCATACTGCAGAAGGTTGTGCTTGGTAGGCTTGAGGAACATGGTGCTAGGTGGCCATGGAGGTTGATGCTAGGTGGACATGGAAAGATTGGTGCTAGGTGGGCATGGTGAGGTTGATGCTAGGTGACCATGGATAGGTTGGTGCTAGGTGGGCATGGAGAGGTTGGTGCAAGGTGGCCATGGAGAGGTTGG
The DNA here is from genome assembly GCA_038501625.1 of Corbicula japonica. Classification (NCBI taxonomy): domain Eukaryota; kingdom Metazoa; phylum Mollusca; class Bivalvia; order Venerida; family Cyrenidae; genus Corbicula; species Corbicula japonica. The sequence goes on along the minus strand of JAZAYU010000006.1, from coordinate 13,943,973 downwards.
TGCCAGGTGGGCATGGAGAGGTAGGGGCTATGTGGGCATGAAGAGGTTGATGCCAGGTGGGCATGAAGAGGTTGGTGCTAAGTGGGCATGGAGAGGTTTGTGCTAGGTGGGCATGGAGAGGTTGGTGTTAGGTGGGCATGGACAGGTTTGCGCTAGGTGGGCATGGAGAGGTTTGTGCTAGGTGGCCATGGAGAGGTTGGTGCTAGGTGGCCATGGAGGTTGGTGCTAGGTGGGCATGGAAAGATTGGTGCCAGGTGGGCATGGTGAGGTTGGTGCCAGGTGGGCATGGAGAGGTTGGTGCTAGGTGGGCATGGAGAGGTTGGTGCTTGGTGGGCATGGAGAGGTTGGTGCTAGGTGGGCATGGAGAGGTTGGTGCTAGGTGGGCATTGAGAGGTTGGTGCTAGGTGGGCATGGAGAGGTTGGTGATAGGTGGGCATGGAGAGGTTGGTGCTAAGTGGGCATGGAGAGATTGGTGATAGGTGGCATGGAGAGGTTGGTGCTAGGTGGGCATGGAGAGGTTGGTGCTAGGTGGGCATGGAGAGATTGGTGCTAGGTGGGCATGGAGAGATTGGTGATAGGTGGGCATGGAGAGATTGGTGATAGGTGGGCATGGAGAGATTGGTGATAGGTGGGCATGGAGAGATTGGTGCTAGGTGGGCATGGAGAGATTGGTGATAGGTGGACATGGAGAGTTTGGTTATAAGTGGGCATGGAGAGATTGGTGATACGTGGGCATGGAGAGGTTGGTGATAGGTGGGCATGGAGAGGTTGGTGATAGGTGGGCATGGAGAGGTTGGTGATAGGTGGGCATGGAGAGATTGGTGAAAGGTGGGCATGGAGAGGTTGGTGCTAGGTGGGCATGGAGAGATTGGTGAAAGGTGGGCATGGAGAGGTTGGTGATAGGTGGGCATGGAGGTTGGTGCAAGGTGGGCATGGAGAGGTTGGTGCTTGGTGGGCATGGAGGTTGGTGCTAGGTGGGCATGGAGGTTGTTGCTAGGCGGGTATGGAGAGGCTGGTGCTAGGTGGGCATGGACAGGTTGGCGCTAGATTGGCATGGAGGTTGGTGCTAGGTGGGCATGGAGAGGTTGGTGCCAGGTGGGCATGGAGAGGTTGGTGTCAGGTGGGCATGGAGAGTTTGATGCTAGGAAGGCATTGAGAGGTTAGTGCTAGGTGGGCATGGAGATGTAGGTTTTAGGTGGGCATGGAGGTTGGTGCTATGTGGGCATGGAGAGGTTGGTGCTAGGTGGGCATGGAGAGGTTGGTTATAGGTGGGCATGGAGAGGTTGGTGCCAGGTCGGCATGGAGTGGTTCGTGCTACGTGGGTATGAAGAGGTTTTTGCAAGGTGGGCATTGAGAGGCTGGTGCCAGGTGGGCATGGAGAGATTTGTGTTAGACGTGCAGGAAGTAGCTGGTATGAAATGACCATGAGGAAGCAGATACTAAGTGGAAACGTGGATGATGGTGCTAGCTGGACATGTAGTAGCTGGTGGGCCACAAGGAAACTCATACTAGAAGGTAGATAGAGATAAAGGATTTTGCATGAAAGATAGAATCACTTCAAATTGAATTAAACTAAAAAGCTCTAAGTGTTTGCTGGAACCAAAGCAGATTGTTCAAAATCACTCTTACACTTCATCCTGTCATGAGTGATTTAAACACCTGTAGTTTAAATGCCCCAAAAGTCTCTCATCTATAACATAAATGTTAATCCCTCAGTTACGGACACAGTACCTATATATCCAAAAATATTCAAATATCTTCATTCTGTACATTTCAAGTATTCATCCATACCAAAGATATTATTATGAACATTTAAATGCATTCCTATGGCCCATGAAAATGCATTTATTACAATTTTATACAAATATGATATCACATTAACCCAAGATGACAGCATAAATTTCAGGATAAAATTGTGTAAATAGATGTAATTTGATTATTCAAATTATGCAATTGTATAAACGCTTAGAATTTTAAGAAAAGGGACAAATTGTTTACAAATATTTAAACTCTAAAAATTCATGATTTTAATTCATTTATCATTATTTTTGTTATACTTTAACCTTTTACTCCATAGACATACCTTTATTGCTTTGGTGAACAGTGTAGATCCAGATCAGCTAGCACATCTGTGCCGTCTGATCAGGCACCGATCGCTTTTTGATATACTAGGTTATTAGGCACAAATGTGCTGGCTGATCTGAATCTACACTGGTTGAATATGAATAAAAATGCGTATATATAGAGGAAATGGTTAATCATTTGTTGTTGTTTTTTTCAATGTGAAGCTTTGTCCAAACCCCTCAAACATAATTGATGATTTCATTTCCAAGAAGCAGACATCCCGATCCAAATGATATGCCTATTATTTTATATGGGTGGCTACACTAAGTCACTTTTAGAATGTCGTGCACACACGAAATCACTCGCTTCAGGTTGGTTTTTTTGCTTATTTCTCAGTAATTTTTCCACTGATCAGCTCACGAGCACCCTACTCCTGTTAAAAAGCAATGTTATAGACATTTAACCTCCCATATCAATCGGCTGTTGTTTTCTCAAACATTCATTTAAAAATTTTTGTTTGAAATGAGTTTGAATGTTAGAGAAAACAGCAAATAACTGATATTGAAGGTTAAATATCAATGACAATGCTTTTTATGGTGCTCTTTATCTGAACAAAATCGGTCCAGAAATTACTGAGAAATAAGCAAAAACATATCAGAAGCGAGTAATTTCGGGTGCTTTTGTGTGTGCACGACATTCTAAAAAGTTACCTGGTATAGCCACCCTGTTTATTGTCATATTTGCTGCTACATTCCTAAGTTATCTATAGTGAAATTTACCTGATGAATGAAATTGTGCTGATGTTTTCTCCACATATCTTTCTATAGATAAGACTCATAAATTACAACCCTATATACTATCCTCCCACAATTCATATAAAATTTACAATATGCACAAGATAACATCACCCATAACTTGAAACAATATAAAGGATTATTCTTCTTCAGGGCTGGGAAATCATTCTTTATATTAAAATCACAAGAACTATCTCCAGACAAAACAAGGGCGTTAGGTATGGTGTTAGGTTATGCAAGCATTGTCTTGCTTTATCTACCTGGTTAGAAAAATGAGACTGGAAACCAGTCTAAGATCTTTGAATTCCCACTGGTTAGTTTTAAGAAAGTGCTCAATTTCAACCAATTAGATTGCTGAGATCTGAGACTGGTTTCTATTCTCAGATAACTTTAGACTCTGTCTGTGTCAATGACCATATTTAAGGATATTGGACCGAGACTGTTTTAATTGAAAACCCTGGACTTTTTCTAGGTAGCCCAAGGGATCAATTTTGGCCACAAACATTCTAAATGCAAAGTAGGTACAATGAATACAGTATTTTATTCCAAACATTCACATTGCAAAATGTCCAAATTCAGCTACAAAAAAATATTCATACTATTGCTTTTTATTCAGCCATTGAATAGAAAAGTTCACAAACAATGCCAGTAGTGCAGAATAGTTTGTTTTCTTTAATCCCTTTCCTCCATATATACACATTTTTACACATGTGCAATCAGTGTAGATCCAGATAAGCCGGCACTTCCCTGCCATCTGATCAGGATCTGCACAGGTTGCTTTTTGGTAAAAAATAACCTAATAAATCAAATAGCAAACAGTGCAGATCCTGATCAGACGGCATGGATGTGTTGGCTGATCTGGATCTACACTGTTGGCCCACGCAACAAAGGTATGTCTGTGGAGGAAAGGGTTTAATTTATGTTATGTGAACAAAAAACAATAAATTAAAAGCTGTGTTAGATGATTCCTTCTAATATTGATGTTTTATCAATTAAAATTCTCAGTGTCTCCATTAGTCTCTCCCCTTCAAAAACCACAGAAAAGGGTCTGAAACTTTATTTACAAGTTATCAAAGAACAAGTAATTATAAATAAATAACTCCGAAGCAGACTAGACAGGGTGGATTCTTTACTCGATTAAATTCTTCACAGGTAATTTAAACAATATACTTAAACACTAATCGAAAATTTTCACTTTCTTTTTGTGGCAGGGTGGGGGTGGATTTTAAAACCACCTTTTCAACGTACCATTATCCATTACTATTAATAGCTGAACAGTACAGATCCTTATCACACTGCACAGAATGCAGGCTGATCTGGATCTTCACCGTTTCCTTCTTGGTCAGAAATAAAATAATGAATCTAACAGCAAAATGTGGATCCTTATCAAATCCAAGGAAGTGCCAGCTGGGCTGAAGGTTATAAAGCTGAGATTGGAAACCAGTCTCAAATCTCAAGCATCTGATTGGCTGAAATGGCGACTGGTCGCCATTTCAGCCAATCAGATGCTTGAGATTTGAGACTGGTTTCCATGCTCAGTTTTATAACCTTGGGCACAGATCTGGCTATACACTGTTTGCCTGCTTGGTTCTATATCCCATCAACATGAATTAAAGGTTTGAATAGCAAAACTAAAGATTTAATAAGCTGGCTTTCTACAGGAATCAAGGAGTTTGGAGTGTTTTCTTCTTTAAAATTACCCAAACAATAAAATCCATTTGATAATTGTGGAGCATCATAAACATCTGAAATGAACCTAAACAGAATTTCAGAATAAATCTAAATCTCTACAGTTAGACCTCTGGAGTTAATTAAAAGCTAGAGAATTTATGTTGTAGCCAATTAGGATTTGATAATTCATTTGAAGCACTCAATTCTATCTGATTAAGTATCTAATCACTGAGGTGTATTCCTAGTAACATCTCAATCAGACTGTTATGTCAAATAGAATGAGTGACAAGGGGTAGGAAACAAATGATAATAAAATACCAGTAGGTTGGCAAGAAAACCATAGTAAAACATTTTCAAAGAAGGTAAAATAAGATAGATTGCAGAAAGGGTATGGGATAGATTGCAGAAAGGGTATAGATTAATCATGACAACAAATAGGGCAAGGTGGCCCCAAAAAGGGACAATGTGCTCATTATGAAGGGCACTTTGCAGAACATGTCTCATAGATATAACTTCATTTTAGAGATATTTTTGTAATACAACTGTTGACTAAAACATGTGTACTGTTTCATGGCATTTGTTTTAAAACTCCTAATATTATTAATCAATATTTGATTTATTTCTTACCAATATCATTATTCCTATGAATTCTAGTGAATAAAGAAAAGCTTGGATTTTTTTTTTGAAACAGTGCATAGGATGTGCCAGTTGATCTAAATCTAACTGGTTGCACATGTGATAAAATGCATATACATGGAGTAATGGGTTGCGGCTAGGTCATTTTTATAATTAACTTTGCCTGTTGTAAATGTTATCAAGCAAAATCAAACATTAATGCATCACTTTCCATGTTATCACATAGAGTTTTGTCATTCCTGTGATGTTAAGATAATACATCCTGATTTCGTTCATCAAATAATGAACATTCCATAGACATAAAGATACAAACTGCAGCATTTATAGATAAATCTAACAACTACATTATAAATTAGCCAAGCTAAAATGTAGGATGTTGTACAAATGCTACTATTTTTACAAAGGTTCACATGTTATTGTAAATGTATTACATATTTAAGAAGTCAGTTAAAACGCTCAGGGTCAGATGCAAGATTCTAAGAAAGGGGATTTTATTGGGACATTTATATGGTAGTTACATGATAATTTCCTATTTCCAGCATCCCCACTCGGGCCACTGAAACCCCTCTGGATCTGCCTCTGAACACTATAAATCTTTACTTGAAACCTGCTGACAATCAACAGTAATGCACTGATGGCTTTTGAATTTGTTAAGACCATTCTGATTTTAGTTAACCAATTAATGATTGAAAACTATCACTGTAAAACTTCCAACCCGAAAAATGCTCCTCTCTCATAGGCGTGATCATAGAGGCTATGGAGACAGACCCTACCTTAACTGGCCAACCCTGCCCCCTAAAAATATCAATATTTTATGGTCTAATGGATAAACACATGGCTTTTCTTTTGTTTTGATAGATTGGAACAGTTATCATAATCATTCTCACTAAATTACTATCAAAATACCAAGTTCTCTTAAAAATTTGTGTCCTACCGCTAAAGTAACAATATTTTTAGAGGGTGGGGGTGGAGTGGGGGGAGGTCGTGGTCGGCCAGTTTATACAAATTTTAGAGAAAACGGGGTCCTTTTCCAAAGCCCCTGTGAGCATTATAATATAATGTTCGATTGGCTCTACCTGGCTTATAAACTGGTGCTCCTCCAAGACCACAGGTCAGATTTAACACCTTCGATGGTTAGAAAGAGAATCTGATAGTACCATGCTTTTCACAAAAAAATCTAAGGTAACTGGTATACGCAATGTACGTGAATTTCAATGAAGCAAGTTCAAAAAGGGGAGCTTACCCTATCAGTTATTGTAGGGTAATGGTTGTCAATTTACCAGGGGAAATAACTTTAGCGATTATTACTAAATTTTTGGAAAGTAACAAATCAGAATCTGTTGTCGCAGCTAAGATGAGTCCAGGACTGGTTCTGTAATTATAAGATAAATTACTTGGGAACAATTCTTCCAAAACAAAAACAACAGAAAACGAACGTATCTGGTTCTGGGCAATGCAAGATAGATCTGCATAATCTCACGGTCTCCTTGGAACCTGAACATATGCAGTCCAAACGACGCCAACGGACTTTTACATTGTACGTATTATCAGCTTTGCAGACTTTTGTCATTTTTGACGGTATAAAATCTCCTATATTACAAAATGACATAACAACGACTGCACTGCATAAATGTATTGGTGTCGAGTTTACCGCGGTCTTAAGCAAAGAACGTCATGATAAAAGTGAAAGCTCGCCAGTTTGTAAACAGAAGATAAAAGGACACCAAGATAACGGCCGAGGACAAACTCTTGATTTATCACACTTTTGATCGAAATTAAATAAATCCCTAAACTGCGCATATTGATTTAATTGCTTAACATCTCATTACGTTATTTCCGCAGTATGAATTCTTAAGGATAAGTTAAAGAGCAATAAATACTGTATACATATTTTTATTCATATTTTAAATCCTATGACCAGGTTATAATGCACTTAATAGTACACCAGTCCATGTTATTCCTTTCGATGCTGGATCCTGTTAAATCGTTCTTGGCTTACCTTGGCATATCCCTGATTCATCCCGAGAGGCCGAACCTCTGGATCGGACTTTGACAACACACTGTAATCCTCTACCACAAACTCCCGGCTTCTCAGATCCGCCCCCACATGAATCCCCGGCCCCACGGGCGCATACCATACAACATCCGCAAGGGTCTAACACTTGCCCATGTGAACAGTTTACTGGCGTGTCACATGTAAGTTGATTGCACGTGCACAAATCATACGAGTCTGCTAACGTCGCACGAAATACCACGAAAACACTGACGACAAGTGCAAACTGCATAGGTTGCAAAAGTGTGAACATGTTTATAAAATACATTCCGTCTTAAGTGCTAACATTTAAATACACGTGAGTAAAGTACATCCTGAAAAGGAACACCTTTCTTCTTTGTAGATTTATAGGCAAGTGACTGACTACATAACGCGCGATTAAAGCACTTTTTACTTTGCGTACGCAGGTAAAAGTAAATAAGGACTGTTAAGCCAATCAGCTTTGGTGGGCGGGGCGTCGTATGGGAAATTCATTTTAATTCGCATTCTGCTCAGTGTAAGGTATCTTTGCAATAAATATAAATTGAAACCTTCTCTAACAAATTTAGTTATCGATATATTCTTGAAAATATCCACTTTATATATGTTTCCATTGAATATTGTCGGAACACTGCCAGAGGAAATTTCATTCATAACATCTAGGTACGTTCATTGATAAATCTCAAGTTACCAAGTGACACGACGATAAAATGCTTACGAGTTTAACGCGAGTGCCACCAATAGAAGCCTTTTGATTTGCGTCTTTTATGTTACCCGGAGTGTCAAGTATGTTTAAATTTGGCGCACAAGTAACTGAATAAGATGACGGGCATATATCGGTCCTTGATCCATAGTACCCGCATGTCATGTAACGTTCTATGATCCATAATTACCGCATGTCAAAAAATATAACGGAACATAAGTTATGACTACCGCATGTCTAAAAATGAAAAGGACCATGATCCATTATTCCCGCATGTCAGAAAATGTATAGGACAATGATCCATAATTCCCGCATGTCAGAAAAAGTAACGGACCATGGTCCATAATTCCCGCATGTCAGAAAATGTATAGGACCATGATCCATAATTCCCGCATGTCAGAAAATGTATAGGACAATGATCCATAATTCCCGCATGTCAGAAAAAGTAACGGACCATGGTCCATAATTCCCGCATGTCAGAAAATGTATAGGATCATGATCCATAATTCCCGCATGTCAGAAAATGTATAGGACCATGATCCATAATTCCCGCATGTCAGAAAATGTATAGGACCATGATCCATAATCCCAGCATGTCAGAAAATGTATAGGACCATGATCCATAATTCCCGCTTGTCAGAAACTGTATAGGACCATGATCCATAATTCCTGCATGTCAGAAATTGTATAGGACCATGATCCATAATTCCAGCATGTCAGAAAATGTATAGGACCATGATCCATAATTCCCGCATGTCAGAAAATGTATAGGACCATGATCCATAATTCCCGCATGTCAGAAAATGTATAGGACAATGATCCATAATTCCCGCATGTCAGAAAAAGTAACGGACCATGGTCCATAATTCCCGCATGTCAGAAAATGTATAGGACCATGATCCATAATTCCAGCATGTCAGAAAATGTATAGGACAATGATCCATAATTCCCGCATGTCAGAAAAAGTAACGGACCATGGTCCATAATTCCCGCATGTCAGAAAATGTATAGGACCATGATCCATAATTCCCGCATGTCAGAAAATGTATAGGACCACGATCCATAATTCCAGCATGTCAGAAAATGTATAGGACAATGATCCATAATTCCCGCATGTCAGAAAAAGTAACGTACCATGGTCCATAATTCCCGCATGTCAGAAAATGTATAGGACCATGATCCATAATTCCAGCATGTCAGAAAATGTATAGGACAATGATCCATAATTCCCGCATGTCAGAAAAAGTAACGGACCATGGTCCATAATTCCCGCATGTCAGAAAATGTATAGGACCATGATCCATAATTCCCGCATGTCAGAAAATGTATAGGACAATGATCCATAATTCCCGCATGTCAGAAAATGTATAGGACCATGATCCATAATTCCCGCATGTCAGAAAATGTATAGGACCATGATCCATAATTCCCGCATGTCAGAAAATGTATAGGACAATGATCCATAATTCCCGCATGTCAGAAAATGTATAGGACCATGATCCATAATTCCCGCATGTCAGAAAATGTATAGGACCATGATCCATAATTCCCGCATGTCAGAAAATGTACAGGACCATGATCCATAATTCCCTCATGTCAGCAAATGGACCATGATCCTTGATTACCGTATGCCAAACAAGTTTAAATCATAGAAGTACTCTTTGTCAGGTCTATGAACATTTCTTTGTTGTAAAAAACTATGATCCAGCTAAATGTTTTGAGAGCATGCGGCTAACATTGAACAAAAAAACATGTGCCGGCTCAAAGACTTTTTCATTACGACAGTCATCCCCAGCACAGACCAGACAATGGTGAATATTCAAAACCAGTAAACAAACGGCGATACAAAGTATTTCATAAACCAACTGGCAGCATTTAGGCCTACTTCGTCCAGAATGGGGTGCTGGATTTGTCAAGGACTGAAATGCAACAAGCACAAGAAATTATACACCTCTATGCAGTGAAAAAGACATTTTCGATAATAATACGCGAGGACACACGGACAAAATGTAAGCAGCATTTCCAGACGTTCCGAAAGTTGCCAGACCGATGTACCTGTCTGGTAAAATTTGGACCGGTCCTACGTGATTTCTTATATTATCAGTGTCTGAAAAAATTTGAACTCCTTTATACTTGCTAATTCCTTGTTTACATGTTTCGGTCCGACAGAATCTTTTTTTCGGTCAGACAGATTTTCACATTTAGTCTGATCAAATGTCTGACACTTCTTTAAACTTTCGGGAAGTCTGCAGTTCACTAAGATACCAACTTAGCATGTAACCGATATAAACGTTGAGCGCAAAATACACTACACAATCAGGGGAAGCAACCGATATGACGAGCGGTACACTAACAATGAATATAACAATTGGGGTTACCGCCCTGGAATAATCTGAGGCTACTTTTTTTTATTTTAGATGGCATTGCAAGAATCAACGGAGACGCCTTGCAAACGGTACAATTCATTTAAATGTCATACTTTGAGATGAACTGTTATTCAAAAACTGCGTTGAAACCTTTAGATATTGTGACGAGCTTAAGAAATTTAAAATGATCACGTTAAGAGCTGGGTACGAGCACGGTACAGTCACACTGTTAGGAAAGTAAGTACAAAAATGGCCAACATTTTTGTTTTTCGATTTCCTTTTGGCTGGTGTAGTTTATAAAAAAAACAAGTGACAGGAAATTGTCACAAAACCAGGTTTTCATTTTCCAGACTGATGGCCGAGCGCAAATGTGTTTTTAAAGTCAGTAGATATACATAATGTGAAAAAGAAACAAAGTTTTATAATTGTCAGGAATGATTTTGAGTTACTGTTTAATTATATATATACATATATAAATGTATATGAAATCATAAATTCATGTATAATAATTGAATTAATTAGGTTGAAGTTGTTTTAATCACACATATTGATGCACTGACAATTTTGCTTGACATAGATAATGTCATTTTGTGAAAGTTTTAACATTTAGTGAATTTGTGATTTTAAGACGTTTTGAAGACGTTTTGGTCTTATGTAAAATTGTATCATAGCTTGTAACCATCATGTTGTTAAATATAAGGTAAATATAAAGGGGTCGGTTTCAACTTTTAGAACAAGAAGTTGTTTAAATGCAACCAAGACGTTGTGTAAATACCACACTGGCTGGCTTAAGATAATTAGCGAGGCCAACTGGCTTGCTTAAAGTAGTTAGCGAGGCCAATATTTGTGCTACCGAAAGGTTTCCGCGTTGTCTGTGTGAGATTGCTCCTCATGGATGTTACTTAAGTACGTAGTACAATTATTATAGTGTTGTAACACAAAGGCAGAATCAGATATACAGTGTACGGTTCCTTCGACTGCTGCCGTAGTCTCTTATGAAGCCCAGCTTCTCTGAGAAGGCAGCATAGATTGAACAATCTGTTATCAAGATTCATAGAGTCTATAGGAGTTGGAACTCCATACGGTTGGACTTCGTAGTCCCAACATAATAGTAGAGGCTGACGCCCACAGAGTTGAAGCTGCTCGATAGGTAGTCCATAGAAAGTCGTGGCTTATAAAGAAACTTGTTGAGACCAAAACGTCTGTGATCAACTCTAATTAGTTTTCAATAAAAATCAATCATTGTAAATCACATAGCTCAACATTTCATTTCAATCATATAAGCAAAGTAGCTTGAGAAAAATTACTATATAGTTGGTATATCAACCACAGTCTAAGGCATCGTCACCTTGTTAACAAACCCTTTTATATTGTTCAAGGCTATAAGATTGAATAGTCTTAGATAAAGACATAGGTTCTCTCGGTAGCTCTTGACAAATTGGGGGCTCGTCCGGGATTTGTTAACAGAAGGTATCATCAGCTGTGCTTTGTCAACTATATAGCAAAATATGGACTACGAAAAGTGGATAACGCTAGGCGAAAGGCTTGGTCTGAAAGGCTCAGAACTTTCAACATACGTTGAGAAGAAGGAGGCTGAGTACCATGAAAGAGAGGAGCGTGCTCAGCGTCGGGAGATATAACGCTTCGAACGCGAAGCCCAAATTCGCAGAGATGAAGCGCTACTTATGAAGGAGCAGCAAGAGATCGAAGCTCAACGTCTAGAACGTGAAGCCCAGATTCGCAAGGAAGAGGCGCTGCTCAGAAGGAGCAGCTTGATGAACAACGGCGATATGAGCTTGAGACGAAGGATAGAGAGATGGAGATTCTCCGTCTCAAGGCTGAGCTAGGTGACAAGGCTGTATCAACAACAGAGTTTGTGAACAGCAAGTCGTTGCGACCTAAGTTGCCGAAGTTTGAAGAGTCCAAAGATGATATAGACGCTTACATAGAACGTTTTGAACGCTTTGCCAAAAGCCAGAAGTGGGATGAATCCACATGGGCTGTGAGTTTAAGCTCATTATTAACTGGCAAAGGTTTGGAAGTATATACTAGCATGCCTCCAGAAGAGGCCAACGATTACACAGCATTAAAGAAAGCTGTGTTGAAACGCTATCAGCTGTCCGAAGAGGGATTCAGGCTGAAGTTCAGAGATAGCAAGCCATTACAGGGCGAAACTGTTTTTCAGTTCATCGCTAGGCTAAGGAGATATTTCAATAGATGGACAGAGATGGCAGAGATAGATGATACATACAAAGCTCTGTCAGATCTCTTAATAAGGGAACAATTCATTCAAAGTTGTTCTCAGGACTTGGCTTTGTTCATCAAGGAAAGAATGCCAAGATCGGTCGAAGATGTGACCAGGCTGGTCGAACAATATATAGAAGCCCATGGAGGGTCGATTACATATAACAGAAGTTCCAAGCCAAACCCTACGCCAAATAAGTCGGCCAAAGCAAATGACCAGAATAAGGAGACAAAACAAAAGTCTGGCACCAACAATGCTAGACCGACGTGCTTCAACTGTAACAAAGTTGGTCATCTTGCACGAGACTGCCGATTTCGCGAGGGTCAAAAGGAACTCAAAAGAATGTGAAAAATGATGAAGGCCGAGCAAATGACAAAAAGGTTTCAGTATTATGCATGCGTGCTTCTATAAACGAAAATATAGAGAACGGCCAACTAAAGCTAGCAAATGGCGAGTCAATGCCAGTCATCACAGGAGCATGTACCATACAGATGTTAGAAGGTGAGCGTAACTTAGACATACGAGCAGGATATGTCGGAGACAGAGAGGTGAGGGTCCTTAGAGACACAGGCTGTGAGCTAGCAGCAGTCCGGAGGGAATTAGTCCGTGATGATCAGTTGTCAGGAAAGCAAATAGTTATGATAACTATCGATGGCCAAGCTAAGACTGTTCCAACTGCTTAAGTAAGCATTAACACTCCATATTACCAAGGAGAGATAGAGGTCATGGTGCCAAAATCACTCATATGTGATCTTGTTTTAGGCAATATACCTGGTGTGCTTGACAAACCAGACCCAAACTGGACTAAGCATCAGGAAACAAACACCTCTATACTAGAGTCAAAAGTTGCTGCAGTCTTGACAAGAGCCCAAGTTAAGAAAGCTGAGCAACCAATTAGCGCATTGAATGTCCCGACACCCTCTTGCAGCTCAGAGATCAATGTTGATTCATTGAAACGTGCTCAAAAAGAAGACACGTCGTTGAACAAATTATGGTCACACGCATTGAACAACAAGGAGATGATGACCAAAGGTGGTCATAAATATAGATATGAAGACCGCAAAGGTGTTTTATATCGGATATTTGAACAGAAGAGAGGTTCAAACATAGTTGAGACTATACAGATTAGTCCCAAGTTCATTTAGAAAAAGAGTTATGGAGCTTGCCCATGAGTCAATAGTTGGAGGGCATCTTTCTGCAAAGAAGACAAGACAGGATCGTGACAAGCTTCTATTGGCCTGGCATTACTAGTGATGTAACTAGGTTCTGTCGCTCATGCGATATATGCCAGAAGACCATTCCAAAGGGAAGGGTAACCAAGGTTCCATTAGGTCAGCCTATCATTGATGTGCCGTTCCACAGAGTGACTGTGGATCTCATTGGACCAATCACGCCAGTATCCGATAGGGGAAATCGTTATATACTGACTGTGGTTGACTATGCAACAAGATATCCTGAAGCAGTAGCGCTACCCAGGATAGAAACAGAGCGAGTTGCTGAGGCATTGCTCGACATATTCGCCAGAGTAGGCTTCCCAACTGAGATGTTAAGTGACAGAGGTTCCCAGTTCACCTCTGATATGATGCAAGAAGTCAATAGACTGGTCTCAGTAAAACAGCTATTCACAACACCCTATAATCCAATAGTGCAACGGATTATGTGAAAGAATGAATGGGGGTTTTAAAGCTATGTTAAAGAAAATGTGCCAAGAAAGACCAAAAGACTGTGACAGATATCTGTCTGCTGTGCTGTTCGCATACAGGGAAGTTCCACAAGCGAGTACGGGTTTTTCACCATTTGAACTCCTGTATGGCCGAACCGTTAGAGGCCCGATGCAGGCTCTTAAGGAACTATGGACAGAGCAAGAAACACCTCAGGCTAGAAACACATATGAGTTTGTGTTAGATTTAAAGCAGCGTTTAGAAGAAACCTGCAAGGTTGCCAGGGAAAGCCTCAAAGAATCACAGCAGACATATAAGCACCACTATGACAAGTCTTCTAGACCAAGAAGCTTGAAAGTGGGTGACAAAGTGTTGGTCCTTCTACCAACCAATAATAACAAGCTGATGCTTTAATGGAAAGGTCCATTTGAAGTGGTAGAGGTAGTCAATAAGATGGACTACAGAGTGAAGGTCGAAAACAGGATAGCCACCTATCACATCAACCTACTGAAACGATATGAAGAAAGAACAGACGTTGTCTCTGCAACCGTAGCTATCATTGAGCCGGAAAGTGATGACCATTTAGGTGCTGTGGACGATGAAAACCTCCTGCAACTGCCAAATGTTACAGCGGGGGAAACATACAAAGATGTGCAAATAAATACAGAGCTGTCGCTTGAACAAAAGAACCAGGTATTGGAGCTCTTGAAAGAGTTCAGCGACATATTCACAGAGCAACCTGGATGCACAACTTTGGCCGAACATAGGGTGGAGCTAACCAGCACAGCCCCTGTACGGGTAAAACAATACCCAATACCATATGCCAAGAGGAAAGATGTGGAAGTAGAAGTTCAGGCTATGTTCGAAGCCAATATTATCGAACCAGCCATATCAGAGTATAACTCGCCCATAGTATTGGTGCGAAAGAAGGATGGCAGTAATAGGTTTTGTATAGATTTTAGAAAATTAAATGCCGTCACCAAGTTTGATACAGAACCTATGAGCAATATTGACGACATTATGGCTAAGCTCACAACCGATAAGTATTTTACAAAGGTTGATTTGGCTAAAGGCTACTGGCAAATTCCAGTTGCTGAAGACTGTCGTCATTATACGGCCTTTACAACGGAGTCCGGTACTTATCAATTCCGAAAAATGCCCTTTGGCATGGTAAATTCAGGAGCTACATTTAACCGCATGATGCGTAAATTGCTCGCTGGCTGCCACAATACCGACAACTATGTCGACGATGTCCTGGGGCATACAGAATCTTGGGATAAACACCTGGACATGTTGAGAGATCTGTTTGCCAGAGTTAGAAGTGCAGGCCTAACAGTTAAGCCTTCTAAATGCCTAATAGGATATAGCAACATCGGATTCACCGGACACATGGTTGGTAACGGTCTCCTTCAGATGGAGGAAGAAAAGCTGGAGAAAATCCGTCAAGCTGAAATACCAGGGCATTTCTGGGCTTGGCCAGCTACTATAGGCGGTTCATCCCATCATTTGCTGAGACAGCCGCACCGTTGACTGATCTCACAAAGAAAGGTCAGCCAAACAAAGTAAACTGGGGCATGACACAAGACAAGGCCTTTAAGTCACTAAAGGACAAATTAACGCGGGCACCGATTCTCCGTCTGCCTGATTTTGAACGAAAGTTCATCCTTCAGTGCGATGCTTCTGAGAACGGCATAGGAGCTGCACTGTTACAGCACCATGACGATGGCCTGTTTCCAATAGCGTTTGCCAGCAAAAAGTTGCTCCCACGTGAAAGAAACTATTCCGTGATAGAGCGTGAATGTATGGCAATAGTATTTGGAACAAGAAAATTCCAGAAATACTTATATGGTACACACTTTGTGATACAGACGGATCACAATGATCTATCTTACATTCAGAAGAGTAAGATCGAGAATAGCAGGATAATGAGATGGGCATTATTTCTACAAAACTACAAGTTCACAATACAGGCAATCAAAGGTTCGGAAAACTTTCTTGCCGATTATTTAAACAGACAGTAATCAGTCATAAAAATCATTCATAAAGCTTGAAAACGAAAGATCGTTTTCTTAAGAAGGGGGCTATTTGTCAGGAATGATTTGAGTTTCTGTTTAATTATATATATACATATATAAATGTATATGAAATCATAAATTCATGTATAATAATTGTATTAATTAGGGTGAAGTTGTTTTAATCACACAGATTGATGCACCTACAATTTTGCTTGACATCGATAATGTCATTTTGTGAAAGTTTTAACATTTAGTGAATTTGTGATTTTAAGACGTTTTGAAGACGTTTTGGTCTTATGTAAAATTGTATCATAGCTTGTAACCATGGTGTAATTATATAAGGTAAATATAAAGGGGTCGGTTTCAACTTTTAGAACCAGAAGTTGTTTAAATGCAACCAAGACGTTGTGTAAATACCACACTGGCTGGCTTAAGATAGTTAGCGAGGCCAACAGGCTGGCTTAAAGTAGTAAGCGAGGCCAATATTTGTGCTACCGAAAGGTTTCCGCGTTATTTGTGTGAGCTTGCTCCTCAGAGAGGTTACTTAAGTACGTAGTACAATTATAGTGTTGTAACACAAAGGCAGAATCAGATATACAGTGTACGGTTCCTTCGACTGCTGCCGTGGTCTCTTATGAAGCCCAGCTTCTCTGAGAAGGCAGCATAGATTGAACAATCTGTTATCATGATTCATAGAGTCTATAGGAGTTGGAACTCCATACGGTTGGACTTCGTAGTCCCAACATAATAGTAGAGGCTGACGCCCACAGAGTTGAAGCTGCTCGATAGGTAGTCCATAGAAAGTCGTGGCTTATAAAGAAACTTGTTGAGACCAAAACGTCTGTGATCAACTCTAATTAGTTTTCAATAAAAATCAATCATTGTAAATCACATAGCTCAACATTTCATTTCAATCATATAAGCAAAGTAGCTTGAGAAAAATTACTATATAGTTGGTATATCAACCACAGTCTAAGGCATCGTCACCTTGTTAACAAACCCTTTTATATTGTTCAAGGCTATAAGATTGAATAGTCTTAGATAAAGACATAGGTTCTCTCGGTAGCTCTTGACAAATTGGGGGCTCGTCCGGGATTTGTTAACAGAAGGTATCATCAACTGTGCTTTGTCAACTATATAGCAAAATATGGACTACGGATAACGCTAGGCGAAAGGCTTGGTCTGAAAGGCTCAGAACTTTCAACATACGTTGAGAAGAAGGAGGCTGAGTACCATGAAAGAGAGGAGCGTGCTCAGCGTCGGGAGATATAACGCTTCGAACGCGAAGCCCAAATTCGCAGAGATGAAGCGCTACTTATGAAGGAGCAGCAAGAGATCGAAGCTCAACGTCTAGAACGTGAAGCCCAGATTCGCAAGGAAGAGGCGCTGCTCAGAAGGAGCAGCTTGATGAACAACGGCGATATGAGCTTGAGACGAAGGATAGAGAGATGGAGATTCTCCGTCTCAAGGCTGAGCTAGGTGACAAGGCTGTATCAACAACAGAGTTTGTGAACAGCAAGTCGTTGCGACCTAAGTTGCCGAAGTTTGAAGAGTCCAAAGATGATATAGACGCTTACATAGAACGTTTTGAACGCTTTGCCAAAAGCCAGAAGTGGGATGAATCCACATGGGCTGTGAGTTTAAGCTCATTATTAACTGGCAAAGGTTTGGAAGTATATACTAGCATGCCTCCAGAAGAGGCCAACGATTACACAGCATTAAAGAAAGCTGTGTTGAAACGCTATCAGCTGTCCGAAGAGGGATTCAGGCTGAAGTTCAGAGATAGCAAGCCATTACAGGGCGAAACTGTTTTTCAGTTCATCGCTAGGCTAAGGAGATATTTCAATAGATGGACAGAGATGGCAGAGATAGATGATACATACAAAGCTCTGTCAGATCTCTTAATAAGGGAACAATTCATTCAAAGTTGTTCTCAGGACTTGGCTTTGTTCATCAAGGAAAGAATGCCAAGATCGGTCGAAGATGTGACCAGGCTGGTCGAACAATATATAGAAGCCCATGGAGGGTCGATTACATATAACAGAAGTTCCAAGCCAAACCCTACGCCAAATAAGTCGGCCAAAGCAAATGACCAGAATAAGGAGACAAAACAAAAGTCTGGCACCAACAATGCTAGACCGACGTGCTTCAACTGTAACAAAGTTGGTCATCTTGCACGAGACTGCCGATTTCGCGAGGGTCAAAAGGAACTCAAAAGAATGTGAAAAATGATGAAGGCCGAGCAAATGACAAAAAGGTTTCAGTATTATGCATGCGTGCTTCTATAAACGAAAATATAGAGAACGGCCAACTAAAGCTAGCAAATGGCGAGTCAATGCCAGTCATCACAGGAGCATGTACCATACAGATGTTAGAAGGTGAGCGTAACTTAGACATACGAGCAGGATATGTCGGAGACAGAGAGGTGAGGGTCCTTAGAGACACAGGCTGTGAGCTAGCAGCAGTCCGGAGGGAATTAGTCCGTGATGATCAGTTGTCAGGAAAGCAAATAGTTATGATAACTATCGATGGCCAAGCTAAGACTGTTCCAACTGCTTAAGTAAGCATTAACACTCCATATTACCAAGGAGAGATAGAGGTCATGGTGCCAAAATCACTCATATGTGATCTTGTTTTAGGCAATATACCTGGTGTGCTTGACAAACCAGACCCAAACTGGACTAAGCATCAGGAAACAAACACCTCTATACTAGAGTCAAAAGTTGCTGCAGTCTTGACAAGAGCCCAAGTTAAGAAAGCTGAGCAACCAATTAGCGCATTGAATGTCCCGACACCCTCTTGCAGCTCAGAGATCAATGTTGATTCATTGAAACGTGCTCAAAAAGAAGACACGTCGTTGAACAAATTATGGTCACACGCATTGAACAACAAGGAGATGATGACCAAAGGTGGTCATAAATATAGATATGAAGACCGCAAAGGTGTTTTATATCGGATATTTGAACAGAAGAGAGGTTCAAACATAGTTGAGACTATACAGATTAGTCCCAAGTTCATTTAGAAAAAGAGTTATGGAGCTTGCCCATGAGTCAATAGTTGGAGGGCATCTTTCTGCAAAGAAGACAAGACAGGATCGTGACAAGCTTCTATTGGCCTGGCATTACTAGTGATGTAACTAGGTTCTGTCGCTCATGCGATATATGCCAGAAGACCATTCCAAAGGGAAGGGTAACCAAGGTTCCATTAGGTCAGCCTATCATTGATGTGCCGTTCCACAGAGTGACTGTGGATCTCATTGGACCAATCACGCCAGTATCCGATAGGGGAAATCGTTATATACTGACTGTGGTTGACTATGCAACAAGATATCCTGAAGCAGTAGCGCTACCCAGGATAGAAACAGAGCGAGTTGCTGAGGCATTGCTCGACATATTCGCCAGAGTAGGCTTCCCAACTGAGATGTTAAGTGACAGAGGTTCCCAGTTCACCTCTGATATGATGCAAGAAGTCAATAGACTGGTCTCAGTAAAACAGCTATTCACAACACCCTATAATCCAATAGTGCAACGGATTATGTGAAAGAATGAATGGGGGTTTTAAAGCTATGTTAAAGAAAATGTGCCAAGAAAGACCAAAAGACTGTGACAGATATCTGTCTGCTGTGCTGTTCGCATACAGGGAAGTTCCACAAGCGAGTACGGGTTTTTCACCATTTGAACTCCTGTATGGCCGAACCGTTAGAGGCCCGATGCAGGCTCTTAAGGAACTATGGACAGAGCAAGAAACACCTCAGGCTAGAAACACATATGAGTTTGTGTTAGATTTAAAGCAGCGTTTAGAAGAAACCTGCAAGGTTGCCAGGGAAAGCCTCAAAGAATCACAGCAGACATATAAGCACCACTATGACAAGTCTTCTAGACCAAGAAGCTTGAAAGTGGGTGACAAAGTGTTGGTCCTTCTACCAACCAATAATAACAAGCTGATGCTTTAATGGAAAGGTCCATTTGAAGTGGTAGAGGTAGTCAATAAGATGGACTACAGAGTGAAGGTCGAAAACAGGATAGCCACCTATCACATCAACCTACTGAAACGATATGAAGAAAGAACAGACGTTGTCTCTGCAACCGTAGCTATCATTGAGCCGGAAAGTGATGACCATTTAGGTGCTGTGGACGATGAAAACCTCCTGCAACTGCCAAATGTTACAGCGGGGGAAACATACAAAGATGTGCAAATAAATACAGAGCTGTCGCTTGAACAAAAGAACCAGGTATTGGAGCTCTTGAAAGAGTTCAGCGACATATTCACAGAGCAACCTGGATGCACAACTTTGGCCGAACATAGGGTGGAGCTAACCAGCACAGCCCCTGTACGGGTAAAACAATACCCAATACCATATGCCAAGAGGAAAGATGTGGAAGTAGAAGTTCAGGCTATGTTCGAAGCCAATATTATCGAACCAGCCATATCAGAGTATAACTCGCCCATAGTATTGGTGCGAAAGAAGGATGGCAGTAATAGGTTTTGTATAGATTTTAGAAAATTAAATGCCGTCACCAAGTTTGATACAGAACCTATGAGCAATATTGACGACATTATGGCTAAGCTCACAACCGATAAGTATTTTACAAAGGTTGATTTGGCTAAAGGCTACTGGCAAATTCCAGTTGCTGAAGACTGTCGTCATTATACGGCCTTTACAACGGAGTCCGGTACTTATCAATTCCGAAAAATGCCCTTTGGCATGGTAAATTCAGGAGCTACATTTAACCGCATGATGCGTAAATTGCTCGCTGGCTGCCACAATACCGACAACTATGTCGACGATGTCCTGGGGCATACAGAATCTTGGGATAAACACCTGGACATGTTGAGAGATCTGTTTGCCAGAGTTAGAAGTGCAGGCCTAACAGTTAAGCCTTCTAAATGCCTAATAGGATATAGCAACATCGGATTCACCGGACACATGGTTGGTAACGGTCTCCTTCAGATGGAGGAAGAAAAGCTGGAGAAAATCCGTCAAGCTGAAATACCAGGGCATTTCTGGGCTTGGCCAGCTACTATAGGCGGTTCATCCCATCATTTGCTGAGACAGCCGCACCGTTGACTGATCTCACAAAGAAAGGTCAGCCAAACAAAGTAAACTGGGGCATGACACAAGACAAGGCCTTTAAGTCACTAAAGGACAAATTAACGCGGGCACCGATTCTCCGTCTGCCTGATTTTGAACGAAAGTTCATCCTTCAGTGCGATGCTTCTGAGAACGGCATAGGAGCTGCACTGTTACAGCACCATGACGATGGCCTGTTTCCAATAGCGTTTGCCAGCAAAAAGTTGCTCCCACGTGAAAGAAACTATTCCGTGATAGAGCGTGAATGTATGGCAATAGTATTTGGAACAAGAAAATTCCAGAAATACTTATATGGTACACACTTTGTGATACAGACGGATCACAATGATCTATCTTACATTCAGAAGAGTAAGATCGAGAATAGCAGGATAATGAGATGGGCATTATTTCTACAAAACTACAAGTTCACAATACAGGCAATCAAAGGTTCGGAAAACTTTCTTGCCGATTATTTAAACAGACAGTAATCAGTCATAAAAATCATTCATAAAGCTTGAAAACGAAAGATCGTTTTCTTAAGAAGGGGGCTATTTGTCAGGAATGATTTGAGTTTCTGTTTAATTATATATATACATATATAAATGTATATGAAATCATAAATTCATGTATAATAATTGTATTAATTAGGGTGAAGTTGTTTTAATCACACAGATTGATGCACCTACAATTTTGCTTGACATCGATAATGTCATTTTGTGAAAGTTTTAACATTTAGTGAATTTGTGATTTTAAGACGTTTTGAAGACGTTTTGGTCTTATGTAAAATTGTATCATAGCTTGTAACCATGGTGTAATTATATAAGGTAAATATAAAGGGGTCGGTTTCAACTTTTAGAACCAGAAGTTGTTTAAATGCAACCAAGACGTTGTGTAAATACCACACTGGCTGGCTTAAGATAGTTAGCGAGGCCAACAGGCTGGCTTAAAGTAGTAAGCGAGGCCAATATTTGTGCTACCGAAAGGTTTCCGCGTTATTTGTGTGAGCTTGCTCCTCAGAGAGGTTACTTAAGTACGTAGTACAATTATAGTGTTGTAACACAAAGGCAGAATCAGATATACAGTGTACGGTTCCTTCGACTGCTGCCGTGGTCTCTTATGAAGCCCAGCTTCTCTGAGAAGGCAGCATAGATTGAACAATCTGTTATCATGATTCATAGAGTCTATAGGAGTTGGAACTCCATACGGTTGGACTTCGTAGTCCCAACATAATAGTAGTGGCTGACGCCCACAGAGTTGAAGCTGCTCGATAGGTAGTCCATAGAAAGTCGTGGCTTATAAAGAAACTTGTTGAGACCAAAACGTCTGTGATCAACTCTAATAAGTTTTCAATAAAAATCATTGTAAATCACATAGCTCAACATTTCATTTAAATCATATAAGCAAAGTAGCTTGAGAAAAATTACTATATAGTTGGTATATCAACCACAGTCTAAGGCATCGCCACCTTGTTAACAAACCCTTTTATATTGTTCAAGGCTTAAAGATTGAACAATTTTAGATAAAGACATAGGTTCTCTCGGTAGCTCTTGACAATAATAACAGAGTATTTTGCCGTTTATATATTCTTAAATAAGGAGACACAACATTGCAAACGAACGGATGGACGGACGACCAGGGGCATAACATTATTATTGACATGAGGGCCAATTGGCCCTAATCGCTCACCTGATTCTAAGATACATGAAATGAATGGTAGAACAGAACACATTGAAGCACAGTACAGTACAGTACCAAAATTCCAAGTTTGGAGTCAATAATTAAGCCATAGCAAACTAAAGTTATCAAACTGAAACTGAATTTCTATTTTTAGCAACAATGACCTTGATCACAGACACCTGGGTGGTAACCCCAAGCTGCCTCTTGATATAAGATACACATACACCAAGTTTGGAGTCGATTGGCCAAACCAAACTAAAGTAATTAAGCAGAAACTGAATTTCTATTTTTTAGCAACAGTGACCTTGACCTTGATTACAGACACGTGGATAGCAATACCTAGCTGCCTCTTGATATAAGCTACCCATACACCAAGTTTGTAGTCAATAGACCAAACCAAACTCAAGTTATTGAATGGAAACTGACTTTCTATTTTTAGCAACAGTGAACTTGACCTTGAATACAGTCACCTGGGTAGCAATCCCAAGCTGCCTCTTAATATAAGCTACCCATACACTAAGTTTGGAGTCAATAAGCCAAAGCAAACTAAGTTATTAAGCAGAAACTGAATTTCTATTTTTAGCAACAGTGACCTTGACCTTCATCACAGACATGTGGGTAGCAATCACAAAGCTTACTCTTGATATAAGCTACACATACACCAAGTTTGGAGTCAATTGGCCAAACCAAACTCAAGTAATAATTAAGTGGAAACTGAATTTCTATTTTTAGCAACAGTGACCTTGATCACAGACACCTGGGTAGCAATCCCAAGCTGCATCTTGATATAATTTACCCATACATGAAGTTTGGAGTCAATAGGGCAAAGCAAACTCAAGTAATTAAGTGGAAACTGAATTTCTATTTTTAGCAACAGTGACCTTGACCTTGATCACAGACACCTGTGTAGCAATCCTAAGCTGCCTTTTGATATTAGCTACTAATACACCAATTTTGGAGTCAATAGGCCAAAGCAAACTCAAGTATAGCATAGAATATAGTATACAGTACAGTAAAGTATGTATACTATAGATTTTGCTAGACATTACCGACAGACGAACTGTGCGATTACTATATGCCTCCCTTCGGGGGCATAAAAAGGGTATCTTACTTCTTTTCCAATAAAACTTATATCTCAGGTACACATGACATTAATCTTGCCTACAAAAGTCATCAGACTATAGAGGAAAGGTTGGCATTGCCACTGCATATGAAAGGAAATACAGGCAATGTACGGAAAATTCTTAAAACGCAATTAGTGATCTGTATTTTGGTTTAAATCAATAAGAAACATCATTGGGACATGCTTAGGAAAAGAAATACCGGTTGTTGAAGTGTCCTACTATCTTAGTCAACTGAGGCTCGTTTATTTAATCAGCACCGAGCGGCTAGTGAACATCCATCAACTGCACAAAACCAGGCGCATCTGGGTATTGTGCAAATAAGCGCAGGTAATGCGTACGAGTTTCGTCGAAAAATAAGGTGGGTATGTGTGATGTTGCCCCGGCTTCTACTCCCAAAAGTGGTCAGACCTCTCCCTTCTTTGAGCTATGGAAGGTCATTCTGCATAGACTATAAAAAGAAAGAATGCTGTTGACTGGAAACTTCTCATAAATCAGAAAATTATGACAATACTTCTCCCTGATTTGCAAGTCTAGTGAGAGCCCTGTGACCTAATGATTTAGGCATCATCATGAGGTTGTTGTTATAAGCAATATAATTATTTGGTATGAAAAAATATTAAGAAATGGCAGTTTAAGGCAACATTAAGTTTTCATGACAAAGTATGAAAAGGGCATAACTCCATCAAACGTGACTTCAACCTAAAGATTTTGGCATCATCATAAAGCATAATTTTGTCATAAGCAATATAATTTGAAAGTTTGCTGAAGAAATATTGGAAATGGCAAAGTTATAGCTGACATAAACTATTTGTGGACAGAGCAACAATTGGACAGTGGTTCCTATGTATTGTCTTTAAAAGGGCGACACAAAAACAACAACAAGAAAACAAAACTTAAAAGTGAAATAAAAAACAAGAGGCTCAATGGTTGCAAGAGTTGTGTGCAAGTTTGGTAAAATCAAGTCAAATAAATAAAGCTGCTATTGTAGAGAAAAAGTCAAAATAGCTTACTTTGGCTCTTTCAAGGGCCATAACTCTGGAACCCATAATGGAGTCTAGCTGATTCAAGAAAGGAACCGAGATCTTATAGTAACTCAAGTATTGTACAAGTCTTATTAAGACTTATTGAGATAAACATTCTGACCTAGCTTGAAGAAGATCGGCCCAAAACTAAGACCGCTAGAGTGCAGACAAGTTTTTCTATAATTCGACCTAGTGACCTAGTTTTCAAGGTCACACGATCCGGTTAAGAATATGACCTAGATATCATTGAGATAAACATTCTGACCAAGATTGAAGATGATCGGACTAAAATTAAGACTGTTAGAGTGCAGACAAGCTTTTTCTATAATTTGACCTTGTGACCTAGTTTTCAAGGTCACAGGAACCACTTTCAATCTCGACCAGGATATCATTGAGATAAACATTTTGACCAAGTTTGAAGAAGATCTGACCAAAATTAAAACCGCTAGAGTGCGGACAAGCTTTTTGTATAATTTGACGTAGTGACCTAGATTTCAAGGTCAGATGACCCATTTTCAAACTTGACCTAGATATCATTGAGATAAACATTTTGACCAAGTTTGAAGAAGATCGGACCAAAATTAAGGCCACTAGAGTGTGGACAAGCCTTTTATATAATTTAACATAATGACCTAGATTTCAAGGTCACATGACCCAGTTTCGAACTTGACCTAGATATTATTGAGATAAACATTCTAACGAACAGTGCGGACAAGTTTTTTAGCTCGAATATTCGAAGAATAGGGGAGCTATCCTACTCGCCCCGGTGTCGGCGTCTGTTAAACAAAAAATGCACTTTGGTCCATAACTTGAAAACTACTTATGATATCAACTTGAAACTTGGAATATATATTCACCATCAAATTCTACATCATTACCAACAACACACATAACTCTGCTACAAATATTTTTCAAGTTATGCCCCTTTTTCACTTAAATTTTGCGTTAAGGAAAATATGCACTTTGGTCCATAACTTATAAACTACTTGAGATATCAACTCGAAACTTGGAATATATATTCACCATCAAATTCTACATCATTACCAAGACCCACAACTCTGCTGTCAATATATTTCAAGTTATGCCCCTTTTTCTTGTATCTTGTGTTAAGCAAAATATGCATTTTGCCCATAACTTTAAAACAACTTGAGATATTGCCTTGAAACTTGAAATATATTTTCACCATCAAAATCTACATCATAACCAACAAGACCCATAACCCTGCTTCCAATATTTTTCAAATTATGCCCCTTCTTCACTTAAATTTTGCGTTAAGCAAAATATACACTTGGCCCTTAACTTTAAAACTACTTGAGCTATCACCTTGAAACCTGGAAAATTTATTCACCATCAAAATCTAGGTCATTATCAACAACACCCATAACTCTGCTACCAATATTTTTCAAGTTATGCCCCTTTTTCACTTATGCAATTGTCCCATAATTTTGAAACAACAGGAGATATTACTTTGAAACTTGGAATATATGTTTGCCATCAGTTTCGAAATCATTATCAACAAGATCCATAACTCTATTGGAAATATTTCTGTAAGTTATGCCCCTTTTGCATTTAGTTTTTACCTCACTATTCAATATTTCATTGAAACTTTGAATATTTTTTCACCATCAAAATCTACATCATTACCAACAAGACCCATAACTGTAATACAATTACTCTACAAGTTATGCCCCTTTTTCCACTGTTCCTTTTTTCACTTATATTTTCACTTAAGCAATCTAGCAGTTTTGTGCTTCACTCAGATATTCGGACACTTTTCAGTATCAGCATGGGATCAATTAGGGGGCTAATAAATCTCTCACCGAAGTGTGGCTTTTGACCAATGTTTATGATAATGTTTACTGATAAGCCCATTTCTACATTAATTTGTAGAATTGCCCAGCCATTATTTTTCTGAGTTCCTCATTCAAGTTTGCATGTTTAATGCGCATTGAATTCATTACGAAGGTCTACACTTGTCAAAATTTCTAAGTGCGAAACATTAGATTTTGAATATCTCAAAATAAATTATCCTAATTAAAAGAACTTTAAATATGACCAAACCATAACAGTTATTTGAAAACCATACATATTTTTTACATATTACGTCATCCACGTCAGCATAGGCTAATTATGCATAATTCCTGTGCGGCAATCAAATTCGATTTTTTTTGCAATCGTTTTTGTTCAGGGCTTTTTTTCACTGTTTAGGGAGGGGCCCATGCCCTATAATTTAGGGGAAAATAACGTGATTTCTTGCCTAAAGGGGAATCAAAAAACCTCATGTAAGTGCACTTCATTGATAACTTTGCAAATACTTAAGGTATCAACTTCAAACTTCCATTATATTTTCATTTCAGTTCTTTCTCTGTAACATTACTTAAGTGATTGATATTGAACTAAAAGTAAATGCCTTTAATAAAAAAATATTAACTAGTTTTCTAACAAATCCAGAAATATTTCATAGTTATTCCCCTATTCAGTTTGATATTTATGGTACATTAAGGAATTATTTTCGTTATTTGAAATGAATTTCTCCCTAACCATTCACTTGTTAATATTTTTCCTGATTGCACATGAATGTATGGCAATAGTTGTTATTGTTTTAATCTTCAAATTGAATTTGTTTCAAATGATTCGAATAGTGTAGGGGTCACTTGACTCAGTTATGAAACTTACCTAGATAACATTGAGATTAACATCCTGACCAAGTTTAAAGAAGATTGCACCAAAATTAAGTATTAGAGTGTGGACAAGTTTTTTCTATAATTCGACCTTGTGACCTAGTTTTGAAAGTCACATGACCCAGTTACGAACTTGACCTAGATATTATTTAGATAAACATTCCTACCAAGTTTGAAGAAGATCGGATAAAAATTGAGACCGCTAGTGAACCGACAACAGACGGATGCAGGACGGACGGACGCTGGATAAAAGACAATCACAAAAGCTCACCGTCACTATGTGACAGATGAGCTAAAAATGTGTATATATGGAGGAAAGGGTTAAAGACTGATTTGGTCAAGATCAGGGCCAAAGACAATAAAACTGAGACTAGAGACTATACTCAATTCTCAAGCATCTGACTGCCGAAAACTGATACTTGTTAGTCTCAGAAAAAAATCAAATGTTTGAGTTCTGTGACCTCCAATTAACTTGCCAGTTTGTGTACATACACTGTTTACAGCTGAGACCTCTCTTAAATTTAGTTAACATTATGAGAATGTGCTACAAATTTGTTGTTGTTGTTGTTTTACTTACAAACAGTATATAAAATATTCAGAATAGCCTGATTTTCAAAGTGCTATAAAGTACGATTCGGTCAGTATCCATAGAAAATGACAAAATTTACCCTATAAAATCTTCCAGAGCAAAGTTCTTAATATTGCATAACACATATCTAAGCAGCAAAGTTCATTAGGTCATTGACCAGCAACTGGAGGAATAAACTCTGATGATGCAATAACATCTTAAGATTGAACCTAAATATAGCTCAAGACAGGTAGAAATATTGGAATTTTGACACTTGAAATTTTCACTCTGCTTCTAAAATTTTTGTTTCAAATTTTATCACTGAACAACCAGTGAATGAATTGTTCAGGAAAGATTGAATTTTAAGATGGTATAAAGTTTGTGTCAAAATCTTGTTGATAACTGTAGAAAATCAAAGGTTAAAAACAGAATTTAAAAGAAATTTTTTTTAAAATCCCCAGGGCGCCCTGGGCAATTCAAGAAAATGATTTTAATAATTTGAGTAGAGATCATCAATATCAATATTCATACCAAATTTGATGACAATCGGATAAAAAATATGTTCTCTTTTGCGTTAGAAACATTTTTGCTTTAATCTGACCAAGTGACCTAGTTTTTGACCCAAGATGACCCAGTTACAAAATTGACCTAGATATTACTGAGATAAACATTCTGACCAAGTTTGAAGAAGATCGGATAAAAATTGAGACCGCTAGAGTGCGGACAACAATTGTGAACAGACGACGGACGAAAGGCGATCACAAAAGCTCACCCTGTCGCTATGTGACAGGCGAGCTAACAACAAGAAAACAAAGTTTTTTGTCATATGTTCATTTAATATAAATAATGATAAAATCAAAACCAAAGGGAAGGTATCAAGTATTGAGTTAAGTCACTTGGTATGACAGAGTTAATGTCTCCTACATGGATCACTTCTGTGACATTTGTCTCATCAATTCAGGCCTTGAAGTTGAACTAAGTATAAAAAGGTATCTTGTACTGAGTTAAATCACTTGGTATGAAAAATTACTTCCTTCTACACTAATCACTTCTATGTCATTTGTTACATCACTTCGGGTCTTGAAGTTAAACCAAGATTAAAAAGGTACATGTATCTAGAATTGAGTTAAATCACTTGGTATGAAACTGATAATTTTTTCTAAATGGGTCCTTGTGTCATTTTTCACATCACTTCTAACTTCAAGGGACCGCTAAGTTGAACATATTTTTCTGGTTCACCCTCATCTGAAATGAGACATAAGCAATAGTTTAAAAGATGACAAATGACATAAGTATTGCATGTATTTTGTAATTTTTAAGGCATAATAATACTTAACTGTTTACCCCTTAGATATGACATATTCAGGGTGGGTAATCAAACTGCACCTTACCATGCATTTTGTAAACAAAAGTCTGCCATCTTGGATGAAAATTGGTAAGTTTTTTACTTTTACTCATTTAATAGATAACTCGTAAAATTGAGATATAGCTATGAACCTGCTACACATTTTTCGGAATCTTTTGGTACCTAGATGGAATATAAACTCTTAGTGTAACCAGAGTTACCTCGGCCATGAAACTGATGCGGCGAGAAATAAGCAAGAATTTTCAGGGTAAAATGCAGGGAAATTTGTCATTTTGTATGTTTTTTCGCCAAGAAAGGTAGTTTTTTTTCTGTAATCACACCAAACATTGAATTCCATTTTAAATTTCATGTCCCAAGACAATTTTTTTTTCAAACAAAACACTATTGTTTTGATCCCACTGTATATAAACCGATTGTATCATCTGTGGGATATAGCGAGCTGATTGCAATTTGCATGGCTGCGATATAAACAAATCGTAAATAACACATTGAAAATGGAATTATTAGGATCATTTTAAGTACCTTCAACAAAAACAAGTAAGTTATATTTTGTATAGTCATTATTGGTTGAAATACAATTTGTTTTGCGCATATATAGAGATAAAAACTTTCAACATTGCATTTAATCACAAGAAGGTCTGGCAAATGACCCACATGATTGTATAAAAATATTGTTATTCTCTACAAATAAACGCTTCGATAAACACATACTAGAAATATAACTATGACATTAATAAAATGTTTGAGGGGTGTGTTTCGTAATGACTATCGTCTATAGCATTAATATACTATCATTTAGAGTGAACACATCTATTTCTGCTGTATCATTTAGTGCGATCTTCGTAGAGTGATTTTCCAATAATCTGTATCATTTGTGGCGATGCGCATTTGCTGATTTTATCAAGTTTATGCTTTTAGGTAAGATGGAGGAGTTCGTCTACATATATTGTCTATACAATATATGTATTTTTAAAGAAAAAAAAAAAATATTGCGTACAAAAACACGGAGAAGAACTTAAAAACAATTAAACAGAATGATAACACAACAGTGACTATAGGTTTTTGTTAATTTGGAGGCTGCTTGTATAAAAATTAAACTGTTAGGCCCAACGCAGCTTGGCGACCGTTTATTTTTTTTAAATACAAACCTCGAAATAAACTAAAAACTATTTTTGTAACTGATAAAACAGTATTCGCCTGAATTGCTATATATGGGTTTTCACAAATCAGTTGTCAAAACGGTAATTTAATGGCTATTATAAATGTATTATGAGAATATGTTAGAAAGCAAATTCGTTAATTTCTTTAAGTTAACTGAAAAAAGCATGGGAACATATCTGACTTTCAAGTGAAGACCTTTGTGAGTCAATCCTTGGGCGGAAAACAATACATTGATTTCGTTTGCTAAAGTTCCATTTGATTCTTTACTCCATGGGATATGGAGTACGTTGGTTTTGCTGTACACTGTTTGCTATTACATTTATTAAAATATTTCTGAAAACAAGTGACCATTGTATATCCCGATTAAATGACATGGATGTTGAAGATGGCGATGATCTACATTGATCATACATTGAGTAAATGGGTTAAACATTTTACGTTTATCATCAGCTTAAAATAACAATACTTAAATAACTCGATTTGCTTCAGAATTTGTATGTCACGCCTACCTGCAAACTTTAAATACTCGTCAACGAACTGTATGCGATCACCATTTAATGCACGACCAAAATATTTAGGAAAAAGACCTATAATAGATGAAAAGAGAACTTTGAAGCCACCTTAAAAAAATTTAAAAAAATAAAATATTGCAGGCTCAGTTTGATAGAGCCTGTTCATAGGCAGTAATGGAAATGCATATTACTACCCACGCCACCAAGCCCCGGTTGAGGGTTGAGCGCAACTCAATATTTACACCAAAATACAGTACAATTTCGATCCATCCCAAACGATGGCATGCATAGGGCAGTGAATATGGAACCTTCAATGCGGTATTTTCAGATTAATACCATTCTATGTTTAGCTGCATATGTATTTATAATTGTGAACCTTTAGTTTCGAAACTATAACTCAAAACAAACCTTAAACTATGTTTATCAAATCCAAAACATTTAAGGACGACATTAATTATCGCTTTTTGAAAATTATAGTTCTCAGAACGGCATGTGTGTTAAACTCAATGATTCTAGGACACCTTTTACTATTGAAGTCAGGCACATGTGTAGATTCAATTGTTTCATGTTGCCGCAGTATATAAAGGCACTGAGGTCCTTATATTTTCATAACGTATCATAATTCTATACGAAGCTCTTAAAATACATGATTTTACATCAAATATTTGTTCTACAATCCGAAACATATACAGAAATCATCTTTAAAAAATTCGCTAAAACTGATACACATCGATTACTAGAAACATACAAATGATTGAGTTAACATGTTCAATAAATGATACAGTCTTGGTCTAATGTTTTGATGTTAAATTGATCAGCTACGGCTTTCTAATTATTTAAACAATAAAATGTTACATCAACGATATCATGAAAATACCTCTCAAAACCTGTTACAACATAAACATTTGAACTGATTTTAGAACAGTGCACAGTACAAACGGTACTAAATTTGAGTGATTTAAGCAATTATTTAAAATTATAGTTCATACAGAAGGAAACAATGTCATTCATAACAAGTGCTACGAGAATCGCCTGTTATAACATGTATTTGTCTGTTTGATTTCTCATTACAAAACATAAAAAATCTCCCCATTTTTGAATGTCTACCAAGTTTTTGTGACAATCAGTGCGCTATATCCCGTAGATGATACAATCAGTTTATATCAGTGTTAAATAACCAAAATTTGTTTTGAGTGATTTTAAAAGTATGAGCACACATCATATGGGTGTGCTAGAGAAATACTCAAGCTTCCCAGTTTTTTCGTTTGCCGGTGACAACTGAACAAGCCAAAGTTCAGAGGAGCGGATCAAAACAATACATGTTTTAATCCGGAATCTGATATTTAGAAGTCTCCCAATTGTTACATTTTATTTCTTTAATTAATTACTTGTCAGACGTGTTTATATGGTCATATTAGTCAAGGAAATAAGACGGCGATGTTTTATGTTTAGTTGGGGAAAAAAGTCAACTGCACTTTATCATTTATTTTTCAGAACTGCACTTTACCATAAGGGATATTTGCTAATTTTGCTGAGAAATAGTGTTTTGTTTGACAAAAAAATTGTCTTGGGGACATGAAATTTAAAAATGGAATTCAATTTTGTTGTGATTACAGAAAAAACTACCTTTGCTGGCGAAAAACATGCAAAATGACAAATTTCTCTGCACTTTACCAAGAAAATTCTTGCTTATTTCTCGCCGATTCAGTTTCCATGACCGAGCAACTCTGGTTACACTAAGAGTTTATATTTCATCTAGGTACCAAAAGATTCCGAAAAATGTGTAGCAGGTTCATAGCTATATCTCAATTTTATGAGTTATTTATTAAATGAGTAAAAGTAAAAAACTTACCAATTTTCATCCAAGATGGCAGACTTTTGTTTACAAAATGCATGGTAAGGTGCAGTTTGATTACCCACCCTGATATTGCATGGGCAAATATTGTAGATATATTCTGAATTAGTTGGCACATGAGATTCTGTGCTGTCATATCAGGATCAACACTGTTTGCTTTCGGATCCTTTATGTTATTTCTGACTAAAAATCGATTAGTGTAGATCCTGATCAGACATCAAAGGTGTATATAATTTTAACTTTGAATTAAAGGCATTAAAAACTATTTGATCATTTCTCAATATGATTGTGATAAAAAGAAATGAAGAGGATTCAGTCATACTGAAAGCAATGGAAAGTACAAAAGGTTCAAAATTAAATTCACACCTACTGATGTCGACAATATTCTCAGCCATCTTTTTGTATTTTAATTATGTAACAAGTGCTCTACCACTGGACTACCGCCGCCTTCAACCGGACCCGTTGGAGGAAACACTTCCCAATAATTTAATTCTTCTTTAAATTTTTTACTTTTGATTTAAAATGTCACATAACAGTAAATATTTTAGTATAAAATCCATGAAAATTAGAGGTCATTATTCCACAATGCGGTTAAAAATGTTAAGCATATGGATCCCAGTAGTACATGTAATACTAAGAAACCTTAACGGCCACTGAGGAGGTCCCTGCTAGTATTTCATACATTGAAACTGCTCTGAGGTAGTACCAACATTGCTCTAAGTGACACTGAACTGGATTGTTTACAGATTTAAAAATGTCAATGAAAGAGAAATGGACCCGTGATTAGATGTGTATTTTGAAGTCTGAAAAATAAGTCCTTGAAAACAACTAAGTTAACTTCAGTTGAAAATATTTCTTACTAATCAAATTTATAATCTAGTACCCATCTTTAATGGGTTTTTTTCCAAATAAACACTTATTTCGCACAAATTTCCCAATTTGAAAGGCAAGGGCTCTTCCCAATTTCCTGACGAAAAGACCTGAACCACAGGGAATCGGCAAATTTATAACCTTTTTTTAATCCTTTAATATATTTTTTTGAAATATAGACAAGGGATTTTGCCTAATGAGTTTCCTATATAAATCCATAGGACACGGGTGAGAAAAACAGTTTGTCACGAGTAATTCACTATTCCCACAAGTTTTGTGTGAAAATCAATGGTTAAGTTTGAAAGAGTGAACCCAAACTATTCTCTCAACACAAATTTATGGTCTTTCAAAAATTGTTCTGTAGTTCCCAGTTTAAACAACTTTTTTTATATGCTGAAAGTTGACCATCATTGTTTTGCCTGCAACATGTTGATTTTTAATAAGCTAAGAATGATAAAGACTTTTTCATTAGCCAATCAGATTTGATTCTGTACACACCTCCTACTTGAGAAATGGCATCCAGCATTAGTAACTACAAATTTTGATTTTAGTTAGATTTTGACATGCAACCACAACATCAAAGACTATGCGCGGCGACTGATATTTTTGTTGAGAAGTAGAGCAGGAAGTAAAATTGACAGAACGTTGTTCATTGTTAATCACTCCTCCAGGTTGCTGTACTTTAAGCCACACCTTTTGTTAGTGTTGTAACATCCGCAAGGGGAATGAACCCACAGCGACAAAAATGTGATTGACAGCAAAATCAAACTGGAAGAAAATACAGTGTCTTTTGATAGTAGCAGCAGTTCTAAAAGTTGTCACATGACAAAAATGTGGTCTGCATTTTGTGAAGTCCTGCAATGCAACAGGTGTTTACGGATGTTGCTTGCTGGGTCAATGTCTAATTGAAATTTGTATAAGTTGATTAAATTAGGGTCGATCAGAATTGAACACCATAGTGTGCAGGAGGTGATGAGGTGTGAAAATAAAATTATCGTATTTTTAACAATTTTTAAAAATACTGTTATTATATTGTTATAAACAGATGAATATTGATAATTACAGGAGACAATTGTTGAAAAAAAATGAATTTTGTTAGAATAAAAAATAAAATGTGGTACCTGCTATGTTGTCTAATCCGGGTGTCAAAATAAAGCACTTTCCACACAACTAAACTAAAAATAATTAATTACAATATCCAGTTCAATGTTCCCTATAGGGCCAACCAGTTCTATTTTTTCAAAA
Organism: Corbicula japonica; assembly: GCA_038501625.1. Taxonomy (NCBI): domain Eukaryota; kingdom Metazoa; phylum Mollusca; class Bivalvia; order Venerida; family Cyrenidae; genus Corbicula; species Corbicula japonica. The sequence goes on along the minus strand of JAZAYU010000006.1, from coordinate 13,908,634 downwards.
TAAAATGAAAATATTGCTCTTATAAATAAAAATCCAAACACATCATCCATAGTCCCATGAGGTCACTCACCCATGCAAAAAGCATGCAAATCATGCCCACTTGTGACAATTTAATCTCTACAAGTATAACAATGTAAATCTTGTGTGATGGTATTTGTGCAGTGTTTTGAAATTCATTATAGTCTATGTTTAAAAAGTTATTTTTAAAAAATACCACTGGTGGGCCCTAGAGGGAACATTGAACTGGATATTGTAATTAATTATTTTTAGTTTAGTTGTGTGGAAAGTGCTTTATTTTGACACCCGGATTAGACAACATAGCAGGTACCACATTTTATTAATTTTCTAACAAAATTCACTTTTGTTAACTTTTGTCTCCTGTTATTATCAATATTCATCTATTTATAACTATATAATAACAGTTTGTTTGGAAATTGTTAAAAAATGATAATTTTATTTTCACAGCTCATCATCAGTAAAACTGTATTATGAGCAAGTATGAATTATGCTCCCTGACCTAGTTATCGGTGTGTACTAGTAATCGGTGCAATCCGTGATTGCCGAATATCTCTGACATCATCTTATTTGCATACCGGATGTTTACAGTACCTCCTGTCAAATTATCCCCCCATATGTCAAATTCGTAAAATCTGCAAACTGAAAATCTGCAAACTGTGAGTTTTTTTATGGATAAGTTTGCATCTAATTATGTAAAATGTCTTGTGAAAAGTTGTTCCCTTTAAATAACTCAGCTCCAGTTCCTTTACAAACCTGTAAATCTGTGTTATTGCCTGCTACAATGTTCACCGATACCCTGTGATTAGATAAAAACACCTCGATCAAATTATCCCAATTATTTATTATTTGACTGAGGTGAAATTTATATATGCACTGATAACTGGTATATAATGATCTTGAACTTTATGATGTACCAGCGTTTTTTTCCTTCTATAACTACCTCCGCAAAACGGTACCATTCCCAAAGCTGACCGGAGTCTTCCCAATTCAAAGTACCGGACTTTCCCAATCCCCAAAGCTAATGTTTCCAACAACAAACAGTGCCGTTTCCCAATTGACAAAAGAGTTTTTTGGAAGAAATGTCGTTCCGCGTAAACAAACTGTACCGTTCAAAGGGGAGTAACTTTTATCAACGATCTGGTTAGACTCTTACTCAGTTGTTATCATTAAATAAGGTACAGACATGTGATGTCTTTCATCCTATCCGCGTTTTATACACGTCCTTTTTTCAGACTGGTTTACGGTCAATAATTGCAAGTTGACTGATTCTAATGGATAAAATTGAAGCGCAAAGACCAGTCTCCAGAAACTGAGAGTAGTTTACAAACTTCACAACAACGTTTAGAATGAGTGATTATTCAAAGGAACCGTTAAAAAACGAACACTGGCTCACTTTTGTTGCGAGATTTTGGGTATATATCGACCGATCCCATGCCATTGGTGACAAGTCCCGAGTCTGAGCGATTTGAACCAATGAATGTAGGTACCGGTATCGAGCAACCTCCCGTACTTTCCCCCATAAATCGGACTGAAACTAAACTTGAATCCAGCCTTCTGACATATATGGAAACCAAACTGAGTCCCACTCAGAAGCTTTCATTGAGCTAGCTGTAGCACAAAGACACATTGCCTCAACCTGACACTGAATCCAGCCCCCACTCATCAGATTCATTTCACATTAATTGCAACCTCAAAGAAACTTTTCCTGCCAATGGAAATTATTGTTCTATAGACAGGCAGTCATTGGATTGGCAGTAACTTAGTTCTGGCATAACAGTTACATCACTTAAGGGTTTCCTGTTAAGGAACCAGACCTTATGATGCTTGGTGAAACTGAATAAAAATCCCTAGTGTTTATTTACATGAATTAAGAAAAAATCCCAATCTGGCTGATTTTGCGGCTGATTTTTTCCCAATTTCAAGATTTTACGACGCGAAAATTTTCCAATTGTAGGGGAAGGGGACCCTTTCCCCTTTGGGGAAAAAAATGCTGTGTACACATGGTTGAAAGCGAGTAAAATACAAGGAAATAAAGTTGTATTTCAGCAATTTCCTCTGTAAAGCATGTGTTTTAAATGTCAAAGTAAAGATTAAGACCAGGTAAGAAGGGAAATCAGTTTGTTTTATTTCATTCTCTTGATTAGAATTTAATAGAAAATAAGACCACCGATAACTAGGTCAGGGAGCATACCTTAATAAAAGTGATTTATGCTGCAAGCTACAGAACACTTTGCAAGACAATTGGTGGTGAGAGAATCATTTTCATCACTCTTTCAAAAGAAATAATTGATTTTTGAAAAAAATGCCATGTGCCTTTTACTACATATCCCTTTTATTTATCAGGGTTTCCCCCAGGATTTCAGGAAGGGTCGTCGCAGCATAGACTGATTTTATCCATTTTGTCGCACGCTGCAACGCGGTGTTTCATTTTCAGTCTTATGTATATATCATTTTTGCTTCTCATTTAAATAAATAAATGAAAAAAATAAGTTTTGTTTTTATTCTTAAGTGGCTTTATTCATTTAAAGCCTTTTAAATGACATACATGTTAATAATAAATGTGTATTCACACACACTGTTCTGTGGCTGCTGTAGGTTAAAAGATTTATAACAAAGATTCAAATGTCGTAAATTAAATTCTTACACCAAAAAATTTTATGCTTTTTTAAATTGAAACACAAACCCTAATTATATTACAACGGCTGAAATTCCTCAGATCCGATCATTTGTAATTAGATCTATATTTAATATCAATTAGAAATATATATGAACACAAAAACTAAAATAAATGGAAATTACAATATAATGTGCTTATTTGTAATTATATAAAGATGTTTCAGGAAAACTTAAAGCATTTTTTTTCAATAAAACAATTTTTGATGTTGGAAACTACACAGTTGCACTTTTTATTACCTCCCTTTTTTCAAGATCGGCAAAACTTGCACGAACCGCGCTCTTTTTCTGTAATCGCCGTTTCTTCTCAAATACAGAACAAACGGACCGCGAATATCACCTTTCGCTTTTTTGATTGCAATTAAAACTCGAATAATTTACTAATTTTACCTACCCGTGCGAAATGATGCGCCATGCCTTGTCAATTAAAGAACAATAGGAACGCGAATAATAACTCGCGCTTTTTATATTAAAAAAACTTCTATAATTTACATAAACTTGATGCGCCATGCTTTCTCTGATTCATAAGCCCAACAAAAAAATTATCGTACCATTGTCCCGTTTGCAAAACATGTAATGAAATCGATCATTTTAACCGCGCTATGTCTAGAAAGAAAAATTATAACCGTAAACGGCTTCTGAAGTCGATCTACTGTATGACGTCATTTGTGTAAACTTTCGCTGCGGCATATGACAATATTGAATGCATGGGTGAAAGTTGGCAAAACTGAAAATACTGAAACCTAAAGCTGGGGGCCTGGGGGCTGCTAGGGCTTCCGGAAGCTTCTGCATTCCTTGCAAATTAATGGGTAGAAATGGCCTCTCCTGGCAACTAGCTGCTACTATAAAAGGGGTATGATTAAATATTTCAAGTTGGCAATTGAGAAAATATTCACCAATTTTGCGAGTTCAAAATTATTACTACAACCTTCATAAGTAATCTATCTATAACTCTGGTTAGTTTTGACGATCTTTTTTTTTCTTTAAATGCGCATCATCGTCTGCATGAAGACGAATGGAATTCTTTCCGTTCGATTTGTAATTGATAGTCTTGTTGCAATATTGACAGAACGCCATGCCGCTTGCTTCCGGCTTCTGCAGCCATTCTCCCCAATTTTCGCCGCGAGAATCACTTTCGCGTAGCCATTCCCATCTCCATTTATTCTTTAAGTTAGCTTCAAGCTGCTTCGTGTTATAATCCAGGGGCAAAATTTTCATTTTTACAGATTTCTTTTATCATTTGCGAGCGTTGATTTGTACTTGTTGTTGTACGATTGGACGCCGGAGTCTCACTGACCAATCAGAATTGCCGATATAACTGCACTCCGCGCGGTAAAATTACCGACTGGTTTTGTTAATATCGCTATTATCATTTTTATAAAGTTTTGTTCTGATTACTGACAACGCGGACGAATAGTAATTCGGCTACGATTTATATCACATGCGGTCATAATCAACTGTCGACAACATGTGGGCGGAGCCGACATGCGTTATCCATCAGTTCTTGTAACTGATTGGTTAACTCGCAAAGCTGATGACGCTGTCAATTATTGGCGCGATCAGCTGTCTCATGTTTGTTAAGAAGAGTTTTCATACTGATAATGCAATCAACAGGTACACAAGTCGCTGCAGGAGATAAGGCATGGCGGACAAATTATGGCATGTCGCAAATTGGGTCCTGAAATTATGGCTTGTCGCATGCGACAAGCAAAAATGGCCTGGGGGAAACCCTGTTTATGCATGGGAAATACAATTAATCACAGTGAACAGTGTTGCGAACCTGTGTCCAAATAGATTTATACGGGGAAAGCCAAGCAAAGCGCCCGAAGGGCGCTTTGCGGGCTTTGCCCGCCTATAGGTAATGTGTATGCAGCGTGTAATTATTGAAAATGATCAATTTCAAAAATGAAAATATATACCCGTCCGACAATTTTTTCGGTTCCCACTTCATGGCGCCATATTGAATATTGAACTTCGGGATACTTCCGGTATCGCTAAACAACGGAGTACGAACGTTACGTCAATGTTTAAAACACAGATCGCGGTCCAAATGTTAGACTCTCGCAGAGTTAATAACAAATAAAAGACGACAGTCTACAAAATGTAAGACATGTACCGTGATAAATATTTTAAGGAAATTCAGAACTTTTAAAATGTCTCATGGAATCTTTAATAATAAAATGGTTTATAATTATTGAAAATCCATTTGTCTAACTTTTCACTTCATGCCACTGTAAATCTACATCAGTTCAACAGCATTTAGTGGAATGTAATGATTATCTATTTTTATATACAGTGCACATAATTTATACAAAACTGTCAGTCAATATGTTAGAAGTCCTGTCCTAGTTTTCATAAATAACAAAAACTCTCATGTATTTGGCAAACATGGGTCAAAATACAGTCTAAATGTAATTAACTATTATAATTAATTACAATTTTTCAATTAATTGAATATAATTAATAACTGACAAATATTCAGTTGTTTTTATTGTAATCAATTTATTAAATTTTAAAAAGGGAAAATAATTGTGAATTAAATTTAATTACAATTAAATTCAAGTAGCAAACTTTCACAAACATAGCTATAATATACGCCTTTCCAATAATTCGATGAATTTATTTGGTTACCTCCCCTGTCCAGTCACGTGACTGCTTTACAGGAAAAATGATTGCGCGCTGTAATAACGTAATAGGGAATATGTTCCTACAACTTTCATTTTTATCATAAAATTATTTTTTGAAAAATGTATTTTCTCTTTGAATTAGTAATAATACATCAGCGTCATGATATTTTTGAAAATAATTGATTAAACAATCAGGTTTCTGACTAAAAGTGTCAATTCATTATTCCTCGCATTAAACACTAAACGACTTGAACTAACAAACAGTCGCAGTGTTCTCTTCACGGCTTAATTGAGTCTCGTTTCCGGATTAGCGTGTCTATTCAACTACTGACATCATGTTGTGATTATGTCGGCGGCGATTGATTTTGAAGGCGGCATGCCATAAACATGTCAAACTGTCTCGCACACGGGGTCATCTGTCAATTACTTAAAGGGGCAGATATCATTGACCAATAGAGATCGTGTAATTTCTGTTTGCAAGGTATCTACACCTCCCAATTCTTAAGTATTTCGGAGTCCTTTAACTACTGGATGTGCCAGCAAATGTATTTGATTTAGCACTTAAATGGATTCTTAATCAACATTACGACACGTTATAGAAACAAAAGCCGTCAATAAGAAACAAATCTTGTCAACACATTTTATATATATTTAATTAAGAGTTTGGGCTTTTATGCCAAAATTACAATCTGTCAAACCTAAGAAATCTAAATTGGATATTCAACCATATTGTGATATAAATATTCCCATCTTTTTGGAAGCCGGGATCTAAATCCTTGGATTTTATTCTACGAATGATACTTCTACAACAAACAATCAGATTACCGATCCTGTTTTATTTCAAGACAGAATCAATCATATTTGCTTGTGAAGTATACGTAACATTTTAAATATTCAAATTATTTATTCGTTGACCATAAACGCCTTAAATTTTTAGGACAATTCTATTGTTCAAATGTGTAAGTATGAACAAATTCAGATTGTATTTTTTGTCTACAGATCATGTAACCAGATGTTGACATATCACGATTTCCGGATAATAGCGCAATACTAGCCTTAGCAATTTGCAACATTTACACCAGTAAAATATATTTTCAGCAGAAAAGATATTAAGAAGAAATTGTTGTACATAATTGGTAAAATTAATGCTTATGCTTGTCCAAATTGCGTTTCATACTGCCTACTATCAACAAGAATGGTACATGTTCTTAAATCATTAAAAATCTAAATATCTAACAAATAGTAAACATAAAAAAGTCTGGCTAGAATAACAGACCAGCAACTTATTTTTTCACCGCCGGCGACGAACGCAGACCTGCAATATAGCAGATAAGGTTAGCTATTATGTGCTTAAGCCATTAGCCCGATCGTTCAGCTATCCTGCAGAGTCTCGTTTTGGATTGATTTTCTGTCGCGGGAAGTAACTCGTACAGGACTGCGAAACTGTTTATTGGAAAGGCGTATAGTGACAAAAGATTACGCAGTGGCTGTTATCAGCCAGGGTTATAAATTTCACACCATAGAAACATTAAGTGTGATTTGGATATAAATCTGAAACTGTTTCACACAAATTTCGCACCTACTGGTCTTCCTAAAAGTGGTAATTTGGATATGAATATCAACTGAATCGCAAGAAAATGTACCTTGCAAGTAGCCTTAAGAAAGAATTCTACATGCATTTTCAACAAGAGCCAGTTTATTTGGCTCTTCTCAGCAGAGGGAAGTGTTAAGATCTTAATGGTCTTTACTGACAGACGTTAACATTGAAGTAGTGACGTTTTTGAATGCAATTATTATGACTTGAAAATCTGCATCAAGTTGAGTCAATATTTCATCGGCATTAAAAGTATAAACAATTTTTAGAGCTAAAATCTCAAGATGATCCCATGTATAGCACTCAAGAAAATCTTGACATAAATCTGTATTTGTGGATATATTGCAATTATCATCTTTACCTTAAAATAATTTTAATTCTTTAATTATTGCTGTATTGAGCAAGACTTGGAACTCAAACCTCTGGTTTACCATGCCGACGCTTTATCAATGGAGCTTTAGAGGCCACCATGTTCGAATACTATTTCAAACCTTTCCAGTAGTTTTGCCCAATAACCGAATATCAATATAAGAAAGGTATTATTCAATTCCTATGTCTACAACCCAACCACATGTTAACCGACAATTTTTCAGGAGCGTCCTAATTTCGTTAACAGTTTGTTTACTGATATGCACATAACAGTAACGCTCTGTAACTTCATAGCTATCTGTGGTAAGCTGTCATATCTGATATACCCAAAACAGCAATCTCCTTTGCAGAGTTGTCGTTCCTTACACTCACTTTACATCTCTGCAAAAGGCTCAATGTCAAGATTTTTGACCAAACTCGACAGCCTTATTTTATAGAGTTATAATTATGAATGTGAAAGCTTGAGATAAAACGAATGACAGAAATCTTCACTATCTTTCATTAAAACCGAAGAAACCCAAGCTATTGTAAATGTAATTGGTGAACTATTTCTTCGAGTTAAATTAAAAGTAGTTGAAAGTAGTCCAAGCCTATAACAGAGGTGAATGTAATGAGTCGATCGTGTTAGAGAGTGCCAAAACAGGTGCAAATAAGGTTTGAAACATTTTTTTGTGAATTTACGGTTGCCCATATAGTTTTATAACAACTTTTAGGTGATTTAGCAAAACATATTGTTTCCAATCATTATTGATTTTAACAAGTAAGCTGATAATACACGGTTCCTGCTGGTCGGACAACGCTATCTTAGCAGTTCTTTGGCTTTCCCCGTTAAATAGGTAGCACCTATAGTTCATATTAATTTATAAGAAAATCAGCGAGAAAAATCCCTTGTCTTTATATTAAAACTACATTCAAAAAGTTATTTTCCCCTGTGCCCTGATATCTGTACCTGTAACATATCTGTTGAAACAAATCAATCAATAGCACCATCCAAGAATAAATAACAGTCTCTACGGCTCATGACATTGTCCAAATCTTTTCTTTGCAACGTCTTCCTTTTCCCTTGCATTGTGCTACTGGAGGCATCTTTTGATATCATTTGTACAAACAGCTCAGTTGCTTTTGCCAGAGCTACCACTGCTTCCTGGCTTGCTAAAGTAACATCTGGGTCACATTTCATTATATGTTTCACTCGTGTGAGTGGCAATTGTATTAATCTATCATTTGGCACACTGTCCCCCGTTTCATGATGTGTGTTGTCCTCTGCATTCGAATTTTCAACCGTCTGTGTTTCACTTTCGTCTACAACTCCCGCCATTTTTGTTTGATAAACAAACTATTTTAGTCCCAAGAAATAAATCACCAGAAAGATGATTCGGGTTCCCTTTGACTGTTTCACTGCTCATGTCCCTACTTTCCTTTTATTTATTGATAACAACTGAGTAAGAGTCACCGGTTTCCTCGTAACCAGTTTGTGTGACCGGAATTTTTTATCTACATGTAGACCTTTTCGCTTTCCATGTCCAACCAAGAACAATTATGTAAAAAATGTCTTTCTTTGGGATTGAATACCACATATGAGTCATAGTTTAAGGGTTTATATTCAAGTTTTTCTCACGATGTGGCGTAGAATATTAACAGTCAGAGGAGAAGTAAATACAACGCTTTATTAAAAAGGTTTCTCGATTTTGTTATTTTTCTAAGAATGTTGTTATGAACATTTGTCAGTATATCATTATTTTTATAACTAAATATTTTATAATCATGGTTGCGCGTGTAAAATTAAGCGCATTGATTCCGATGCATGTTCGACGATGTGTTTTTGGACCTTGATCTATCATTTGAAAATGCAATGCCTAAATAATGCTAATGAGCATAGTCGTTTCCAAGTTTAAAGTCATAATGTCTCAAATGTCGAGCACCAAAGAATATTATATTTTTATTATGACAATAATCATGAAATATATCTAAAACGTTCTGAAATTAAGATAACTAATCAGATATAAATAACAGTGTCATAAAAAGGAACAATGAATTTTATCCACAAGGTTTTGTCTAAGGTATAGTTCAGCTCTATGCCAAATGAACTATTGAAGTGCATTCATGACTAGAGATCATTTTGCGAACAGAGAAATATTGAAAATGGTTAAGAGAAGCTTTGCAAAACAACAACAAAAAAACATGCGACATGTTGTTAAGCATATTAAATATTTGCTATGAATGATGATACGTTAAAAGTATTTTACAGTGACTGTTCGAATGCGGAAACCCCAGGTTCTCTTTCTCGTCAATTGTTTGTGGTGTCTTATTTGAAATTGATCATTTTATTAATTCAAGATCATTCCCGATGGTTTGGTGATGTTGTGTTTTCTTAGAGTAGGTATTCCTGATTGCATGTTTTACTCTTTTTTTTCAGAGTTTAGATTTTCATTGTATGCGTTATAACAAAAAAGGAATACAGAACTAGTAGTCATCAGCGTACATTTTGAATTAAAACTGTTGATGTTATTCCTACTACACGTTTAGTATATATGATTTAACGTCTATTTTTCTGAATTGAAACACTTACACGACTGCGCTAAGTGGGCTTATTTACTTCTCCAGTTTAAAACTAGTTATATACATTCACATCAATTTAAAATTAAATCGTAACGTTTTCCGACTTTAGGGTCAAATGTAAGAGTGCCAGGTCAATATTGTTGGGCAATAGACAGTTGATTGTTGTTGTATAATTTTGTCGGGCATGATTTATAATAACAACACCAACTCTGATCATTAAATACCTAAATCATTCATTTGGGGGCTTGAATAAAAATAAGTCAATTAATCGGTCGCCATGCTGTGGCAAAAAATTCACACACCTCCAAATATTAGTAAACAAAAAACTATACAAAAATCTTATCAACTGGGAATCATCTTAAATGATTTTGGTGTTTGTTTAATTTGTCAATATTATTTGTTAGCTGCTGTTCTTGTGTAAATCGTTAACATCAAGATCAGTTAACGAGTTAAGATAAGTATTAATACGTTGAAAAAGAAAGAAGAAAAACGCTGACCTGATGTTCGGCGTCATGAAAAATACAGGTTTTAAAGTACATGGGTGTTAAAAACGCCAATTCAAGAAATGCTTGATGTTTATTTGCTATCATGTATATGACAGTTTGCCAACAACTTTTTATAACAGTTTTCCTAGCGTCCTGCATATTCAATGATCTCAGAATAAGCTCTGAAACAAACAAAAAAACATTATAAAAAGTAATTAACTCGTATAAACCAAATGAAACGGCTTTAACAAATTTGTAGCTTCTCAGCCACTGTTTTTAGCTAAACTACATTTTTTGTTAAGTTTTTTACTTTAAGATATTGGTTCTACAAACAATATTTTTGGAGGATGCTAATTGAAAATTCATGACAGAATTTGCAAATAATTGAATGCAATTAACAAGTGGTACCTGCAAATGTTGTTCATATACAAAACTTCACCTTTATAACACGCAAACCCACTATCTTCTACAAGGTAATACATTTTTAATCCAAATTTTAATATTTAAAAGTGTAAAGAATGCTCGAAAAAGAGTATTTTCTTAACCAGAAGCAATAATTTGTGCGGCGTTGCTCTATTTTGATCATAAATTGAACAGTGAGTGAACCAAAAGTTTAAAACCGAATCAAGAAATGGTTAATTTGACATATTCAAACAAATAAATATATGAACTCCTAATTTTATATCAATAATCAACAAGATGCATGCATCAGTTTTGATTGTCAGTGTGTTATTGTCCATATTGGGAATCGAACCAGAACCATACGGCGACAGCGCCTAGCCATGTAAATCCCACAACGCTACCGATTAAGCTAAAAAACAAACAGGTTGCGCGGATAACCCTGATAAACGCAATCATCATTATATGACATCGGTAACCGAGTATTTAATGATAACAGTAATAACTACATGTATATGTACGAGGAGACAAGTGGCAGGCGGTCTTTTTAGCCATTCTTACAATTTAGAATTTAAATTTCATTAAAATTATAAGATGATTTAAATTGCTCTTTCGGCGTTAGCTGTCTTTTAAAGCTCATTATTGACGTAATTCTGAAGAACGAATTGAAATAAGATCGTCAATCTAAGTATTTACATCCATGTTGGGATGTAGAAATAGATGAAAAGGGAACTTTGAAAGCCACCGAACACGACAAATATGAAAATATTGCAGGCTCGGTTTGATTGAGTCTGTTCATGGGCACTAATGGAATGCATATTACTGCCCACGCCGCCTAGCCCCGGGTTGAGCGCAACTCAATATTTATACCAATAAACAGTACAAATTTGATGAATCCCAAACGATGGTTACAGGTATGCATATGACGGTGAACATGGAACCTTCAATGCGGTATTTTCAGATAAATACCATTCCATGTTCAGCGGCGTATGGTCCACAGATAAAATAATTGGTTTGCTAAACGAGAAAACAATGGGCGGAACTAAACAAAATAGAATTTTGACAGGGGATCTGAGAATATAAATCCTGCATATCAGAGACAAAGACAACGTCAAAGGCAAAATTTAAAAGGCAGGAAGACCTTTATGCATATTTCACCCTTTTTATTGATTTATGGCTCAAGATGTCAAAAAATCAGGAAGAGATTTTTGAAAAATAACTGAAAAAAGGTCTGACTTGCAGTCACGAAATTTGTAGATATTTTGCTGATAGACAATCGGTAGCACCTATGTTCTATCTTTCTACTGAACACCATGATGACATTAGTACAGCCTTTGACAACACCTCGCGGTACCTTAACGGTTTGTTAACTATAAATAAAAACCATTTTCCATCTAAGGTCAACAAAAAATATCATGATGCACTCAAGCTTAAGAAGACAAACAATTCAGAAAAGCAAGAACACTTCCTTAATCTATTTTTTCAGTGTATTGTTAATGGTTTCGTAACTACTAAAATAAATGATAAAAGAGATGATTTGATTTTGTTTTAAATATTGTAAATTTTCTATTTTAGATGGCGATGTTCTGCCTGCAGCATCTTACGATGTTTTTTTTTTTATTTAACAGCTTATTCGCTTTTCTAGACTTTTAAAATGTTAAAAGATTTTATTTACAGTACTATTTGCATAACAGAAAAACAGGGTTATCGGTACCATAAATTAAGGAAAAACTTATGAAAGTTTTATCACCGATGCACAGATTTAACTTATCAATACAGGTACAGTTTAAAATCACTGTTCGCAGCCAGTGTTTAATAGAGATGTTTTTTTTAACCTATAATAAAAAGGTAATTGTATTCATGAAAACCATCTGTAAATTAAAAAAGAACAGTTTCTAGCATGATATTCTACAGTGCTCTTTATACTTGGTGATAAATCCTGTATACAATTGATCGTAAGCTTGTCTCTTTGTTTGCACGATAGTGGCAGGGTTTGAAGAATTATTTTAGGTTTATAGGGAAATCTTGTAAAAAGAAATAGCACATTGATCTGTTTATTTTATCCCTGCCATCGTGTTCTTGCTGATTTGACTCCATGGTCTCTGATCGTAATAAAGTTATTAAGTACTCACCTTTTTGTTTGACAATGCCAGTAGTTTAATATATTTGTAATGTTTTAGCATGCACTATATGTTATATATTGTAGTGAGTGGGTTGGAATAGATGAAAAGGGAACTTTGAAGACATTCGGACACGAAAAATATAAAAATATTTCAGGCTCGGCTTGATTTGAGCAAATGCGACAAGACGACAAGACAATTTGTACTTGTACATTCATTTGAGAACCTGCTGGGACACGTGAGAAGTAGGCCCACCCTAAAACCTGATTTAAACTCCCCAGAGCCGGCCAGTGGCAAATTGTTTTACCACTGACCGTTTCAAGGCGGTAAGCGACCGGATTTGCTTGTTCGTTTATTGTTGGTAGTGTCTATTTGAAAACGATCGTTTCGTATGTGTCTTCTTGATGTGCCCATTCCTGATATGCGTATTTCACCTTTTAATGATTTTGTGGTCAAAAGGTCAAAGTTCAAGGAAATTAATTAAAAATATATTTGGTTTCCGATTAATTATATATTATGATACAGTCACCAAACTCGGTAATAGATTGCTCGTGGTCAGAGTAGTTTTCGAATGATTTAGGGGTCAAAGGGTAAAAGTTTTAACAAATAATTTTTATCTAGCTAATAACATGAAGTTTGGGTTGTCCTATTGATTTTTAGTGTATTTGGTTCAGTAAATATATATGTGTGACTAAAAGGTACGATTATTGCGGAAAAATCCTATATATTTGGCAGGTCAGAAGTTCATAGTTTGGTGTCATGGTGTTAACCTCTATTTTTTGTCACAGACTTGTTTGTTGGTATATGTCAATTACGGTGAGAGTGCTTGTGTCCATTGAAATATACTTTTCTGGATATAATATTTTATTCTGTGCCGTGAAAGATAACCATATATTATGAACTCGGTTTTGTACATTGCTGACTTTTATTTACACTACATGGCGTATAATTTTATTGGGATTCAAATAAGATTTATCAAAATTTAAATTTTAGGTTAGTTATTTTGGTAAACCAAGCTCAGCCTCGAACATAAACAACTTTGATTATGAAGAATGTAAAAAGTGTACGTGAATCTTTACACTTTTACACTAAGTTGAATTCGTTGAAGGCCATAGAATAGAGACGTTTAAACACCCGGTGCCAGCCAGACAGTTAGTAACCTAACCTATTGTCATTTGTATTTGTTTGGTCTTATTTTGACTTTGGTTTTTTATTTAAACGGACTTAACGATCTTATCTCATCTGATCTCAATTCATCTCATTTGTCTGTCTGTCTGTCTGTCTGTCTGTCTGTCTGTCTGTCTCTCTCTCTCTCTCTCTCTCTCTCTCTCTCTCTCTCTCTCTCTCTCTCTCAGCTTGTTTATGTCAGTTTACAAACTTACTGTTTTTCACACAGCGGCCTAAATCTGTGTGAACAATCCTCATCGACCCAAAGGTAGTGATGAGTTTCCCAAATGGCAACACAGTTAGCACCACGTCCAGAATTCGGTTCGCCTCTGTTGAAGGACAAAAAACTGGCCAATGATTGAGATGGGTAGTGTCTCCATTCGTTTTCGTGTAACACGTCAGTCATCCCAATCCAATGTTTTGAAGCTGTTCAATAAATAACAAATGTCTCAATCAGATAAATTATCTACACTAAGGGGGTAAACGGATATTCGGATATCCGTTCAGTTCATCAGATATCCGTATCGATTTCTGCACCTGGATATTCGTGTATCGATACTAAAACTTAAAAATTTATGTATTAGCCATTTCGCAATTAAGCATAATCGGGTGTAACAGATTACCGGGAGGTGTTGACACGCAATTTCGTATAGTTACAAATGTGCTACCAGCATCATTGTATAAACTTGCTTATTTATAACCAAAGCTTGGAGCTCCGACTTATCCTTTTTATTTATAAAATATTATCTTATTTTTCATTTCATCGGTTTTATTGCGAGGGGATACAGCTATAATAATGTCAACGAAAGGTGTGTCGGTATAAACCAGCTGCTCACGCTTAATTAAGTCAAATTGAATAAAAACACATTTTTAAAAATCAAATCTTAACTTATAATTTACATTTAAACAAATCATTTGCCTTCCAGTCAACAAATGTTTTTATTGTTCCTTCTTTGTTTGGTTATAAAAATATAAGCGCATATGTCAATGGAAACGACATATGAAGTTTAATCCCGCACACGTCCGACTAGATTAATTTATAACTGATTCATCTGAACAACTAAATAAAAAATTAATGAATTACCTTTCAACCTCATCAAAAAAGACCGTAGAAATTCGTTTTCTGTACTTGTTTCAATATTGACGAGACTTGCTCCATGGTGTACGCAGAAATTCTGAAAAATATTTTCATAAAATACAATTATATGTAGCATTTTGATTGGTCGAAAACATATTTATTTGGGGCGGTTCATGATAGCATATAGTTATAGAATATGATTTTTAAAACTACGATTCCGACGGTGAATTTTCGCATGTTTTGATTGAATGTAATAGTACAAAACTGAATTAGTGACTTTACACTAACTTTACAAGAAAACAAGGGTGTATTAGTAAGTGTTGGCAGGATTTGGGTGGGGCTGCTGGTCAAGCGCCAGTGCAGGCGGCGTGGGAAATAATGAGGCGATTAAATTTGCAAAATGTTTTTCTTAATTTGAAGTAACAATACCCCTGTTTTAAAAGTTTTTTCTGTTATGCAAAGGTTGTGTTCTCTTTAATCATATATTTTAATAGTTACGAAACCTTTTTCCATGCAGAGATTGTGATAAAAAATAGTCTTGTTTTTCTGTATTGTTGGCATTGTAAAGCTTGAGTTCATCAGAATATATTTTGTTGAAGCAAGATTGAAAATGGCTTTTTCTATATTTTAACACATTTTCAAGATACAAGCGCACAATAAGTGCACACAAGGATATCTTTCATTTGTTTATGGAAGAGGTACCAGCTATTTCATAAATATTACACAGTGAGAACGAACGCGACATAAATAGGTCTTGATAAGTCCACAAAGTACATTAATTATTATCTGTAGAACAAGCTACATATTCATTAGAAGCAATAAAGGTTTTATTTTGTCTTGCAATCTTTTGTTTTTAGTGGGGTTTATGAGCTTGTCACTTAAAATCGATCAACGTATCGCAAGAAATATATATTAAGTACTTTATCACATACCTTCCGGTGTGGGAGTGTAATAACACCCGTTATATATTTTCGATTTATCACATACCTTCCGAGTGTAATAATTGAATATTGAGTTCCGAGTTATGTGAATGAATTAAAGGTAAACTTACCCGTGCTCAATTCAGAAAAATATAATAATTGCTATGATGGTAACTCTCAATATAAATTTATTCTCGTCGTCTAAATAAGAAGTTGATTTTATATAATTAAGATAAGTCAAGATTTGATAATTTTGCATGTTTCTTTTCGAGTTGGCACTAAAGAGCAACTAGCTCTCCTTTTATCAGGTTCATATCATTCATCGTCAAATTTATAAAATATAAACTACTTGACAAAGTAATCTACTTGAGCATCATCAAAATCATAATCGTATTCTCCAAAGTAGTAGCAGGAAGGGCCAAATCTCGTCCATCCGTCATGGCAGTCTGCGGCGACACTCACTGTAACAGACGTTATTCAGGATGGTAAAAATATTGCAGAACGCATATTGATTTAGCAAAAATTTTGACCTTTCGAAAATTGGTAAGGAACAATTATCGTTAGATAATAAAGTTACTCCTCAGTACCGATTGACGTTTTATGATTTTATAACGGTACAGCAATTATTAATTATAAGTCATTAGTGTTTTGCAAATATCTGAAAAACTGTCAAACTATTGTGGTTGAAAAATGTTCTCACATTGAAACAATACAATGTGTCACAAAATCATAATTCGGTGTTAATTTTATAAAAGCATATTAATTATAATGAATTAATGTTTATTAGAATGATGAATATATGTTAATAAACATGGTCCGAGAATAGAAGTCCCAAACTGGTTAATCAGGCATTGACAATAATTAACGAGTTCACTAAAGCAAATACACAATTTATATCTGTTTCGTTTTTAAGCAATGCGATTAATTTATTCTTGAATATCTTGACATTCACACAGAATGTTGGAAGAATAATTTAATAATTCTTCTAGACAATTGGAAGCCTGACTTGAAACAAAATAATCAACGTAGAATAAATGTGTTGTCAACACATGGTTTGTGATACATTATATTTAGAGTAATAAGGAAGTATGTGTATCCACATTAACCAAGTGTTGTGTGTGATTTCGTGTTTTTTTTTAATATAAATTTTGTTATTAAGAAAACTAATTAAGGTCAACGAGTAGGTAATTTACATGTAGTTACTCGAAATAAAGAAATATTTTATTTAACTAACGACATTAGGTCCGTTTCAAAGGATATTTGACTATGATATTATATGAAAACTGGAAAAAATACGCACCAACAACGCTTGTCCATATGGTTAACCGTAGCAAAACGTTCATCATCAACACTAACGAAAATGAATTAGGCAAAATGTTATCTTTAAGTGCGTAAGAGATATACAAGATAAAAAGTCATTGACATTAAGGTCCTTATAGATAAAGACTTTTAGTAAGTAGAGAAGCTAATGCAAAAATACTGCTCTTTATGAAAAAACCAACATGAAAATCTGCAACGAAAAAGTTGATAGTTATGAAATAATCTGGCTGCAGTATTATTTATACTTTATAAATCACATTTAAACACTCAAGTTTTTGCACAACTTCTCAATTGTCTCTTAACGGTAAAATGATGGCTGAGTTGGAGAGTTGCTTCACCAAGGCAACTTGTGCTTGTTTGTTCATATGAGAACCTGTTATGGGCAAGTGTGATTTAAAATCGTAATTTTTGCAGAAGATGTAAACTTTTAAAATCGGGTCTCGGAACAGCAAATTCATAACAAAATTTGCAAGTTTCAACCCATATTCAAAAATATATTTTTTTATGACTAATGCAAAAAGATATTTCTCAACCAGAGTTAAATGGAGATTAAATTATAAATTAAATAAAATAAAAGAAAATATATATGTTTCCGCGTTATTCGTCAAACCTTCTATAAGTTACAAAACGAAAGGCTACCAACATTCTTGGTGATCAACTCATCACAGTTATCACGTTGCTTTCCTCTTTGTTTGCACGACGGTGACATTTGAAGAGCATTTGAAGATTTCTAGGAAAGTCTTTAACAGAACGAAGATGCTCGATCTGTTTAATTTATTCTTGCCATATTGCTTTTGCTGATTTAAAATACAGGTGCTCTATTTTCGATAAGCTCATTTAATAAGTACCCACCTTTTTGTCCAGCAGTGCTATTAGCTTCTTATGCCTTAAATGTTGTTTTTGCTTTGCACTGGTGGGTTGAAGTTGATTCAATAAGAGAACTTTTGTTAACACGTGGGGGCAAGTTTTAATTTTGTGCACTATGTACCCTGGTTTAAAGCACCATCGGCAAATGTTTCTCTACTGACCGTTCCAAGGTGTCAACCCTCGGGTTGTCATTTTCGTTAATTGCTTGTGATATCTATTTTTTGAGACTGATAATTGTGTAAATCCTTGCTATCTTTCAGACTTTTGGTTGTGACGGCTTTGTTTTCTTGAAGGGGCCATTCCTGATATGCATATTTTCCGTTTTTTAAATATTTTTTTATTGTTTTGTATCACCATAGCCTGTTGCATACGTTAAAAAAGAACATCTACTTTTGAATTTCAAAGAAATTTGTTTATTTATCAGAACAAACTGACTAACAGTAAGAAATTTTTTATTATTTTAAATTGTTCTTCTTTGTTGCCATTGTACAACATATTACTAGTAGTAATCAATAAAAAGTTACCAAACCATTAAGGGTTCAAATTTCTATTAAGTCGTGAAATATTTGATGTATTGTGTTTGAGATGACAATTATTGGCAATTTTTTATATAAATTTATTGTGGAACTGATTTTCCACTGTTTAAATTCCCTTAAACATGAAATCAATGTAGCACAAATCAAAGGTCAATCATTTTTTAAATACATGTAGCAATTTTGTCATTTACATCGCATTATATTGACATACCATGCCCAATTTTGAGAGATAGATTTAACCTTTACTCACGTTGTGTTACGAAATAATTATATTTAAACAACCTATATTGACATATGCAAAGCTTTAATGAGTAGTTACTTTTTATTGACTGTCGGTATATAACGGTATAAAAATATAGTTTAGCATAAGTATGCTTCAGAGTTTCATCCGGTTGGCCAAAATATACTCTTATCATTGTAACTGGCGTTAAGTTTGCTTAAAAGCAAAGATATCTTGAAATATTTATAGATACACATTTTGTAGCTTTAATAATGCATTCAGACAAGTGATTGCTAAAACAGTGGGACTGAAAAAAAATCACGAAATACTTTAACTGAATTCTTTATTATAAACGGATGTAAGAATAACGACAAATATTATGATATGTTGATACTGCATTAGTTTCTGAGCATTTCTCTCGAACCACCTATTGTTGAAAAATAATTATTTCTGTAGTTATTTGTTTTGAAATTCATCGTATTTTAAGATAATGTTCTCTTTATGTCTTCCAGTTGGCTGTGAGATCATGCATTTCTGCCGAGAATGGGTTTATCTGATATAAGTATTTAATTATTTGTCAACTATACAAGGTAAACTGTGCAAGGGTGACATTAAACAGATTTTTAAACCTTGTTTGTTTGGGAACTTTATGGATTTCGGGCACTACTAATGACGATATGGCTAAAAGTAATTAGCAATATTTTACGAATAGAAGTAACTTCTCGATGGTCCTGACTTTTCGGGTTGAAATGTATTTTTTCGCTACTTTTTATTTTTGAGCATCCTGTAACCAATGGCATTATTTTATTACATAAACAAGCACATGTGCCGCCCGTTAATATGTCAAATACGTTACCTTTTCAAGGTAATTATACCAAAAAAGGCAGTAAAACCATCGTTAATGCTGTGTATTCTATGTAATTACAGACCCGAGATCACGTTCTAGAAGCAAACATCAATAAAAAAAAATAGACTCGTAGTCACTTTAAAAATGTCCATTGATGTAAACATTGACAGAATGGTTGACATAGGAAGTGATTAGTGTTACTGAGGTCAGCATGATGCTCACACTGGGCCCAAGATCATAAAACTAAGATTTGAGATCAGTCTCAAATCTCAAGGATCTGATTGGCTGAAATGGCGACTGGTCGCCATTTCAGCCAATCAGATGCTTGAGATTTGAGACTGATCTCCAGATTAAGTTTTATGATCTTGGGCACTGTTCAATTGCTAAGAATTTGCCGGCAAAAGCCCGGTCGCGAAGCGCCCGGGCGTTGCCGCTTATAGGTAACACGTAATTTATTTAAAAACAATGTGATTTATTGAAAAACATAACTAATTGTGATTAGTTAGAGGGATATTTGCCGTGTCCTTTTCTTGCGGCCATTTTTTTCCGGAAGATATTTTTTTTCTAAAGAGGGGCAGGGGATAGTTTCGCACTTTGGTCCCGGTCGATTTCTAAGTATTTGGGGTAGCCGTGATTAAAATGCATTAAAATCATTGTTTGAATTAAAGATGACATATTCTTTTATAATATTGTATAGTATATGTAGAATTTCGGCCAAATTTGCATTGGACAATCAGGACTTGGGGTGACTTTAAATGCCTGTGTAGTTCAAATGACTGGTTCTGTGGAACAGTTGGTTGTGGTTTGTAAAAATCTAGACTCCTGCAACACAGAAAGTACAACAACACAATTTTAGCTGTGCAAAGTTTTTATTTTCGGTCAATGTAAGCTTGCACGGGGTCCCAGACTCTGGCGGGAGCCTCGGAAACTGTCCCCTGCGCCCTTAAGGCAAAACTGAATATTTTTATTCTGCGAAAGTTGACTTTGAAAACATGGAAATTTAATATCTGGAGTTGGTTTGAATAAGAATCAGTGAGTTTTCCTTGTTTTGAAAGGGATATAGTGCACTTGGTGACTTGTGAAAGGGATATAGTGCACTTGTGCCCAGGAGGGTAATTTTCTTGTTATTTTCCTTTACTAATGTATATAAGTCAAACTAGCGCTATTGACCGTGGTTGGCTTGCAATACATGTTTAGAGTTGTTTGTTGAGTCAGGAATAGATGAAATTCAGAAAAGAAGAGCTTTTTATGCAATTTGAGGGTAAGACAAAAAATCTTAAAGGGGCAGGGGATAGTTTCGCACTTTGGTCCCGGTCGATTTTCTAAGTATTTGGGGTAGCCGTGATTAAAATGCATTAAAATCATTGTTTGAATTAAAGATGACATATTCTTTTATAATATTGTATAGTATATGAAATGTGAAATCTGATCACAGTGGCTCAAATGCATTGATGCTAGCTTTGTATGTTCTGAGTTGAACAGTTGCCGGATGAAAACGCATTCGGCCGGGCTGAATTTGAGAATAACTTGGGGGTGAGGTATTTCAATGTCGAATGCTGAAAAATCGAGACGGATGGGAGACACTTTCCAGCTGCTTGGGAGATTAGGGACACATAAAATATTAGCATGAAAGGGGTTTTATTTGAAAAATCATTGCAGGAAATATTTTGCAGGTTCTCAAATATGTAGAATTTCGGCCAAATTTGCATTGGAAAATCAGGACTTGGGGTGACTTTAAATGCCTGTGTAGTTCAAATGACTGGTTCTGTGGAACAGTTGGTTGTGGTTTGTAAAAAGCTAGACTCCTGCAACACAGAAAGTACAACAACACAATTTTAGCTGTGCAAAGTTTTTATTTTCGGTCAATGTAAGCTTGCACGGGGTCCCAGACTCTGGCGGAAGCCTCGGAAACTGTCCCCTGCGCCCTTAAACGGTCTCTACCATACATGCAGATTTTAACCATTTTCGATGTTCGTCATAAATAAGCAAGCCGCTACTGAAATTAAATTATCCCACAAAAAATTTCTTTTCCTCGTTTCAATGTATTTCGTTTTCAAAAAGAACGCCGGCATGTATGGCATGCGGTTAGCACAATAATTACTTAAACTATAGGTTTAACTGTTAAACCCATAGTTTAACAGACTTAAACCCAGGGTTTAACTGTTAAACATATAGTTTAAGAGTTGAAACTATGGGTTTAAGAGAAAATTGTGCAGAATGTTACTTAAACTACAGGTTTATCAGCGTAAACCCTATGTTTAAGTGTTAATCCTATATTTTAAGACTTTAATCTATAGGTTTAAGAGATTTTCGACAAAATTACATTAAACTAAGGTATTAAGAGACTTAAATACATAGTTTTAAGTGAATTTTCTTTAAACCTATAGATTGAACTCTTAAACCCATAGTTTGACAGTTAATCATATACTTTGAAGTTTAATAAGCACAATAATCCTCAAAATCTGTTAACTATATAGTTAAGACTTTAAACTACGGATTTATCTGTTAAACCTATGGTTTAAGAGGTATCCAATCATTTTTCGAGTTTGTAATCACGTGAGAAGTTGTTGTTGTTATTTAAACGGAAGTAGCCGTATGTATAACATATCGAGGGTTTAAAATCTTGGAGAGGATGTGATTTATATTTTTGTTTTGTTTTTTTATCTAAGTGACAGTTGACTTTGACAGGTCTAGAGAGTATGTTACATTTTCCTCACGGATAATTTCGTTTAAAACTCGCAAGGGCATTGAAAGGAATGCCACGGACAAGGAGAAACCAAGTTGATGAAGCGATTAGGGATCCTTTTTGTGTTCAAAGAAACTCAACACTATACTCCAGCAGTTTCTCTTTTTTCCTGAGTTTGGTTTTAACTTATTAAATCCATATTCATATATTACTATAATTAATCTGTAATATCAAACGTGTATTGATAAACTTTTGATACAAAGTTTATCAATCATAAATTAAACCTGTAGAAATAAAAGCATGTAAATGCTCGATATCGTTTAGAATAAAGGTAATACACACTCCAAGATTTTGCGAAATTATTATTTAATCAAAGCGCTGAAAGCGTTGAAATACTGGCGCGCTGGTTGAATCGAACATGCCCTGCACAGATATCATTACTGTAAACATATGAAACTATGTGTGATTTTTTCGTTAAACTTTGTGACAGTTACTATCATCAACATTAGCAAATAATTCTGTATATTCAGGGATTTCAATAGATGCAGGTACTTGTATTTTGATGCAAGGAAATTAGGTTTTCCACTTTTTTTTCACCTGAATCTTAGGCGGGGGTCTTTTTGATGCAGAAGCGTATGATTAGTGGTTAAATTTTGCTAGAATAACGATGATCAGGCTCCGCCACAACTGAGTATTGTCAACAATGAAATGCACAAGGCTCACGTACCTTAAGAGACTGAAACAGTTACAATCTTAATTTTTACGTCGACCGCAACAATGCATTAACAAAAATATTCGCCAACTTACTGACGGTCTCCCCAGGATTTTTGGAAGGGTTGTCGCTGGATATTTCGTGGATATAAGCTCGCGAAACTTTATTTTTTTAACTATCATTTTATACAATTTTATATTTGTACCAAAGTTTACTGCAAAAACTGTATATAGTACATAGATGTTTTTTTTTATCTCTTTAGAGCCAAGAAAGGTACAAAGTTAAAAAAACATAAATAATGTGAAACAATGTGTAAACAGTATGTCAACATGTGTTTTAATAACATAAACTGATCTGATCTCATCAAGTTACAATGCCAACTATATACTCTGTATAGTTAGTTTTTCACCTTCATTTTCCAAGATATCTCACACATATCAAACTCAGTGTTTCATTACAACTGACAGAATTAGGATTAAACTTTCAGAAGCCTCTTTTTTTCTTGGGCCCAAGCGCTGACTGCCTTATTATAATCAAACTTCAGTACATCAGGACCTTCCATGGATATCATTAACAATGAATTTAATGTTGAATTGTTAAGCCTGCTTCTAAGCTTAGTCTTCACTCTTGATAAAGTGGAAAAACCCCACTCACAATCTGAAATTAAATTAATTTACGATACCAGTAAACATATAGATAGCTTCACATATATAAAAATAATATCATAATAGGTATTCAGTTAACACAAACAGATATAATAAATTATGTAGTGCACCCCAAGAACCTGGTTTAAACCCCTAGTAGCAAATTATTTTGCTACTGACTGTTCCAAGGCGGTAACCCATACGGTTCCCCTTTTTTGTTAAACAATCAACAAACAAATCATTTATTTTCCTCTCTTCTTTTTTGCTGCAGGGGAGGCTGTGTTTTATGAGTGTGGCGATTCCTGATATGCATATTTCCCTTTTTATATATAGTAGCATTAAATTTAGTTATTTTATTTATTTAATGCAAGTCACAAGGCTAAGTAAATATATATAAAAAAACATTGCCAACTTCTTGCAACCAGAAGTAGACTTTCTTCCACTTAGGATCGACACCTGACTGGATCGAACTGGCTGTTCGAGGTAGCCGGCGTTGATTAAGTGTCTCGGCATGTTGGGGTACCGCGTCCGGCGTCGGAGTAATTTCACGACGTGAAGGGGTACTTGGCGTCGTAAGAGTCGCTCTTGAAGGGCTATCCGGAAATGATCTCGATCTCATTTCAAGAATTTTGAAGTTCAGAATGCCCGATGGAGTTGGCATCAGCCTCACAAGGCCGGTCTCTCTTGAAATAAGATAGAATTGACGAGTCGTTTTTTTTAATTATTTTAGGTTTATAGGGAAATCTTGTAAAAAGAAATAGCACATTGATCTGTTTATTTTATCCCTGCCATCGTGTTCTTGCTGATTTGACTCCATGGTCTCTGATCGTAATAAAGTTATTAAGTACTCACCTTTTTGTTTGACAATGCCAGTAGTTTAATATATTTGTAATGTTTTAGCATGCACTATATGTTATATATTGTAGTGAGTGGGTTGGAATAGATGAAAAGGGAACTTTGAAGACATTCGGACACGAAAAATATAAAAATATTTCAGGCTCGGCTTGATTTGAGCAAATGCGACAAGACGACAAGACAATTTGTACTTGTACATTCATTTGAGAACCTGCTGGGACACGTGAGAAGTAGGCCCACCCTAAAACCTGATTTAAACTCCCCAGAGCCGGCCAGTGGCAAATTGTTTTACCACTGACCGTTTCAAGGCGGTAAGCGACCGGATTTGCTTGTTCGTTTATTGTTGGTAGTGTCTATTTGAAAACGATCGTTTCGTATGTGTCTTCTTGATGTGCCCATTCCTGATATGCGTATTTCACCTTTTAATGATTTTGTGGTCAAAAGGTCAAAGTTCAAGGAAATTAATTAAAAATATATTTGGTTTCCGATTAATTATATATTATGATACAGTCACCAAACTCGGTAATAGATTGCTCGTGGTCAGAGTAGTTTTCGAATGATTTAGGGGTCAAAGGGTAAAAGTTTTAACAAATAATTTTTATCTAGCTAATAACATGAAGTTTGGGTTGTCCTATTGATTTTTAGTGTATTTGGTTCAGTAAATATATATGTGTGACTAAAAGGTACGATTATTGCGGAAAAATCCTATATATTTGGCAGGTCAGAAGTTCATAGTTTGGTGTCATGGTGTTAACCTCTATTTTTTGTCACAGACTTGTTTGTTGGTATATGTCAATTACGGTGAGAGTGCTTGTGTCCATTGAAATATACTTTTCTGGATATAATATTTTATTCTGTGCCGTGAAAGATAACCATATATTATGAACTCGGTTTTGTACATTGCTGACTTTTATTTACACTACATGGCGTATAATTTTATTGGGATTCAAATAAGATTTATCAAAATTTAAATTTTAGGTTAGTTATTTTGGTAAACCAAGCTCAGCCTCGAACATAAACAACTTTGATTATGAAGAATGTAAAAAGTGTACGTGAATCTTTACACTTTTACACTAAGTTGAATTCGTTGAAGGCCATAGAATAGAGACGTTTAAACACCCGGTGCCAGCCAGACAGTTAGTAACCTAACCTATTGTCATTTGTATTTGTTTGGTCTTATTTTGACTTTGGTTTTTTATTTAAACGGACTTAACGATCTTATCTCATCTGATCTCAATTCATCTCATTTGTCTGTCTGTCTGTCTGTCTGTCTGTCTGTCTGTCTGTCTGTCTCTCTCTCTCTCTCTCTCTCTCTCTCTCTCTCTCTCTCTCTCTCTCTCTCTCTCTCTCAGCTTGTTTATGTCAGTTTACAAACTTACTGTTTTTCACACAGCGGCCTAAATCTGTGTGAACAATCCTCATCGACCCAAAGGTAGTGATGAGTTTCCCAAATGGCAACACAGTTAGCACCACGTCCAGAATTCGGTTCGCCTCTGTTGAAGGACAAAAAACTGGCCAATGATTGAGATGGGTAGTGTCTCCATTCGTTTTCGTGTAACACGTCAGTCATCCCAATCCAATGTTTTGAAGCTGTTCAATAAATAACAAATGTCTCAATCAGATAAATTATCTACACTAAGGGGGTAAACGGATATTCGGATATCCGTTCAGTTCATCAGATATCCGTATCGATTTCTGCACCTGGATATTCGTGTATCGATACTAAAACTTAAAAATTTATGTATTAGCCATTTCGCAATTAAGCATAATCGGGTGTAACAGATTACCGGGAGGTGTTGACACGCAATTTCGTATAGTTACAAATGTGCTACCAGCATCATTGTATAAACTTGCTTATTTATAACCAAAGCTTGGAGCTCCGACTTATCCTTTTTATTTATAAAATATTATCTTATTTTTCATTTCATCGGTTTTATTGCGAGGGGATACAGCTATAATAATGTCAACGAAAGGTGTGTCGGTATAAACCAGCTGCTCACGCTTAATTAAGTCAAATTGAATAAAAACACATTTTTAAAAATCAAATCTTAACTTATAATTTACATTTAAACAAATCATTTGCCTTCCAGTCAACAAATGTTTTTATTGTTCCTTCTTTGTTTGGTTATAAAAATATAAGCGCATATGTCAATGGAAACGACATATGAAGTTTAATCCCGCACACGTCCGACTAGATTAATTTATAACTGATTCATCTGAACAACTAAATAAAAAATTAATGAATTACCTTTCAACCTCATCAAAAAAGACCGTAGAAATTCGTTTTCTGTACTTGTTTCAATATTGACGAGACTTGCTCCATGGTGTACGCAGAAATTCTGAATAATATTTTCATAAAATACAATTATATGTAGCATTTTGATTGGTCGAAAACATATTTATTTGGGGCGGTTCATGATAGCATATAGTTATAGAATATGATTTTTAAAACTACGATTCCGACGGTGAATTTTCGCATGTTTTGATTGAATGTAATAGTACAAAACTGAATTAGTGACTTTACACTAACTTTACAAGAAAACAAGGGTGTATTAGTAAGTGTTGGCAGGATTTGGGTGGGGCTGCTGGTCAAGCGCCAGTGCAGGCGGCGTGGGAAATAATGAGGCGATTAAATTTGCAAAATGTTTTTCTTAATTTGAAGTAACAATACCCCTGTTTTAAAAGTTTTTTCTGTTATGCAAAGGTTGTGTTCTCTTTAATCATATATTTTAATAGTTACGAAACCTTTTTCCATGCAGAGATTGTGATAAAAAATAGTCTTGTTTTTCTGTATTGTTGGCATTGTAAAGCTTGAGTTCATCAGAATATATTTTGTTGAAGCAAGATTGAAAATGGCTTTTTCTATATTTTAACACATTTTCAAGATACAAGCGCACAATAAGTGCACACAAGGATATCTTTCATTTGTTTATGGAAGAGGTACCAGCTATTTCATAAATATTACCCAGTGAGAACGAACGCGACATAAATAGGTCTTGATAAGTCCACAAAGTACATTAATTATTATCTGTAGAACAAGCTACATATTCATTAGAAGCAATAAAGGTTTTATTTTGTCTTGCAATCTTTTGTTTTTAGTGGGGTTTATGAGCTTGTCACTTAAAATCGATCAACGTATC
Organism: Corbicula japonica; assembly: GCA_038501625.1. NCBI lineage: Eukaryota > Metazoa > Mollusca > Bivalvia > Venerida > Cyrenidae > Corbicula > Corbicula japonica. The sequence continues at coordinate 13,880,798 of JAZAYU010000006.1, read as the reverse complement.
GCAAGAAATATATATTAAGTACTTTATCACATACCTTCCGGTGTGGGAGTGTAATAACACCCGTTATATATTTTCGATTTATCACATACCTTCCGAGTGTAATAATTGAATATTGAGTTCCGAGTTATGTGAATGAATTAAAGGTAAACTTACCCGTGCTCAATTCAGAAAAATATAATAATTGCTATGATGGTAACTCTCAATATAAATTTATTCTCGTCGTCTAAATAAGAAGTTGATTTTATATAATTAAGATAAGTCAAGATTTGATAATTTTGCATGTTTCTTTTCGAGTTGGCACTAAAGAGCAACTAGCTCTCCTTTTATCAGGTTCATATCATTCATCGTCAAATTTATAAAATATAAACTACTTGACAAAGTAATCTACTTGAGCATCATCAAAATCATAATCGTATTCTCCAAAGTAGTAGCAGGAAGGGCCAAATCTCGTCCATCCGTCATGGCAGTCTGCGGCGACACTCACTGTAACAGACGTTATTCAGGATGGTAAAAATATTGCAGAACGCATATTGATTTAGCAAAAATTTTGACCTTTCGAAAATTGGTAAGGAACAATTATCGTTAGATAATAAAGTTACTCCTCAGTACCGATTGACGTTTTATGATTTTATAACGGTACAGCAATTATTAATTATAAGTCATTAGTGTTTTGCAAATATCTGAAAAACTGTCAAACTATTGTGGTTGAAAAATGTTCTCACATTGAAACAATACAATGTGTCACAAAATCATAATTCGGTGTTAATTTTATAAAAGCATATTAATTATAATGAATTAATGTTTATTAGAATGATGAATATATGTTAATAAACATGGTCCGAGAATAGAAGTCCCAAACTGGTTAATCAGGCATTGACAATAATTAACGAGTTCACTAAAGCAAATACACAATTTATATCTGTTTCGTTTTTAAGCAATGCGATTAATTTATTCTTGAATATCTTGACATTCACACAGAATGTTGGAAGAATAATTTAATAATTCTTCTAGACAATTGGAAGCCTGACTTGAAACAAAATAATCAACGTAGAATAAATGTGTTGTCAACACATGGTTTGTGATACATTATATTTAGAGTAATAAGGAAGTATGTGTATCCACATTAACCAAGTGTTGTGTGTGATTTCGTGTTTTTTTTTAATATAAATTTTGTTATTAAGAAAACTAATTAAGGTCAACGAGTAGGTAATTTACATGTAGTTACTCGAAATAAAGAAATATTTTATTTAACTAACGACATTAGGTCCGTTTCAAAGGATATTTGACTATGATATTATATGAAAACTGGAAAAAATACGCACCAACAACGCTTGTCCATATGGTTAACCGTAGCAAAACGTTCATCATCAACACTAACGAAAATGAATTAGGCAAAATGTTATCTTTAAGTGCGTAAGAGATATACAAGATAAAAAGTCATTGACATTAAGGTCCTTATAGATAAAGACTTTTAGTAAGTAGAGAAGCTAATGCAAAAATACTGCTCTTTATGAAAAAACCAACATGAAAATCTGCAACGAAAAAGTTGATAGTTATGAAATAATCTGGCTGCAGTATTATTTATACTTTATAAATCACATTTAAACACTCAAGTTTTTGCACAACTTCTCAATTGTCTCTTAACGGTAAAATGATGGCTGAGTTGGAGAGTTGCTTCACCAAGGCAACTTGTGCTTGTTTGTTCATATGAGAACCTGTTATGGGCAAGTGTGATTTAAAATCGTAATTTTTGCAGAAGATGTAAACTTTTAAAATCGGGTCTCGGAACAGCAAATTCATAACAAAATTTGCAAGTTTCAACCCATATTCAAAAATATATTTTTTTATGACTAATGCAAAAAGATATTTCTCAACCAGAGTTAAATGGAGATTAAATTATAAATTAAATAAAATAAAAGAAAATATATATGTTTCCGCGTTATTCGTCAAACCTTCTATAAGTTACAAAACGAAAGGCTACCAACATTCTTGGTGATCAACTCATCACAGTTATCACGTTGCTTTCCTCTTTGTTTGCACGACGGTGACATTTGAAGAGCATTTGAAGATTTCTAGGAAAGTCTTTAACAGAACGAAGATGCTCGATCTGTTTAATTTATTCTTGCCATATTGCTTTTGCTGATTTAAAATACAGGTGCTCTATTTTCGATAAGCTCATTTAATAAGTACCCACCTTTTTGTCCAGCAGTGCTATTAGCTTCTTATGCCTTAAATGTTGTTTTTGCTTTGCACTGGTGGGTTGAAGTTGATTCAATAAGAGAACTTTTGTTAACACGTGGGGGCAAGTTTTAATTTTGTGCACTATGTACCCTGGTTTAAAGCACCATCGGCAAATGTTTCTCTACTGACCGTTCCAAGGTGTCAACCCTCGGGTTGTCATTTTCGTTAATTGCTTGTGATATCTATTTTTTGAGACTGATAATTGTGTAAATCCTTGCTATCTTTCAGACTTTTGGTTGTGACGGCTTTGTTTTCTTGAAGGGGCCATTCCTGATATGCATATTTTCCGTTTTTTAAATATTTTTTTATTGTTTTGTATCACCATAGCCTGTTGCATACGTTAAAAAAGAACATCTACTTTTGAATTTCAAAGAAATTTGTTTATTTATCAGAACAAACTGACTAACAGTAAGAAATTTTTTATTATTTTAAATTGTTCTTCTTTGTTGCCATTGTACAACATATTACTAGTAGTAATCAATAAAAAGTTACCAAACCATTAAGGGTTCAAATTTCTATTAAGTCGTGAAATATTTGATGTATTGTGTTTGAGATGACAATTATTGGCAATTTTTTATATAAATTTATTGTGGAACTGATTTTCCACTGTTTAAATTCCCTTAAACATGAAATCAATGTAGCACAAATCAAAGGTCAATCATTTTTTAAATACATGTAGCAATTTTGTCATTTACATCGCATTATATTGACATACCATGCCCAATTTTGAGAGATAGATTTAACCTTTACTCACGTTGTGTTACGAAATAATTATATTTAAACAACCTATATTGACATATGCAAAGCTTTAATGAGTAGTTACTTTTTATTGACTGTCGGTATATAACGGTATAAAAATATAGTTTAGCATAAGTATGCTTCAGAGTTTCATCCGGTTGGCCAAAATATACTCTTATCATTGTAACTGGCGTTAAGTTTGCTTAAAAGCAAAGATATCTTGAAATATTTATAGATACACATTTTGTAGCTTTAATAATGCATTCAGACAAGTGATTGCTAAAACAGTGGGACTGAAAAAAAATCACGAAATACTTTAACTGAATTCTTTATTATAAACGGATGTAAGAATAACGACAAATATTATGATATGTTGATACTGCATTAGTTTCTGAGCATTTCTCTCGAACCACCTATTGTTGAAAAATAATTATTTCTGTAGTTATTTGTTTTGAAATTCATCGTATTTTAAGATAATGTTCTCTTTATGTCTTCCAGTTGGCTGTGAGATCATGCATTTCTGCCGAGAATGGGTTTATCTGATATAAGTATTTAATTATTTGTCAACTATACAAGGTAAACTGTGCAAGGGTGACATTAAACAGATTTTTAAACCTTGTTTGTTTGGGAACTTTATGGATTTCGGGCACTACTAATGACGATATGGCTAAAAGTAATTAGCAATATTTTACGAATAGAAGTAACTTCTCGATGGTCCTGACTTTTCGGGTTGAAATGTATTTTTTCGCTACTTTTTATTTTTGAGCATCCTGTAACCAATGGCATTATTTTATTACATAAACAAGCACATGTGCCGCCCGTTAATATGTCAAATACGTTACCTTTTCAAGGTAATTATACCAAAAAAGGCAGTAAAACCATCGTTAACGCTGTGTATTCTATGTAATTACAGACCCGAGATCACGTTCTAGAAGCAAACATCAATAAAAAAAAATAGACTCGTAGTCACTTTAAAAATGTCCATTGATGTAAACATTGACAGAATGGTTGACATAGGAAGTGATTAGTGTTACTGAGGTCAGCATGATGCTCACACTGGGCCCAAGATCATAAAACTAAGATTTGAGATCAGTCTCAAATCTCAAGGATCTGATTGGCTGAAATGGCGACTGGTCGCCATTTCAGCCAATCAGATGCTTGAGATTTGAGACTGATCTCCAGATTAAGTTTTATGATCTTGGGCACTGTTCAATTGCTAAGAATTTGCCGGCAAAAGCCCGGTCGCGAAGCGCCCGGGCGTTGCCGCTTATAGGTAACACGTAATTTATTTAAAAACAATGTGATTTATTGAAAAACATAACTAATTGTGATTAGTTAGAGGGATATTTGCCGTGTCCTTTTCCAGAGACCTATATATATAAATAGATTCGCATCTCTCTATTACTGATATAAGAAATCTCGTTTTTTCTCGTGGATTCGACGAGAATCTCGTCACGTGACCAAGCGTTACTTTTTAGGTTGTTTCCCTTGAAAATTACTTGCCCTTTGACGAAGTGCGCATGCCAGAAAATTATGTTTCCACTTCCGGGGACGTCTTCCGGGGACGTTGTTCGATAAACGATATGTTGTTCGATAAACGATATTTACAGGAATACGAGCAATAAGAATATAATTATAATGTTGCCACAAAGCGAAAAGAAGATATAATAAGCATTAAAAACGTTTACTTTTATTTAAAATATTTTATTAATTACATCAAGTTTTCATGATCAATAAAATGAAAGTTTCTGATGTATGAATTGACAGCCATATTGATTACTATGACGCGGTTAGCGATTACGTGACTCGCCGAGATAACGCAGGCCGCGTGCACATGCGAGATAAAGCGAAGACGCGTATCTATGTATAATATAGGTCTTTGCCTTTTCTTGCGGCCATTTTTTTCCGGAAGATATTTTTTTTCTAAAGAGGGGCAGGGGATAGTTTCGCACTTTGGTCCCGGTCGATTTCTAAGTATTTGGGGTAGCCGTGATTAAAATGCATTAAAATCATTGTTTGAATTAAAGATGACATATTCTTTTATAATATTGTATAGTATATGTAGAATTTCGGCCAAATTTGCATTGGACAATCAGGACTTGGGGTGACTTTAAATGCCTGTGTAGTTCAAATGACTGGTTCTGTGGAACAGTTGGTTGTGGTTTGTAAAAATCTAGACTCCTGCAACACAGAAAGTACAACAACACAATTTTAGCTGTGCAAAGTTTTTATTTTCGGTCAATGTAAGCTTGCACGGGGTCCCAGACTCTGGCGGGAGCCTCGGAAACTGTCCCCTGCGCCCTTAAGGCAAAACTGAATATTTTTATTCTGCGAAAGTTGACTTTGAAAACATGGAAATTTAATATCTGGAGTTGGTTTGAATAAGAATCAGTGAGTTTTCCTTGTTTTGAAAGGGATATAGTGCACTTGGTGACTTGTGAAAGGGATATAGTGCACTTGTGCCCAGGAGGGTAATTTTCTTGTTATTTTCCTTTACTAATGTATATAAGTCAAACTAGCGCTATTGACCGTGGTTGGCTTGCAATACATGTTTAGAGTTGTTTGTTGAGTCAGGAATAGATGAAATTCAGAAAAGAAGAGCTTTTTATGCAATTTGAGGGTAAGACAAAAAATCTTAAAGGGGCAGGGGATAGTTTCGCACTTTGGTCCCGGTCGATTTTCTAAGTATTTGGGGTAGCCGTGATTAAAATGCATTAAAATCATTGTTTGAATTAAAGATGACATATTCTTTTATAATATTGTATAGTATATGAAATGTGAAATCTGATCACAGTGGCTCAAATGCATTGATGCTAGCTTTGTATGTTCTGAGTTGAACAGTTGCCGGATGAAAACGCATTCGGCCGGGCTGAATTTGAGAATAACTTGGGGGTGAGGTATTTCAATGTCGAATGCTGAAAAATCGAGACGGATGGGAGACACTTTCCAGCTGCTTGGGAGATTAGGGACACATAAAATATTAGCATGAAAGGGGTTTTATTTGAAAAATCATTGCAGGAAATATTTTGCAGGTTCTCAAATATGTAGAATTTCGGCCAAATTTGCATTGGAAAATCAGGACTTGGGGTGACTTTAAATGCCTGTGTAGTTCAAATGACTGGTTCTGTGGAACAGTTGGTTGTGGTTTGTAAAAAGCTAGACTCCTGCAACACAGAAAGTACAACAACACAATTTTAGCTGTGCAAAGTTTTTATTTTCGGTCAATGTAAGCTTGCACGGGGTCCCAGACTCTGGCGGAAGCCTCGGAAACTGTCCCCTGCGCCCTTAAACGGTCTCTACCATACATGCAGATTTTAACCATTTTCGATGTTCGTCATAAATAAGCAAGCCGCTACTGAAATTAAATTATCCCACAAAAAATTTCTTTTCCTCGTTTCAATGTATTTCGTTTTCAAAAAGAACGCCGGCATGTATGGCATGCGGTTAGCACAATAATTACTTAAACTATAGGTTTAACTGTTAAACCCATAGTTTAACAGACTTAAACCCAGGGTTTAACTGTTAAACATATAGTTTAAGAGTTGAAACTATGGGTTTAAGAGAAAATTGTGCAGAATGTTACTTAAACTACAGGTTTATCAGCGTAAACCCTATGTTTAAGTGTTAATCCTATATTTTAAGACTTTAATCTATAGGTTTAAGAGATTTTCGACAAAATTACATTAAACTAAGGTATTAAGAGACTTAAATACATAGTTTTAAGTGAATTTTCTTTAAACCTATAGATTGAACTCTTAAACCCATAGTTTGACAGTTAATCATATACTTTGAAGTTTAATAAGCACAATAATCCTCAAAATCTGTTAACTATATAGTTAAGACTTTAAACTACGGATTTATCTGTTAAACCTATGGTTTAAGAGGTATCCAATCATTTTTCGAGTTTGTAATCACGTGAGAAGTTGTTGTTGTTATTTAAACGGAAGTAGCCGTATGTATAACATATCGAGGGTTTAAAATCTTGGAGAGGATGTGATTTATATTTTTGTTTTGTTTTTTTATCTAAGTGACAGTTGACTTTGACAGGTCTAGAGAGTATGTTACATTTTCCTCACGGATAATTTCGTTTAAAACTCGCAAGGGCATTGAAAGGAATGCCACAGACAAGGAGAAACCAAGTTGATGAAGCGATTAGGGATCCTTTTTGTGTTCAAAGAAACTCAACACTATACTCCAGCAGTTTCTCTTTTTTCCTGAGTTTGGTTTTAACTTATTAAATCCATATTCATATATTACTATAATTAATCTGTAATATCAAACGTGTATTGATAAACTTTTGATACAAAGTTTATCAATCATAAATTAAACCTGTAGAAATAAAAGCATGTAAATGCTCGATATCGTTTAGAATAAAGGTAATACACACTCCAAGATTTTGCGAAATTATTATTTAATCAAAGCGCTGAAAGCGTTGAAATACTGGCGCGCTGGTTGAATCGAACATGCCCTGCACAGATATCATTACTGTAAACATATGAAACTATGTGTGATTTTTTCGTTAAACTTTGTGACAGTTACTATCATCAACATTAGCAAATAATTCTGTATATTCAGGGATTTCAATAGATGCAGGTACTTGTATTTTGATGCAAGGAAATTAGGTTTTCCACTTTTTTTTCACCTGAATCTTAGGCGGGGGTCTTTTTGATGCAGAAGCGTATGATTAGTGGTTAAATTTTGCTAGAATAACGATGATCAGGCTCCGCCACAACTGAGTATTGTCAACAATGAAATGCACAAGGCTCACGTACCTTAAGAGACTGAAACAGTTACAATCTTAATTTTTACGTCGACCGCAACAATGCATTAACAAAAATATTCGCCAACTTACTGACGGTCTCCCCAGGATTTTTGGAAGGGTTGTCGCTGGATATTTCGTGGATATAAGCTCGCGAAACTTTATTTTTTTAACTATCATTTTATACAATTTTATATTTGTACCAAAGTTTACTGCAAAAACTGTATATAGTACATAGATGTTTTTTTTTTATCTCTTTAGAGCCAAGAAAGGTACAAAGTTAAAAAAACATAAATAATGTGAAACAATGTGTAAACAGTATGTCAACATGTGTTTTAATAACATAAACTGATCTGATCTCATCAAGTTACAATGCCAACTATATACTCTGTATAGTTAGTTTTTCACCTTCATTTTCCAAGATATCTCACACATATCAAACTCAGTGTTTCATTACAACTGACAGAATTAGGATTAAACTTTCAGAAGCCTCTTTTTTTCTTGGGCCCAAGCGCTGACTGCCTTATTATAATCAAACTTCAGTACATCAGGACCTTCCATGGATATCATTAACAATGAATTTAATGTTGAATTGTTAAGCCTGCTTCTAAGCTTAGTCTTCACTCTTGATAAAGTGGAAAAACCCCACTCACAATCTGAAATTAAATTAATTTACGATACCAGTAAACATATAGATAGCTTCACATATATAAAAATAATATCATAATAGGTATTCAGTTAACACAAACAGATATAATAAATTATGTAGTGCACCCCAAGAACCTGGTTTAAACCCCTAGTAGCAAATTATTTTGCTACTGACTGTTCCAAGGCGGTAACCCATACGGTTCCCCTTTTTTGTTAAACAATCAACAAACAAATCATTTATTTTCCTCTCTTCTTTTTTGCTGCAGGGGAGGCTGTGTTTTATGAGTGTGGCGATTCCTGATATGCATATTTCCCTTTTTATATATAGTAGCATTAAATTTAGTTATTTTATTTATTTAATGCAAGTCACAAGGCTAAGTAAATATATATAAAAAAACATTGCCAACTTCTTGCAACCAGAAGTAGACTTTCTTCCACTTAGGATCGACACCTGACTGGATCGAACTGGCTGTTCGAGGTAGCCGGCGTTGATTAAGTGTCTCGGCATGTTGGGGTACCGCGTCCGGCGTCGGAGTAATTTCACGACGTGAAGGGGTACTTGGCGTCGTAAGAGTCGCTCTTGAAGGGCTATCCGGAAATGATCTCGATCTCATTTCAAGAATTTTGAAGTTCAGAATGCCCGATGGAGTTGGCATCAGCCTCACAAGGCCGGTTTCTCTTGAAATAAGATAGAATTGACGAGTCGTCGTTCTTTCGCGCATGCATACTTGAAAATGTGTCCGACGAAAATGAACTGATCGTTACGATGATAGCGTAGTAAAATGCCACAGAATGTATTTCTTTTGCAATTTAAGTTCTAAATGCAACTTGCCAATAGATTTGTTTAAAACAAATCCATTATCGCACAATTATTTTCATACATGTATACAGTACAATTTTCGAAGTGTTTGTCTTCTAATCACAGAACTAAGAATAACCAAATAATTACTCATGATTGCATCTCATTAAAATCATTGAACATTATGTTAAACACACCGGGTTCCGCTATTAATTGAGAATATCAAGAGTCAACAGAGCCAAAATACGATCAAACGACACCGACAGACTTGCGAATTCACCACGTGGAGAGGCGGAGTTATCCAGCTGATAGTAAAGAAATCGATTGTGATTGGTCAAATCGCCCATTGCTTAACCTTGAATGAGGTGTGTATTGAAAAGCGACCTGTGTTTACAATGCAAGAAACAGAAAATTATGACATGTCGATTTTGAATAAACGGATGTCGGCGAATTTAACACTTGTTGGAAATAGATCAAAGCTTGTTAACGGTTGTCTGGGGAGAACACTGGGACCCGGCCCGGTCCTTGTTAGCCGAGCAAAATCTCGATCCACAACTACTCCAACCTAACCAAAATGGCAACCCACGCTATCTCCCGCTTGTCACGTGACTGATTTGTTTTTAATCGTTCTTTTAATATCCTTTCCTAGTTGTTCGAATCACAACATTAAATTGTTTTCTTGTTTTTATTTGTAGAATTATCTTTCAAAGTTCGCATTCCTTCTCGAAATATTTGTATTTTCTTAAAATGCACTACTTTTTATGCCACACAACTACGAAATCTTTCAGGCGTAACTAAACTACTCATTCATATCCAGTTGCTTGTTCACTGCCGTAGCTGGTCATGATTTCACTCTACATTGTTCGATGGAATTTTTGGCATGGATGCTCCAAAATTACACGGAAACTTACTATCAATCGCTCAGAATTCGTGGAATGGTGTGCTGCATTGTGCTTCACACTTGTGCAGAACATTTCGGCCTGCTCTCGCGGTGACCACTTACTTGATACGCTCTCGTGGTCGCAATGATACACCCGAAGTTAAGGACTGCGCGTCGCAGAGTTCACAGCATCGTCAGTTAATACTGGCGCATGCGCGCCAGTATAAAAAATGAAATCCAAATAGGATTCCAAATAGGTAATATCGGATATTAGTAATTTAGTAAAAGAATTGCAGAATATACAGCGTGCTACGTTGAACATTAAATAAGACTTTTTACGGTTTTATTTCCACAGTCTTAATATTTTAACTAAAAAATTACACAATTTATGTCGATAATGGATTCTCAAATAATAACATTTTCCTTAATGTACAATGCCTTCTGCATTATTAAAAGTGCATAACTTTTGTTCTGTTTTGTACCTGTCTCATGTTGTTGTTGTTTTTTACCAGAGAGGTAAAACAAATCAATGTGGATGGTCAGTGTATGTACTTGTTTCCTGCTTGATGGGGCACTTAATCCGGATGTCGATAATTAAACTACTATCGTGCAATAAAACACCAGTCAACGTATAGTTAACACCGAAGGGCAGATTCATTGTTTTAAAACCAATCAGAACTAGAGCTATCACTGAAGGTGATTAATACCCCCGTAATACTGCTTTGTCAGAGTATACAGAAATGATGTTTGCATCTTTCATGGGTGAAAGTTGAAAAATAATTGAAATCCTGAAAATTTGCTGCAAAAGTTGTGTTTAAAAATAGTAATTGGGTTTTCACCAGATGTAAACAAAACTGTAAAAGTAGTTGACGTCAGAAGGTTTTGTTGAATCGTGCTCCCCTTCTAAAAAATAATGGACTGATCCAAATGAAAAACAAATATGTCATGCAAATCTAATCACGAACGTATGTTAAAAGTTTGAAAACTGGAGAAGTGGTTTGTGTCATAAGATTTTGTTAAATAATGCTCCCCTCAAACCAAAAATGGACTGATCCATAAGAAATATGTCACTAACATGCGCACTTCATGCAGAACATATGATTTCAGTTTCAAGTCGATATTTTGAAAACTGTAGAAGTTTGCATAACACGATTTTGTTAAATCATGTCCCCTGCAAAAAATAATGGACTGATCCACACGAAAAGTATGTCACGCACATCTACACTTCATGCCGAACATATGTATCAAGTTTCAAGTCAATATCATAAAAACTGTAGAAGTTCGCGTCACAAGATTTTGTTAAATCGTGCTCCCCTCCGAAAAATAATGGACTGATCTACATGATAGAAAAAAATTTGCGCAAATGTACCAAGAACATATGTTTAAAGTTTCAAGTCGATATCTTGAAAACTGTTGACGTAGTAAGTGTAGAAGTTTGCATAACACGATTTTGTTAAATCATGTCCCCTGCTAAAAATAATGGACTGATCCACGCGAAAAATATGTCATGCACATCTACACTTCATGCCGAACACATGTATCAAGTTTCAAGTCAATATCTTAAAAACTGTAGAAGTAGTTCTTGTTATAAGATTTTGTTGAATCATGCTCCCTTCCAAAAATAATGGACTGATCCACATGAGAAAAAAAATTTGCGCAAATGTACTCACCAACATATGTTTAAAGTTTCAAGTCGATATCTTGAAAACTGTTGACATAGTAAGTGTAGAAGTTTGCATAACACGATTTTGTTAAATCATGTCCCCTGCAAAAAATAATGGACTGATCCAAACGAAAAATATGTCACACACATCTACACTTCATAACAAACATATGTATCAAGTTTCAAGTCAATATCTTAAAAACTGTAGAAGTTACTTCGCGTCACAAGATTTTGTTAAATCGCCGTTTACCTCCAGTATTTAACCATAAACAGACGACAATTTACCTTATCGACAACGCTAAACACGTGTGAAACATCATGTGCGATTTCATTGGTTAAACGGCTTAATACTATATTTTCTATTGGTTCGCTGTTAAACCTAGGGTTTAAGTGTTAAACATATAGTTTAAGTAATTTATGTGCAAACGGCGCTTAAACCCATAGTTTAAGAATTCTATCTACGGGTTTAAGAATTTAAATCTCTTAATTATATAGTTTAAAGACAAAAACACGAAAAATGAAACTTTAATCTATGGGATTAAGCAAAAAAGTTGAAACCAATGGTTTAAAGTCTTAATCTATAGGTTTAAGAGAAAACAGTGAAATGAAGACTTAAACTACGGGTTTAACAGTTAAACCTATAGTTTAAGACCTTAATCTATATGTTTAAGAGAAATAAAGTTTAATCTATAGCTTTAAGAGTCTTAAACATAGGGTTTAACTGTTAAACATAGGGTTTAACTGTTAAACATATAGTTTAAGGTCTTAAACTATAGTTTTAATTCCGAAAAGTTGAAACTATAGGATTAAGACTCTTAAACCCTGGGTTTAAGTCTGTTAAACTATGGGTTTAACAGTTAACCCTATAGTTTAAGTAATTATTGTGCTAACCGCATGCCATAGGCATGATCATTTTGCTTCACAGTCAAACTACATTGTTTGCTAATAGGATGCAGTAAAGAGTTTGTAGCCGTAGATGCGAATTGGCCCCGGTCAAATTTGAAGATAAGAGGTAAGTGGGCAAACTGTAATCTTCATGACACTTTAAAATATTTTTAGATGCTATATTTGCAGTTTCACATCTGTAGCAAGGATCCCCAAAACTTGTCTGACATGCTCTTTTTGACCTTGACACTTTCAGTGTGAGGCAGGTGCTTGGAAATGCGAAACTAATACATTTCTGGCTCTGCCTTCAGTTTAACTTGCAATTCTCAAGGGGCATACAAACAAGTGTGAGTAGTGCAAAATCGAGGTGGTTATGGTATATTTTGAGTATGATTTAATGAATCAGTAGGGATTTTACCATGTGTGAGTGGCAAGCATTTATTTTGGTCATTGGCAATAAGAAAGCTGTGAACTGATGAATGTTTGAAATTTTGCCTCGTCGGCCGACCAGTTTTCACGACCAGAATTTGAAAGTTAATGGTGCTTAAAAATCAACTGATATGTTTTGAATATAATTTTGCTTTGTTTTCATAAACTGTAAGTCATTGTGATGTCAGTTATGTGCCCTTTCTGTTTCAGGTATGTGCTAGAAGGGAGCAAGTGGACTTGTCGTGTCGGCTGTGATTCTCTGGTTTGCGATATATCAGAATAACCGTTTTCTGCCGCCTTAAGGATTTCGCTGAAATTTGTAAGTGTTCATTATGTCATAATTTTGGTCTAGAATGCTGTGTTGGACTGCCATATTTGCAAAATGACCTCATTTTAAGCTGTTTAATACTTGCTGACAAGCAGATGGTTAAAAATAAAGGGAGGTAATTACAGTTTTTGAGAAAAAAAATGCTGCACCGAGCCATAAAAACCAGTCGCGAAATGTCAGAAATGTATATTTTCATAGAAAGTCCACCAAATACATCATGAAAATGTCTCAAATGATTAGGAAAGAGCATTTGGCATTATATTTGCTAGAAAATCAAGCCGATAAAACATAATTAAGAAAAATTAAGCTCGGCAAGCAAATTTCCACAGTCCGAGCTTTGCGAACCGAGACATAAATTCTGGTCGACTAATGAAAATCAAGTTCTAGAACTATGTAGGGCTTGCCATGAACACTGTTATTAGTTTGGCAGGTATTTTAGCCCAGATAGGCAGGATTTGGCCTTAAGCTGTAGTCTGTTATGTCACTTCAGCTGTTTATTCCTTTCTTCAGCCAGAGGTAAGAATTTCATCATTTGCTATTTTTTCATGGCCATTTTATAATTCAATCATCATTCTGGTGACATAAGAGCAAGCATAAAGATAAAGTGTGATGTGTGTAATACTTGAAAAGTGGCAGTTGATTGGCAGGAAGGTATGCAGGTGGTTCATATGAGCAACTGAAACATGATGACAGCATGGTAGGTGAGTGATTAAAGTGAATTATGGCCAGTTTTGCCTGTTTGACTGATAAAATTTGCTGTGCCTGACATATTTTTACAAAAATAAGTGCTTGTAACAGCATATTTTTCATTGTTCATCTTCTAGGAGCTTCTTTATGGTATATGATTGTCAGGTCTTCTGGTTCCAATGTCTGTTTTGTTGCATTTCTTAGAAGCACTGTATTAATGTACTTGACTGTAAATGGAGGCAAAATTGGTCAGTTTTGGAAAGTGAGTGGTGATAGTCATTTGCTCTTTACACCTGCCAGGATGATGATACTGGCTTGGTTTTGGTCTCATTTTGCTCAGAAAAGGTTCTAAACTTGAACAGAGATGAGTTAATGGCTTAAATGAAAATCACTCTCAGCTCTTAAGGATGCAGTAAAGAGTTTGTAGCCGTAGATGCGAATTGGCCCCGGTCAAATTTGAAGATAAGAGGTAAGTGGGCAAACTGTAAGCTTCATGACACTTTAAAATATTTTTAGATGCTATATTTGCAGTTTCACATCTGTAGCAAGGATCCCCAAAAATTGTCTGACATGCTCTTTTTGACCTTGACACTTTCAGTGTGAGGCAGGTGCTTGGAAATGCGAAACTAATACATTTCTGGCTCTGCCTTCAGTTTAACTTGCAATTCTCAAGGGGCATACAAACAAGTGTGAGTAGTGCAAAATCGAGGTGGTTATGGTATATTTTGAGTATGATTTAATGAATCAGTAGGGATTTTACCATGTGTGAGTGGCAAGCATTTATTTTGGTCATTGGCAATAAGAAAGCTGTGAACTGATGAATGTTTGAAATTTTGCCTCGTCGGCCGACCAGTTTTCACGACCAGAATTTGAAAGTTAATGGTGCTTAAAAATCAACTGATATGTTTTGAATATAATTTTGCTTTGTTTTCATAAACTGTAAGTCATTGTGATGTCAGTTATGTGCCCTTTCTGTTTCAGGTATGTGCTAGAAGGGAGCAAGTGGACTTGTCGTGTCGGCTGTGATTCTCTGGTTTGCGATATATCAGAATAACCGTTTTCTGCCGCCATAACCTGATTCCCGTTAAGGTCCGTGTAACGGTGTATGTCTGCTGAACACTAGACTCTAGCGCTGCCGCACACTAGACTCTAGCTATACCGAAGGAGTGGCATACCAATTTTTTGTGGGTAAAATATCTATTGCAGTTTACAATTAATTGAAAATATTTTTTCCATGAAAATAACACATTTCCTGTACATTGACAATCATTTCAAATCTGTTGCAAGGAAGTTTCAGCCACGATCATTCTAAGACTAAGGCATTAGAGAATTTGTAATTTTTAGGTCTAGTCGTCCTATTAATGTAAATGTGAGGATAAATATGCAGGTCGATTCCATCACTTAAATTGTTTTTTATTTTATTTTTTATTATCTTTTTTAATTAATAACAAATTTCATTACATGCAAATATGTAAACATTCTTTTTGATTAACAGAATTTTAAGAATGCATTGCACCATTTTGAATGAGCATAGTTACACATTAAATCCAAGTGTTATTGAAAGTGGAGTTTCATGCACAAGACCAAAACACTTTTTATGCTATAAATGAACAAAGTGTACAATAAATTGACACTTCAGTATTAATAGAACATAGTTACTCAGCAAGTAATAAAACAACCAGACAAAACATACAAGGTTTCACACCAAAACTGCCTCAATTTGAATTAAATAAACACTGAAGTTCCGCAAATCCAAACATTACGAAAAATAAAAATATATGCACCGCCCAGTCATTTGATTTCACAAACTTAAAAGGCCACTGCAACAATAAGTGTATTAATGGAGTTCAGTATTCAAATATTGATGTTCCAGGGAATGGCAACTATTTTTTTCATTGTCTCAGCATGGCTCTACATCGAGTTGTTTCTAAAACCTTTCACTACAGGATTATGATCTGCAACCATATAATTGAGAACTGGGTTCTGTGGAAAGATATTACTACTGTCACTTATGGCCTAACCAATGGTTCCATCACTCCGTATTACAATTCAGTGAATGATTCTAAGAAATGTATGGGCAACAATGTGTGAGATTAAAGCTGCATGTGATGTTTTGCAAATTAACATTGATACATTGTTAAAGAGAATATCAATTATCAATCTTACCATGCAGAGCCAGACAAGATATACATATCAATCATACACACCATTAACAAAAGCAAAAATACTGTTTACTCAAGAACTGTGGAACAACCATTTTACAGTGCTAACTGACTGTTCAAAGAAACCAGAATATATATGTAGATCATGATGGACATATAATCAATAAAAAATATAATGTAACATTTGGGAGACTCCTTAATATCAGAGTCCAGCTTAAAACATGTATTGTTTTGATCCTCTCCTCTGGACTTAGGTTAGTTCAGTTTTCATTGGTCTCTGAAAAAAATTCCTGGCTTGCGTAGTTTTCTACCACAATGATTCTTCATATGATTCCGACTGTGTGCTTGTAATTCATTACCTTAAAATCGATTAAGGTGCTTTCCTGATGACTGCATGTTTGCAATTTATTTATTTATATTTTAATCAAACAATATAAAGACTGGTGGTATGAAATTCTTATTTCTGGTTGGTTCCAGCACTGCTGACTCCACCAAGTATTATGTTTTGTAATTGTGAACAATTGGTTTGTTCAGTGCTACTTGTACCATATGGATTCCCAAGTCCAGTCAAGATCAAAGATAGGTTGAAAAGAAGAATTCTTGAATCAGAACTCAAGGAAAGTGAACTATATCAATGAAGTAGTTTTATTTGAAAAATGCTTTTGCCGTACCTAGGCATAGCCTAATTCATATAAGTGCAGATTATTATGTATTATTTCAGAAAATGTCAAATGAAGTAAAGATGTAAATATTAAACTGAAAATAAAATTCTTATATCGAGCTCTAGCTCGGGTCGCGAAGCGACCCGAGCGTTAAGCTCGTCTTAAGGTCGCAGGAATGCCCATTCACTAACAGGGTTTTTTCGATGTTCTCCAATTTTGCGCTGGTTACCGGCTGTGCAAAGCATAAGACAATGTAAACACGGGAAAAAACCTGACCGGTAAAAACTTACGGCAAAGTATTGTTTGACAAATTTTGTTTATTGACCTTATTTTTATAAATCGCTAATTGCAAAATATCTTTAAAAATTAAAACTTATTAGCAATCGGCCGCAAATCAAGATGAAAACTACTGAATGGTAGCTTGTCAGTGGATTATTAGGCCTTTAAATTCAATGGAGCATAAGGACCAGTGACGGAATTTTCAGATGCATGGAGTTTTTCTTGAAAACAAGATGTACGGCTGGTGAGAACCAACTTTTATGTGAAGTTGAATTGTGAAATGGACCTCGCAAATGATATTATTACAGCTTTTAACAACACCTCGAGGTACCTTGATGATTTATTTAATATAGATGATAACCATTTTCCATTACTGGTTAATAAGATCTACCAAAGCGAACACTTCAGAAAAGCAAGCAAACTTTCTCGATCTAAATCTGTCAATTGAAAATGGTTATGTCACTACTAAAATATATGATAAAAGAGATGATTTTAATTTTAATATTGTAAATTTTCCGTTTTTAGACGGCGATGTTCCCCGTGCAACATCTTACGGGGTTTATATTTCACAGCTTGTTCGCTTTTCAAGAGCTTGCAACGATATTAATGATTTCAATGAACGTAATCTTTGCATTACAGAAAAACTTTTTAAACAAAGTTATTGGTATCACAAATTAAGGAAAACATTTTGCAAGTTTTATCGTCGATACCCAGATCTAATTCATAAATACAGGTGCAGTTTAAAATCACTATTGCAACAAGGTATTTCACAGCCAGTTTTTTATGGAGATTTAATTTATAAACTTAGGAAGATAAAAGGCAATGTTAATTTCTCCCGGTTATTCGTAAAAACCATCTGTAATTTTAAAAAGAAAGGTTACCAACATGATATTTTACAGCGCTCTGCATGCCTGGTGATTAACCCTTCTACAGTTGATCATTATGCTTACCTCTTTGGTTGCACGACGGTGGCAGGGGTTTAAAAGTTTATGAAGGTTTATGGGGAAATCTTTTCTTAAAAGAACCTAGAAGCTCGATTTGTTTCTTTTATCCCTGTCATCGTGTTTTTGCTGATTTTACTCCAGGAGCTCTGGTCTCGGTAAGATCATTGAGTACCCGCCCTTTGGCTTTGCAGTGCTATTAGATTCTTATGTTTTATATGTTTGTGTGCTTTTGCATGCAACATTGTTGAGCCAATAAGTGGGTTGGAGTTGTTTCACCAAGACAACTTGTATTTGTTTTGTGATATGAGAACCTTTTGGGGCAAGTGTGAGGTTGGTGCACCCTAGAAACTGGTTTAAAGCCCCAGTGGCAATTTGATTTGCCACTGACCGTTCCAAGGCGGTAACCCCTCGGGGTCTCATTTTTGTTAATTGTTAGTGGTGTCTCTTTTGAAACTGATCATTTTATTAACCATGCTCTCTCCCTCTCTTCTTCTTGACTGTGTGGGGAGGCTGTTTTTTTTCTGAATGTGGCGATTCCTGTTATGCATATTTCACCTTTTTATAATCACAGTAGTTGTGTATGTGTTGTGTGGCGGCCGTAAAACGTCTCCCCGTACTTACATTCAATACTGTTATCTTTTCATCCTTCAGGGACTGCATTTGACATTCACTTTCTACACCCCCTCCCCACTCACTCATTTACTCTCAAATACCACATTGAAGGTTATATGTTCACCGACTTTCTGTTACGTTTAAATTGAGTTATTATTTTATACTATCTGGAACCAGAATTGGTCCTTTTAGTGTATTTTTGTACTTTTTTATGGTGGCTGATTTATGCCATTTCGTTTTTTCGTTATTTCGCCGCGAAATAACGCCACGCGAAAAGACGAAATAACGAAAAAACGCCACGCGAAAAGACGAAATAACGAAAGAACGCCATGCGAAATAACGAAAAAACGCTATTTTTGCGCGAAATAACGAAAGTCGCCGTGCAAAATGACGCCAACTTAACTGTACAAAATAGCTTTCTTTCCAGCTTCGCCTGGCGTTTTTTTCATTCTTTCGCTTGGCGTCTTTTCGTTATTTCGCTTGGCGTCTTTTCGCTCGGCGTTATTTCGCCTGGCGTTTTTTCGTTGTTTCGCGTGGCGTTTTGTCGTTATTTCGCTCGGCGTTATTTCGCGTGGCGTCTTTTCGTTATTTCGCCTGGTGTCTTTTCGTTATTTCGCTTGGCGTTTTTCCGTTATTTCGTCTTTTCGCGTGGCGTGTTTTCGTTATTTCGTCTTTCTCTTGGCGTCTTTTCGTTATTCGCTTGGCGTCTTTTCGCACGACGTGTTTTCGTTATTCCGCGTGGCGTTATTTCGCTTGGCGTCTTTTCGTTATTTCGCTTGGCGTCTTTTCGCTCGGCATGCATGTTTCTGGCAATGACTCAAAGTTCTATGCACAAGAACCGTAACTCTACCTTCTTTCGTTTTTTAGTTATTGCCCATTGGTTTATTTTTTTAAAATAAATTTTCTTTGATTTTTATAGAGCATTTCTTGTTAGGAGCGAAGCAATGTCACAATATGTTCAAATGACTCCAAACTTGGTATGCATGTTTCATAAAAGCAGTGGTATATATGCTTTGCGACAGTATTGCTCATATTTTGTCCCATTAATGTCGTTAAATTATTCGTCTTTAATTGACTTTATAGAGCATTTCTTGTCATTCTTTTAAATAATTTCCTTTGATTGATTTTAGTGCCCTTCTTGCCAAGGGCATAACTTGTTGTGCATGTTTCTTGCAATCAGACAATTAAAAGGTTATTTTATATGTGAATTTCGTGCAAATACATTGCTAATAACTGTAAAACAAAAAACTAATTAACTTTTTTTATGTCGGCTAACAAAAATTTCGTTAGGCGACACATCCGATTTTTTACTTTTATTTCTCAAAACTCGCACCAATCAAAACTTTTTGGTGGTGGTGGTTGGGAAAAATCATTGGTACCGCCTCTGCCCTTCCATTTTTATCTCCCGGCGCATAGCGGGAGTGGGGTATAGGAATGGTCTTCGTCCGTCCGTCTGTCTGTCCGACTCTCCTTCCGTCCGTGAATAGTTGTTTTTACCCATATGTCCAGCTTCACTGTTGCTACACTTTGCGCATGTCAACCGGAAGGCGAAAAGACGAGAAAACGGCAAGCGATATAACGAAATAACGCCGAGCGAAAAGACGCCAAGCGAAATAACGAAAAGACGCCACGCGAAATTACGAAATAACGAAAAGACGCCACGCGAAAAGACGAAATAACGAAAAAACGCCACGCGAAAATACGAAATAACGAAAAAACGCCAAGCGAAATAACGAAAAGACGCCACGCGAAAAGACGAATTAACGAAAAAACGCCACGCGAAAAGACGAAATAACGTAAAAACGCCAAGCGAAATAACGAAAAGACGCCACGCGAAATAACGCCAAGCGAAATACGACAAAATGCCACGCGAAACAACGAAAAAACGCCAGGCGAAATAACGCCGAGCGAAAAGACGCCAAGCGAAATAACGAAAAGACGCCAAGCGAAAGAACGAAAAAACGCCAGGCGAAGCTAAACAGAACGCTATTTTGTACAGTTAAATTGGCGTTTTTTTGCACGGCGACTTTTCGTTATTTTTTTGTTTCTTCGCGTGGCGTTCTTTCGTTATTTCGTCTTTACGCGTGGCGTTTTTTCGTTATTTCGTCTTTTCGCGTGGCGTTTTTTCGTTATTTCGTCTTTTCGCTTGGCGTTATTTCGCGGCGAAATAACGAAAACACGTTATGGCATAAATCAGCCACCATACTTTTTACAGTACCATATCTTTGGGATCAGTGAATCAGCACGTTAATATTTATGGAAATTGTTCTGTGTGCTATTTATAGAATAAATTGTTTAGCGCGCTTTACTGCCAATACAAGTATTACATTGTGACGTCACTTAAAAATTTCAATGTAACCTCAAGTCGCTGCTCATATAATGGTATTCTTTCTACAGATTCATTATGGCGGCACAAAATAAAATTTTAAAAATAAATAGTTCACCTATAAGGCTATCTTCTGCGTCTTCTGTCCAAACACCGCATAAAATTAAATCATTTAAAAGTCTGCAGCCATCAGTTCGTTTATCACGTATATCTTCGGCAAGCTCTATTAAAATATGACAGGTCTGCAGAGTGTTCATCGTACAAATTTATTTAAAAACAATTTAAAAATTACACTGTCACCTTTAAAATCTCCTATTCTTCGAAAGTACAATATTTCTACACCAAATAAATTGAATGACGCAAGACGCAGATCTTATCCTTCTATTTTCAAGTGCAATTCTAAGAGGTGCAGATACTGTGATTATTTGAATTGTAATTCTGTCATTAAATCCACAGCAATCTGATTAAAATCATATCCTGAAAACCGCTACGCTATCAGGATCTGACGACGAGTAGCTAAAACGTGCTTTTATCACAAACCTTTTGAACCAACCAGATTGTCGCTTACAAAATCGCGAAAGTGAAAGTAAACATTCTATATTAAACCATAAAAAGTGTTGAGAGCCTGCGTAAGACATACTTTGCTGAATTTTTTTGTGTTTATGTAGTATTGCAATTATTTCTAATGTAAAAACATCTTCAGATCATTTTGCGAGCGCTGTATATCATGCTTCCTGTGTTGATAATTTCTAAAAATAGTAATCGGGGAAAACCGCTAAAGCTTATGTTCGGTATCTACGGGCCGTCATCAGATCTAACATTTTGTTAGATCTGACTTTAGTGAGATTGAATCCACAGTTAACGGCAGAACTTTTTCTGTTAACATTAATAATGATATAGACTGACAAACTGATAATGATGTTTACGTTTTAACTTGAAATTCTAATAACTGTGGAATTCAATATGTAGGTCAAACAGGTCGCCCCTTAAAAACACGTTTTGGACAACATTGTTCTAAAATTCGAAACAACAGCA
Source organism: Corbicula japonica (assembly GCA_038501625.1). Taxonomy (NCBI): domain Eukaryota; kingdom Metazoa; phylum Mollusca; class Bivalvia; order Venerida; family Cyrenidae; genus Corbicula; species Corbicula japonica. The sequence goes on along the minus strand of JAZAYU010000006.1, from coordinate 13,858,721 downwards.
AATTTAAAACATTTTTATACCAGCATTTTAAACATTCAGGACACCGTTTACAAAATATTTCCGTTCAACCAGGACAAAAACTTACATTTGACAGCGCTGCATCAAGAGCATTTAAAATCAGGGCCAGACTCATTTCGGAACAAAAATGGATTAAAAAATTACAATCTCCATACCCACTTGGTTTAAATGATAATATTTATCAGGAAGGCAACATTTCTAAAAATCCTGATTATGACGTCTTTGAATTGCTTGAATTACGCAAAAGAAAATCGAGGTCGCACGAAAGCAGAACGAATGGAAACATATAAAGAAAATCACGTATTCGGTGTTCTTTTAATGACCTACATATTATTTTAAAACAATCTGGCAGACACGCTATGCTATCTAGGTTGGCTTCTCTTTCCTTATCAAGTCTGCAGAAACTGGATGAGGAAGCCGACGACATCGTCATAAGAACCCATCCATTTTACGAGGTTGCTAGTCTGATTCAGTGTTATACTCGGCATGTTCTCAGGCCACACATTGACTTGGAATCTGACCATAAAAGACATTTCCTTAAAATTTCTTTTTTAAATAAAGGAATAGATTTTATTGACCTTCCTAGTATATTTAAAGATAAAACAGTTAAAACGGCTGTTCCTAATTATCATATCCAACTTTGCTCATCATCGGTTAGCAAAAATCGATAACGAATTTCTCATTAGATTATGAAGGAACAATTCAGTTTTTTCTTTACTACAGTTTTATTTCTTAAACAGTCGAAAAAACCCATAGCACATATTAAAGATAAATTTCTGCCGATTAAGATGGTTATTTTTCTTTTAATTTATCTTAACGATAATTTGGTCCTTTTTGACTATATAGCCACCCTATTTTCCCTTTTATTTACATAGAACCTGTAGAGAAAGTTGGATTTTTTTCGCTTATCCTTACGTATTCTATTGTTAATATCTTTTATCCAAATTATAAGTTTTAAAAAAACCCAGGTTACATAATTTTGCAAAAAATATTAAGCTATTGTTTAAACTAATTTTTATTAAATTAAATTTAAAACATTTTGGTCCTGATTAGCTTTTTCTAACACGACTATCGAATATTTAAAGTGAAAATTTAAGTCTCCGATAATTTGCGAACATTCTCGATATTTTACGATCATTGACGGAAGATTGTTTAATTTTTTTTAATTTGTAGAAGTTGGAGTATTGTTTTGAAATTATGTGATATTACTTTGAATTAAGAAGAAACACTAAATTTTGGCGAATCCGTCAATATTTTACAAATTTTATAGGCGGAATCAAATAGGTACTAAATTATTCATGGCATTTAGAAATAAGTATATGTCTTTTCGATATAGTTGTAAAATAAAATCCGATTGATATAATAAACCCAGACGAAGGGTGATAATTGTAACAAATTACAATGAATCCCAGGTAAATCAACAGGTAAGAAATGTGACATTTTGTGTATTAACAATATGTCACATTGAGCAAAGATATATATATTACATCTATCTATATAGGTCTTTGCATTGAGTCACAAAAGATGTCAATCATAAGAAAATGCATAAAAAAGCAACATATGCATATCAGGAATCGCCACACTCAAAAAACACAGCCTCCCCACGCAGCGAAAAAGAAGAGAGGAAGAGAGAGAGAGAGAGAGAGAGCTCATGTTTTATATATGTATGTCAATTCAAATAGGACGCCACAAACAATTAATAAACAAGAGAACCTTTGGGGATACCGCCTTGGAACGGTCAGTGGCAAAACAAATTGCCACGGGGGGTTTAAACCAGGTTCTAGGGTGCACCAACCTCACACTTGCCCCAACAGGTTCTCGTATCACAAAACAAGTACAAATTGTCTTGGTGAAATAACTCCAACCCACCCATCAGCTCAACAATGTTGCATGCAAAAGCATACAAACATATAAACATAAGAATTTAATAGCATTGCAAAGCCAAAGAAATTAAAATCGTCGTTAAAAAGTCTCATTTATATACAAGCCTATCTTAAACAAAAACCACATATATATTAAGATACCTTAAGTAAATGTTACTTAATTATTTGTAAAAGTTAAATGCTTTCTATTTACAATTAAGAAGTTAAAATGTAAATTTTATCCAAAATTTATATCGTAAAATGCAATCGGAAAATTGAAATTATTAAGTTTAGGGAATATTTCTAAACACTTTGAAACATAAGCACGTAATGATGTACTCAACTGGAATTAAAGTTAGAACAAATAAAAACTATCGCATCGTAATCTCTTCAACATGTATCGAGATTACATTGTAATATTTTTTCAGTAAAACATAATAATTCAATGAACAGTTATTCTTTAATTATTTTGACGAACAAGAGCGCAACAGTAATAGAACGAATTCGGGATTTTATTAACTGATCGAAAAAATGCATCATTAATTTTATTGTACCCCCTCCCAATAAATCACGCGTTGTAAAAACAAAGTTATGACAGATCAATAATTAATATGTTTTATGGCTTATTTCCTGTACCGTGTTTAAACAAGGTAAATGGTTCCTATAAACAATGAACCTAGCAAATGCATCGATTCAATAAGACGTATTTATTACATCTCTATATTTATCTATATCGGGCTTTGGAAAAGGCTACACATTCTGCCGCTTTTTATTATGACTGAATTTGTAAATTCTTTAATGTATTAAGTTTACAAACCGTTTCACCAATTGTACACATATAAAAATTGCTTTCCAACAAAATAAATTTATTCATAAGTGCAATAATAAGGATGAAATGGACCAGGCAGAAGTTATATATCGCGGGGCTTAGGATTTTAAAATAAATAAAATAATCGGACGTCTATGTGCCCAAAACCAAATTAAAGAACTCGGCACTAAGTTACACAGAACTGATAAGAACGAAGACATTGTTGAACGTATATTAATATGGTCTACCTCAAGCCTGTGTGTAACTTTTGCGATATAGGAAAACTGATATTATACTCTAAGTTATCTTAATTATAAAGTATTTAATACTAGTTTTGTTGTTATGTATAAAACTCTCAGAGATATATACATTATCAAGATTATTTATTGCTTATTTATTTCTTCGTGTTACCTGCGTGCTTATTTTTTTCTCAAATGTTAAACTTTAACATTTTTGATAAATTTTGTAATTTTGAAAATATTGCTTTTACTTTCTGATTTCATTATTCTATTAAATTTATCAATTGTTGACTAAAAATGTCTTCATATATATTCGTTTAAAATATTCGAGTAATAGGGGCATATTAACAAAAAGTTGTATTCGTTTTCTATCATCTTATAATTACAGCATTTACAAATTCTGTTTTCCCTTGTAACACCCGTGTACACACCCATGTACCGTCCAGTTTCAATGTTTAAGATACAACTTTTATGAAACGAACTGCATGCTTAATGATGAAACAATTTTGTGCTCCGATAATCTGACGACTGATAAGAAGGGCAGATAATTGACAATACCATATAGTCAACGCCGTACACTTTTCCTTTATGAGATGATGAGCAAAGTGCCGTATGTTTAAGAATACTGACTCGCCTATGGTTTGTTATAAATACAACAAACCAACTAGAAATACAATTTTTAATTACAATAAAATTACCTCTGATTTACAGATCATTGATAACACACCAAAATCTTGAGAGTGTTTAACTTTTAAATATTGCTATAAGCCTGTCGGTCATATTGTTACCGGTGATCTTAATGTAATCAAATACTCTAGAATTCGTAATTTAATTTATAAAGGTCCCAAATATAGAATTCCATCCAAAATTGATTTTAATGCATGTCGTGCAGAAATTGCTGAGTCTTTAAACCTATTTTGCAATAAATGGTGCAAAAGAGAACATGCTGATCCTAATGCACTTTCTAACTGGAAAAAACACATATTCAAAATAATAGACACTCGTATATCATTTTATGAAAGAAACATTGCTTTATTACCACCTCGACCTCGTTTTAACTTTCGTCATTTGAAAAAAGGAATTCAAGACTTTCATAACAAATTTGTTTTAACAACTGCTGATAAGGCTTCTAATAATGTAATTATAGTGTGACGGGTACACTAATATTCAAACTGAAGAACTGAACAGCACTAATGCTTATGTACTGACTTCTTCATCTGAGAGTGATATTGTTACTGCACACACTCTAAAAATTACAAAATTTAGAATCAGTATTGAGCCGAAACAAGACAAAGTACCTACTATGTATTTGGTTGCCTAAAATGCATAACACACCGTACAAAGCAAGATTTATTGCTTGTCTTACAGCTATTAAAGAACATGTAATTAGGTATTGCGATAAGGTTTTTGAAACTTCTGGCAAAAATTTATTTTGGTCGATTAAAAATTCAAATGACGTTTTGAAAAAGCTTAAATCAAATAATTATCAGGCGTTCTGTTTGACTACTTATGATTTCTCAACTTTATATACCTCGCTCCCTCATAATTTAATAAGAGACAAACTAACCAGTCTCATTGAAAAAACGTTTGCTAGAGAAAATAAATCCTTCATCGCTTGTAATGAACATAGGGCATTTTTTACAGATGGTTCTTATGATAATTATACTTTATGGACTTGTCAAGTCCTAAAAGAGTCGCTAACTTTCTTACTGGATAATATTTATATTAGATTCGGTACCTCTATTTATAAACAAGTAATAGGCATCCCAATGGGTACTAATTGTGCACCCCTTGTTGCTGATCTGTTTTTATACTGTTATGAAAGAGACTTTATGTTATCTCTTTCTACTGAACATCAAGATGATATTATTACAGCTTTTAACAGCACCTCGAGGTACCTTGATGATTTATTAAATATAGATAATAACCATTTTCCATAACTGGTTAATAAGATCTACCCGAAAGAACTACAACTTAATAAAGCGCTTCAGAAAAGCAAGCAAACTTTCTCGATCTAAATCTGTCAATTGAAAATGGTTATGTCACTACTAAAATACACTCGTCAAAAATTCTAAGTGCACACTTTTCAATGTTGAATATCTCGAACTAAAACTCAAAATCGAATTAATCGAAAATCATGTTTATTCGGAAAAAAACTGTCCGAATTACCGGTATATTTTATCGAAATAAATACTTTTTTTCTTTTGAAAAGGCTGATACACAACTATCATAGAGAATTTCATCGTCCCAAATCGCTAGACCACTAAAAAACTTTTGGCGAAAACCAATGTGAGGAAAATAGAATTTTCTCCTTGACATCCACGTTATCACGTTATGGATAAAATAGAGAAAAGAGTGTTAGCTCTTCGTCCCCATCAGACCATTACGAAGCTACAGAAAGTTATTTAAGTGCAATGAATTGACAAACCACAACATTTCCTTGAGACTTACATCAAATTTTAATGATAAAAAGATGAGAAAATGATCACAACTTATAGCGGATGCAATGATTATTTACTTGAGAATTTCATTCTGTGTACCAGTGAGCTGAACATGTTCTTATTTTTTAATTGCGCTAAGCATATTCCAGTTTGTTTGTGTGGGTTAATAGGATATTGATACTCCTTCATTATAATTTATATTTTAAAAGATTCTATCAAAAAGTTCGGAAAATCAACATTTATTAAGTGTGCACTTAGAACTTTTGACTAGTGTAGATGATAAAAGAGATGATTTTAATTTTAATATTGTAAATTTTCCGTTTTTAGACGGCGATGTTCCCCGTGCAACATCTTACGGGGTTTATATTTCACAGCTTGTTCGCTTTTCAAGAGCTTGCAACGATATTAATGATTTCAATGAACGTAATCTTTGCATTACAGAAAAACTTTTTAAACAAGGTTATCGGTATCACAAATTAAGGAAAACATTTTGCAAGTTTTATCGTCGATACCCAGATCTAATTCATAAATACAGGTGCAGTTTAAAATCACTATTGCAACAAGGTATTTCACAGCCAGTTTTTTTTATGGAGATTTAATTTATAAACTTAAGAAGATAAAGGGCAATGTTAATTTCTCCCGGTTATTCGTAAAAACCATCTGTAAATTTAAAAAGAAAGGTTACCAACATGATATTTTACAGCCTTCTACAGTTGATCATTATGCTTACCTCTTTGGTTGCACGACGGTGGCAGGAGTTTAAGAGTTTATGAAGGTTTTTGGGGAAATCTTTTCTTAAAAGAACCTAGAAGCTCGATTTGTTTCTTTTATCCCTGTCATCGTGTTCTTGCTGATTTTTCTCCAGGAGCTCTGGTCTCGGTAAGATCATTGAGTACCCGCCCTTTGGCTTTGCAGTGCTATTAGATTCTTATGTTTTATATGTTTGTGTGCTTTTGCATGCAACATTGTTGAGCCAAGACAACTTGTATTTGTTTTGTGATATGAGAACCTGTTGGGGCAAGGTTGAGGTTGTTGCACCATAGAACCTGGTTTAAAACCCCAATGGCAATTTAATTTGCCACTGACCGTTCCAAGGCGGTAACCCCTCGGGGTCTCATTTTTGTTAATTGTTAGTGGTGTCTCTTTTGAAACTGATCATTTTATTAACCATGCTCTCTCCCTCTCTTCTTCTTGACTGTGTGGGGAGGCTGTTTTTTTTTCTGAATGTGGCGATTCCTGATATTCATATTTCACCTTTTTAGTATTATTATTGGACTAGCATTTTGGAAAGCAAAAAAATAAATCGTTAGTTTAGAGAGTAGATTGTCGTTCGTTGTAACCAAAAGCAATACTAGCAATCGGCCGCAAATCAAGATGAAAACTACAGAATGGTAGCTTGTCAGTGGATTATTAGGCCTTTAAATTCAATGGAGCATAAGGACCAGTGATGGAATTATCAGATGCATGGAGTTTTTCTTGAAATCAAGATGTAAGGCTGGTGAACTTTTATGTGAAGTTGAATTGTGAAATGGACCTCGCAATTTCAGTCACTCACAAGTCACAGTGTGAGACACACTGAGCTTAGCGTAGACCAGCGCCACAATTCAGTTTTGTATAAGAGTTTTTTGTCACTGGTCATGTTCGTCATTCAGACATGTGAGCTCATGGCAGTCGAAGATATTGTTTGTGAGAGTAAATAGCTGAAAACTGAACACGAGGTATGAGATATTTTTTATAATTTTTATAAAACACATGGCACAAGAGCAAATCTACACCACAGGGGCTTTGAAGACTGACCCTGTTTTCTAAAAAAATTGAAGAAACTGGCCGCCCCCGCCCCCCTCCCACCCTCCCCCCCCCAAAAAAAAAAAATTATATGAGGGTCTACACTGGGTCTTCACTGCATATGTTATGTTTATTGTTTTGGTTGATAGATTGGGATCATTATCAGTCTATCCACACCAAATTTACGAGCAAATACCATTGATTTGGTATATGGATTAGGCCTACAGTCAATAGGCCACAAACAAGTCAAGAGGACCACACTTGAAAAAGCTCAAATAGGCCACATTTTATTTTATTGATAAAGACTTTTTCCGGCGTAGCTGTCTAAGCTCACTTTTGACCTAATTTATTAACCAATGAAGTGTTGTAAATTATACTCGTATTATATTATTATGCAGCGGGAAAATTAAATAAACTATTTCGATTGGTAGCTATTTCTACCAGATAGGCATCTAGCAGGGTGAAGAGGTATCTAGTGGGATTTTTAAACAATTAGTTTACACTGTTTGAAACGATTATTGCTGTGACGTTTAGATCTTTGCTATTATCTTGCGTTGAAAAGATGTTGAAATGAGGCACACTACAGTACTCGTCATTGGCTAAGATTATTTGTCAACACCAATACTGTCATTCTTTTATATCAACCTATACAAAATGAAAGTGAAAGTAAGTGAAAATGGCTTAAAGAAAACGATGTTACACTTTCACTGTAAAGCTTAAAATTTAAGTAATAAAATCTGCGAGCTTGAATTATTGCAATATTTGTGAGTTTTTAGTTAATAGAAATTTATCCCAGCTCTTTCAGTAATTAAAATGTTTATCCGTCTCTTAAATCGGGCAGCTGTATATAATATGCTACGCGATATAAACAATGAGTTCGCTATGTAAGTCTTAAAGTCTTCACTAAATATATTTTATTCTTTCAGCAATTGACATATCATCTGATACATTATGTTTTAAGAATAAACACAACCAAGGCCATTTACAATACGTTTCTTATATAAAACTCATTCTTTATCGCGACTGAGGATTTTACAATGTGCTTACTCTGTTACTTGTCTTAAATCTGGCAACTACGAGTAATATGCTACGCGAAAAAACTTCGAGTCCGCTATTAAAGCAATTGCAATCAAGTCATATCTAAGAACATGTTAGCGTAACGGTTTTCAGTAGATGACTTATATCAGATTGCAATTAAAGCATGCAGCTTTCATAGACTAGAAAGGGTATATTCTAGAATTGTTTCATATTCCTAGGAACTTCTGTTCAAGTTTTGAAGAAAACACTTATAACTCTTTATTAATGTTTTTTGCTCACAATACGTCTTAAGATCTTTACTGAATTTCTTATTATCTTTGTAATTAATACACCCTCTACTAACTTGTTTTTTATGTTTTAAGGTATTAATAAAGCAAAGACCTTTAATATCCGTTTTTCATAATTATTAGATTCACGTTAATAAACAAAATTAAAATCTATTTTTCTGTTCCTTAATTTGTGTGGGATGCAATTTTACATTCAAATCTAAGTAATTTTAATAAAAAGTCATTGTGTAGGATTCACAATGAAATTATTTAATTTAAACGTAAATCAAGATGAAGTGACAATCTACGCCGTTTATCTTTTTTAAAGATATTTCTTGTTATCATTGTGTTAATATGTTCTAAGTCAGTTTATGATGTTTTATAAAATATTTTTCAACAAGTTGCTTCATTGATTGGACATTTTGTACAAAGCAACATGTACTATTTCCGGATTTTTGTCCAAGACTATCATAACTAAACAGGTGGGAAAACAATTGACAAAATGTTGGAAGAAAAGAACATTATAATTATTGCATTTTTGTGATAGCAATTTAAACAAAAAAAACATTAAGATAGATAAATGTAAAATGTTTTATATGAACAAAAGTTGTAAAATCATCTATCAGAACTACAATTAACAACATTTAGGTGTCAATATGCTCTTTTGATCAATGACCTTAGTCTACACAAGTCACTTTGTCTACACTAGCACAGAATCTAATATCGATGCAGTTGCAACATAAGCTATGTATTTTGCACTGTCCAATAATAAATACAAAGTTCTTTTTCTTTTGTATGTTTATGTTTTAGCAGTTGTAACAGTAGAGAAGTTTACATTTTGTAATATATGGTACATTTTTAAGAGAAATTTACCTATTTAACAGTAGTTCTGCCTACATTTCTGTAATAAAAAATATAAAATCAAGAAAATACCAACTGGAATGAGCTTCAGAATTTTAAATTCACATTTTCCATTATATATAATTATTACATGTATAAAATACTTACCAGACAGAGATCCAAAAGTGGTCATGAAAAATGGCATTTTTATTGCCAATTGATGTGTTTCCAGGTTTACAATTTTTTTACAATAATCTGAGTTCTCTTAACATTGTTATTATACATTGTAAAAAATTGACCAACAACATTTTTAATGCGTGATTTGATTGGCAACCGCAATTCATTTGGTAAAGAAAATAGATATAAAGAAGCATTATGTTTCAAATCAGTTACTAAGACCTGTAAAGGAATGTTACTTATGGATAATCAGACTACATGACATTGTACATGTTTATGTTTAATTGACTGAGATTATTTCATCTATTTTGGCCCAATAGCTGAACTATTTTTCAACTTAAATGAGTAACTATCATGCACTTTCAAGTAACTTGGCTCAAATATGTACCATATTGTCACAATATTTTTCACACAGCATCTATAGCTTCAAGATCACTGTTGTTAATAACTGAAAATTCGTATGGCATTGTCATTCCTGCAAATATTTTCAAATGACTTTGGACAAATATGCCCCAAAATCTAGATGATGTATCACACTACATATTGAAGTCTCAATGTGGTGTTATTGTGATGTATATAAAAACAGTACTTTTTAGGTCTAGATTATAACTTTGTGCATATACATGCATATATATTTTTGAATAGCATGGCACAATTTTGTGCAATTGTAAGTTACAAATTCAAGTGTAATCAAGGTACTAACGTTCTAAAAAATAAAATGTATTTTTCAGTCAATAATATATTAATTTTCATGCACAGTGTGACATAATTATTAGAAATTACATGTATCAATGAAGAATGTATCAATATTCAATATTGCGTTAATTGAGGTAATGGAAAACATTTGGGTTGTAAAATTTTAGCAAGAAGCCTTTGTGTTTTACACATTAAAAAACCCAAATGTTTAGTAAAAGTCAGATTGCCAGTTGTGCAGCTGAATTCAGAGAGTTGATGCAGACTTAAATTCTTTCCAAAAATAACATATTATTAATTATATCATGCATGAGTAGGCTAACAAATGTTAGAAACAATTTTTTTTTAAATATTTTGGCCAAATACATGAAATTATAAATCGTTATGATAATCCGAGATTATTAAAGCTAGAGCTCGATAAGAGGCAGTGCCTTAGTTCATATTAATTATAAAATATACACAACATATGTATTTCATTTGCTTGTTTGTTTTATAACCAACTTAAAGTAATATTAGTCTCGAGCATTTCGATGGTACACCGTTTAGGCATCTGTTGTGTTTGGTTTTTTCTCGATGGATGACAATTCCAGCATGTAGACATCAGCGGTTTCCTTTAACGTACGGAAGTAATTTTCTCTTTGCATATCGCTGACATCGTCTTTTCCGGTTCTGAAAAAGTGCATTTAAAGTCCGGTCCCGTCGTTTAGTTTTCATTAATTTAACTCTCGATATTTCGAACTCATAATATTTATGTGCTACATTTTATATTGGGATTTAGTCTATAGTCTTTTATATCTTAAGCGTAATTATTTTAAAGACTTACATGAAATTATCTTTAATACGGGATAAGTTTTACTATAATCGAAACACTTCGTGTTGATCCCTTTATCTTGAACTGTTTAGGTGCCTTTTATTCATAGAACACACTCTGGTGCTGGTTCGCTCCCAGCTAGAGGCACTCTTATTTGAAAAAAAGGAAAATTTGGACAAAACGATTTTCTATCATTTAACATTTAATGGCGCGTTCTGTTTAGTAAATAATGTATTATTCTTCATTTAGATTTGAATAAAAACGGTAAAATGTTTAATTTTCATTAAATGACGCCTAATTTTGTTTTTAAATATACTGCACTTTATTTTATAATATATCATATCAATCAATGTGGCCAAACCACGTCATTTTTGCGTCATTCTTTTTGGTAGTAGGGCAAGAAAAACTCATCGATCCTAATCTTCGAAGCCTTGAAAGTATTTCATTAGTTAACCATTTTCGTCGAAATTTATCGCATTCTAAGGGTGAAAGTTTAACACTAACAAAGGCTGTAAATACATTTGTCGCCTTGTGTCTACTTTTGTATGTGAAAATTTTGATAAAAACTATCATTCAATATCAGTATTTGCCCGAATCACAGACAAACGTAGACGCAAGGCGATGAATGTATTGTCAACCGTTGGTAGTGTGATAATCATATGCTTTTATATCTGAAAACAATTTCATATTTAAACATGAAATTAATATCGTTTTCCTGTTATATTAATACTTGCCTGTATCTTCGGTAAACAAAAACTGCAACAATTAAAGCTGTTGAAACACACACGCATCCCACAACGATGCCAGTTACTACAAATAAAACAAGACCAGACTAAAAAACAACAAAATATAAACATAACACACAAATAAACATATTACAACATTTTTCACCGTTGAATGTATCAAACGTTGAGTTCGCTGCGAAAATGCCTGATTCAAAGGCACAAAAATGTCCCTCTTGGGACTTTATCGTTCAACAGTTCGGCGGATTAGGTAGTTTGACACCACAAGTAAAACGTGGAATCAATTAATATATATTCTTTTTTTTGTTAATGGATAATCACTGTCGCGAAATTGGATCAAGATATCGCATGCAAAGGTCGATTGCCGTGCTCTTTTCTTACTTTTTAACGTAGGCAAACTATTTTTGTTTGAGTCATGGCCGAGGCATTATTGAAATATGTAGCATTCAATTGAGCCCTTAAAAGTGAAGAATGCGACTTAAAATATTTAAAAAATTACATGTAAACAAGCAAATATGATAATATGATATTATAAATGTAATTGTAGAGAATATTCAACAAACATATACCATTCAGTTCTATTTGAACATCGTTTTCTCGGTGTACTGCAACAATAAAAAGTAATAAATAATGCTTTATGACATATAACAATTTAGTTAGAAAACGATTTATTTCGTTTATAACATGCTTTAAAGAAAATAAAGAAAATTAAACTAGAAATATGAGATGATAAATGACAAACTGAGGGTTAACTGGTTTATCATTTTATAACAATGCTCTCTTTTCCTCTCTACGTTTTGGCTGTGTGGAAAGGCTGTGTCTTCTTGGCTTGGCCCCCTTTGATATATTTATTATATTCTTAATTTAATGTATTATTTTCAAGTATTTATCGTGCCTTTTAAGATAATGAACAACGTTATGTGGTAAAAACTTTTCAATGTGTTATGTTATATAGTTTGTTAACTCAGATGCCAATTGCCCCTTGTTGTCAAACGAAATAATAATTGTAGAAGAAAGTTCCGTCATCAGCGAGTAATAAATACACATGCAATCTAATTTATGCTAATATTTTTTAAGAATGTGTCATTTTATCAGTAGCACAAGTGATAGTTTTCAACTGTTATACGCTGAATGCAATGAACAAAAATGAAAAAAAAAACAAAAAAAACGAAATGTGCATTGGTCGTTGTGCATTATCGTTTGAATCGATTCTTATTCTCTATTACAGATCGAAACATTCTACAAATGTTTGGCAGATGATACTCACCCGAACAGTCGTCTATACTAGATGAGCGTATCCCAACAGTGGTTAAACCCGGTGGACATTCATGACATGATGTTTTACCTTCTTCGTTTTGAAAAGTACCAATAGGACAGGGCTTGCAGTAGTTGGTGTAGAAATATGCACCCTTACCGCATGGTACTGAGTTCGAAATAAAAATATAAACAATACACAAATCTCAAAGAGCCAATCCACATTATGATAATGAGAAAATGAGTATAAATCGAAATTATTTCTGACATTTTAGGCAATGTCTATCTGTTAATGTATATATATTTATTATAATTATTAATATTTATTTTTGTTAGAAACGTGTACTTATACATAAAAACACATTATACAAATTGATGTTAAGGCAACTTTGAAAGCATTCACTAAACAACAATCGATGGTTGCAATGGGAAGCGAAACAAATATGTCCTGGCAATGTGTCTATTAAATTTGCTTTTAGCGGTTACATGCAAAAATTTGGTTTCCTTTTAGTTTTTCAGAGAACGGATTTGAATTATAATGCTAAAAGCGAATTCGTCAATTAAGGAAAAGTAAATCTGTGTTTCTATAATATGTTTTTCTGTATACGAAAACAATGTCTTGATGATATAAAGCAGTTTTTCATACCACAATAGAATTTCACTCGAGTTGATCCAGGTTCACATAAAACTGCACCAGAAACATGTGTAGAGTTAGCATCTAATTCATACATTTCGCCAAGCACATTGATCGTGAATTGGCCTTCTACAGCAGCACGGTTTATGTATTGGAATGCCTCTTCTAAATCTGCTAATGTTTCATTTTTATTGTCTGAAATTAATTAATTAAAGCATTGCTTAATCAGTCATTCATTTCTTAAGATGACTATATTGTAAAAATATAATAAAGTATATTGTTTTTATAAAAATATCCTAAGTTCACCAGTCATCTAAAAATATGTTCACAGTACAATGATTTTTAATGTTCAAAATTAACAAAAAATAGGATATTTCTGATGTTGCGTGTTTTAAGATTCGAGCTTTTAACGAGTTTGCGACAGAATATTATTTATTATTTACAGATCATGAACTACTAAAAATAAAGAAAATTGAAAGAAAAATATAAGTAGACACAATTAAAAACGTTTAAATTGAACATATTATTCATCAAGATTGATTCGACACGTGTGAAATAGTTTTGCAATATTTTACCTTTATTAGGACGACTTGTTATTTTCACGGAGAATCCAGCTTGTATCAGGGAGCGACGCCTGCGGTCTGACTTGTCACAATCAATAACAATTACATCTTCAAGCTCACATGTTGTATTATGGACACAAGGTGCATTCGATACAACTGATTTCACGATGAGTTCTATTTTTCCATGAATATTTTCTCGAAGAGCATCATTTTCACAGTTTACGTTTTTATAATGAGCGGAAAATAACATGTTCAACTCCTCTGGCATTTGGATTTCTGAAAATAATATTTTTAACAGTTTTTGAGCACAATTTAAAGACAAAAATAAGGTTAAGTAATACTATGATTGTATTATCAAGATTTTTGCGAAGTAACAAAATATCGCTCTGTTCATTACATCATTGGTTTTGCCATCAATAAAAATCTGCTTTTATAAACAAAATGACCCAAATTGTAACTAATTAAAAAGTTTGATGGGTGTACATTAGTTCTGTCACAAAATTGTACTAAGAAATTTTGTTTATTAAACAAAGAAGTTTTTCTAGAAAAGTCCTGATGTAAATAAAACTTAAAACTTCATTTGGAATTTCTAGCCTATACTATAAACTGGTAAAAGCACAGACAATACATTTCTTTTTATGAAAAAAGTTGTTCTACAAGTAATATAGACGTTCTTTCTTTTAACTGATAAACAAAATGTTTCCTAATTGTCCTCGAGAAAATTTAAAGATATACAGCTCTCTATGTCTTCTTCTCCTACTGCTTAACACCAAACACATTTTCGGAAAAATACATGTAATGAATAACGAACATATTTTATAGTACATACACAAAGTAAAGACACTAAATTTAGTTATCTAACAATGAATATTGCCTTCAAATTCGGGGGCAGAAACCAACGGTGATAGTGGCAATATATAAATAAAAAGGTCCTTAAAATGTTTTTCGTTCGTTAAATGCTTTTTATTGCCTAGACAGACTGTAAACTTTTATTTTGTTGTCAACACATTTGCTTTTAGGGTATTGTCCTTCAATGGTTACAATTTTTTTGATGGTAAGATAAAAATATATTAATCACATATGTTTTTAATAAAAAAAGGACTTCGATGAGCTTTAATTTGAAAAGAATTAGATATAAGAATTGTACTAACCTATGCAACGTGGCAATCGCCTTTCTGGATTTTCATTTGTTTGGAAGCTCCACACATTGAAGGTTTGCGGCCCGCAGTAATATTGCGGAAGTGGTTCTATGTCAAAATCATATCCTTGGTTACACGTGATTGTGCAGTTGATCTGTTCTGTATCATTAAAGCATTCCAATGAGCCATTTCCTGGGACACTGATTTCAGGACAAACTAAAACCGAGGAAAAAGGTAACTATAACATTTGCTGCAATTCGTAAATCATTCGTTTGATGGCTAGGAATTCCACAAATTAAAAATGTAATACAAGACGTAATTTATTCCTTGACTGTTTTGCGAATCACAGTTAAATTTTTTTTTATTCCACTGGCATATGCAATTGGATTATAACATATCTAAAGTTATTGTTATGAACACAATAATACAACAATACAATAACTAAAACTGACTTAAACAGGCTCAATTAAACTGAGTCTGTTATATTTTCATAGTTGTTAGATTCGGTGATATTTAAAGTTTCCTTTTAATCTTTAGTTTAAAAGCAATTATTGATGTTCCCAAATATTTATTTACAGGTCTAACAGTTCTTAATCCTAAAATAACCAGCAGCCTTTCATGTTCAGAATGCTTCAAAATATTACAAAATTTTAATATTAAACCTGGACATTCTGTATTGTTACAGTCCGCATATTCAAGTTCATCACCCGAGCAATTTAGACCACCGTTATCAGGAGTGGGACTGTTGCACAGTCTTTTTCTCTTTCTTAAGCCAGGTCCGCATGTTGTATCACATTCAGACAAGTTTCCCCATGCACTCCACGCCCCGTCGACTACAAAAGACCGAAGAGTATATATAAACGTTATCAGGCATGTCTAAGGTGTTTTAGATATAAGGTCTTATAGAAGACCAACATTAAATTATCATAGAAAATGTAACTGTATCATTATCGAAACAGCAATATTAGGTGTTGCGTGTGATCTACAGTCCCTTTGAGAATGACTGCGGAGGAGAAGATTGCTATAACTTTCAAGCCCACAGAAAGCGTTTATTTTACTCATGTCGCATTTTAACAACTTGACAAAAGGCACATTTTTATTTAAAATTTTAACGCTTTTTCTTGCGATGTAGTGTAAACATCGACATTTTATGTCAAACTATTGGTCTGTGAAAAAATATATTAAATTAAACGTTACCAATTTCTATTTCACAGAACTGGCCAGTGAAGTGTGGTTCACACGAGCATGTGTAGTTAGATATTCCATCAACGCATTTGCCATTATTAATGCAAATGTTTGTCTCGCAGTCATCAACGTTGATATCGCATTGCTTTCCTTTAAAGCCTAAACTGCAAGTGCATATGAAATCATTAAGCGCATCTGCACATTCGCCATTAACACATGGTGATGACACACAGTTATTGAAATCTGAAAAGTAAAGAAACAGTATTATTTTCTTCCTCAATTTATAATATTAATTTGAACAATGATCTGTTCTGTAAAGCATTACTCAGTCAGCGTGTTAGATTTAAAATGTTGTAAGAAAGTTATTGGTTTTAAAAAATCCGTACGATAATAAATTTTAAACTAAATATAGAATTTTTTTACTTACTTTTGTTTGTTTGTGGTCAACGGAATACATACTAAATTAAATTTCCAGTAAATCATTTAATGTAATGAAAGGGAAAACAATTATAAATTAAAGGAAAGATAGGTAAAAGTCCCAAATACATTATACCTAACTTATCTGTTCAATCTGACCCCGTAATTATTACAGTACAAATTTTTCAAAGCACATTACCTCTCATTAACCCTTAAACAAAAGCATTGCGAAAAAAGGGTGATAACAAGAAAAAATCAGATAATTTATTTCTAGGCAACTAAATAAACCGAAATAACAAAAATCATAATGTGTTTTTTTTATGAAAAGTCCGAATTGTACTTAATCTATATCGAAGACGGTGCTGCGCGTTAAAATCTTTAGATTTGATTCAGCATAACAGCCATTACTTTTGTATTTTTTTAAAGAATAGTCATCTAAGAACGCATACCATCACAATGACTTGGTAAGTTCACAAATGCTGTCGAAAGATGTGCTTCTTCAAACATTTTCCAGTTAACTACATCACCAAAACCATTGCTGAAACACTTGTGGTTAGGCTCCAAACGATGAAGACCGTGCCATAAATTCAGTTGCGAAAACTGTATTTTCGAAGAGTTTGCTGTAAACAGATGAGTATTTAAAGTTTAAGATAAGGTAATTATTGAACAGCCTGAACGAAGGTGTGCATCAGATTATCAAATATTGCAGATACAAATCGGATAGATTCCTCAGTACACATCACCAAGCAAAATTTGGCATTAAAACAGTACTAAACACATAAAAACACTATTTTATCAGTAAAATATTTCAACGTGAAATCGACAGGAGTTTTTAAATTTCCATAGAACTAACAATAACGTTATTTACTTGTTAGATTGAAAACTTTAAATAATACGTTTAAGAGCTCAAAATTTTCTATGAAAGCCTTTCCGATTACCGCTTTGATTGTGTATTGCTCTTAAGATAACAGCATAGATCTACACTATTTTAAATAATTTGTTAAATCGTTTCGGTAATCGTAAATAAGACCTGGATGGTTCATTGGGCGGAAAACGATCTTAGGACAGCATAAACAACTACATGTATCGACTATGCAAATTGGTTTAAACCCTCCATTGGCAAATTGTTTACGAGATTGGACAACAGTTAAGGAATCTTTTTCGAAATACATTAAAAAGTAGGATGAAAAAGACAGTTCATAAAAAAGTACCTGCGGTTACAAGCAATGATTTCACTGCCATATCCTCACATTGTCCTTCATAATTCGCCTGGTGCACAGGATCATTGTTTATCATAACTGACACGTTGCATGCATTGCGTTGCAGCACTAAGTGATTCCAGCGGCTATCAGGTAGATCAATCAATACATTCAAGCCGGAGCTAACACAAAAGAAATAATTTGCATTTGAAACCTACTAAATAAGTAAATGAAAACTTGATATGTTTTGCAAACACTTATTTTTAAGTGGATACCATGAACCAACATGATGAGGAAATTCGTTTAGGGATGCACCGAGAAGGTCCTCCGTGTACACATAATGGACGACAGTCGTGCAAACGAGCCATGTACCCCCCATTTGCACTTTTACAAATGTTTACGTTCACTTGAAGGACTGCGTGTTTATGACTGAATAGAGGCAAATGCAATTGTCATAAGCAAATTTTTTATTGTTAAGGCGAATTGATTTTTTCACATTATTCCATTCGACTTAAAATATACCCCGTAAACACATTACAATTGTTAAAACAGGTGAATACCAAAAAAGAAGTAAAAATGAAATAAAACTAATAATTGGCAAACACCAGAAAATATGTATAGAAATATTCGTGAAGCTTAGCAAACTTAAGATAGTATATATGTAATTTAATTACCTGTTTTGTTCAGTTATTCTACTAAGATTGTCCCATGTCCATAGTGGGTCATTAAGCACATCTTGCAACACGATATTCAAAGTTCCATTGTCCTGTTCTGTATTGTTTACCATCGCATCTTTCTGTACCCACATGGACAGAGTAAAATCGTATAGAAGAACCGTGTCTTTTAATATTACAGACACATTTGACTCCGTTTCCGCAACCATTACAATGTCAAATTCTGTCATAAAAAGAAATCATTGTGAATGCAGTTTTTTTTAGATACTCAGCCAAAACTTATTATTCTTTTACCACATGCCAACCCTTGTCTGTCTAGTTTAGTTACTTAAAATACGCACATGAGAAAATAATAGCATTGCTGCTACTGGGTCGTTTTTAACGATATTAAATTCCATGAAGACTATTCAGCATTGGCATCATCCGTCTGTGTAGGCGTCGCTCTCTCTCTCTCTCTCTCTCTCTCTCTCTCTCTCTCTCTCTCTCTCTCTCTCTCTCTCATTCTCTATCTCTCTCTCCCCACCCCCCGCCCCCGAGCAGTGTGTGTACGATCCTACTCTTTTTAGACGCGTTTCCTTTATTATTGTTGCGTGTAAGAAAAATAATCCGACACGCGTTGTAATGCTATACAATAAACATTTCGTTACAGTTCATATGTATTCATTAATTAACGGACATCATATATTGCAACCAGATATGCTTTATCATAAGGGTATAGGATAGATATCTAGAAAAACAATTCTTTAATATTTAACTTCTGAATTGGTCTCTACACGTAATAAAATATTTTCAGAATATCGCACTGAAGGTTCTATGATCACTGACATTTGCACACATTCGTTTAAGTATTGATCGTAATCGGTACTTTATATTAGTGGCAATACGTGAATTGCCCCATTTTTAAAGAAATATGTATTTCATTAATGCCGCGGTACACAATTTTATGAAAGTTTTCTTTTAGTATTCTGAATAACATTGTTACATAACATGTTAACAGTGTTGAATTTAAGAAAATATAAATTACCATTGCAGGAATAAATCATTGCTAATAAATGTATAGAATAATGTAATTTATGGCAAGAACATAACTCCAAGTTATTTTGCGATTTATACATGTATATCTTGAAAATAACTTTACTGTCATACCAATGGCATTTGTAGAAACAGTTGATGATAAAGCAAAAGTTTTTAAAACGGAAATTTAGCTAAACGCCCATATTATGATTTTAGCCTTAATTGTTACATATTTGATAACTTTATACTTCTGATCATTGTCAAACTTAGAAATAGATACAAGGCATTTTGAAAGTTTTTCGATACTCGTATAAGTGTTACACATTTAAATATGTCTGCATCCGTAATTATCCTTTAGACGATTTTATTTGACAGCATAAAATTTGACCAAAACAGGTTAAATCGAACCGAACATTATTGTCTCCATATTGGCCGATTTCGATGACTATCAAAGAACAAATCTCTTCTACTTTTATAATAATAATAACAGATTTTTATATATACATGTACATTTCAACAATCATAATATGTATATATCACGACGCGAAATGCTAGGTGAACAAAGACATTTTATATGAGGCATACAACTTACCGTTGCATTCTAATATGGACTGTGAACCAAATGTCAGCGTTGTTTTCGATGATGGGCAAGGTTTACAAAATGTTTGACCATATGAAGTTTGGTAAAAACCATGTTCACATGGCGTGCAAGGCGGAAGGCCGTCCATAGAATATGAACCTGGTTTACATGTTTCTGCAATGAACAACAAAATGGATGACATTTTATGTATTTTCTACTTTAAAAGCACACATTAAGCTTTTTGTCAAACCCGTCACCGATATTTTCAATAGTCAATGTCAAAACGACCATTTTGATACCAACATGTTAGTTTAAATGTCTTAATGTGCTATGTCCATTTATTATATATGATATAATATATACGATTATAATCGTATTATGAGGTTTGCAATAAATAAAACTATAATAAAAATCTAAAACTGAAATACCCTTAAATAGAATTTGCTGTGAAGAAAAAATATAGTATTAAAGTTGGTCACAACAATAATATCTTTTGAGAAAAGAATTTTACCTTCACATTCATTAAAGGATTGCGCACCAGCATTTTTTGTTGTTTTTCTATCAGGACAACGGATACAAGATAGTTGCGCCGTCATGTTTTGAAAGAACCCTTTCGGACAGGCTTCACAAGCCACACTATCACCATTTGATACGTACTTTGTTCCCTCTGAACATTCAACTGCGGAAAAGGAAAACGTCTTAGAAAAGTAATTTATCTGGAAAGATGAGATTTTGCAAACAAGTTATATAGTTCAGGTATATGACTCCTTTAGGAACAGTAGGTCCTCATTTGCACTTTAACATAAAAATGCCCTTTTATGTGCAGTCATGTACGTCATTTTGTAGCGATATGCTTATGTTAAATATTGTCATTATCTGAACCAATGTTACAGCCTTTTTCTAGGACGCACAAACCATCCAGTTGTCATAATAATGGTTCTAAAACAATACAATAAACAAGTATAAACAGCATCATAATATAGACAATTCGAACTTATAAAACAATCTGCGGTTTCGATAAGCTCGTTTGAATGGTTATTCGTTAGCTTCACTAGGCAGTTGTCCGGAAAAATATTTCAAAGATTTTCGGTAACCCATTCATAAAGTAATACAGAGAAAAGCTAAATGAATTATAATGGAGTATTGCAAAAAGATCTCTTTCTAAACATCATTGAAAACAACAACAACAAATAGGTAAGACCTTACAATGTTATTCAATTGGAAATGATTTCAGTTACTGTAGTCTCTGTCCAAATTTTGTCGAGTTAGTATGAGGGTTTGACATGTCAACAATAAAAAGATATTGTAAAGTTAAGAACTGTCTTTAACTGTTTTTAAAGTAGTTTTATTTTCAGTCAACATGTTTTTTTATTTCAATGACAGTTGTAAGCTTTTCATCAATAACATTTTGGACCAAGCAATCTTCTAACGAATTATCTGAACTATACATATCTATAAAGCAGGTCTCCAAGCGGACCAAACGGATGTTTCGCTTGTGTTTATGTTTATTTGGCCAATATTAGTTTTTATATAATAACAACTTTTGGATGACCATATAAAATTGATTTAAGCTTCTTTGAATGTAAATACCAGCATTTGAACAACAACATTAGAACAACAACAACAACAACAACAACAACAACAACAACAACAACAACAACAAAGCACACACACAATTGAACCCAATAAAACACACAACATAAAAAACAAACAAACACTCAAACACATAAACAAACAGCAATAAAACAAACAGAACAAATACAAAACATAAAGAACCAACAATAACAACAAAACAACAACAACAACAACAAATAATAATAATAATAATAATAATAACAACAACAACAACAAACCAGCATATCGCAAATAGCCACATGTTGACAAGACAATTGGAAAAGTTTATACATTATTATTTATGATGATGTTTGGACCTGTAAATATTTAATGCCTTACCACAGCTTAAACTTTGTTTCGATTTAACTGATCCCTTAGGGCATTCTATTTCTATACCGCTTGATTGAATATCCTCCAGGACTACAGGAACATCACCAAATAGTTCAGGTTCACGGTGAATTATCAAAGTTTTCAAATTTTCAAACAACTTAATAATCGGATCGACGTCCGTTGTATCTTCTACTGCAGTAAGTTTGAATGGAAAGCGAAATATGATTGTTATCGTAGAATTGTTGCTTTTGGTACTTGAAGAGGATCTTTTCCGGCGACTTTCTGCACCACAAAAAACCTAAAAACATTGTTTTTATTATGTATGACAAAATGACACTGCATGTTTATATCAATACAAATAAAATGACATTTGATAACACTAGTATCAGTTCATTTATTCATGCGTTCTCTACGAAATCCGAATAGTAAAATACGTTAGCAATACAATTATATTATATGTTGAGACCAGTAAAATGATATCAAGGAATCTTTACCTGCACATTATAACTGTTACATTCAACTGAGTCCGGGCAAGCCTCAGACTGATACAGACTGTTATTTATAAATGTGATAAAGTTATTTTCTATTTGGTGTTGTGTCGACTCATCCGTGCAATTTCCAGTAAAGTAGGATGCTGTTGCTCCCAATGTCAAGGCGGGACTCTTTTTTTCTAAAGTAATAATAAAGGTATTTTACAATGATTCTTATCTTTAAAACTTGAGATTTTATAATAATAATAATAATAATAATAATAATAATAATAATAATAATAATAATAATAATAATAATAATAATAAACTACTACTACTACTACTACTACTACAAATGAAAATACTTATTTATTAATTTATTATTAATTTATTTATTATTATCAAGAGAGTATTTTAAAACTTTTATTTAATTAAAGTTTTATGTCTGTCTTCGAGATAATAACAATTGAGTTGACAATAGTTTATCTTGTATTACTGTCATTATAGTGTATAATTAAATAAAAAGAATTCAATTCGCGATTTATGCTTTTATCGTGTCTTTTTTGTTCATTGATTTGTTTGAAGTTGACTATTAGTTATTTTTTTATTAGCTATTCAGCAAAGCATCAGTAAAACGTCAGGAATCTTGTCTGCTTCAAACTCCGCCCAAGGTCAACACATTAAAGTCAATAAGCATGAAAGTGAAGTCAATTAGCCCCTACGTGTCAATAATGCGATTAACATTGAACCGGTCATCTTATATATTTAGATATAATAGACGCATTTATCTATCAATAACGGTTTTAAACTGACCTGTGCAAGATTTAATTTCAGGAGGAGGAGTAGACCAATCTCCCTGTAAAGTGCACACATACAACTTGTTTAGACTGACACTTGACATCTCGGTTCCATTTTGGCATTGAATTTGACAATATTGACCTCCCTCCCAGTTGTCGCAAGCTATTGCTCCTTTTATTGGAGGCACCAATGGGACGCATTTAGTAGTTCCTACAAAATAATAAAAATGATTGTTTGGGAAATGAAAAGTAACTTTATATAGAGGCTTCTGTCATTTTGTTTAATAGAAATATATCTGTGTTCAAGACGGGTAACACGATAGAACAATTTGCCTTCATAATTTTTAACATGTCGATAGCAAGCTTTCTAAAACAATGATGGGTGCGGCGCGAATTGAGCCACATAGTTGAAAAAGCTGACCGAAACCGGGAGGCACATCTACACTAATACGAGATATAAATATAAATCTTTGTTTGTCCGAAAAGGCATCCCCGGGTTCGGGCATGAGATAGCTTTATAACTTCTTGGCATTATATGCACAAATCCCTGAAAATTTTGGAAATCTTTCTTCAAAACTGACGAGCATTTGAAGCACTTCATACACAAATTATACATTTGAGAATAAAATGTCTCAGAGTTGATATTACATAGGTTGGCATTGCACGGCTTAAACAATCTACTTTTCAATGATTCTTTGTACTGATTCCAGTCTCAAAACATAGGATTAATTATTTAAGTAAAAACCAAGTAAATCCTAATAATTGACTGAAATTAGTTTAAATGCACGTGCTTGAACATTCGCTAGGTTTTAGATAATTACTTTTACAGGTTGCTTGTTCTCCGTCTTTCCAGTTCCAATCGGCATACAGTCCTTGCGTACTTCTAATGCACCAGACATCATCTGTTCCGGACAAAGTTTTTCCTGGGTCGCAGTAGATAGTACATCTCGCCCCAGATCTGTATCCATTTGGACATTGAAAATTGACAAATGGTGTTGGATATAACTTAGGGCACCTTATGTCTATAAAATACAAAAGTTAAACATATGAAGATTCATATTTTTTTCGTAAAGTTTTTAGATTGATATCAGCTGTTGCTGTAGTATTAACAAAACCGAGTGGAATTTTGACTGATTTATTCACATAGATACTATACTTTATCCAATTAATCACCAGGATGCATACATGCTTTTAGAAAATGGAATTATTACGTTGGTGGATTAAATTACCCTATTTCATAATTAAAATTTAGTTTGGGATACAAACGCAGAGTGGTGAATGATAACCTTCCGATAAAATTAATTAAATTATAATGACTACTGTAAGTTGTAATTTTAGTTACAATTAAACGATTATATTTATGCAATTATTTAGACTAAATTTGTTCAAGCATGTTAACATGTTTCCTTTCGATTTCTTCTGATAACTTCATTATTTTTAACAAAGACAATTTACTTTAACAAAAATAATATTTATTTCCAAATAATAATCATATATACATGTAATTTAATACTATTGAACAGTTTATTTAATACATAGCTGAGTTATTTGATTGTGAGATTGAATATTAATGTCTTCAATGTCTTTAATGCGAATGTGTTTATTACATTGTATCACATACATCAATCAAATCGAGCCTGCAGTATTTTCATATTTGTCGTGTTCGGTTGCTTTCAAAGTTCCATTTTCATCTATTTCATAATAAAAAATAAATATCTCAGTAATTTTTATTTCTATGTATGTGTTTTATTGTGATAGTGAAAATTTTATTTTGTTCATTATAAAAGAATCTGGAAATAAAATGGTCATTCTACGACATTTTGCTGCAAAGTTTACACTTACCTACTAACTTATTTAAAAAAGTTTGGGCGATTATATCAACAAACACTCATATAAAATTGTTAAGCAAGAAAGAAACCTACCACGGACTATAACGTTGAAAGAACAGTCATTGAAAGCCACATTTTCTGCTTCATCTTTGGCCTCATATTGAATGGTGTGAGTTCCAACGCCAAATCTGAAACCTATAGGGTGACCCTTCTTCATGAATACACGCGCGTTTCCACTGTTATCCTTTACTCTTGGTTCGTCCCAACTGATTTCAGTTGAATTTTCTCCATCATCCGTCCCACCTATTATAAGGCTTGGACATGTTTCGAATGTCGGTGGTTCCACATCTTCAATAAAACAGTAACATATTATATAAGATACTGTATTTAAAGTACCAGGTAGTTGCCAGCGGATTACTCCATGAATTTAATTCTGCAAAATACCAGATATAAAAAACAACTTAAAATACAATATAATATTTGTTTATATATCTTTTACTCACCTACGCATTTAGGTTCGCCATATTTGCGCCATGTTTTTGATATGTCACACACAAGAGATCCACTGACGTCTGGCGGCATATCAAAACCTTCTTTGCATTTATATGTACAGATACTTTGAAAATAATAGCCATTTGTGCACGATGGTAAACCGGCTCTCGATATAGGAGGAAGGTCACTGCATTTCCAGGCTTAAACAGAGAATTGTCAAATTTAAACCACTTCACTACTTTAATATTTTGACTCGTGATTGTAATATTTAAACATGTTGTTTAATTATATCGTTTAAAAATTATTATATTCAAATAAACTCTAAACTAACGTCGAAATCATCACGTATAATTAATAGGAACAATGTGAAGCGATTACAAGCATTTTTTGTAATGTTTAATTATTTCGAAATGAAATTTCCATATCAAAATTGATAATATAATCAATAAGGTAGCAGAACACAAATATAGGCCTATTCTGAGAATAAAAGAATCAGATTATTTAACCTCTTTCCGTCAGCCATTACGATATCATCGGTTCGATCATATAACATCTCCAACACAAAAGAGAAAAATTAAAAACAAATTTTTTTATCTAAATTATGATAACATCCAACAAATATTCAAGTGAATTCTATCGACTTATTATAATTATTACAATATAAATTTGATACACTCTTCTTGTTATATACCGAGTAGCGCAGCATCATATCAAACATGTAGCCTATCAAAACGCATTGGGTATATGCTTACGTTTGCAAAACGGTTGAGAAGAAGACCAATAACCAGTGTTTTGGCATGTTATTTCCGAAGTCCCAACTAAATCAAAGCCTTCATAGCATCCGAAGGTGCATTCTCCTCCGTAAAGGAATTCTGTGACTGGATGACACTGGAAGAAGCCATTTTCGAGATTTGTTGGAACTGGACATCGGATCACTTGAAGAAAAAACATAAAGATTAGAGAATAAAACTTATTTTATAACAAATGAACGTTACAATTAAATTAATATTCATGATTTAAGAACACAATATTGTTTCTTAGACTATGAATGATAGGTCTCTAGTTTTCAAGCAAGCCAACACAATCAGTGCACATTCGAGGCGAATCATCAAATTAATCAGAAAGGAGTTTCGTTTGGCAATGAGCCAATGACAGAAGCTTCGTATGTTCTATAATTTTGTGTGCTTTTGCACGCACCATTGTCGGGATGATGGGTGTATTGGAGTTAATTCACCTAGGATACTTGCTAGCAACTTATCATTCCAAGGCGTTTACATTTTAGGCTCTCATTGTGATGTCTTCTTGAAATTAACCAATGTTTAAACAATGCACATTTTCCTTCTCTACGTGTTTGGCTGTGTAGGCTGTAGCTATTCCATGATATGCATATTTCCATTTATATGTCTCTTTTTGGTCTCGTCTTAAACGGCATTACGATTTATATTTACCTTCTACATTGATCTTTATGTAGCATGAAGATCGATGCCCAGCATTGTCTTTCGCTTCGTATGTAACAGTAGACGTCCCTTCTGGAAACAAACCTCCTGATGCACGACCATTTACCCTAACTGGCCTGGGAAATGAAAGCGAATGGGAATAAACTAAAAAGCAGTTGGCAATATTTCAATTGGCATTACAGGTAAAAATACTTATATGACAATCATAGTATATAAAGTGGACAAGTTATAACATAAGACACACTAGGTATTGCACCTTTCGTCATTTCGCTGTCATCAATAAAAAATAAAAAATTCTTCCCAACAGCAAAATGTAGTTTAAATAAAACTTTGCCCAAATAAATGTTATTTA
The DNA here is from genome assembly GCA_038501625.1 of Corbicula japonica. Lineage (NCBI taxonomy): Eukaryota > Metazoa > Mollusca > Bivalvia > Venerida > Cyrenidae > Corbicula > Corbicula japonica. The sequence continues at coordinate 13,831,000 of JAZAYU010000006.1, read as the reverse complement.
TGTATCTTTATTTTACATACTTTAAGAAAAGTTAGAACAGAAAAGAAAAATTGCTAGAACAATACCCCAAAACTCTATTTCCAAAGTTAGAGTTTGTTTTTCACCCAACATCATATATAAACTATATGTTAACAGAAACAGTATGGGTTTCATGGAGAATTTCTAAAGGAAAAGAAAAAAAAACAACTAGCATGATAAGTAATTTCATTCGCAACTGCCAGAACAGGAATGAATTTATAAATAATCAGTAATGCATGTTGATGGGTTTGTTTAATAAAAGAAATACCGTGAAGTCCATATAAGGTCAAATTTATAATTAACAATTTATTTATCAGTAAGGATGAAGAAAAAGCGTCAATCGCATGTTGCCAAGACGACGGAAGGCTTGTGAATTATCCTTAAAATAGAGAACGACAAATAAATGACGTGTTATCCTGTAAAGAGTTATGTAGGACCGTCAAACATTGATATACATGCACTCATTCTTGAAACGGGATTTGACAAAAACAAACGATAAAATGTTTGTCCGGAGCACAGGGGCTCGTCACATGATGGGTTTTATTTTTATAGCTAAATAACACTAAACTGAAGCATTTTCTAAGAAAAATTTGGGTCTCTATATATAAATATAGTAAAGGGAAGGAACTCACCATACATCAAATTTCACACCAGTCAGGTTTGAACAGTTGTTCTTGACACACTTCTGCACAAATCCGCAAAAGGTTTGGCCCTGATGGTTCCTTAGTCCTTACTCTTAACGTCCAAACCGGGTTCCTCCCTTCGAAACAATCCTGTTCTTATAATCGTTCGCGAAATCACAAACTCATTGTCAAATTCCTTTAGTGGGATACGACCTCGTGAACTCGATTTGCACAGGTGAAAATTTTTCTTGTTGTTGTAAATCACGTGACGATAGCCTATATTTACGTCATTTCTGTTTCGTAGCAGCCAATCAAAAATCTCCGTTTCATAAAGAGTCACGTGATTTACAACAACAAGAAAAATGGCGTAACGTGGGTGAAAACTTTTTCATTTGCTGGAAAATCGCTCGTCCTGTTTCGTGTTGGGCATGAAGGAGCGAATTGTTGGTTGCAAATGCAAGAGATATTGATAATCTTTTGAACCAGACGATTGATTTGTGCACAGTAAGTTTATTTGTTCCAGTTCACCTGTGCAAATCGAGTTCACGAGGTAGTGTCCGACTAAAGGAATTTGACAATGAGTTTGTGATTTCGCGAACGATTATAAGAACAGGATTGTTTCGAAGGGAAGGAACCCGGTTTGGACGTTAAGAGTAAGGACTAAGGAACCATCAGGGCCAAACCTTTTGCGGATTTGTGCAGAAGTGTGTCAAGAACAACTGTTCAAACCTGACTGGTGTGAAATTTGATGTATGGTGAGTTCCTTCCGTTTACTATATTTATATATAGAGACCCAAATTTTTTTTAGAAAATGCTTCAGTTTAGTGTTATTTAGCTATAAAAATAAAACCCATCATGTGACGAGCCCCTGTGGTCCGGAGGGGCCATGGTGCCAAGTTTTCCATGAACGATTCAATTCAAATTCAGCTTTGATTTTCTGCGGAAGTTTCGACTCGATTCCATTTCATTAAATATAACAAAAAAACCCCAACAATATTGAGGTTTCTGACAATATCATTTAAACACAAGGCAGTCGTATATATGGGACGATAACTAAACATAGATGCAACCTCACACATACACACATGCATGCACGCATGCGCGCAAATCACGAACGCCTTTCCAGAATACGCGCAGTCCTGCACGCATACATGCGCAAGCTAATGCTCATGCGTACGCACAACTATATGTATATGACGTTTAATAAAATTGTTACATTAATATGCCGTCCGTTTCATCGTGGGCTGTTGGTTCTGGATAGAAGACCTGTGCGTACGTCTGATAAGGTTCCGCAACAGCATGTATAACCGGTTGGCCACATCTGATATCAGGTGGTGTGTTGTCTTTTACAAAGTAAATAAACAAAATGTTATTACTATTTGTTATATTTTTCATATTTTTCACTGTTTCACATTGTTCATGTTTTAGACAGTCAAAATAAAGTTATTTCGGCCAGTTATTTGATTAGGCATTCAAAATAAAGTTTTATTAACGTGAGTGGTTTCAATATCCAAGCATATATGGATATCAATATATTGTTTAATCATCCTCACGATACACTTCCTGGTTTTTAATTTTTGCCGTTGGCGTTCTCTGTGATATGCAGGATTGATATTCTCAGATCCCTTGTCCAAAAAACATCCAGTTCCGCCCATCGTTTTTAATTCAGAACAAACCAATTATTTTATCCGGCGTCCATATGCCGCCGATATAATTTACTTTGACGTTTTAATATGCTTACAAAGGTTTGTCTTTGATAATAAGAGTTTGAGCTAATTCAAGTGTCATTCGTTTTGAATAAAACTGTGTGTAAGTGCACCTGTAAGATTAATTAGCAAATGTATCATTAAAGTCACATTGTAAAGTATAGCTAAATATATAACCAACAGCGAACATTTTTATCTTTTTCATTTGTAAGCTTTTAACCTATTTTTTCAAAACAGTATACATGTATGACTGTTGCAAACTTTGATATATTTGTTTTCTTACCGACTGGACCATCCCTGCCGTTCCATACGCAACTAAACAATGTCAGAACACATGTAGCGCCTTTAAAAATACTGCCAAAAAAGTGTCCAATGGATCCCAGAAATCGTTTTTGACGAACACTGTCTGCACCACGCATCTCTGTGTGAGAAATATCAAAATGATAGAAAATATAGAATATGTACTAGGTCTACTAGGTTGACCACAGATTGAGGGCTGAACAAATGGTCTTTTCATATTTGTCGTGTTCCGTGGCTTTCAAAGTTCCATTTTCATCTATTACAGAATGTGCGATAGAGCATTAGCTTTGGCAATCTGTCTAATAAATAAGGTTCCTTAAAAGAAAAATATAATATACATATTAAATCAGTTTCGGACCCTACCTTAATTCGGGTTTAACTTCAGAAATAGAAACAATTCGATTTAAATCTTGTGTTAATTATTGCTTTGTTGCAATTGCTTTGGGCAACTGAAAATGTTTGAACCGAAATTGAATATTACCACCATGTTAAATTTGCGTTCTTGCCTTCTTTAAACTCCCACGAAGATCCATTACACAGGAAAGTTTTAACTCCAAAAGAATCTTCGACAAAACACGACGATTCATTAGGAAGTGTAGTGTTCTCAAGATATGCAACTTGCACTCCTTCGCTGTCAATAAGGCATCCTAATACATCTCCTTGAAGGTGAACAAGTGGACATTCCTTTAAGTAAAAAAATAAATATATGGTATTTAAAAACAACAATTAGTCATAAATATATTTTATTCTAGGCGAGTAGGCAATTTAAATAAATCTGAGGTGTAGGGAATATATGAGGAACAGTGATTAAGTAAGTTCAAAGACATATTACAAATATATACGATTTAATGCATACATAATATGCAGAATATACATATGAACTGTATACATTTAAGAATAATTTAGACATTGGAGATGTTTATTTCTTGTTCAAAAGTAAAAATTTTGGTTGTTTTAGAAAATATTCATATTCATTCAGAACGATCAAAAACACACGAAAGTAGCTCAAGTAGCTCAATTTATTGTTTAAAAATACCAAACGATATCAACATAGCTAAGTAAAGAAAAATATACTTGCCTCCAATGTGAACCGCGATAGAAAAATAACTAAAATAATTGAAACAACGAGCATCCTGTATAAGTTTAACATACATGCACACTCTTTTAAGAAAAAGTAAAAAAATGCGATTTACGCCACTTATATCATTGATCTAATAGACTTAGATATTATCTATAATTCATCCTCTTGTGTTCGTTTAAATTTCAAGTTTAATGGTTATGTACTAGATAAGCCAACGGGACTCTGTCTTAATGCTATTTTACAGTTTAAAAATATTTAACATCGTTAAAAATGCTATAAGAATTTTAACAGAATATGATACCCCAGAATTATTTTTCAAACATTTGAGGACAATAATACAATCAAATGATGATCCCAAATACTGTCAGAGTACGTAATGCTGGCCGGTACGTAAATATTAAAAGCGTTTTTGTGACATTGATCTTTTTGTCGGTCATCCTGATGACCGACATATTATAATCGACCAAACTTGAGCACTTTAGTTTACACCGGTTAACAGTGACTCACGTTCCAGACGGAACGGATAATTTAGACTATGACACCTGTTTCTAAGACGCATGCAAAAGGATAGTGTATAGGCTGATGTTTGATTGCTTGGCATATAGAGAAGACGTTTACCGGAAAAGAATTAATTGTCGGTTATGTGTCGTGACAATACCCATGCCTGTAGGTCCAAGGTCAAGGTCACTGTTACTAAAAATAGAATTTTCTTGCAAAATCTTGACCGCTCTGTAACTTTGTTATTTCTTATTGGATTTTTAAATAACTATATATATAACTGGTATAATTGTTCACCATATCAAGACGGTATGTCACGTACTTGCCCAAGCCTTTAGGTCGGTCAAGGTCACTGTTACTAAAAATAGAATTTTTTGTCAGGGCTGTTACTTTGTTATGAATGGAGGGATTTCAAAATAACTTGGCACAAATGTTCACCATGACAGGGCGATGTGTCGCGTACCATGCCCATGCCTGTAGGTCAAAGGTCAAGGTCACTGTTACTAAAAATAGAATTCTCTTGTCCGGGCTGTTACTTTGTTATGAATGGAAGGATTTCAAAATAACTTTGCACAAACGTTCACTATGACAAGGCAGTGTGTCCGCACAATACCCAAGCCTGAAGCTCCAAGGTCAAGGTCACTGTTACTAAAAATAGAATTTTCTTGTCCGGGCTGTAATTTCATAATAAATGGAGGGATTTCAAAATAACTTGACACAAATGTTCACCATAACAGGGCGGTGTATCGCGTACCATGCCCATGCCTGTAGGTCAAGGTCACTGTTACTAAAAATAGAATTCTCTTGTCCGGGCTGTAACTTTGTTAGGAATAGATTGATTTCAAAATAACTTGACACAAATGTTCATCATGACAAGATGGTATGTCCCGTACCATGCCAATGCCTGTAGGTCCAAGGTCAAGGTCACTGTTACTAAAATAGAATTTTCTTGTCATTGTTGTAACTACGTTAGGAATAGAGTAATTTTAAGATAACTTGGCAGAAATGTTCACCATAACAAGGCGGTGAGTCGTGTACCATGTCCATGCCTGTAGGTCCAAGGTCAAGGTCACTGTTACTAAAAATAGAATTTTCTTGTCCGGGCTATAACTTTCTTTTGAATGGAGGGTTTTCAAAATAACTTGGCACAAATGTTCACCATGACAAGGCGGTGTGTTGCGTACATTATCCATGCCTGTAAGTCCAAGGTCAAGGTCACAGTTACTAAAACTTGAATTTACTTGTTCGGGCTATAACTCAAAAATATTGTATTTACTATTCTGATCTTCAAAAATTTCGTTAGAATGCAGATATCTTTATGAATGAAGGGATTTCAAAATAACTTGGCACAAATGTTCACTATGAAATTGCATTGCATTACCACCAACTTCTTCACAGACATTTCCGTAATGAGAAGACAACAGTGCCACAAATACAAATAATTTACTTGATCATCAAGTTTATGCATATTCTTATAATTACTCGAACATCACTGTCTTTGAAATGCTATTATTCCCATCATTGCACTTTAGTATCTGAAAACGATTCATAGCGGGGGGATCCGTGTCCTATGGACACATTTCTAGTTTAAAATTGCTTTATAGTCATATTATTTTTATTTTTGCGTATCTTTTATTTCCTTCTAGTCAATAAATATTGTTTCAAATCATAGTGCAAATAGCAACTATATCATAGTTAATGAGTTATTATGTATTTTTTATTTTTCCATGTGTTTCACTTCTTTCTTGTCAATTAAAAGTTTCAAATCAAAGGTTGACTTATTATTTATTTTTCCTGGCACATTATGACTTCAGTCTTGGATATTAGCATCCGCCCGAATATCCGTGGTAGATAAAAATTGATAAAGCAGAAGCCGGGCATGCAAACTTTTGCTCTGCCATCCGAAAGTTCCTTCATACTCCTCCAATAGGAAACTCCACACAATCTATAGATGATGTGACATGACAATCGCTCTAAAACGCCACCCATCAGTACTTTCAGTGCTTTGATTTAAAGGAATGCATTTAAGCTCGTGATAAATCTTACCATTTTGCAAACATTATTAATAATTGACTTGAAAGTACCAAAATTGTTAGGTTTGTCAAACACTATTTCTTCGTCTAACACTTTTTTTGTCAGAAAGTGTAGAGAAAGAACGAAAATCAAGCTCTAAGTAAAATAAGTAATTGTATTTGTGGGGGGTGGGGGATGGGGGAGATGAGCAGCCTGACAGGGACTCAAAAATATTTTTTTTACTATTCTGATCTTCAAAAATTTCGTTAGAATGCAGATATTGCTAGAACTTAAGAACTTCAACATGTAATATATTGCTGGTTCTCGCATATTTTCTTGTTTTCAACCAGGTTTAAAAAAACAACAACAAAAACAACAGGTTATTAGAATAGTGTTCGTCGTTGGGCGGGCGTGCGTCAAACTGGTTGGTTTCCGGCGATTAACTTGAGTTAATCTATCCATGCGTTCTCTTCTTGGGATCTATTGTGAACGGTTGGACTCGTCGCAGTTGCAATCCAAATCGAGTTTAAGATCCGGGGATACCCCTGACCCCAATGTCTGCTTCCACATACACATGTAATATAACGGATCTGGATTCGGTCTTGGGTTGATACTAAACAATAACATTATTTTGAAAAGTACAGTAAGGTAGACAACACAAGCACTATCATTTCTATGTGAGGGCGTTCAACTAGAATATACTGCAAGCATTGCAAAACCAGCCTTTGAAGTAAAGAAATAGTTGTGAAGAATTTTCAAAACAGTGGCATAACGACAATTTCTTTGATCATAGATTAATTTAAATACAAATATTGCTTCTCGAGTTTCTGTAATAGTTTCAGAGAAAATCGTTCTAACTAAAACAAAAGATATGAGCAACATAAAGGTTAAGTGAAAATAATAAATGCATCTGCATCCTAATTTATTGTTTACTGTCTTCTAACGGTCGTCAACTTCAAGTTTGACCAGATCTGCTGACTTATCTAAAACTACACTTAATGTTGGTAATGAATACTGAATATTATAAGCATCGCTTTTCTGCTCACTGTACACATAAGCATCGACTGTGCATAGTTCTATGGTACCTCTGTGAGCAGTCGTGGTAGTGTAACATATACATCCAATTCGATGGTGCTTAAACAACGTCATTATTTCTACACGTCCTGAATAATGAGTTGCGTCTACCAGAAACATGATTATTTATATTAATGTCTTTTGCCGACACACGTCAAAATAAATCAAAGATCAGCCGTTCAACTTTGTTTGCATGCTTTAAGGTAACAGCATTTGTAATGAATATATGTACTTATGTGTGTGTATGTATTGTACATACAGAGAAATGTAATTGGAAATAAACTTGAAACTTGAAACTACAACTAAATTCACAAATGGTTTGTCAAATACAATCTACGTGACATCGATCGACAGAAAACTGGACAAATCCTTGACTTCCGGTGGTCCAAACGTAAATGCAAACACGAATACATACATATTCTTTTAGTTTATCTGCTAATGACCGACTAGCTTTTTGGAAAGCTAAAAATTGTAATTCATTATCACTACTAGCAGTATACCTTAACGACAGAATTTTGCTGTGTACAGCTATTACTGTGTTGCGCCGTTACTGCAAGGGCCTATCACTTTGCGAAAACTTTAAGATGTTGGGCAAATGCTTTGCTGAGCCAAAATAGTATAGAGTCATTATTGTGTAAAGCGATATTGTTTGTATTCATTTTTGTGTAGAGGCATAACTAAAAATAGTCATCAACTCCGACAGTTGATTAACCTGTTGAACCTGGTTTAAAATATATTTTCTGCTGCAATTTAACTACATTTTTAATGTGAATGTGTTTTATTATCACATAATTGAGTATCCTATAAGGATATCGGATAAAAAATTACGTCAGTTGTCATCGGCTTTTTTAAGTAGTTGAAGCTCTCTGACAAAAGTGATAAGATCGAGATTTTCTCTTGATCCCTTGATTTTAAGATGTGTTCAGTAAAATAAAACTAAATATAGGACTGATATAAGTTTTGCTGTATATTTGAAAAGATTAATTTTATCGGTATGTTTGCAATTTCATAGAAAGACTTGATTAAATAATATTACGACAACGTAAAAACTTGTTCTTGCAGGGGGTGCCGGTATGTCAACTGTTAAAGATACAACATTGTAGTTAAAGGAGCAAGTTCGATTGATTGAGCTTAAGCGATTTAAAAGATTTATTTTGTATGATAAGGGAACGAACATCGCAAATTATTATGAATCACAGGAAAATTTCATGCGTAATACCGCTAGGTAGTCAGAGGAATAAGTTATCGGGGACAATTTTTATGATTATTAGCATGTGATGTAATACATGTAATATAGACAAGGGGGATTCCAAAACTAAATCTTTAACACATGAAATTTACATTTTATGCTGTAAATACGATTAATAACAACCTTTAAATCCATTGAAGTATACGTTATTTCTTTTATCCCATCATCGTGTTCTTGCTGATTTTACTCCAGGAGCTCTGGTCTCGGTAAGATCATTGAGTATCCGCCCTTGGCTTTGCAATGTTATTAGCTTCTTATGTTTTATATGTTTGTTTTCATTTGCATGAAACATTGTTGAGCCAATGGGTGGTTTGGAGTTATTTCACCAAGACAACTTGTACTCGTTTTGTGATATGAGAACCTGTTGGGACAAGTGTGAGGTTGGTGCACCCTAGAACCTGGTTTAAACCCCCAGTGGCAATTTGATTTGCCACTGATCGTTCCATGGCGGTAACCCCTCGGGTTGTCATTTTTGTTAACTGTTTGTAGTGTCTTTTTTGAAACTGATCATTTTATTAACCATGCTTTCTCCCTCTCTCTTCTTTTTGACTGTGTGGGGAGGCTGTTTTTTTCTGAATGTGGCAATTCCTGATATGCATATTTCACCTTTTTATTATTTATGTGGAGCTAAGCTGAGGTTTTATTGTGTATAAAAATAGTTTACTTTTGAGTAATATCTCATTTTTGCATCATAAAATCGCACGACAAATGTATTCCATTATCAGTTAAATAAATTTATGCAGATTAATCAGGGTCTATTATGTCGTATAATCAAAATCATCAACCTCGCTTCGTGTTCTCGCGTTTTCGTGATTTCGACTTCAGAAGAGAGAGACGGGAAAACACGAGATCATGATGTCTTCTCGCGAAAATACGATATTATAAGGGCAAACAATTATATTCCAATGTAGTCTGTGTAAAAAATGCATGTAACTTCCTTAGGACGACGGTATATGCCTTGGTATCTTGACAATATCTTGCTCTATGTTACATCAATGAAAGTTTCGTTTCCAAAAAGTACATCATAGTGTAATTTGTTAAAGTGCGGCAAAAGTCATATTTATCTATTGTTAACACTTTGATGAAGTTCAAAATCTTTGCAATGTTTTAAGGGTCTGATACCCGTATGAGGAAAATTATTTTACCCATATGTGTGATGTAAAAACACCCAAAATATGTAGGTTTACCTTCACTGTTTATGAGTTTATCGTTATACTATAAAGATAAGATATTAATTAAGCTAATTTGAGTAAGGGTAAACGATAAATATATATTGGTATACTTATTAAACTGTATGGCTATACCCACCGAAACTGTTTAAACACACTGGCAGACGTTTACCCTTTGAAAGAAAATTACTTTGCGTTAAACTGTTTAATGATAAACAATATTAAAATTGAACAAGTTTAATGTTTTATGAACAAAAGAAGTAAATAACTCGTTTGGTATCGATTGAAAGCTTTTATCAATACTGATTGCTAGACGAACTTCAATAAACACATATCTTGTCATGTCCTGTTTATCAATTGAACGTCACGTAGACATCTTTAATCTGATAATCTAATAGTTGAATTCGATTCAGCTTCTTTGATAAATCTTTCGGTAGGTAGAGATGAAAGATTATTTTTGGAAAATCACCTGTTGCCTAATGATTAATATGGACCAGTTTAAACAGAAATAGAGTTTTAGATAAAAAAGACGATTAGGCCTAAAATAAAATATTGTTTGTTTCCCCATCCACGACCGACCCGAAAAAATCGGCGCGACTCGAAAAATTTTATCGTCGAAACCTAAATGATATTTTTTTTATTTGGTAAGAAAAACCTGGAGACGAAAAATGCATTTTTCAAATCATATTGAGGGCGAAACCGATCCCAAGTAAGTATTCGAGCAGTCGGTGGATATCAGACTCTTCGGTCCGGTAAAAATGTCGCATGTCCTCGGTCTTTCTCTCCAGCGACTTTAAATCTTAGGGAAGCAACCTTTTCTATTTCATAAACTCTGGTTACTTCTCTTCAGTCACAGTAAAATGTTTTGTGATTGGAAGCATGATTCCAATTGTCCAATCGCGAGTTCGATAACATCATCTAACGGTCATGTAATGATAAATGGTGTTTGGGCTGTCTAGCGTTAGTAGAGGATATTGTGTGCGCAAAATGGGGGCATTTTACGAACCACAGAGCAAAAACCGGCATCTAGGCCAATCAGTTTCGATTTTAACATGGTTTTGTTGCCAGTGTAAATGTTCATGTCACGGAAACAATGGAATGGAAGTTTAACAAAAAGTGCGAATTCGTTTGAAAGACAGGCGACCGGCAGTCAAAAAACCGGAAGTAGAGTAAAAATATAGGATTACATGTACATCTCAACCATTTTCTTGTTTGTTATTCTGTATAAAACTAAACTCGGTCCAACCAAAAACTGGTATTTTAAGTTTTAATGGTGAAAGTACGTTAAAACTGAAATAAAATTTAATACAAGTTTCACATTTTGTTTTAAACAAATGTAACAAAAACGACAAAAAATAAATATTTCATCTCAGTCTTTTTTCAGTCAGGCGGATTTTTTTACGGTTCGGCAGAATTTCATTGTTCATCGGACCGAATGACCGGTAATTTTTTAGCCTTTCGCCCGTAACCCAGGGAAAATTCTGTTTGCGTCTCTGTCAAAAATGGAGACACCAGTCGTTCTTTGGTATCCAAGAAAATTTGTAGATTGTCACACCAAAAAAGTTGACAATGTGTGACATTGATGACGAAGTTGTTTAGAATGTTGGTGAAAGGGAAATTGAAAGCAAAGGAATATCAACGGCAGTCCTGTTTGCAGCACTTGATTCGCAAAGGAGTCGGAGTGTTCTGTTTCATGTTAAAAATATTTCAACACTGAGATGATCAGTACCTGAATATATCTCTTTTCAATTAATAATAATTACAGTACCTAAAGTCTTCATCGTCAAAATGTGAAATTTGTATTAAATTGTAATTCAGTTTTAAGTAATAAAGAAGTATACTTCATTATTTATATAACACTATTTTAAAATAAAAAAAATATTTTGACCTACCTACCTACCCATACTAAATCTGCTTGAGTCGGGATGGGGAAACAAAGAATATTTTAAGTCTGGCCTTACCTACCTACTTGCTGTTTATTGTAGGTTTTGAAGTATGCTCGTAATAACTTTAAATTAAATTTTCCAATGTCAAACATTTTTCAGTCAACTACACATATTTTATCGTTTTTTATTTCTTCATGAAATTGATTAACGACCCTGGCTGCATTTATGTTTTAAGTAGTGTCAATATTAGTAGTGTCCTTAGTTATGGTTTTTGTCTTCTCGTCAGATATATCTCATAATCATTACCCAAGCGGTTTTTTAGACAAATTGGAGAAAAAGGTGGTTTGAATGTACTACAAATCTTTAAAAAAAATTAATCGGATGACATACCGTCAATATAATGTGTGAAACCGACGTTTTTTGCACAAAAAACAATGTGTTTCACATAAAATATTATTTACAATTATTTGTTAAATTCGCTTTTAAATTATGCATAATATATCAAACAAAATTATATTAATATTACGACAAATTTGAATATAGACCTAGTGTTTTTGTAATTTTTTTAGTCAATAACAATGTTGACTTGAGAATTAAAACTGATGGTTATTCTTTATCTGAGCTGTCCTCATACTTTTTACATTTTAAATGTTGTATGTCTATTTGTGTGAATACAGTAAAAACGCTCAGCAAGACCAACCCGAAATAATGACAACTCCGATTATCAGACCACTATTTCAAAGTTCCTTATAACAGTTTTGTACTATTTTCTGCCGCATAAATAATAAGACCACTCCACTAAAAAGACCATTTGAGTTCAGTCCCAAATGCGGTCTTAATTGCGAGGTTTGACTGTAGAGTAAATTCATATTGTTTACATTCTGATCGAACGATATTTAAATTTTGAGGAAGATAGGATGATTCAGCAAGACTTGATGGCAAAATGAAAATGTTTGGAGTATTGATAAGGTTTGTTAAGTGTTGTATCGGTAAGCAAACTAGTATGGACGTATATATGGCGTCAAGCACGTGCATACTCTCTTCTCTGTGAAAGAGTCTCAACTTATACGTGTAGAGGTATAAAGGGTATCAATGTCACCCATGAGTTTATACCACATATCGAAATTTCATTATGTGCTTGTTATTAAATCAATTAATTAGCGTTCAAACATTAATACATTTTAAGATACATGTACAAACATGTTTTCCTAAAATTTATTTTTGAAATTTTAGACAGTTTTTGCCATTCGCCATGTTTGCAACACGTAAAAAAGCATTCTGCTTAAATGAGGTGTGTTGCAAACATGGCAAATAGCAAAAACTGTCTTAAATTTCAAAAATAAATTTGTGTTTTTTTGTAAATTTATATGTTTGTATCTTTAAATGTATTGGAAGGGGCATGGTGAAAAAAGTCATTTTAATGAATAATAGGAATACTATGAAATATGACATGAAAAAAGCATTCTGTTTAAATGGGATGTTATTTTCATAATAGTCCTATGATTCATTTCAAGGACTTTAATATATTGTCACTAGAACCCGTGATTATAAAAAGTTTGTTTATGATCAACTCTATTTGAGCTTGAAAATTTGATTGCTTTGTATCCTTTTATTATCTAAAAAAACATTTTAAACTGAAAATACAAAAAATGATCTCGTTGATAACTCTAGAACAGACAGTTGTTTCTACTTGTCCACTTAGTCCACTTAGTTAAATTGCTGTTTGCACGTTTTGTTTTATGGATGCAATACTGTAAGTGTATGGTATGTTTTAGAATTTTGAACCAAGGAATTCGTCATATTTTATTTATTTCAGTTGAAAGTCTTGCTCGGAAATACTAAACTATCCCAGATTGTTTTTTTTGTTTTCTCTCTTAGAGCAAACCCATTCATTTTTCTGAATGCCATACGCCGTTGAACATGGAATGGTATAAATCTGAAAATACCGCATTGGAGGTACCATGTTATCCGCGTTATGCATATCATCATTTGGGTTGGATCGGAATTGTATTGTTTATTGGTATTAATATCGTGTTGCGCACAACAGGGCAAGGCGGCGTGGGAAGTAATATGAATTTCCATTTTTGCCCATGAACAGGCCCAGTCAAACCGAGCTGCAATATTTTCATATTTGTCGTGTTCGGTTGCTTTTAAAGTTCCTTTTTCATCTATTTTAGACCAGAAACAGTAAAGGTTTATGTCTTTGTTTTCATTTGTGATGTCTTTTTATTTTTATTTGATCTGATTTATCCCTTGACCCTCTATCTTACCGTTTTTCATAAATGTCAATAAAAATTTCGTTCTGGAAGTTGAATTCGTCCATTTGTGCACTCATGTTTAATGAAGACGTCACTTTTAGCTTTAATTTTTTACAACTCATAAATGAACAAGAACGTGTTTGATATGAAATATGCAATTGTTTATTGTTTGGTAAGAGGTGGTTTATTTTTGTTGTTGACAAAAAATAATATTTAAGCAACATATTTAACACACTATATCAACGTTTTTAATTTTGCAGTCGCTCGCATAGTTCAGGCAGAGGGCATTAAAGGAAGATATTCGAAGTGCATCTATGTAATTGTTTGCAATTTTTGCTTTGTCGTCTTCAGTCACACAAGATGAAAATGTATTCTTCTCTTCAATACTTGTTTGCGGAAAAATCACTGAAAATAGAAATGCAAACACAAAAAAATGTTTTTTGACTAATACTTATTATCTGAGGTGCATTTTTAAGTAATACCATATCTGAAATAAGGTTGCATCATCAACAGTAGTACGTAGTGCAAATGATTGTTTTCCTATGTATCAAACCTGAAGCTTTCGTTGCATCATTTTGAATGTTGCCATTTCCTTATTTCGAAGACACGCATTACATACAAAAAATGCACATATATGTTAAGTGACCAGTAGAACTTGATGCATGACAGACTATTTCAATGTCGAGCTTATATTTGTTCTTATATGAAATTAATTGTTAAGGTTTTTCTTATGTAAATCGTGTTGGCAAAATATTAAAATTAACACTAAAAAGTTCACAGCTTTATATTCAAATAGATCCTTGTAAGAGAGATGAAGTTGTTGTTCTGTACCTCCACTAAATTACTTTTGAGATTTAATGCTGCCATATTTATTGAACCAAGAGAAGAAAGTTAATTGTTTGTTCTTACCCTCTGAAACACATTTTTGTAATTTATTTGCTGGCAACCAATGTCCCGTTGCTCCACAGACATAAATGCCATCTTCGTTGAAGTCGCCTGAGAGTGTATAATTTGTTTTGCACAAACGTTTGCAAACTCTGGTGTATTCTTTTCTCCATCCATTGCAAACAAGAATACCATTGAGAGGTAAATGCAAAGGTTTGCAAGGGAGTGCTAAATAAGAAAAAAACATTTCTAAAATGTTGTGGCATATATCTCGCGATTGTTCATTGTCATGGTTAGTATGTAATCATTGTAACAACAATGCATTTAAACATTAAACACTGAGGTTGCATAGGAGGAGAAACATAACACATACAACAAACATGACCATCTATCCACAAGAAGTTTAACGACTAAACATCGTGATACTACTATACTTTTACTAATTATAATGATATTACTAATACTACTCGTATTACTAAAAGTATGTCATTGGTTTTAGTTTATCTGTTCTAGGTTTAATCTGTTTACCTTTAATCCTTACTTACGTTTAACAGATATATTGAAAATGCATTCTGCTTTCAATCCATTGGACGGGTTCACTGCTTCGTATTGCACTGTGAAATCTCCCCAAGGGAATTCATGCGAGGTGTTCATATAGTTTTTCGTTATATGCAAGGTTTGGTTGTGTGGATTTAAAAAGCTCGGTTCTGTCCAACTCTGTAGACTAGTCAGATTTGCTGTGAAGATTTGTCTGTCTGCGGGACAGTCTTTTACAACAGGTGGTTGTACATCTTGAAATCACAAATTTGGTCTTGTAAGCATTGAAGTTTCAATAATTAAAACATTTAATGACAAGTTAAATAAAAGTAAAACTATTTGCTGAAATTACAATTTCGTTTTATAAGCATAAATATCATTTGTAATCTGAACAATGTAACAAAAGGGGCCATTCTACTATGTCACCCAATAAAAGAATTACAGAGCATGCACTTACGAGACTTGTCATAATTTATTTGCAAACGAACTTCTAGCCTTGGTGGTGATCTGATCTAAATCAAGCTTTATAATGAGGTCAAAAACCTGAATTATTAAAAGAAAAAATAATAATTAAAATGTTTCTGTTTTTTTTTTACCTCTGGATAAATGCCACTGAATTAAAATCCAAATTTGATTGATAGCTGTAGATGAAAGAAATAAAGGTTTAATTTTTTTTACTGAATCATGATTTCGTTTGGCATTTCATGCATGCAATACGTCTTCTTTTAGATATGTTACTGTTTAAAAAATAAACCAATTCAGTATTAATTATATATGTTTATGCTGCATTTGTATCTCCTTTCTGGACAGTTCAGGAATTGATACGCCCATCATTATAAATGCTTTAACTGTAAACTAACTGACTTACCCACTTCACAGGATTTTCCTGACCATCCCGACAAACAGGTGCATCTGTAATCACCCAGTAAATTCTCACATTCGGCACCATTTTTACATGGTTGACTTTTGCAAGAGCTTGCATCTGATTGCATATAAGAAAATTATCTACAATACTACTTAAATATCTTATAAGAATAAAAAACAGTAATATTAAAAATATTCGTCGTTGTTATTAAAATAATGATGTTTTAGAGAAGTCGCAACAATACAAACATCTCCAACAGGCGTATTTGTCAATTACATGATGATCAAATTCAAACAGGTATAATTTAATTTTAGGATAGACATCAGAGACTGTCAGTTGAAAAAAATTTAGTGCGTATCAAGAGTTATCACATGTAGATGACAAAAGCAAGAGAAAGGAAAAGAGATCATGGATTTATAAAATTTTCCATTTCAAAAGAACGCAACAAACAATTTAGGAAATGTGAACGCGAGGGTTAACACCCTGGATCCACATTCTAGGGTGAAGCTCACACTTTCTCCTACAGGTTCTCATGTGAACAAACAAGTACTCTTAGTGAAATAAGTCAAATACTCCCTCCTACTCGACAATGTGGATATACTTCTTGTAAGAACATCATAATTATGTGCAAAATAAATAAACCTCCACATAGGTTAATACATAACACTTACTGATATTATCCAAAGCACATTATACCATATAATGCTAACCTCAAAAAGAGCAAAATTTTCATGTTCTTTTTTTCAGAATGATTGAATTCATATTTTAAATCGCATTGATGCATTTAAGACAATCCAGATGATTATCTTTGAGTAAATTACATTTTCTTATATAAGGTCTTATCAATCAAACCAATGTTATAAGCAAGTAAAAGCATCAGCAGTTCGTTTCTTACATATGCAAACTGGAGAGATACCAGTCCAAAAGCCTTTATCAGAGCATGTTCTCGTAGCTTGAGTTGGATCCGTCATGTTGTAATCCATGTGGCATCGATACTGAACGATGTGGTTATAAGTAAAATCACTTCCAGTATATTCGCCATTAGATATCGAACTAGGACGTCCGCATTGCACAGCTGTTTGAATTAATAGAAACTCAGAATAATACTAATACTGTCTTGTAATGGTTCTTAATTCTTCGTCTTTATATTTAGTGACTCGTTTGCAGATTCTGTTGTAAAGAAATGTCAGTAACAGAGTTTAAAATTTAAATAAGGGGCTTGGGGGAGTTGAGAAGTACTCTAAAGATTTAAAATTATATCGATGCGTACTTTTATTATGTGGTCAGCTAAAAATAAAGTTACACACTTAACTAATGTTCTAATTACACCGATCACATTAAAATTCTGCGTGGAATCTGATATATCTTGATATAAGAAACTATTTATAAGTTCGTTAAAATTCAATCAAAGTCTAAACATTTTGCAAATAATTTAACAATATTTAGAGTAGAAAAATCTACTGCTTTGTACTTATCGAGAGTCTATTCGGGTTTTATTATCACCACAATGTAAATAGTTCATGTTAAGAGATTAACTAAAATTTACAGGAAAAAAAAAACTAACCCTTTACAAAACTGAAATTTTAAATACTCACAATAAAAGAGTTTAGTGAAATTCGAATTGCTTTGAACGTATTTATGCCGTAGCCAAAAAAGTTGATAAAACACATTTATTATACTGCAAAGAAATTTGCTTGAATTTGATTGGATAATTTGCCGCTGATGTATATCCGTATTTACGGATCGGCCGTAGATATGAACTGCACGTGCCTTAATTTCCCCGTCTGGCCTCCCACCTTTTGTTGTCGTCCGCCATTTTGTTTTGAATTTCCGTAAAGATGCATAATTTGACGCCGATCTTGTAAATTATAAAGCGGTATGCTTAGGGATTACTAAAATTGTTACAGAAAATATTTCTGTTATGTTTTTAACGTTGAAAACGATCAGATTATTCTCAAATTTTGTAAATGAAAATCAAATGGATAGTCCATTCAATTTCTATAGAAGTGACGTCATGCAGGTAAATTAATGACGTCAGACATGTAATTATTGAGGCTCTCAGAGGGAATTAAGCCGTTTGGCATTAAATAAGCGAAATAATCGAAAAATCGATGTTTTCTTATTAATTTTGTCTGAAAAAGTCTTTGCAGTATAATAAAACAATTATTTGGTTCCTTGAAAGGGTATGTGAGGATATATTGCCGGTCTGGGTGTCATATTATCCCTCGCCTGCGGCTCGGGTAATATGACACCCAGACCGGCAATATATCCTCACATTCTCTGTCAAGAAACCAAATAACTATATAGTATTCAAATAACGTGCATGATAATAGGTTAATTTAATACGGTTTCACTTTATCATATTCACATTTCTGTTAAACAAAGACATGCTCAAAGATAAAAACCTCATTCTCAAACACGTTAAAATTATTCGATTTAAAGAAACAAAAAGCACATCAGACTTCACTTACTTTGTTCGCAACATGAACCTAGTGTTCCTTTTAAACAGCTGCAAACACCACCGTAATAATAATTTCTGAATGTCCCGCCATTGTAACAAAACACGTTGCATGATTGAGTTTGTGATCCATCATCTCTCGAAGCACATTTTTCAAACCCTTTACATTCTGTGACATCATGATGCCAGACTCCCCTGTCACGGGTTTGCGTTCCTCCACCACAACTACGTGAACACTGAGACCAAGCACTCCACGACGCCCATCTACAGCCGCAATAGTCCCAACTTCGTGCGATATAAGCTGCCACAGTATTAACTGTTATCACCAGACAAATAACTGTAATAAATTTATTCATTTATAAAGATGTTAAAGCTGCGGCAGTGAACAGTTTATACTCTATATGCAAAAAAATATATACGTAAATTAAATAGAAGATAGTCCTTATTATTACACCCATTCAATAGATATCAGTGATTCATCCACTTTTTCAGCGTAAAGGTATTATTACGGAGATAAGATGTTCAAATATTGGTATATAGAAGTTCAACGTAAAAGTTTTTTTTTTTGAAAAGTATTTATATCTATTTTCCAACTAATAGACCCAGTTTCATACAACTTTAGTCAAGTTCAATAATGACTCGGATTTTAAGTTATTTAGCTGTTTTCCTTGTACAACATTGTTTTCATCAAACAAACGCAGTAAGTTTATTTTAATTGAGTGCGATTGTGAAATTTGCAAATTTATTAGCTGCTTTTATTTACAGGCCCCGCTATCACAAAAAATTTGAGTTGCATTTTAAACTCAACTCAAAGCAATTATTTTGAATTTGTGAAATACACTGATTACTTGATTGATAAAGATTTTAAAAGAAAGTTTAAATAATATTTCTTGTTTTAAATGCAGATTTCAAAATTTATTATCTGAATAATCTATTTAAAAATCCACAAAAAATGTTTGAGTTAAAACTTAAAATCTGAGTTCATACTCAAACATTAATCCTAGAATATATTAGTAAAATATAATGTTATTTGATAAAAATTCCATGATAATAGGAAGATTGTATTTCATTTTATGCGGTATTCAAAGTAAACAGTCAATAGTTACTCAGAAATTAAGTAAATTTGTTGAGTGGAAAAATGAGTTTGAGCATAAGATTGTTCGTGAAGTCGGAGCCAGAACTATTTTAATCAAGTTTAAGGTTTAGTTAGTCCGGATATCATTACACATTATTCTGAACTTCAAAAAAGTAAAATTAGCATATCATGAATGGCCACATACAGCAAATACGACCTCATCACACAGCCAAAAAGTAGAGAGGAGAAGAAAGCATGGTAATGCAATGATTCGTTTCTAAATATACGCCACAAACAATTAACGAAAGTGAGAACCCGATGGGTTACCGCTTTGGAACGGTCAGTGGCAAAACAATTTGCCATTTGAATTTTTAAATCAAACTTAAAGAAAATGAGGAACATATGTCTGCTGAGTATTATATTGTTGTAGCTATAACAACCTTTCGGTATATTGTTAATTAAAATACATGAATTTTCCACATTGGCCTGTATATGTCTGAAAACTTCGAATACTTATATTGAGATTAAAAATAACGATAGTTGGATTTTACTATTATAATTAAACTAAACAAAAGCGATAATAAAAACAAAGTTATGCTCCAGAGACAAAAGTTTTGAAGTGACACATGCTCGAACACATGCTCAGTCATAATCTGACCTATACAAAAAATCAGATAGATATTCTTTAGGAGTCCGTTTTCAAATTCTTTCTCCCTATGTTGTTTTTTAAGAAAGGGGCTGGGCTTGTTTTCACTACATGTATATCACTATATTGAACAGTTGGCCACCGGCAAGTTTTCACTGTTGGACTATTTATTAATTTGAAATTCTTCTCTACAGAAACTCTATGCAGAAATGTTCAGGTCTTTATTTTTTTCATTTCATTTTGTTTTATCATTCTTGGCATATATCCAGGTGTCAGGTGAGATAAAGATCAATTTGCCCTTATCTTGAATGTTCATCTTACTTTCTATGGGATTGAAATAATGTAATTGTCAAATTAATCAAATGTCCAGTTTGCTTGTAGCAATAAACACTTTTCACTGCGTTTGAAATATGGGTAAAACATCTTTTTCTTTACCTATTTTCCATACGTTAAATGCTAACCTTATAACAATGCAGATCTGAACTTACAGCCGTTCAGTTCTTTTCATTGTAAATTATGGAATAGCAATATCAGAAATAACCGTTTAAATTACAAAATTTCAAAAAACAATTTCCCTACATGGCAAAATGTAGAAGCTAAAAGATAGCATGCGTTTATATTATGTCTAAAATGTTTCCAACACAATTTCATAAAAAGAGAACCGGATCGGCTGCCTAAATAAATGTTCAAAACATCTGCTTCTCAGTAATGTTTTATGCAAAATAACACAAACATAAAAATAGAAATCTAATTGCGCTGACAAGCAAACTATGAACTTATATATTGTCAAATCAATATGGACCGTATTTGAAACTGCCTGGATGTCTCACTGTCAAACATAAGTTTTTATGCTTCAAATAGACTGATATTTATCATCAACAGTTACACAAGTGATACTAAAATACTTTAATATAATTGAACACAAATTAAAGAACAACATTTCTGAAATATACTTAAAGAAATTAGAAACGCAACTTCTTTAAAAAAGAAATGCATTTCATGTTTAAAGAAGTTGCGTTTTTAATTTCTTCAAGTTCTTAAAATATAGTAAACGAAATGAAAAACGCAATTTCTTTAATCACGAAACATATTTTGTGTTTAAAGAAGTTTCGTTTCTAATTTCTTTAAGTATACAAAAGGATGTAAGCTGTCCCCAGAATTTAGCATGTAGGTATTTTTTACTGAGAAAAATACTTCTGTCATTCTCGATTTCACATTTTTAAACGATATAACATTAATTTATGCTATTTTCGACCATTGATTTACTAGTATACTTTACTGATAATTATTAATTAATCTCATATTGGCCCAGCAATTCTCGTACTGGCCCAGCAATTAACGTATTCCCAGAATAGTCTTCAAATGAATAAATTTGATGTTTTAAGTCTGTTAATTAATAAAATTGTCATTAATCAAATGAATTCACACTAGCAAGTTATTACGCTTCGGGCAGTCATATTAGCCCAATGGCCCAATGACAAGGCCAATATGAATACACTTGATAATATATGTTAATAAATAAGTGATTTGATATTGGCCCTGTTATTTGTCCGAGGGCTGTCGTATTGGCCCGAGGCCGAAGGCCGAGGGCTAATACGACTGACCCGAGGACAAATAACAGGGTCTATATCAAGTCACTTATTTATTGACAATTTTATTAAATAACCACAAGTATTTGATCCAAGTCAGAAAATGCTTATGTTTTTTGTGAAATCTTCACGTTGTAAATTTAATACACGTTCGGTTTTAGACTCTCAATCAGTCGTTATCAGTGAATAAACGTCAACCAATTCCTGTTTGAAAACTAAGTATATTTTATTACGCAAAATCTCTGCGTCGATAAATAGACCGAGTTAAAACAAAATGGCTGCCATTTCCTAGAGTTTCTTGCTGAAATCTTTATCACTTTTTCGGCCCTGCACTATAGCCAATCAAATTGCCTCAAATGCGGGCTTTATATCTATAACACTTTTCGGCCCGGGGCCGACAAAGTGTTAATGATAATGGCCCTGTTATAAAGCAGGCCGTCGTGTTATTGAACGTGGCAGATGCTTTTTTATAGGGCTAATAACGTATAGTTATTTAATAAATAACATTATAGTACTGATATCATACTAAGTTACTAGTATATTTGCAGCAAGAACTTACAGAATACCATTGGTGTTACATTGAGGAAGGACTTCGACTTGAAGGATGCAGAAACAGTTCTGGGTATATTATTGACATGATCGGATCGCCTGTACTAAAAACTGGCACAGTCTGCAACCTCATACACGATAATAAGACATTTTCAGCATCATGTATTGAAGGAGTATTAATTGTTTCGTTGGAAAAAGGTAATTTCATGAAAACAATGCGGTAGAGGTCTATATTAAAATTGTTTTCTATAAATATTTATATCATTTGAATAATTTTTTTTAGCGTTGTTCAAAACAATAAATCAGATATAACCTATCTACCATGTTTAAATATACTGAACAAAACACCTTGCTTTGATGCCCATTAAATGTGAGTGTTTTGAAGTGGAGCTTTGCATTAATTTCTCCCATCCCTTAAAATGACATAAATAAACTGAAAGTTTGATTGAAAGTTTGATCGAAGATAATAAATAACAGCACTGAAATAGATAAAAGGCACAGAACGCGAGATACGAAAATATTGCAGGATCAATATTATTGAACTAATAATATAATTTACTGCCCTCTTCGCCTAGCCATAAAGGGGTGCAACTCATGATCGACTTTTCATTCCCCACACCGTCCAGGAATGACCATTATTATTCCATGACAACTTACTTTATCCTTATAACGTTAACGATTTCAGATACACCCCAGGACTAAACTTTGAGGTTCTTGCTTTTTTTTAAGTCTACGATTTAAAACTGTGCAAAAACCTTTCAAATGAAACATGCAAATTAAATATAAAATGCGATCAGAAATTTGAATTTTATCAAGAAGCCACTATCTATGCATTTTCCATGGTGGGGCTAATGAACTGCACCAAGCAATTAGTATAAAAGAAACAGAATTCGTTTTAACGTGAAAATAATGTTACGAGAAGTAAGTTTTTAATATGTTTTTCTTTATTACTTTTATCTTTCAGAATACCTGATCAGAATAAAACGTACTACAAATACTGATACTGGTCCAACTGCTGGTTCCGACATAACGCCTTATCTTAATACAGGTGTCCGTGGACCACTCGCGGGTGCAAATGTTCGCGGTTTCTTTGGATCCATCTTCGGCGCTATTAAGGGTGTATTCTGTTCCATATTCTGCCGTATGTAAGATTTATGGTGTAAAAGATAAAGAATAATTTTAATTTTGAAATTTAACTACAACAACAACATCTTTCAATGTAAAGCTTAAACTGTGAATAAAATCCAAATATTATATTCATCAATGTGTATCACAAGATACTCGAGCTTTCTTACATTTTATTGAATGTTTTTTTATTCAGGGAATACAATATTAATGTATAAACTCGTATTGGCGAAAAGGTGAAATATGCATTTAGGAATAGCCACATCCAGAAGACAAAGCCTCCCCACTCAGCGAAAAAACAGAGGAAATGATCATTTTCAGAGTAGAAAGCACAATTAACGAAAATGATAACCTGAGGGGTTACCGTCTTGGAACGGTCAGAGGCAAAACAACTTGCCACTGGGCTTTTAAACTAGATTCTATGGTCACCAACCTCACTTGCCCCCAACAGTTCTCATTTGAACAAATCAGCAGGCCCTTACGATGTTCCGTATTTCCTGTTAAACATTCTTCTAATGCAGGTTTGACTCTCAGTGTGCACAGTGTCAGAGTTTTGGATCATCTGTGCCCAAGGTTATAAAACTGATCACGGAAACAATTTCAGCTAATCAGATACTTGAGATTTGAGACTGGTTTCCATGCTCAGTTTTATAACCTTCAGCCCTGGATCTCTTCTTCTGTATCCAAGCACTGCCCTTTTAATACATGGAATTGAAGTTATTAGAGAGTTTTCCACTGTTATTTAAACTTTTATGATGTACATCGCGCCATTACCTACGACCCAGAACCTGGTTCGATCAGCCGGGTAATGGACCCACCTCAATTTGAAAGCGACCTTTGCCACCTTTTTCGAAGAAATTGCTTCCCTGATCTTCACCAGAGCATCAGTACTTCAAGGGGCTGGTTCCAGCCCCGTCCTCAAACACACTCCAAATGCCAAAATCTTACTTCTTGTATATACACTTACTTTCACTCTCTGTAAATAAAATTTGGTCCATAGGATCATGTCATCTTCTCAAAAACAGAATAGAATATCAACATCCGATCCTCATCATCTTTAAGGGTCCCACAATTAACCAACAAGGATTTCCATTTTGACAGTTTTCAAGGTTGAGGAACTAACCTTTAAATACTAGTACAAACGGTTTGAGATAATACATACTGCGGCCTCCACAGCTTCTTCTGACTTACCATTTAGTTGCATCTTTGAAATGTTTATGGCATTATGGCGAATTTCGACCACAACCTTTCTTGGTACAATTGTGAGAGCCAAGCTACTGCCTTCCTCTGATAAAGATCCAGGGGCGAGTTATCAGATGGGTCCTAATCATGGTTCCTCACTAGCTTAGGCCAAGTACCTAGAGCCGGGATGCCTCCCTTCGGGATCCAGGTTGTCTGTTTCCTGTGCGAAAGGTTCCTGTCCCTTTTTTATCTGCCACTTTCTTTCGTTTTGTGTGCGTTGGTGTACAAGGGTTTGCGTGCAAGCAAACATTTAAAGTAACGATAAGATCTGTTTACCCCAATGCTCAATCTCATAATCTTATCGAATTAACTGTAAATATTAGTAAGGTATTTCAAACAACAAGTGAATATAAAAAAGCATGCACATACATTGTTTAATTACCCTTCCCAATATGTGATATTAATAAATTATGTCGTACCATTCAGTTATCACTTCAATAGGTTACTTTTTCTTTAATGTCAAATTATATCAGTTAAGTGTAAAGTACTAACATAGTACACGTCAAGTTCTCAGAAAAAAGTGAAATATGCATATGGGCTGTTTCAAAAAAAATGGCTGGTTTGGGTTTTCCTGTTATAAAAATGTACAACAAACAGTTACTTCCATTTTCCTACTTTGCAGAGGTGTCTCATCATGCCCTTTAAAGATTTGTGAAGTTTCATCAAAATAGCACCATCCGTTAAAAAATATTCTAAAATAATGGGCAAAAAATGTCAGGAGTGTGACAAAAAAGTGTGACACTTTTCAAAATCACATTTGTTCAGACCATTATTTTACAAAAAGCTTG
Source organism: Corbicula japonica (assembly GCA_038501625.1). Taxonomy (NCBI): domain Eukaryota; kingdom Metazoa; phylum Mollusca; class Bivalvia; order Venerida; family Cyrenidae; genus Corbicula; species Corbicula japonica. The sequence goes on along the minus strand of JAZAYU010000006.1, from coordinate 13,805,366 downwards.
AGTAAAGACAAGTTTTAGTGTTGTTTTAGTCAAATGTGCATTTATTATGCTTCAAATAATGATAAAATTAAGCATATTATACTTAGAGTAATCAAAATTTATGCTATTAAGTCAAGCGTGGTAGATTAGAAAATACCTCAAGAAAATCAATACATCTTTGCTTTATAAATTTATAGGACTTTAAAGATTAATAGTACATAAGAAATGTTTTGTGTATAATTAAGTTTTATGTTTTTAGATGCAATAATTATAATATTATCACCTCTATTGAAATTATATTTGTTTGCAGCTCCCTTCAGAAGATGTCAGCTAAATTTGTCAGGAGTGTGACATTATGCACATATTGCAATATTCTGTCAACATATCCTTAATATGAAAACAAGAGCATGTTTTTTCCTAGAAGTCTATGTCATGTTTTGTTAAATTGTGACAAACAGGAATGGCCTTAATGAAACATTTTTGAGTACATTGCACTTATGTGGTTGTCAGGAGTGTGACACACTTTCTTAACAATATGAATTTTTTTATCTTTATGTGATACCACATGTTCTAAAGCACTTTTATTTGATGCTTCAACGTTTTTTTAAACAGAAACACACATTTAAATAACAAGAAACAGTAAAACTTGTATTTTAAGCACATAAATTAAAATTCTTTGATTTATTTAATATTGGTCAATAAAGCTCCATAAAATTTTTATTCTGCCACATATGAGTATAACTAGATTGATTTTGATCACTGTAAAGACTGTACAAACATACGGAGCAAGCAGTTTGGACTTTTTATGAACTTAAATTCTTTACATTTTTTCACTTCACTTGCCATTTTTCAAATGACAATATCTCAGCAACCAGTTGACCGATTTCAAAAATCTTTTCAGTTCTGTACTCAGTTTCAATAAGCTAAAAATACAGAATAACAAACATGGAATTTTAATGAACTTTAATTTTCACTATTTTTTCACTTTTCCGGCCATTTTTTTGAAACAGCCCATATAAGGAATAGACACACTCAGAAAACAAAGTCTCCCCACGCAGCAAAAAAGAAGAGAGGGAAAGAAAGCATAATTATGTTTATAACAATTATTATTTCAAATAATTTTAACGAAAAAGAGAACCATTGGGATTACCGCCTTGGAACGGTCGGTGGCAAAACAATTTGCCACATGGGTATTTAAACCAGGTTCTAGGGTGCAACAACATCACACTTGCCCCAACAGGTTCCCATGTCAACAAACAAGTACAAGTTTTCTTGGTGAAATAACTCCAACCCACCAATCTGCTTAACAATGTTGCATGCAAAAGCACACAAACATATAAAACATATAACATTGCAAAGCCAAAGGGGCGATAATGTTATGATCGTTTTCTTCAATACTTGAGTAATTAGCAGTATTTGTACTCGTAATTTAAGATGAGTACTGAGTCCTGGTGAGTACTTGAAAATTGGTACTCGAGTAAGTACGAGTTCGAGTAAATGTACGAGTAGTCCAACCCTTATCAGTATATGTATAAATGGTTCAGTAATTAAATACTGAAAAGTCCAACTTGGTAGGACTAAGATATAATGAAAAAAATATCTATTTTATTTTTCGATGGTAATACAGTGAAATATGTTTGTTCTTTAGGACCTTCGAATCTTTCTAAAGACGATACTTTTGTTTTGAGGACCTTATATTTCGACCAGGGTTTTGGGCTTGTTAACGGTCGAATGTGTTCACACTGGTTTAGCAATCAACAAATACACTGAGTACATTTGAAAACGCACACCTTAAGTTTAATCAAATATCTAGAAAAAACCCCGATAAATGAATAACAGTCAAAATTATGGATCAGTACATTCAATATTTATTCATTTCATATGCAAAGTTTTATCAAAATCAGACAAGCATTTCATTAGAATTCATTTGCTCAATATCATAGAGTCATATTTAGAAAATCGCACAATTAATATCGTGTGTGGCCACCCTGAACATCAATCAAGCTTTGACATCTTCGACGCATGGACAGAACTTTTTCTGCAATGCATCTCTGTGGAATATTGTCCCACTCTTCAATCAACGCTTGTCGGAGCTGAGCCAAATTTTCCGGGGGGTTAACACGTGCGTATACACGGCGTTTGAGCATATCCCAAATGTGTTCAATGGGTGACATGTCTGGTGATAAAGCTGGCCAGTCCAGTACATCTATACCGTTCTGTGCGATGAAGTTGCGAGTTACATTTGCTGTGTGAGCTCGAGCACCATCATGCTGCATAATTCCACCTCCTCTAGGAAAGTGTCGGTTCAAAAATGGAATAGCAACTGGTCTCAAAACATTATTGATATACACATTTGCAGTAACGTTTCTGTCAAAAATTACCAACGGTTTTCGTTGAAACTGGGTAACTCCTGCCCAAAAGTGGAGAGAACCCCCACCCCATCTGTTAAACAATCGTACAAGCATCAGTATACCGCTCGTTACGACGTCGCCAAACACGCTTCCGGCCATCCGCACGGCTCAGCTGAATGCGGGATTCGTCCGAAAACAGCACATGACCCCACTGCCTTCTTGTAAAGCGAATATGCGCACGTGCCCATCGAAGTCGATTTCGTCGATGCCTTGGAGTGAGTCGCTGTGCCTTGTGCGGTCTTCTTGCCTTCAGCCGGGCATTTCGAAGACGATTTCGGACAGTGTTAGGATGTATTCTGCGCCTAAAAAGAAACGTGCATCATTTAAAATTGGACAAAAATGATTTCATTTTTTATCACATAAAAATTGAATTCGTATGAAATTAACGAGTATGCCACTTACCCATGAGTGCCTACTGTTCGTCTTGCGGAAGTTGCTGCTGGTAGGAACCTGTCACGTAGATGTGTAACCAACAAATACCGGTCCTGTCTGAGAGTTGTAACACAGGCCCTACCAGGTCGAACACGGTCGCGCACAGTTCCAGTCTGCTGGTAACGAGCCACAAGCCGGGAAATTGTTGAATGGTGGCATCCAAACCGTCTTGCTATGGCACTTTTGGAACTTCCGGCAACAAACATTCCAATTGCCTGATTTCGGTCAACTTCACTTAGGCTTGCCATAATGATAAACAGATAGAATTAACTTTAGCTGTGTTTTTACTGTGTATTGGTTCATTGTGTTTCGATAAGCCGCTTTAATGAGCTCGAATAACCCGTGCATAAAATTGTCTCGTGCAATTCGGGAATTGTAAGGTTTCCTACATAGCACTAAGAAAGGACAATATTTGATTGTTTTACCTCATATGCAAAGAAATGTTAGTAAATACCCCAATTATTAAATATGGTTAAACTCTGTCAGTTCTAGGTTTCAGAAATAATCATGGAAAACATGTGCGTTTTCAAATGTACTGAGTGTATTATATGTTAACGATATATTATTGTGAAACATTTTTTAATCGACTTAATAAATTTATATATTTAATTTAAAGTATTTGTTTTAATATTCAAGCAATTTCAAAAAAGGAACAACGTAAATAAATGTAATTCAGGCTAAATTTTGCTACTCGAAATAATATACAATTATTCAGTTAGAAACGTCCAAGAAAAAGGAAAAGGACATGTACAATGCGGTATTGTTTCCGTGGCTATGTCAAGATGTCATTTGTGTTGCTCGTAAATTGCTTACAGCGGTATTTTATTAAACATTCACAGATCACAGCAATCATGGACCACCGCCAAATTCTCCTCCACAAATATCTCGACCTGCAGCATTAACAGTTGAGACACCAGTATACGCCCAAGAAGGTAGAACAACTGCGTATGTCAGCTGGACAGAACCAGAGATAACAGACACAGAGGACGGAAAATTACAGTAGGTATTCAATATAAAAGACAGGTACATGTATAGAAATTTAAGGTATCGAGTTGAATGATAAAACGTTTATGCTTGAAGCTCCTCTCTTTGTCTTTGATAACACATAGAGAACATCGTTCATTTTCAGTTGATCTGGATCTCCATTGTTTGCTTTTGTGATAAAATTCTTATCCGATTGTATTGGGATGAACTGGCCCAGAATTATAGATACTGACTTTCATTGATTTATTGTTGAAAGGAAAATGGTATTGTTGTTAAAATCATCCAACATTAGACATTAAATTATAGTATAACCTTCTTTTGTAGTTAATGCGATTCTATTCATTTAAAATCAGATGTTTTAATTGCTGAAAATAACTGATTTAAGTGATTTTATTTTTTTTTATTTGTTTGTTTCAGATTACAATGAATATATCAATGATTCATAAAGGCATGTGTCTGTTCCACCGGTCCTTATTTTTATTGGCACTGTTTCCTGATATTGCCGACGTCTTTTTAATGATTGGTACGATGTTTAAAATTTCAAAATAAAAAACAAACGCAACCTGTTAATGAAACCAAGTTATGCTAAACGATTTAATTTACAGGGTTGTAACTTCTCCATCCACTTTCCAAAATGGTCGCGAATATTCCGAAGGTAGCTATATGGTGTATTTTGCTGGAACCGATAGTGGTGGACTGTCAGTGAATGATTATCTGTCGTTTGATGTAAAAGGTATATATTTTATAAGAAGTATAAGGTGATAACAAATCCCTTTTTTATTCGCATTGTTTAGTTCTAGTTTAGGATTACAGCAAGCAAATGTCTACATATAATAGAAATAAATACGTAAATTCTTTAAGTCAGTAGGAATTGATTATACAATGTAAACTTTTGAAAACTGTTTCAAAAGTTCATGGTTAAAAACTTTCAAAGTTGCATTTATGCTTTATATGAAGTCTATTGAATATACTTTGAACAAAAAACGCGAGTTTCTAAAAAGTCTTCATTAAGCTGGATTTATTTTATACGTTAGGAGAAAAATGTGATATTGAAATAATATTGTTTAGAGAACGAAATGTGTTTATTCATTGAGAAAGTGTTTAGTATATAGATGAAAAGGGAACTTTGGATTTAGCCTGTTCATGGGCAGTAAATGAAATGCATATTACTGCCCACGCCGCCTAGCCCCGGGTTGAGCGCAACTCAATATTAACACCAATAAACAGTACAATTTTAATCCATCCCAAACGATGGTATGCATATGGCGGTGAACATGGAACCTTCAATGCGGTATTTTCAGATTAATACCATTCCATGTTCAGCGGCGTATAAAAGAATGGGTTTGCCCTAAACAAGAAAACAATGGGCGGAACTAAACAGAATAGAATTTTGAGAGGGGATCTTACAATATTTATCCTGCATATCACAGACAACGCCAAAGGCAAAATTTTAAAAAGCAGGAAGTATATCCTTGGGGGTGATTGAACAATATCCAAATTTATATTGGCTGGGATATTGAAACCACCCATCTTTAAACTGGCCGAAATATTAAAAACAAAAAGTAAATTTAGAAGTACTATTAACATAGTACATAAATATCGTGCTCGACGACCTTCAAAGGACGTAACTGATAACAGCACTGATTGAATGTACGGGGAGACTTTTTACAGCCGCCACACGGCACAAACAACGCTACTGTGATATTGAAATAGATGAAAAGGGAACTTTGAAGACCCTCGACCACGACAAATATGAAAATATTGCAGGCTTGGTTTGATTGAGCCTGTTCATGAGCAGTAATGAAAATGCTTTTTACTGCCTATGTTATTGTTTATTTGCAGGTTTGTATGAAAATTAAACGGTAAAGGCCTAGATCGGCTGGACGATCGTTTATTTCAATATAAATTTTTTACGCATATAAACACCGAAAATATTTATTTATCTGCCTCAATTACCATAAAAATTATATTGGTACACAAAATATCAGCTGTCTAACTGAAAATTGTTTTTTTTGTAATGTAATGGCTCGTAAAATGTTTTTTGTGAATATATGAGAGAAGTGAATAATACAATTTCTTTATCTTAAAACGCCATAAGAGCATACCTGACTCTCATAAAAAACAGTGTGGCAGTCGATCATTGGATGGAAAAACAAAGAATTGGTTTGTTCTCTAATTTTCCATTTAGGTATTTTAAGTTTTTTTATGGTCAGCCAACGAATCAAAGTTCAAATCGACATTTAAACATGCCCTTTGCCTCTGACTGTATGTATCGCATACTTCCAAACATAAACACATTGTGAACGAATTTGCGTTCACTGTCAATTGTTTCACCACAATTACTGAAGAAATCGACCTATGAAAAAAGTTATGAAAATTGTGAGAATTAATGATCTTAAATTTTGGACATACTGCTGTGTATTTTATTATTCAATGAAAATTTCATACTTTTTTCAATATAGTCTCATAGTCTGTTTGTTATTGGTGTAGACGTATTATAGAACCCTTTGTCGGCGATAACAAATTAATATTAATGCATAAATAACAAATTTAAGGACCTTTTGTCACAATTATATGCAAATTATGTAATATACCCGTACCCAGACTAAAAAAGAATAATTTTCAATCAGTTATTGCATGATTTATTTGAACAAACAAACAAAAATAGAAATATATAACGCTTTCGTATAAGTAGGTATGGATTTGGAAAATTTGTGCGAGTTTGATATTTTGTTCGAATGTCCAATTTATCTGCATATGTTTGTATTTGAAAATTGATATGCGTTTGAGCTCCAATAGTTATTTGTGTTTTAAATGAAAAGGAAATTTTCAAAGATTTCAAATTTGATCAAAATTAACGTATTAATAAGCATCTAAAAAGGTATGTATCGTAATTGTTTAAAAATATGTAACTTTTTTTATTAATTCATTCTGTTTCTTGATTTAAAACAATGCAAAATGAAAAAAAAGTGGTTAACATATAAGTACATCTTCAATATCAGAACAGGTAAGAATAATTTGACGGTTATTATTACAAAGAATTTATATTTGCATATATTTTATATTTCCATAACAACAGTTCAGAGATGTGGGTTTCCAAGATGGCCAGAAAACGGATTTATTGAATGTGGTGGAGAAAGCATTATTTATGGAAGTACGTGCACTGTTAAATGCAGACAAGGATTCTTTCTTGACGAAGGATACGTTCCAACATTAAGATGCACTGGAAGTGGGTCGTGGTCTCCATCATTACCACCAGATTGTAAACGTAAGATATGTTCGGAAAACAAGTTTTCTGAATCGTTTTGAGAAGCGAAACCGCGTGTTAACAAATTACAAATACATTTGCTCGTTGGTTATCTTTGATTTTAACTTAAAGAAACATGCAATAACATGGCGTGTTCTTCTTGATAAACCAAAATTCAGTGGTAATGAACCGTGATTCTACATAGTACAGAGTAGTCTTACAAATGAGATGAAAATTAGATCAAATTAGCTTAATCCCGTTGTTGTAAAGAGAGGTTAAAGTGAAAAGAAAGGAAAGTTCTCAATATAACTTTTCAGGCTCAATCAAACCGAGCCTGCAATATTTTCATATTTGTCCTGTTCAATGGCTTTGAAAGTTCCCTTTTCACCTATTTTATATTCCGTGGTATAAATAGCATGTCAAAATCAACAAACTTGTCATATTGCTCTTACAAGTAAGCCTCATTTTATGGATTTTGTGTTTCTCGTTGCCTCGTGACGTCATAAAATGTCCGAAATCGCCCGTGTACTGTAACTTTCATTTCGGCTCACCCGCCGACGGCCGTATACACGATAAGAATTAACTATGAACACATTAAAAAACAAACTTTTTAGTGTTAATGGAGAATCGTAGTTTTCGCTTCTTTTATTGATTATTTCGCTTTTGTACAGCACAGTTAAGCATTTTGGATAAATTTTAACTGTGCCCAAATTCTAGAAAATAACATGCGTTAACATCCTTTACTTCGAAACAATATGCTATACGAACCACCTTTTCTTGTTATAATTGCTGTGCAATTTTTAATTTGAAGTGCCAGCATTCACATATCGGTTAATATGGGATAAAAGAAGGTAAATTCTTTAAACGATTAATTGTATTTCATACACCTTTTCTTAAACTATTTCTGCTTTATCCCTGTTTTCATTTAGAGCAACATTCGTCGGCTATTTTTAACGGAGTCACTGTGATGGTTTTTCCAAAATATGACATGAACTATGAGTGAGAAAAGTGTCGCTATATGGAGTTTACATGCTTTACAATATCAGACTTTTAAGAGGTAAATGAGCAAGAATTAGGTATTAGCTTATTAATTGTATAAGGAAAATTATAGAATAGGACAAAGAAAAACTTACTGAAGAAAATCTAAGAAGGAGAAGTTAATGCAGTTTCCCAACCCTTTATGGTTTCTTAAGTCAAAATATATTCCTAAATAAAAGAAGCCGCAGTCATAGACAAGCAAGCGAGGACATTGGTCACACAAAACTTGATTTATTTTCAGTTTTTTCATAAATGAAAAAATGTACCCATCTTGTTTTCCTAATTGTATAATGTATATTTATTGCAGCAAGGGCTTGTGCAAATCCACCCCTTATTGAACATGGTGCAGTGCAATGCCTTAACAACAAGATGGTGGTTGACAACATATGTGAAGCCGTATGTGAAGACGGCTATCAAGTCCAAGGAATGCATCTGACAGGATGTGACGAGTCCGGCCAATGGAAATCAGTCCCGGTTTGCAGAGGTAACGCATCTTTTAATACCGAATTGTGATAATGAGTATTGACAGTAAAATAGATATAGTCAACAGAAGAAATAAATGGACATTGACAACTTATACATGGGAATGTTGCTTATTTACTTACGTAAATTATCGACTTCCATCAGCCAAAAGCAAACGTTTATTTATTGCAGATTATTGCAAAGTTGGTAGTGCTTTGTTTTATAAATACAATTTCACAACATCTATTGTTCTAAATAATCGAGCTTTAAACATCATAGGATGTAAGACAAAAATTAAGTGGTAACGTTTATGGAGATAACGTATGCATTATTTTGCACCCTAGTGAGTACATTTAATCAGATTTAGTTTGTTGACTTTAATATTTGTGTAGTAGACTTATAATGCGGCTGTGGAAGCTCAATAGGTATAGCGTCGACACAGTAAGCCGAATATCTGTTCGAATACATGTACCTGTCTACTACTATTTTTAACCTTATATTGCGATTGGAGCTTCTTTGAACGAAGCAATACCTGGGGAGTCGATCCAAACCTGGTCAATCTATTGCGGAACTTGCCCAGTAAATTTGAAATGTCTAACATAAGTGTTGAGGAATGTAGTATTATTCGAATCAGGCGGCCTCGTTAGCTCAATATGTAGCTCAACTGGTTGCCTTAATTATCACCTCAAAACTGCAACGATTGCTAAAGATTTGCGCTTTTAAAAGATCTTTTCAATATATTAAAAAAGTAATAAATGACAATATATAGATCTCTTGTGTATTACTAATTTTTTTAAGTAAAAAAATCTTACAAAAATTGTGCAGATATAATGCCGCCAAGGTTTTTGCCTGGTGAATGCCCGGGTGATATGCAAGTTTATGTTGATACGACCAACAATACAGCAGAAGTAGTATGGATTGTACCAAGAGGCATAGATAACTCTAAGGAAGATGTTACCATCATTGAAACACATGGCTACGCTCCTGGACAGCGAATGCCAGCAGGAGCACATTCAGTTACATACACAATCGAGGATAAGGAACACAATTTTGGAGAAAGCTGTATGTTTAGTGTACAGATTTTGTGTAAGTAAAAAAATTTAATTGTTTTCAACGGCATAATCCTTATTGTCAAAAAGTCTTTATTTATCATAATCTATAGTTTTAAGCATATTTGTTTCCAAACGTGATATTTCGTGATATGTGTAACATATGTGATACTGATTTAAGTTTACATTAGATTAAAGGGAGTGATAATCAAAATAATATAAAGTTATTTGGTTTCTTGCTGATTTTACTCCAGGAGCTCTGGTCTCGGTAAGATCATTGAGTACCCGCCCTTTGGCTTTGCAATGCTATTAGCTTCTTATGTTTTATATTATTGTGTGCTTTTGCATGCAACATTGTTGAGCCGATGGGTGGGGTTGGAGTTATTTCACCAAGACAATTTGTACTTGTTTTGTGATACGAGAACCTGTTGGGGCAAGTGTGAGGTTGAACCTGGTTGAAACCCCCAGCGGCAAATTATTTTGCCACTGACCGTTTCCAGGCGGTAACCCCTCGGGTTCTCACTTTCGTTAATTGTTTGTGGCGTCCATTTTGAAACTGATTATTGTAAAACCATGCTCTATTTTCCTCTATCTTTTGGCTGTGTGGGGAGGCTGTGTCTGCTGGATGTGGCCATTCCTGATATGCATATTTCACTTTTTTGACAGGGTGTGTGAGGATATATTGCCGGTCTGGGTGTCATATTACCCGAGCCGTAAGAGACGGATAAAATGACACTAAGACCGGCAATATATCCTCACACACCCTGTTTAGAAACCAAATAACTGTGTTATTATACTGCAAAGCCTTTTTTACAATGTTTAGTGCCAATTCGTCAAAATAGTGTTAGGGTTTTCAAGAAATTCAAGGAAATCTTACTTCCTGGTTCAAAGTGAAAGTAGAAAGTGAAAGTAGGAAATAAGTTTTCATTGAATTTCTTGATAACCCTAACATTATTTTGACGGATTGGCACTAAACATTGTAGACCAGCATATACTTATTTCAGGTATGAGTTGCTTTGGTATATTGTTCATGAATTTCAGAGTTCTCATGCAAATGGTTTTTCTTTTGTTTTAGTATGTGCTTGGTAATTAGAACATGAATTAGACTAAATTGAGCTTGCAAACATTTACTACATCCATAGCTAAATACATTTAATAACTAAAATCTAGGTGGCAATAAGTATTTCCCCCAAAATTCATGTTTTGAAATTTTAGCCTGTTTTCGCCATTTGCAATGTTTGCGATACCTTAACTTTGCACAATTATTTCTTATAATAATTCAAGTAATCAATAAGCTTACCGCTTAATAAATTAGGAGATAGGCTAAATAATATGAATTTTTACATAGAATTCAAAACAAAATGGCGGACGACAACAAGAGGTGGGAGGCCAAAAGGGGAAATAAAGGCACGTGGAGTTCATATCTACGGCTGATCCCTTAAATACGGATACACATCAACGGCACATTATCCAATCAAATTAAAGAAAATTTTTTACAGTTAAATAAACACATTTATTACAGCGTTAAGTTGTTCTCCACCAAGCCTTAATGTGGTTGGTGCAGACCATCTGAGATATGACTGCCCTGACGCGTACAGAATTGGAGCAAAGTGCTATCTTGGATGTAAATCGGGCTATCCAATGGGTGGCGCACGTCAGATACAATGTTTGATGGAAAAGGAAAGCTTTCCTCCAAAACTTAACTGGAATTGGGAAAATGGTTCTCTAGCTCCATTTTGCAAGGGTAACATTACCGTTTTAAAATGTGTTTGTTTCACCCTTATGACAAGGTTTCTGTATACTCTAGAAATAGTTTATACAACAAAGGCAAATTGATTTTGCCACTACCCATTCAATAAGTGTTTTCAAATTATACCCATTATTTACGAAATTAAATTGATGGTATAAAATACACTGTTTCTTTCCGAGCTCCTCATTGACTGTCATAGGAGCCAGAGAATCTAAATGGCCTGGTTATATGGAATTGGAAAGTTCATATCTCACAGTTTGTTCTCTTATCTAGAGCTTGTAATGATGTTTAAAGATTTCAATGAACGTAATATATGCATAACATAAAACATTTATTACATGGTTATCGGTATTACACATAATAAAAACCTCTGTTGATTAACCCATCTACAGTTGATCGTTATGCTTTCCTCTTAAATTGAACGACGGTGACAGGTGTTTAAAAGATTATGAAAATTTATAGGGAAATCTTGTAAAAAACAGAAATTCGATCTGTTTCTTTTATCCCTGTTTTAGTGTTTTTGCTGATTTTACTCCGTGAGGTCATTGTGTTACCGCCCTTTTGCTATAAGCTTTTTATGTTTTTAATGTTTGTGTGCTTTTGCATGCAACACTGTCCAGTGGATAGGTGGGTTCGAGTAATTTCACCAAGACAACTTGTTTATTCATATGAGAACCTAGTGGGGCAAGTGTGAGCTTGGTGCAGCCTAGAACATTGTTTAACCCCCCCCCCCAGTGGCAAACAACTTTGACACTTACGTTCCAAGGCGGTAAACCCAAGGATTCTCTTTACCGTTAATTGTTTGTGGTTTCTAACTTGAATTAATTCTCTTAAAACTTTTCTTTTTCTCTCTCTACTATTTGGCTGCGTGAATACGCTGTGCTTTCATGGTTGTGGTAATTTCTGATATGTATATTTCATCTCTATAAATGCCCCAGCGGCAAACATGTTAACGACTGTCCGTTCCAACGTATGGCTATTCCTCGGTGATGGACTATGGTTATCATTTTCATTAATTGTTTGCGTTGGCAGGTTTTATATTGATCGTATAAAAAACTTTTGATCTCTCTCTCTCTTTCCTAAAGTTTTAGGTCTTATGGTGAGTCATGTCTTCTGTTTCTTGTCCAGATTTTATTTAATTACATAAGCGCAATTCTTTGGTCTTTCGCATTATAATGTTTATCTAGCAATTGTTTTTACAAGTACTTTTTGAATTTTAAAATAAAATATAAAAACGACTATTTTATGCAAAAGAAAACATTTTATATGTACACCGTTAACATTCTAAATAGAAACAAATTGTTCGAGGGCAGCATTGCATGAGCCGCTGAATGGAGCTCTTGCTTGCAGTGAATGGACACATGGACAGATGTGTCAGATGCAGTGCGAGTCTGGTTTCGATATTCCAAATATCGGAGAAGGACTGTACGTTTGTGGTCGGTCAAATGGCCAATGGCGACCTTCTAGTAAAGTTCCGGACTGTGAAGGTAAGTCTTCCTACTCATGGTATTTATATCTCAATTAAATTTAAGAAATGAAATCAAGTGTTTTTCAGTGTTTGTCATAACACAACGTTTGGCTTCACTTGAAAGCGAATCGTCACTGACAAGAACTTTTAAATGAACTGTTTCCAGAGAAAACAAAAAAATATTTAACGCGCGTACACATGTTCAAATATGTAATGAGTAGAACCACCCAAGGAGGCAAAGCTTAGAATTTGTTCTTGTATTTTGTCAAAACTAAAGCTTGTTCGGGAATAACAACAAACAACTAGAAAAAAATATTTTGTACAGTAAGCACTTTGAAAAACAAATCGTTTTTCAGCGCCATTTATTGGTGAATAAGTATGGTATTGGTATGCAAACGCTCTTTATCTGTCTTCGGTACTGACTTAATGAAATAATGTTCAATCTTATAGTATACCATTGATGCATTAAATTATTTTTATAACAGCGGCATATCATTTCACGATTTCTTATTACTTTCAGCAAGGCTCGGTGTGAACCACATTCATCTTCCAAATGAATTTTACTATTACACAGGAAAATGTAATAGTTCTGCTCAAAACCTATTACAAATCCAGGAAAATTTTGTACAAGCGTTAAACACGTCAAAATTCTTTGAAGAGTGTGTTGGAGTTCCGGAATGTCAAGCTAAATTCGTTGATGTTACGTGTGGACCAGTCTCTAGCAGAAAGAGACGAGATATTGATGGCAGCCCTGCTGTTAGGATTGCGTACACTCTACGATTTTACATCGTGTTGCCAATTGATCAAGAAACTGGAAAGACTGACACTGTGGTTGCAGAACGGGAAAATCAGTTGTACAGAATGTCCGATATCATACAGAAGGAAGTGAACGCTGGTCATTTTGATTTACAAATAACCGATATGCACGTTGATTCTGAATCCTATGATCCTGGAATTCCATCGATGGTATGTCCAAACGGAACTGTTCCGAGAAAAGAAACAAGATCTTGTAGTAAGTATGTTTTCGTGTTTTCTTGAAGTGTATGTTTATTTGCCAATTCACACTTTTGCAAATAAATGATTCTGAACATGTTGCAAATCAGCGCATTAATAGTTTTAATCATATCTTCAAAAATACTGTTGTCGCATCATAGCATTCTTAATATATCGAAACAGATTTACAACTTTATTAATATTTTATAACATGTTGTCCTATTACATTAACAGTTGGATGCCCAAAGGGCAGTTTTTTCGACGGAGACAAATGTAAAGAATGCCCGATTGGATCGTACGAAGACACAATTAATTCTCTACAATGCAAACCGTGCCCACCAAACACGAACACTACAGAGGAAGGAGCTCACAATATGTCACAATGTCTAGGTGTTTTATCTTTTTTACAACAATTTTTTCCTAGTATTAACGCAATATCATGTTCTAAGCCAATAATTTAGGCATTGGTTGGAATGCGAGTACAACAATCGATCCTCGTTAATGTAGCTGGATAGTTTCTCTTCTCATAATTAAAAGTACTTTTCAAGGACCTCAGATATTGTTGTCAGTACCATTTCACTCATGTTGGCATTTGAATTTTTGTTTTGTGTTGATTTGTTTTTGTGATAAATTGCGAATAGAATTTAAGGAGTTTTGGGTATAAATATGTTTCTTTAATGTTCTAAATTTTCTCAACGTATGTAAAATAACCATACACTTATAGCATTGATTTATGCAAAGTTTGATGGAACTGCATTGTGTCATTCGAGAGATTTTGATATTTTTCGTTTTTGTCTATGTCACAGCAATGACAAACGGTGCAACGCCTTAATGTTAAAAAAAATCTTGTTAAGGAGAATCGTACATTCTAAGTGTTATCAGAATAAAGCACGATATATTTTTTGAATAATTTTTTTCAGCCTACTGTACCGAAGGCGAATTTTCTCAAAATGGTCTAGCGCCTTGCTCAAAATGCAACAGCAATTCCTATCAAAGCAGCATGCGGGCAACAGACTGTATTAGATGTAACAGCAATCAAAGAACATCTGTTTCAGGGGCTAGTTTACCTTCACAGTGCCAAGGTAGTTTAAATAATCTTGCTCAATAAATTCATTAATGAGAAGACAATAAAGTCGCAATCATTTATTGATATCAAATAAAATGATCTATGTTAAATTTGCTGATTGTTCATACATAAATATGTAATCCTATTTGTTTAAACAGATAAAAAGTGCACTTTGAAAGCCACCGAACACGACGTTACTGATAACATCACTGATTGAAAGTACGGGAGACTGTGATATTAAAATAGATGAAAAGAAAAGTTGGAAAGCCACCGTACACAACAAATATAAATATACTGAAGGCTCGATATGCAGCAATGGAAATGCATATTACTTGCCACGCCGTCTAGCCCCGGGTTGAGCGCAACTCAATATTTAAACAAGTAAACAGTAAAATTTAGATCCATCCCAAACGATGGTATGCATATGGCGGTGAACATGGAACCTTCAATCCGGTATTTTCCAATTAATGATCAGCGGCGTATGGTCCCCATTTAAAATTAATGTTTTTTTTCTTACTTGAAAAAAATGGGCGTATCACAGAAAGCAAAATATCAGGAAGTATCCATATGGGCTGAGATACGGAAACCACCTATCCAAAGACTGGCCGAAATATTAAAACAAAAGTAATTTAAAAGCATTTTAAAATTTCATATATGTTACATGTCAAACCATTTTTGTATTTTTAACATTTTAATCAGTTTATTATGATGATGTCACAACGGACAAATAACAAAAACAATTATCAAAAATGAGAACTCGCGGAGTACCGCTTTGGAACGATCAATGGAAGTTTTCCCCTTGGTGTTTAAACAAGTTCTAGAGAACCTATCTCTACAGTTTACTTCAAGTTTTGATATCATACTTATGCATATACATACATACATACATACATACATACATACATACATACATACATACATGTACTTATTCACGGATGGAGTGTTTCTGCTTTTGTCTTAGTGATCGGATATATTCATATATTATTATATACCCATGAATGATTTTAATATATTGCAGCGTTAAATCGCAAAATCGATACAACTCGTCAGATTAGAAAAAAATCTGTATCGGACAATGTCGTTTTCCATTTATTTATTTTGCGGCCTCTAGTGTTTCATGTGACGTCATATACTACATCACACTATGTTGTAATTTTCCGTCACATAACGAACTCCAAAATAGGTAATTTCCGTCGCAGTTTTTACCGCTACGATATTTTTACGCTATTCATAAATTTTCTACGCCATTCATAAACTATTTTAATTTCTACTACTATGTAAACCACATTGTTGACTATAATTTTGTTGTTTAGTTTATTTAAGTTTGTTCTGGGCGCGAAGGGTATATATGTATAATAAAAGGAACATGTATAATAAAAGGAAAGTATGCATTCCTTAGGTTCGTATTATTTCTCGTTGCGTATGTAAACCACCTCACACTCGACATTCGGTCTCGCATGATAATGTTTACATAGCCAACTCGAAAAATACGAACCTACAGAATGCATACTGTTATAATATTCCATAAATATTAACTTAGAACGCTATTTTATTTCCAGCATACGATGTACAAACTGGTCAGCGGCCAATACTTGTGAAAAACACACGTAACATTGATGCGATGACTCTGTTTATGTGGACAAAGATTGCAAAGTCATACAATAGCAACGTGAATATCATTTTGCGAAACGGAGCTTCAAGTGATAAACTGATGTTGAAATTACATCCTACATTGGCAATAGCAAAAGCGCGGTAGGTTTATAACCCATCATTATTTTGCTAACCTTTTTGAAAGCACGGCAGTGGTTGGGTTCAAATGTTTATCAAGGTTTGAAATAGGTTCTGTGAAATAGATCCTAATAGTTTTTGAGGGTTATTGTCAGTTTGGTCCAGTGATAGTGTTGAAACCCACTTTTGAATGGATGTGCTATTAAATGTAATGGTAAATGCTGTCCTGAAATGTGTACACTGCTCAAACCATTTAAGTACACATTTCTTTGATGTTGATAGTTTATTGAGTGTAAACAGCAAAACAGGTAAGTAAATAACCTATTAAATGACACATACAAATACCTATATGTTTAAAAACCAAATTGTTCATGTTCAAACTATTTATATTACCTTTTGTTGTAGATTATTAATAAAACAAATTTCAAACATTAATTCTTATGTTTATGTTTGGTGTCTTTGTTTGTATTTATCATTCACGTTTTTAAATTTCTTGTTGTTCTTGTTGAGCCGATGGGTGGGTTGGAGTTATTTCACCAGGACAAATTGTACTTGTTTTGTGATACGAGAACCTGTTGGGGCAAGTGTGAGGTTGGTGCACCATAGAACCTGGTTAAAACCCCCAGCGGCAATTTGTTTTGCCACTGACCGTTCCAAGGCGGTATCCCAAAAGGTTCTCTTTTCGTTAATTGTTTGTGGCGTCCTTTTTGAATTGAAATACTTATAACAAGCATGCTCTCTCTCTCTTCCTCACTTCTTTTTTTGCTGCGTGGGGAGGCTGTGTTGTGTGAGTGTGTCGATTCCTGATATGCATATATTTCTTTTTTGTACATCCGAATCGAATAACGCTAGAAAGTCGACGTTAAACGTAAGCTACATTAGAAGGAACATAAAGTTTGATTATGTCTTGAATAATATAAATTATATTAGCCCCCTTGAGAGCTAACACCAGGCTGTTGCCAGATAAAAAGTTTAACAAAGTTATTATAAATTAAGTTATTTTATTTCTTTATTTATAGATCCAATGAGATACAAATTGGAAACAATCTATCAGCTGGGAAATGGTCGAGTGTCGCACTTACAATGGACAGAACATTAAACGAAATAAAACTTTTTGTCAGTGGAAAAGAAGTGTACTCCAATTCATCATTTACATTTTCCTCATCATTCATACTGAACAAAAATGACATTGTGGAATTCCAAGGAGGTAAATGCGAATCTATATATTTATCCCACTGCAATATTTGTTTCCGAACGAATTCGCTTTGGTTAGAACTAAAAGGTGAAATCAAAATATCTTCTTTAATAATTGTAGAATTTTTTTTTTTGAAAGAACTATTTAATATTGATTACAAGAAGTTTAATTTTTTAAAACAGGTTAACAATGTTTGTTTAACTGTTGAATTATAGAGCATCTGTGTATCTACTTTGTTAGCTGAGGTTTACATTTCTAATTACTTTTTTTCATATGTTTCGAAAAGGTTTAACTATGACACTGTGTTATGAACATTTTCTGTATGCTGAATGGATTTTTGCTATTTTAATATAAACATAATTTTTCGCTTACAGTCATGACGGTTTCTTCATTTACTGTTTTGCCAAGAGTTTCAACGCCATCTGAAATTGCTGGTTGGTCTTCAACTTGCACACCAACAATTAATGGAGCTCTTATTTCAATGGATGACATCTCAGAAACCGGAAATGTGATAGTTGTTATACCCTCTGTCTGTGATGGTATGCGTATTTTCAAAAACATATACCAACTTACGTGAAAAATGTTGGAGGTTAGATAAAAAACGTAAACGTTGTAATTCACTTTGAATTATTGAAGTAAAGCGGTCTAAATATTATCATATACAGAACGTAATAAATAAACGATCCTTAGTAAAAAAAAAACAGTTGCGACCATTTTGCCTCGTGTATCACTAAATTACAGTCTAAAACAATTAACAAGTTTTTCTTGAAATATTTATTATTCCTTTTCAATAAGTATAATTATTATTGTATTAAACTGATATAAGACTGCAACTTTCTTTTATTTAAGCACTGGACGAATGCGACAGCTCGCCATGTGGTAGTTTTGAATGCATCAATAAATTGGGTGGCTTTGAATGTCGATGTGAAGGTGGCTTTAGTGGTTTGCAGTGCCAAACCCCGCCGAATTTCTGCAAAGATTCAAGATGTCAAAACGGTGCATCATGTGTCAACGGAACAACAGGTTACACGTGTTTCTGCGTTAAAGGGTTTCGTGGTGACTTGTGTGAGACGAAAGCAGGTAACATACAATATATTTTAAACAAGAATACAAGTTATGTATATGAAATAAAATCTATTCACCAAGTGATATAGTTGTTGTGCTTAACAGTTTTATTAAGATCTAAAAATTTGGATGCTTTTTTTTCACTATAAAATGGGTATTTGCTGGTGCTAGCAGCAATGAAAGATCATAAAATCACCTTTACAACGAGTGATGCATCATAATTGCATAACTATTACCTTTGAAATATTCAACGTGATATTAAAATGGAAGTGTTTACAAATTAACGATTGAAAGGTTTGAGTTAAAAATAATAATTATTATAATTGCGTTTAATCTTGTGCTGTACTAAGTTGACGGTCAGTGGTCTTTATGGACCGAATGGACTGGTTGTTCTCAAAGCTGTAGAGGAGGAGTTATGACGAGGAACAGGCAATGTGACAGTCCACCACCTGACCCAGAGGGAGCCAGTTGTGTCGGTAATGACCGGGAAATTGAGTCATGTGAAGAGCAAACGTGTCCTGGTAAATAAATATACAGCTAGAAATATTATATTAAACAATCAAGTATCAAAGCTAATAGTTTATTCATGAACGAAACAGGGTGACCTTAGACTGCTATTTATACCATTCCCAAACCTGTGCCCTTGAGGCTAAACCCTTTATTTTACGCAAACATTTTAACTTTTTCTGGATTAACTACAACTTGAATAGGTTCTTGGACAACTGGTTAATTCGAAGATTCTTTTTATCAAATGGTTTCGTAATTTGATCATGTTTTTGGTATAGACATACATTAATGGCGTCAACTAAGTTTCGCTTGACCCTTGAGATATATTATATAAATATTAATAATTTATTAAACCTGTGTTTTTTAAACAGAGTGTGATAAACTAAGAAGGACATACGGACTCGTTATTAACTGTTTCAACACATCAGAATTGATGCATTGTGTCATATCCTGCGAACCTGGACTGTACTTTACAGCTAAACCTTTACCCAATTACGAATGTGGCGTAGCCACAGGTTATAAATGGAACCATCAGAACGATGAAAATCCAACAGCACGATTGCCCTCTTGCTCTGGTAAGATTACTTTATAATACATTAGCACTATGCTGAAATCTTTTAGCTATGTTGATATGAACAGCAAAGGCAAGGTCATGGTGAATAGTGAGTAAGTTGGAGTTGTCGGCTCTTAACTGTCGGTAACTTTTTCAGTCAAACGCCATCTGCTCTGAACTGTCTGTCACTTTTTGTTCTAAATAAAGTAACATACAAAATCGTTTAGATGGGAAAACATTGCAAAAGGCGAAAACTGGCTAAAATTTAAAAAAAGGTTAATACATATTACCATCTAGATTTTAGTCAATATTTTTTATCGCAACATGTTTTAATATTTACAAGATGTGTTATTTCATATGAATGCTCTCTCATTACCAAACACATAGTAGAACAAACGAAAAACCGTTTTCATTAGAACAGTGTAATTCATGGACTATATATCATGAAACCCCATACCAGGTAAGTGCAGATCAACAATTATTTTGTTGCAAGTCGTCAAAATAATGTTAGTGTTTTTAAAAATCTTCAGGAAGACTGCCTTTCTACTTTCGGTTTCAAGGGCGAGTCATGTTGCATTTATAAAACGTAGAATTATATTGAGTTACCATAACATAGTATAGATATGTGTTTATTAGGTATCTGTAACGTTTTTTTTTACATTTTAAAGAAATTCCAAAGTTCTGATGCAAACGTGTCTGTGTTATAAAAATAAAACATTCTTTCATATAACTTGATCACCCAAACGTAAAATAAGGCTCATGAAAATATATTTCTTCATTTGTATTAGACTCTCGATGATGATAAATGTCGGGTTATGAAAAGATTGCCATTGACACCGAAAAAGAAAATCAATGGAGTGTTTCTTAAAGTTCTTGAAGTTGGCTTTTTATTTCAATGGTTCTCTACGGCAGTCGTTCAAACCATACACTGGACCTCACGGTCCCACCATGGGCCTTATCATAGCATCATAATAAAACGTTATCGCAAAACACAGACCGTTAAAAATAGGGATCTCCGGACTTCCCTTTAAGACAAAATTTGCCGAGTCTAAAACATTAAAGATACATTTAGTCTTGCAATCTCTATTTATGTTACTGTAAGAGTAATGTCGCAATGCCATACTTGCTGTCAGAAATTACAATACCAGATTTACATGCTGTCAGAAATTACAATACCAGATTTGTTTAAACCATAACTGAGAGTCCCACATGGGAACTGACCTCTGATCTTTTAAAGAAGTATTTAGGTGTTCAAGACTTTTCTCCTCAAAACCTATAATGATCTATGATTTGATACATTAAATCTGATTTTATACGCATTAGTTTTATTTTCGCTAATATTCGCGAATCGCTTAGCTCGCGATTTCATAAATACCGCGAATAAATGATGAGTTTATATATACTTTAAAATAAGCATATCCGAAAATAGGCAACTGAAAAATTGATCAGTAAATCACTTCAAACGCCACATAAAAACCTTTTTGACTACCATTCATTAATTTGATTTAATTTTTTGAAAAATAAATTTGGCTAATAATTTAAACGATCTTTTTCTTAAATAATGTTTAGTTTTGAATTTTTCATTCAGCAAGAGAGATCAATGTTCAAGTTTTGAGTCTAACGACGTCGCGAATTCATAAATACAAAAATCGCAAAATTTAAGCGTTTTACAGTAGTATACAATTATTACCTAAGATGAAGTGTTCGACCAGGCTAAAACAGGTCCCTTTTGGAGCATCATTGCTTCCATTCCGGTGATTGAAAAGTGTTTGTAGACCTTATTTGGCCCTGGCTAGGAGTCAAAAGTGTTTATGAAGAGGTATTTCAGTTAAGATTTTAGTGTTTCATCTTTGTAATGATTTGATCAATTTTATCAACCGTTCACATGAATCGCGCTTGAATTGTCTCGGATTCGTGTTCAAAAACAACATTCAAACTCGATAAAATTTTAGTGTTCGAACTAACCCATGAACATATTCGGGAAAAATTGTATCTATAATAATTTCTTATTTCATTTTTTAATGGAAAATTAAAAATAAATAAAAGTTATTATTATAATCAAAACGAGGTTATTGGTCAAATATAATTTATACTTTAAGATTGTTATACACGTATATTATGATACTAACTTGATCTCTAATTACTCTGAAATGACCAACTTTAAAATATATATGAGAGTTAAATCCGTTGTATTGTCTATTTCTGCACTTTTCTTTCGATTAAATATGTGAAAAAAACTAGTATATGGTTGTAATGCATTTATTTATTACAGAAATGAAACCACCCAGTGAACTTGGTGTCAGTTTCGAGGGTCGCTATGAAACCTTACCTTGCACAGATAAAAATATGATAACAGTTAAGGAAAATGTAGAACTCAAACTGCAGCTGATTGAGTGTAAGAAGACTGGAACATGCGAAACATCAATACAAAACCCACGCTGCACAAATGAAAGTTCCATGGTAGTAACAATAGACCTACATGCACGAGTTGATAACGAGACTGTTGCTCTGATTACTGGTATTGTTCAGAATCAAACAGGTACTTTCTTTATTTCACTGTAGAATAATAAACTATAAGAACCTACTTTAAAAACAATCTATTTTGTCTTAAAACTGGCCCACATCTGCAGTTAAATGTAAAAGGCATATTAAAGCCAATACTTATTTTCCTCGAGTCAGGTGCAGCTTAATATTTATACAAGTCAACAGTACTCATTTTCATTAATTCCATCGATTGATGTGCATATTGCTGTATTTATGAAAGCTTCATTGCTGAATTATTCCAAATCAATCAGAGCCTGTTCTTTGTTTTATTTTAAACAAGTTACCGGTACTCTATTTCTTCATGACAGTGTTGTACACACGTTAGTGCATCAAACTCAAATTCTTTGTATTTGTATCTGGTCACCTTTTCAGTCTGATGGAAATGGTGCTTCTATGACATAACAATAAAAACATGATGGAATTCTATGAAAAAGAAATGTTAACGAAATTCGCAACAACATGAACAACAAATTCTTGAAGAGTTAGACAGAAGCTTTCGGCTATAAAAATAAAATTCAACGATGTATAAATATTAAAACCGAAAGTGGAAAACTGTACTAGATATAATTCAGATATGACAAGCACTGTGTATGAAACTTACTAAAGGCCGCTCACTTCAACAACTTAACTTTATGAGTGTTTAAAATTTGCTTTATGGACATTCGACACGTTTAACAAAACATTTTCATAAATAAAAAGATCTAAGTAAACATACGCTTATTTAATCCTTAGCCACCAAGCTTCGGTTGATCAAGCATTCTTGAAAAATTGTAATGGAAATATCTGATATCTTTCAGTCAGATTATTAGAATAGATTAATATGATTATGTGCATTTTGCAATTTCAGCACCGACGATAGAACAAGAAACGCTAAAACAAACTCTGGAGCTTGACAAATCCGCCGAGAATGTCATGAACAATTCGAAAGATTTCTTCCGACTAACAGTAGATGGCGTACATCATACTATCTGGCCTTCTCAACTGATTTTTAATCCAGTTTTAGTTTGTCCTAGTGGAACAATTCGGATAGAAATATTTTGTGGTGAAATTTATATATATTCCATATAAATTTACGTTTATTAAATATGTCGACTTCATTGTTCTGTTTGGAATCTCTCACAATCGCAAAACACAGACCGTTAAAAATAGGGATCTCCGGACTTCCCTTTAAGGCAAACTTCGCCGAGTCTAAAACATTAAAGATACATTTAGTCTTGCAATCACTATGTTACTGTAAGAGTAATGTCGCAATGCCATACTTGCTGATTCTTAATCATTAGACAGTGTTGTTGGCTGAAGTCACTACAAAGAGCAAAACTCATTTATCAGGACAACTCTACATATTTTACACATTAAGTATAAACAGTATCATATCAGAAATCGGACGAATTCGGACCACGGATAATCTCTAAATTCGTCATTTATAAATACAATAAGTTGATAACAACAACAAAAATTGCAATGCTAAGAAATCTTCAAATTCTAGTCTTCTAACTTCTATGAATGATTTATGTCATTAAACATACTATGTATTTGCAGTGGAGTGCCCTGAAGGATCATATACAGATGGCCACATGGTAGTAATGTGTCCTCGCGGAACATATCAAAATAACAAGGGGCAAGCCTCTTGCAAGTCATGTCCAGA